>CM028131.1:1548515000-1549115000 GCA_016271365.2 Neoceratodus forsteri | reverse complement strand
CAGCAGCACGAAACACCACAGGATTTTAACAGCAAACATAAAGTCAAACAGACCAACCTGCAAGCGCAAAAGGGGTCCTTAATAATATGGTATCGTCCTTTCTCTGCATATGCCCCAAAATGTCAAAACATTTTATAATTGAAAAAACAAGCGTAACTACCGAGACCGCTGAAACGGAACGCCTGCGCGGTTTCCATCTCTCATCACGCTGCCTGTAGTGTCGATCCCTCAGCCCCATGCAGTCCTTTTCTATATTTATGTACTGTTGGACACACTTTAAATTAAGGAAATGTTGTTTTTTAAAAAGACGGCACTAACCCAGAAACGCTTCTTTCACGGGCGTGCCGGCATGGATACACGCTGCCGCTATTAACGGCAGTTGGCAACGGCAATGCACATAAACCCTGAATATGGTACCTCTTTAATAATATCTCGAGAAGGACAGCAAAATGGAAACTAAAAGTAAAACACAGACACAACAACCTGACCAACATCCCTGTGTCTGTGTGTGTGTGTGTGTGTGTGTGTCTGTGTGGGGAAGGGGAGCATCTACTCAATGTCACACAATAGAAAAATAACCTAAATAAAGGGACTATTTTACTACTTCATCTTTAAAAACACCCCTAAAACAATAAAAAATGTTTTGCCTTTTTTTTCTTCTTCTTCTTACACATTTACTTTGAAACCCATTTTATAAGCGCAATAAGACACTCCGAGGTGTTGTCATTCCGCTGCGGCACGAAAGCAAGGCACTGGCGCAAGCGGCTGTGCTAATAACGCATTCTGGGCGTGTTTCTTATCAGGAGATAACCCACACCTCGTCATGTCTTATTGTTTGCTTGCCAAATGTATGATAACCTCATTCTGCTTGGAGAAGTCCAGTAACGGAGTAAGCAAGGTACCTGCCACAGTCACGGTCTCTCCCTGAATCAGGAATTCGACCGAGTTTCTCTGCCTCACCTGTTTGGCATTCTACTGCAGTATGGTACCCCCCCCCCCATACGGATGAGGTATTCTGCCGCTACACTGATACCTTATGTGAATTATTGTATGGGTCTTCCTGTGGTACATAGCAGAGGGATGATGTAGGGCTGTCCACTGAGCCCCCATTGCTCTGTGTATTCTCTATTGACCCTCTATTTTGGCTCCTCTATGCATCTACGAAGATTCGAGGTTTACAACTTGCACCCGACACTCCGGAACTCAGGGTGCTGGCATGCCAACAACCTGTCTGTATTTATAAGGGATTCAGCAATGGAGGATAACATTAAGTCCCTGGTGAATGGTTTTTCATTAATATCTGGCTCCAAAATAAACTTTACCAAGAGTGTGGCAATTCCGTTTGGTGATCTTTCTTGATTGCCAGATTCTACTTGTGCAGATGTCACCATGCATCATGACCCGGTGAACTTACTGGGTATTTATTTGAATCACTTTGATGCAGCATTTTTTAATTGGACTGACTGGTTAAAAAAGGCAGACGGAACAATGACTGGATTCGGGATGGTATCCAATTAAGGAGGCCAGGCTACCTGGCAGAGTGCTATGGATGCTACCTATGAATGTTATTCCCACCCATGTCTGGTCTCAAACCTCAAATCCCTGGTTAAAGCACTCCTTGTGTATACTCATACACCTCCAAAAACTCACTCATACCCCCAATTCATTAGGTCCCTGTTCCATTATTCGCCATGAGGATTCTTTCCTTCCTCCCCAATTAGACCCTAGGTATCTATACTGGGAGCGGAGGGGCCTCACCACTTTTTCACAATGCACCGATTGGATTGGCTGCCTTCCCTTCACGGCTTGTGTGGTCGCACAGTCGGCGGGGCTGGCCACGGTGCAGTGAGGTGTGCGGCCGGGCAGGCTTCTGATCTGATGAGGAATCTCTGTCTCTCTCCCCTCCTGTGGCTGCCTCATACTGCTTACAGAGAAATTTGTTCACAATATTTTGTTTTGCTGTGAGAGGCAGCCTCTGGTGGTGTACATGTAATGTGATGAGCTCTGGGGGATTAATTCTGACCGACTTCGTGACCACTCTTGTCAGCATCACAGTCTGCTCCCGAGTCCTGCGCACTCCATCCTCTAGTTAGTCCCTGGTCCCTCCCTGTTGGCTGGCAACATTTTTATTTATTTTTATAAAATGGCAAGAATAGATTCTCAGTGCTGATTGGCTAATACCACCTCCAAACTGGGCATTTATTTTTCAGTAAATGCCCAGCAAGAAATTAGTACCAGCCTGAGTGCCACCTTACCACATACTCTTGTGCAGGAGTTTTCACCTTGCTTAGTCATTGGCTGAAACCACCAGCTAACTTTTAAAATCCCTGCCATGTTTTTATCTTCCTTAGCGAGGTGAACTGGACCCCCCCCCCACACACACACACACACTCGCTCCTTCAGTATGAACTCGCGCCTGTTAAAAAAAAAAAAAAAGACTCCACTTATTCTGCGGTCAGGAAAAGTGCCCAAATCTTTTTTTTCTCAAAGCTGCACTCTCCCGACCGCACTATCACAGCACTGCGCTTAATTGGAAGTGAAAGAATCCATCGCTCCAAAGCTTGTCAAAACGAAACACCATTTTCAAAATCGTATAATTCTTCTGGCACAAATGCCAGAACTGCCTCAAACTACAATGCTCCCACACTTATTCCATCTACTAATGTAAATGAAATATATCATTTACCTCGGAGCTGTTCGTCAACGTATTCTCATCCACAGGTCCCACGCTTAACAGATGCAACGTGCAACTGCAGCCCAATTTAAAAAAAATAAAAATGTTAAAGAAACATTCACGACTTAAAAACGATGCCCACAGACTGCTTCTCCATATTTAGTACTTCCTCAGGTGGATGTCTCTGTCTCAGGAAGTGGGGGTGATAGCTGTGGAGGAGCAACATAACCTGGAACAGCCTTAAAGAAACATGGACTAGTTTTTTAAATACTTTTGTTTCTGCTAATACTATTAATTTTATTATAATAATTTCCTCTCTTCATTCAAACTTACTAAGAAAACCATTTATAAAGCATAATAATACCCTCCAGGGTGGGCATTATTAGGAAATACGGATCTTCCAGGCTATAGGCCTCTCGCCTGCGGCGTCGGGCCTCATCACCACGCCATGTCCGGTATTTCCCAATAATGCCCACCCTGTCGGGTATTATTGCTTACATTTTACATGGAGGGACAGACTAGCTGCTTAAACAGTCACCGATTGGTCCGTCCGAGGTCGAATAAAAACAATTGGCGTCTGGTGTGCAGTTAGAGTTGAGTAAAGCTGGGTAGTATAGTATCTGAGCTGAGGACAGGACAGGAAAAAATGATGAGTCAAAGCTGCATAAGTAATAGAAAATCCTGGTTTGACTTTGCAGGCATTGGCAGCGCTTTTTACCAGCAGCAGCTCTGTCCACTGTGTCTGCAGTGATTAAAAAAAAGACACCGTCAGCTGGACTAGCAGACCACATGAATTCCAATGGCCTATGCAGTTTTACTGGGTTGCCATTGAGAAAGAAGGCACAGTGCAGACCTGGCACTTTGTTGCAGGGTCTTCTCCCTACTGCCTCTCTGCTTCTACTGATGATACAAATGTAGTGAACTTATTCCCCAGTGTCTAGTGCTGTGCTCCCTTCCTCCCCGGCCCGAATGAAATACTGTATGTTTTTTGTTTGCCTCATGTTGCACCCCACCCTTACCTTATACATCCCCATCCCTGCCAGTCAGTCATTTGGCTTCATTGACAAGTCACACTTCCCCAGACGGTGACCAGTCCAGCACAGAAAAGCACAAACAGTTCTGCTTCTGTATGGCATCGAGATCCAGAGACTGCATAGCAGGGGCGGCCACTCACATCACTTTATGGCAGTCGAAACCCAAATGCAGATAACACAAATCTGTGCAAAGATTTGTTTCAATGCATAATGCACTACACACCTGCATTTGATGGAATATGATTTTAAATAAATTATTTAAGTATCCGTAGCCATCTTCGCATAGCTGCATTGTCAATGCGACTATGCAAGGATAGCTAAGGATACTTAAAGAATTTATTTAAAACCATATTTCATAAAATGAAGGTATGTAGTGCATCATGCATTGAAACAAATCTTTTTACAGATTGTGCCTATAAAGGCTAGATTGCAAAATCACAAAACAGCTGACCATGAGGGTCTGTATTCTATAGCTCCAGCTCTTCAATCTGCAGAGAGACCTTCATCGGGGCAGGGCCAGCTCAGTCCTTCCCTCCCATAACTTACTGACTGCCCACAATCTGAATCCTTTATCATTTAATGTGCTTTATGAAATACCAGCTCACTGTGTGTTGTTATTAAAATGAGGCCACATTTATAAAATACATGTGCTATGCAAAGTACAGTACATTCCACTTGTGTGCCATTCAGTTGTGTGCACATTCCGTTTGTGTGCACAAATTTCCCAGGTGCCGATTCATTTCCTATGTATCACCATGTTAAAACTTCCTGATGTATGCACGCCTAGTTTCGCTTGTGTGCACACACTTTTCTGATTTGCTAGCTGTCATTTAGCAGTTTATCCCTCCAGGGTGTTGGTACACTGGAGGATTTACCACGGCTGGTGTGATTCGGTCACGAGGCAGGGGAACTGCGAAGGGCATAGGGCGCCCCCCACGTTTATATGGGAGGGACATCATCGGCTGATATTGTCATTGTGGGTGGCTCCTAGCAGATTGCTAGCTAAAAAGTTTCCATGTGGTCCTAGTTTCTGGACGGTATAGTTCCAGAGGTGTGGCCTTAGGAAAGAGATTCTCTTGAAGATCTACTGTTACAGTAAGTTCTTACATAACTGTGCTTTGCTATTTCAGCCTCAGTGATGGGCCTATCCAGCTCCAGTTTCTGTAGCTCAGTGATGGAGAGCATGTGGACATGTGCCATGAAGGAGTTCACTTCCTTCTTAGATGGAGACATCTCTGACGTGTGCAGTTTTTCGTAAAATTTGCGGAAAGCCTCATTTATACCAGGTTGGTCCTTAGTGACTGATCCATCTGCAGACACCAGATGTGGAATTCTGGATCTTTCCTGACCCTTCTTAAGCTCATACACCAAAAAATGCCATTCTGGTTTCTCCTGCCTCCCAGAAAGCCTGGCGTAACCTGAAAAGGGCAAATTCAGCTCTTTGGTGGAGATGCAAGTTAGTCTTCAATTTTGTACTGACAAATTGAGCTAGGAGCTCTCGGCTCTTACAGTCAGTGGTTCAGAATTTGTGGTCCAAATCCTTGAATAAGACCTTCTGCTCTTTGAGGTCCTTATCCTTAGCTTGCTTTAACCTCGAGGCATGTGCTGTACATTTACCTCTGATGAATGCTTTGAGAGCATCCTATGGGATTGCTGCTGAGATGTCCAAAGGCTTCTTATGTGCTAAGTATTCATCAATGTCTCTGCGCAACTGTGTGCAGAAAGCAGGGTCCAGAAGGAAGGTGGCATTTAATCACCAGATATGTCTGCCATACGAAAGTTATGAGGCTGTGGTCTGAGATGGCAGTGGGTTTGATCCTGGCCTCGCTTATGTTAGCCATATGGATGGTACAAGCCATATGTCAGTCCTTGTGTACTCCTTGTGTGGAGGTGAGTAAAAGGTATAATCTTTGTCTTGGGGGTGGACCACCTCCTAAGCATCCACCGTAGCCATCTTTTTCACCAGGTTTTGCAAGGCGATGGATGCCTGCAGTCTGCTGGGGTTTGCTCCTGTCCAGGAAGTCATCCAGGACAATATTAATGTCACCTCCAAATACTACCTAGTCTCTGGCAGCTTTTGAGTGAGAGGTGAAAACAGAGGCATCTAGTTGGTTTGGGCCATAGATGAAGTGTGGCGTACTGACACTTTAATATGGTGTCTGCGTGGCTCAGTTGATAGCACATCCGCCTATGGACCAGAAGGTCATGGGTTCTCGTCCCACACCAGGATTGGACTTGCACCTAAAAATCGCTGGCATCCGAGTACAGTATTGGGGGGTGCTGTACTGCTGGGGTGTGCCGTCCTTCGGATGAGACGTTAAACCGAGGTCCCTTCTACCCATCCTGGTGTTGTCCTGGTGGGTGTCCAGGTGGAAGTAAAAGAACCCAGGTCCCTCTTCCCAAAGAGTAGGGGACATTCCCAGTGTCCTGGCCAACATTCCCCTTCCCATAAACTGGTTCATGCAATTATCCAGGCTGTGTGTGGGTGATGATGTGCGATATGGCCATCACCACACATTCAGTCACTTCACTATCAGTCTAGCATTGCTTGTAAAGCACTTTGGGATACACTGTGTATGAAAAGCGCTATATAAAAGCTGATTCTTCTTCTTTTTCTTCTTCTAATACAGTTAGCTAACTGGAATGCTGATGTATGATTCACTTATGATTTATAAAGTTTGACAATGTGACATACTTATGTTTTAATATGATTACCTAACTGGGATGCTAATGTATGATTCTCTAATACGTTCTAAAGTTTGATAAGCAGAGTTTCTGTTGCGCATGCGTGAGAAGGGCCTACAGTTCTCAGAGTTTTTCTGGGGGTGACAACCTTATGTTTCATTCAAGTAATGGCAAACTAAAGGATTCAAGGAAATACTGGGAGGTCAGTCATGTCAAATTCCGGAAGTCACAGATGTGGGCAAATGGGCTTGTTGTCCATGAACTGGGTTTATGAGTGGGGAAATGACAAGATGTATGAGTTCCTGAGCATTCGGAAAGGTGATACATTTAACACTGTTTAAATGTATGTTGTTTTGTGATAACTTTGTGTTTCATTCTTGTCGAACACATTTGTTCTTTATGGGTGAGGGGGCACGCTGAGATCTGAGAACTGGTTCTATAAGAATTGAGGCAAAAAGGATACCGCCCCAATGCTGTGGCATGCTCAGGGAAAAAAAAACACTGAATCTAGGCACAAAGATCCTGGCACCAATAACCACACAGTTCAATCACTAAGACACAAAAATGTGAACTAAAATCACATTTATTAAAGCCAATAGTGTGCAAAAATACCCCTTATCGGGAGACAGGAGGAACAACTCACCACCTCCTACTGGTTTCGACTGCAAAAGGCATCCTCAGGGACTGGCAACCACCAGTACCAGTAAGCATTTTTTTTTAACCCTTGTATTTATTAATTATTATAATGAACAAGAACATACAATCGTTCTTTTAATTTTTTTTATTAGAAGAGACACGATACACTTATTCGTGATTACCATCATTCCATTCCAGTAACTGCTAACAATGATTCCAATATTAATAATTTGGTAACTAGCTGCATAGTAATTGCTATCCCCCCCCCCAGTACTTAGCAGTAGTTCATGTAGTCTAAACTTGCCCTTATGTTTCTGTTCTGAGGCAGACGGCTGGCTGGCTCCCCGCTAGTAGATATAGCCCTCTAGGGGTTCCCCTCTCCCCTCTTCCCCTCAGGGAACAAATTCTGGGTCTTTAGAAGACATTCGTAGTGCCCATCTATGCCATTTTATTTAAAGGGGAGGGTAATTTATTATGTAATTTGGCAGTTAGATGTCCTGATTTGTAAATTTCCTTGATTATTTGTCGCCAATTCTCAAGTGAAGGGATCTGATCAGTCATCCATTTTCAGGTTGCAGCCTTTTTGGCTGCCAATAAGTAAACTGGGAGCAATGTGTGGTCCCAGTGTGGTCTATGAGGAGGGTAGATAGATAGAACCACGATTTCTGCTGTCAGCTCAATGTCTTCCCCCAAACATTCTCCCCATTCCAGCTGTAAAATGCACCAAAAATGGTGTCAAATTTTGGACAAAACCAAAAGATATGGCCCAGATCAGCTAAGCTGCAATTGCATCCTCTCCAACATGAACCGTATGAGGCCGGGAGGTATTTTGCAAATATCGCTGGGGACTGGAAATATCGGGACTGGGATTTCCATGCAAATTCTCTTCACAAATTAGAGAAAGTTATTTTAATGGCTTTCAAGATTGCTCCTTGCCACTGTGGAAAGGAAACCTGTAGATCCACGTCTTTATTCCAAGCTTCTAACACTGACAAAGCAGTGTCTCCCAGAGATTCCCTTAACATTTTATGTATATGGCCAATTAAGTTTCCCCAGGAACTGCCCTCCAGGTCATCTCTGAATAAAATCCAAAAGGATGGGGGAGAGGAAGAGGGAGGGTTATACCGTGTGATCTCCCTCTGTCGTAAAATACAATTTCTCACCCGGGTGTATCTGAACAGATCCCTACCTGGGAGACAGAAGATATTTGAAGTTCCAAAAAAGACTGGATACCTGAATGGTTAAGAAATTGGTAGTAGTAACTGAGGCTCAATCTCTGCCAAGAATTACTAACATACTAAAATGCCAGCAGAATAGGCCTAATGGTCTTTTGTGTCTGCTCGTTTGGTCAGCCTCCACCCTGGGAGCTGACCTTGCTGCCCCCCTCGCCCTCTCTGGTTTTTCCCTTCCCAATCCCAGATATTCTCACTGTACCGGACTTTACTTCCAGAATCCTTCCCCTGTACCTGTCCCACCTCCTCTTGAACCCCTCCACCGTCTCTGCCTCCACCAGCCCCTGGGCAGCACATTCCATGGCTCCACCACCCTCTCAGTGAAGTAGCACCTCCTCCTTTCTCCCCTGAATCTCCCTCCAGCTTCCACCGATGCCCTCTAGTTACCCCCCTTCCTTCAGAGCACCCTGACTGCTCCTCCCTTTTACCCCTTCATGTACCTGAAGACTCTATCATGTCCCCCAGTCCCTTCTCTCTCTCCAATATGTACATATTTAGCTCTTGAGCCTATCCCCATAGGTCCTGTCCCCAAGCCCCATATCATTTTGGTTGCCCACCTCTGGACCCTCTCCAGGGTTCAATGTCCCTTTTAAGTGTAGCCTCCAAGGCTGCCTTGATACTTGAGGTCTTGGGCTCACCAAGCAGTTATACAGAAGGAGTATCACTTCCCCCCTTCTAGAGGTGATCCCCCTAGCGATGCATCCCAGCATCCTGTTGGCTTTGGCCACTACCCTCCTACAAGTCTCAGAGCTGTTCATCTTGACATCCACCACCACCCCCAGGTCCATCTCAGCCATTGAGATGTGTAGTATTCACCCCACCGGGTGTACACTTGGCCCGGGTTTCTGGCTCCCAGGTGCAGTACCATGCATCTCCCTGCATTAAGCCTCAGCTTCCACTTTCTAGACCACCTTTCCAGAGCCTCCAGGTCCCCCTGTAGGGTCACCCTCCCCACCCCTCCTCCCCATCCACCACCACCCCCAGTTTTGAGTCATCCGCAAAGAGACTCATCTCACTCCTGATACCCTTCCTTGTGTCAAAGATGTAGGCGTTGAACAGGAGGGGCCCAAAGACCGATCCCTGAGGGACCCTACTAATGACTCTCCTTGGGCATGAGACTATCCTGCCAACTACGACCCTCTGAGTCCGGTCCTGGAGCCAATTTCCTATCCATCTGATCATCTGGTTCCCCACCCCCATTTCTCCCAGCTTATCCAACAGGCCCAAGTGAAGAACAGAGTCAAACGCCTTGCTGAAGTCAAGAAAGAGGACGTCTACCGGTCTACCCAGGTCCAAGGCACTTGTCACCCAGTCATAGAACTCCACAAGGTTTGTCTGACATGATTTCCCCGGGATGAATCCATGCTGCCTGTCATCCAGGCACCCCGACTTTTCCAGGTCCCTCCCTAGCCTCTCCTTGACAATGCCCTCCAACACCTTGCCCACCGTCAGGCCTGTAGTTCCCTGCCACCTCCCTTGATCCCCCCTTGTGGATAGGCTCTATATGCATCACCTTCCAGTCCTGTGGCACCCACCCTGTCCTCAGAGAGATGCTGAAAATTTCCACCAGGAGTTTTGCCAGGAAATCCGCCAGTTCCTTCAGCACTCTGGGATGTAATTTATCTGGCCCCGGTGCTTTCTCTGTCTTAAGGGACCTGAGGGCTTTCCTCACTCTCTCTGCCATGATTTCCACCTCCGCTACTTCTCCCCTCTGTTTTGCCTACCCCCTCCTGCCAGTGATGGCCCCCCTCTCCCCAGACCTGCCAGTCGGTAAGGGTCCCCCTCCTCAGTTTCACCATCTCCCCCCAGGTATGATGCAGCCCCCCATTTTTCTTTGTGAAAACTGAGGCGAAGTACTCATTTAGTACCTCAGCCTGCTCCCCCGGGTGTTGTACCCATCCCTCCCGTTTTAATCCTGCTAATCTGCCCCTTCACCCTCCGCTTTTCCCCAATGTATCTAAAGAACCTCTTGTTCCCTCTCTTAATTTCTCTGGCCAGGTTCTGCTCCTTCCTTGCCTTAGCCACCCTTACCACCCTAGTGGCCCTTCTGGCCATCAGCTCATACTCCCCTCGATCCCTTTCACTCCTTGAGCACTTGAAATGCCTATAAGCCACCTTCTTTCCCCTCACCACCTCCTGAACCTCCCTGGTCCACCGGCAGGGTTTACGGGCCCTACCGCATTTTCGTCTAACTCTTGTACAGGTTCTGGTAGCATCCTGCACCCCTTTCCTGATGATTTCCCACCTGCTGTCAGCGTCCATGTCTGGCCCAATCCCCTTCAAATGCTTCTTAAGGATCCTTACCATTTCCTTGAAATCTGCCCCCTGAAGTCAGTTACCTCCATCTTTGTGCAGCCTTCTACCCCTCCTAGGTCCAGGCAGAACCAGACCATGGCATGGTCGCTCCCCGTCAACAGGTCCCTTACCTCCAGGCCTCCAATCTGGTCACTGTCTGCCAGGACCACATCCAGTATCTGCTCCTTCCTGGTCAGTTCCCCCACCTGCTGATTTAGGAATGCATCCTGAAAGACATCCAACAACCTCTGTTCCCTGGCCACCAAGGATGTCAGTCTCCCAGTCCATTCCTGGCATGTTTAAGTCCCCCAACACCACCATCCTTCCCTTGCCCAAACTGCAGTGTTTCCCCACATCTGCCACCAGACGCTCCTCCAGCTCCTCTGCCAGCGTTGGCGGTCTATACACTGCTCCTATTTTTACTCTCTTGCCCCCCCCTTCTTATCAAGGTGACCCAAATCGCCTCCACAGTTCCCTCCGCCTCCTCCACTCCTCCTATGCCAGTGCAGTTTTGACTATTTGCCCCCCTCCCTTCCCTCCCTCTGTCCTTCCTGAACATGGTGTAACCCTCCAGGGTCAGGTCCCAGTCGTGTCCTGCAGTGGCCCAGGTCTCAGTGACCACTGCCACATCCACCTCTCCCTCAGTTAGCATCACCTGGAGCTCAGGTATTTTATTGCCCAAGCTCCTGGCATTTAGCAGGACTACCTTCCACCCTTTCCATTTACTTCCATTCCCCCTGCTAGCTTTCCCATGGGGATTCCATCTTCCCCCGGTCAGCACCTTACCAGTCGGCCTTTTCCCGCATTCCTCCAGCTCTCCAGGGAGGTGGAGACAGATTCCCTCCTTTATCGGACCTGCCTCGACAGCCTTTTCTCCCATCCCTCCCCCCTTCACAAGTTTAAACCCCACCTTTCACCAATGAACCCCTGTATTTTCAACTTAAAGATTTCCCTTCCTTCCAAACTGAGATGGAGCCTATCTCTAGCATATAGCCCCTTATCCTCCCAGGTCTCCCCCCAATCCACCATCAACCCATACCCTCTGGCTCCACACCACTACCTGAGCCACTGGTTTATCTCCCTAATCTTCCTCTTGTGTTCCACACTAGTCCTTGGTACCAGCAGGATTTACGAGAAGGAAATCAGGCATCCTATGTCATGGCAGACCCTGGCAAGCTCCCTGAACCTTGCCTGTTTCTCTAGCTCACTATTTCCCTCAATGTCATTGGTACCTGGGGAACCCCCACAATCCTTTGCCAGCTGATATACCTCATGCTTGGCCCTGTGCACCGTTAGTCCAGGGAAGCATTTTGTTCTAACCAGGCAGGCTTCCCCCTCCCTATCCCATCTGATACCCCTGATCATGGAATCACCCAACAGGAGCACTCTGATCACCCCTTTTCCTCCATTTCCCCCCCCTTCCATGTCACTCATCCTTTCTACCGGCCGCTCCCCTCAGCCGGCTCCTTGCTCCTCCCCCTCTCTGGGTGCCACCTGCCACCCCCTTCTTATTTACCCTGGCCCTCCCTCCCTCCAATCCTATGCCTCCTCCTCCCGAGTATCCTTCTGTACCCCGCTACCCCTTGTCACTGCTCACGACTGGTCCTTCCCCCCCATCTGTTATACTTGCCTGGCTCGTCCTCCCTTCCTTCCCATCTCCATTCAGCCCCTCCTTGCCTGCCGTGCTCCCCTGGCCTAAATCCTCAGCTCCCTTTGCTGTATCCTCCTTGTATTTCTGGTCCCTCTCCTAGCCCTTTCCTCCCAACTGGTCCTTCTCCTTGCGCTTTCCTCCTTCTACCCCTCCTCCTCCTGCTGCTATGATCCTGCTCCCCCATTTTCCGCATTCCAAGTTCCCCGTTCTTCCTGCTATCATTGCCTCCTGCCCCTCCACTCCTTTCCATCTCTAACGCCTCCTGTCATGGCTACATCACCCCCCTCATCCTCAAGCAGAAGAAGAGAACTGAAACAGTTACTGAGCTTAAGGTCCAATCCACCTCCCCCCATTGCTTCCTTCTGTCCAGCCCCAGCCATCTGCCTACTTCCCTGAAAATGTCCTCCCTTTGCCCCCCCATGAGGGTCCCTAGTTACCTGCCTGCTTCCTTGGTAGTGTCCTCCTTTTGGGCCCCCTCTGTCAGGGTCCCTATGCAACCCCAGAGTACTCTCCTACACTCCTTTCCCTATGCCCCCAACCCTAGTGCTTTGTGCAACCCCGTGGGAGAGCCCCTGCCCTATTCCCCAACTATACCTCCCCTCTCCCTCCAGCTATCTCCTAATCCCCTCAACCTCCTCCCTAAGCTGTGCCAGCTGGTAGCACACTGGGCAACCACCGAACTTCCAAGCCCAGTCCAGTATCATGGCTGCCCCCCACACCCTGTGCACCCCACCACCTTCCCAAAGATGCCGGCCCTAATGACGTGTGGTCCCATCCCCCTCCAAGTAGGAGTAGGAATTGAAAGTGGTGTCTAAATTATCAGGAAGAAAATTCTCATCTGCCGATATAAGTGTAAAGAAAAAGAATCACATACAATCCTTGGTTTGAGGTATAGGATACAACACATAGAAATGATTATGTTAGAAAATACTTAGCCTTGCATTCACTGTCACAGCACTGTGGGTGAAATACTGTACTATATTAATAAAAAAAACAAATGAATATTATAGCTTAGGGCCTAGGCCATTGCAACAAGACCATAGATGACCATTCTAGAAATGAGTATCAGAAAGTCCAGAGAATAACTTCTATACGGATGGGTTTTTGTCTATGACTAAGCCCTGGAGTCCATGAAACTACAATAAGAAAAAATTACTTACTGCAGTAATCTTCTTTCTTCCAAGGGGTCCTTTAGCAACAGTAACTTTTTTGCACTTAGCTGGCTAGGTGCAACCGCCCCAGAGGTGTGCCTTTAAGAGTTATTTAAATGATCTTAGGGCCAAGCCAATCAAAAGACAGGAGGGTGTGTGAGTTGAGTGAGAGTTGTTGAAGGCTTCAGAATTTTTTCGAGGAAAAATGAGGGCAAGTGCCCTGAAAAAGAATCAACAGGATTCAAAAAACATGCAAATGTCCACAAAAGTGGAAATAGAAACAACAGCAACACAAGCTAAAAACTCAACAATAAGAAACTCCAAATTTGGTAAAAGGTGACATAAAGAGTCTTTCTCCAACAGGTGAACCGGGGAGGAAGGGTGGGAGCTTACTGATGCTAAAGGACCCCCTGGAAGAAAGAAAATTACTGCGGTAATTTTTTCTTTTTACCCCAGGAGTCCTTTAGCATCAGTAACTTTTTTGCAGACTACCGAGCAGTACCAAGTGGGAGGTGGGCAGAGAACCTACTTAGGAAAGAGGCTCTGCAGAACCGCCCTGCCAAATTTGGCATCAGATCTGGTCTGCATATCCAAACTGTAGTGTTTCACAAAGGTGTGCACAGATTTCCAGGTAGCTGCTTTGTAGACATCCAGTAAGGGAATGTCCCTTGCTGCTGCAAGCGAGGCTGCAGTGCCCCAGTGGAGTGGGCCCGAAGCCCCACTGGAGGTTGCTGACCAGCTTTCTCATAGCAGAATCTAATACAAAAGACCAACCAACGAGAAATAGTTCTCTTGGTAGCTGGTCTTCCTCTGCTTACATCCCCGTAGGTGAGGAACAACTGAGTGGAACAGCCTCTGGACTGACTAGTATGCTCTAAGTAGTAAAAGATGGCTCTTTTGACATCCAAGCTGTGGAACTTTTGCTCGCCAGGAGTGGATGGCTCAGTAAAGAAGACAGGCAGAGTTATGGACTAGTTCAAGTGAAACTCTGAAACAGCCTTTGGCAGAAATTTCCTATTTGTCCTGAGCTCAGCTTTATCATTGTGAGGGATGATGTAATTCGGCTCAGTGCACACAGCCTGTAGCTCTGAAATCCTCCTGGCAGATGTAATGGCTACCAGGAAGACGGTCTTCCAAGTTACAGACTTGATGTGGGCCGTGGACATAGACTCAAAGGATGGATTCATGAGCCCATCTATGCAAAGGTTCAGACTCCAAGGAGGAATGGGCTCCCTGGTTGGAGGCTAGAGGTGTAAGAGGCCTTTGAAAAACTGTTTAAAACTATTGTAGAAAAAAATGATTTCTTCTTTCCCACTGAAAGATAGGCTGAAATTGCCACCAGGTGTAGCTTGAGTGAAGATGGTTTCAAGCCTGACGCCTGTAGGTGTACCAGGTAGTCTAGCAGCTGAGGGTCTGAAGCTGTTAGGGGTTCGACCTTTTCACTCTTGTACCAGAGGCAACATTTTTTCCATTTGGCTGCATAAGTCCTCTTAGTGTTCAGTTTTTTAGCCATCCTCAGTATATTAAGGACCTGTTCAGAGTACTGTGAGGATGGAAACTCTTAACTCCTCAAGAACCAGGCCTTGAAGTGAAGACAGTGTATGTCTGGGTACTGCACTCTCGTCTGAGGAAGGGTCAGCAGGGATTGAGTTGGAGGCAGTCTAATGGGCCTGTTGCAGGACATTGAGAGAAGGAGAGGGTACCAGGCTTGCCTAGGCCAGTCTGGAGCCACTAGGATCATCAATGTAGGCTGCTGTCTGAGTTTGAGCAAAACTCTGAATATCAGGGGAAAGGGAGCAAATGTATATTGGAACCTCCCTGACCAGTCCAGGATCAGGGCATCCAGAGGAAGTGTTCCCAGAACTGGGGCCTGCAACAGTACTGGGGAAGCTTAAAATTGAGAGGAGAGGCAAACAGATCCACGTCTGGTGTGTGCCCCACTGCCTGAACACTGTGAACAGTACTTGCTTGTTCAGTGTCCATTCGCTCTGGCCTTGATTGATGCGGCTTAGAGCATCCGCCAGAGTACTGAGTTTGCCTGGGAGGTAAATAGCCAAGAAGCTGACTAGGGGGAGAATGCTAGAGATCAGAGCTTGAGAGCTTCCAAATAGAGTATTCCTGATCTGGCACCACCCTGCTTGTTCATGTAGAACATTGCAGTGGTGTTGTCTGTTCGAATTTGAACCGCCTGCCCTCCTATGCTGGGAGTGAAAGCTTTGAGAGCTAGTAAGACTGCTCTGAGTTCCAAAAGATTTATGTGCAACTGTGACTCTTCGGGAGTCCAGTTGCCCCTTACTGAGGCACTGTCCAAATAAGCTCCCCAGCCCAAAAGGGAGGCATCTGTGGGGATCACCTTTGTGGGAAGAGGAGCTTGAAAGGGAACCCCTGCCTGCAAATTTGCAGGGTTCTTCCACCACAGCAAGTTTTGGAGGCACTGCTCTGACACAGGTATCAACTTTAAAAATTTGTTGCTTCTCTGAGACCAGCAAGCTGTGAGGTAGGCTTGCAGGAGTCTCATCTTGTACCTGACCCCTGGGACTACTGCAGTCATAGAGGCCATATGTCCCTGAAGTTTGAGGAAATGTCTGGCTGGCCTTGGCTGGCCCCGGGTGAAAGAATCTGCCACTGAAAGGAAACTCTGAATTCTTTTCTGCGGGAGGAAAGCATATCCCTTCTGAGTGTTCAGCTGGGTCCCTATGAAGGTAAGCAGCTGGGTGGGTTCTGGGTGAGATTTCTTTAGATTAACCAGGAAACCCAGAGTCTCCAGAGTGCGTTCTGTGAGGGAAAGAGATTCCTTGACCTGGCAAGGAGACTTTGCTACTATGAGCCAGACATCCAGATAGGGGTAGAGAGCAACACCCAGTCTCCTGAGATGTGCTGCTACCACTGTGAGACACTTGGTAAAGGCTCTTGGGGCCAAGGACAGACCGAAGGGCATTGCAGTGAACTGATAGTGACCCAAAGGAAGTTTGAACCTGAGAAACTTCCTGTGAGATCTCCTTATGGGTATGTGAAAGTAGGTGTCCTTTACATCTAGGGAGGCTAGCCAGTCTCCCTGCTGTAAGGACTGTATGACCAGTGACAGAGTGACCATTATGAATTTGGGTTTTTTCAGATGTTTGTTTAAATATCTGAGATCTAAGATAGGTCGCCACTCCCCAGTTTTCTTTTGTGTCAGAAAATACCTGGAGTAGGGGGCCCTTGCCCTTCTCATGGGCGGGGACCCTCTCCACTGCTCATAAAGCCAGAAGGTTTTGTACCTCCATTTCCAACAACGGTATCTGTGTTGGGGAAAGAGGTCTTGACACCTGGGTACACTTGAGGCCTGGCAGCTTCTTGAACTATAATGACTGACCCTTCTCCACTATCTCCAGCACCCACTTGTCCGACATGATGAGGGACCAGTGCTGAAGATAGTGGGAGAGTCTGCCTCCAACCGGAATTTGGAAGGAGACCTGGACACTCACATCAGGACTTGGACTGAGAGGCAGCTGGCTGGGTAGAAGTGGCTCTTCTTTGGCCCCTTCTGCCCCTGCCTCTGAAAGACCCCCTGTACTGGCTGAAGTCAGATTGGGGATAGGCATTGTAAGGCCTGGGAACAAAACTTCTGCCCCTACCGCCCCTGGGACGGGATCTCTGAGGGATGGCGGGCTTAGGCTTGGATGAGTGGTTCTGCCAGGAGACCTTGTACTCATCGACTTTTTTCATGTAGTCAGTGGTTCTGTAATCAAACAACATATTTTGATCACAGGGAAAATACATGGCTTTGTTCTGAGTGTCTGTGATCAGACTGGTTGTTCTAAGCCAGGCGAAGCGTCTCAAAGAGATGGCATGGGCTGCATCACTGTTGTCGTCTGCCATGTGGAATTGGTACATAGTAACTTCCAGGGCAGTTTTTGACGTATCCACCAGCTCCTGCACCATAGAATCTGATCCGTTGCGGGCGATAGCCTGGACAGATTTCCAAAGGGTTTTCTGATATTTGGCTGTGAATGCCATGTAAGAAGAAAGTCTGAGAAGCAGGGAAGCTGTGACATACATTTTCTTTGCTATAAAGTTAATTTTCTTGGAATACTTGTCAGGGGAGAGGGGGACAAGGAGACTCCAGCTTTCTCACAAGCTGCCTGTCGCACTATACTCTCATGGCTAGGGTGTGCAGACAGGAACTCAGTACCATTTTTAGACAATTTATATTTTCTCTCAAGCCACTTATCAACCCCTGATACTGAAGTGGGGTGTTGAAGCACCTTCATGGTATTTTTTCTAAATGCATTATAGAGAGGGACGACCAGGGTCTTTGAGGATGAAAGACCCTTCATCTCCCTATAATCTTCATCTTCATTGACATCCTGGTTGGGCTCCTGCATAGGGAGGTCCAGGGTGTCCAGCATAT
This sequence comes from Neoceratodus forsteri, assembly GCA_016271365.2. Classification (NCBI taxonomy): domain Eukaryota; kingdom Metazoa; phylum Chordata; order Ceratodontiformes; family Ceratodontidae; genus Neoceratodus; species Neoceratodus forsteri. The sequence continues at coordinate 1,549,097,249 of CM028131.1, read as the reverse complement.
TTTGTATAAATGTAAACATAGAGGAAGGATCCTAGTGGTCACCCGGGAGATCCCCAAGATGAGGTTCCAGGGGCTCCTGGTGCTCAAGACCCTCAAAATCCATGTCAGGGGCATCATAAAATTGATCATCTGAATCACCCTCACAGTCTACAGAAGAGAGAACTGTGGAAGAGGCTTACCAGCCCCAGTAAATTGAGGACTCATCTTTTGAAGGGTCTGAAATAGTTGCCATGCTTTTTCCATGTCTTGCACTGACAGAAGAACCTGCGCAGTTTGTAAGTGTTTTGGCTTTTCTGTATCCTTTAAGCTGCCTGTTGTCTTGCTTTTTGCTTTCCCAGGAGCAAACGGGAACTTATTTGTCTTGACTGAGTTTCTTTTTAGCCACTTCATCAGAGGTTTGATTAAGCTTCCTTTTTTCGTCACTCTTATTATTTTTCAGTTTGTGTGGAACTCCATCTTTGGAAGCTTTATTTTTTGGCTGGGATCTGGAGGGTTCCTCAGCACTTATGCTTTTGGTATTAGTACTTTTGAATGGCCCCTCGTCGGAAGCCTTTGATTTATCCTCAGCCATAATAATCAAAGGTTTGTCTACTATGATTGCCAATTTAAACAAAGCAAACCAGTCCTGGACCTACAAACTGAGTGCAGGTCTCTGTGAAAATGTCACCAGCCAGTCCTGCTCCAGTTAATAAACTCTGTCTATTAGTTGCCTTTTTTTTTTGGTTGTAGAATTGGGATCTATACCAGTGCCAAGCTTAATAGAAACCCAGTAATACTCAGTTGCGCACAGGTGGCTGCTGGACCCATACTGACAGTCCTGACACAGATGATACCAAGGTCCAGTAATATAACAAAAATGTTTTCCTCATAATTGCCAGTCCAGAGAGAAAACCCCCCAGGCACTGTTTACATTTGAAATCCACTGCAGGTGCCTCACGGTAAACCCCGCAAGGTCTGAGGTAAAAAAACAAGGCAACTGTCCCTAATTCGATGGTTCCCACAAGAATTTGCCCAAAAATTAAGGAAACCATTGAAAATAAGCACCCACGATAAAATTAGGCTTTAAACTAAATAGTCGTGGTAAAAATAAAGTTCAAATAGCACGGTTGCACCAAAAATAAAAAAAATACGCAGCACTAATGAAAAAGTAAAACTTTCACTCAGCACACTAAAGGAAATAATTTATGAGGAAAACTTTACCCAGATAAGCACTAGGAGGCTGTCAACAAGGAAAGTTGGAGACACCTCAGGGGCAATGTTGCTCAGTCCAGTGAAGAAAAAATTCTGAAGACTTCAACAACTCTCACTCAGCTCACACCCCCTTCTGTCTTTTGATTGGCTTGGCCCAAAGCTCATTTAAATATCTCTTAAAGGCACACCTCCGGGGCAGCTGCACCTAGCCAGCTACATGCAAAAAAAGTTACTGATGCTAAAGGACTCCTGGGATAAGAAACAGAGAACTACTCCCTTTTATGAGTTATAGATACAGACCCACATTCATCCCAGCATCCCATAACATATATCATAATTAAACATTATAAACGATATAGCATAAGTGAACAACTACAAAGACCCCTTTACATCTCTGCAAAGTATTAGTATTGTAACTCACAACCAGGCTTCACCACCAGCTGGCAGCAAAGTCACCACTGTTTCAACTTTATCAGCAGTTATGTCGCAAAAACTTTAAATACAAATGTATCTCAAATCCTACTTAAACATTAACTGCAAGTAAGATAAACAGTAAAAGCATGGTAAACTTCCTTAGCCAAAGATGCTAACCATTGCCATCCATCTCATAACCATGGCACCTAGTGCTCTGCGGCAGAATTTTCTGATTTCTGCGGCAAGGCTCCTAGGATTCTGCGGCAGCATTTTCTGATTTCTGTGACATGATTTATTCATTTCCGTGGCAGAATGCAGCCCTGCCATTGGCTAAAATATGAAGTGATGTCACTGATGACATCACCTACCAAGCATAGAGGAGGGGCTTCAGGATAAACAAGATGGGTACAGGAGCCTGGCACTATGGAAAAACTGTTTATTTAAATGAAAATTCACCAAAAACAATGAATTCTGCAGCACTATATAAATTCTGCGGCATGATGCAAATTCTGCGGAAAATTCCACAAACACAGAATCGCAGAATTCCAGGGGCCTTGCTCATAACAATTCAAACCAATACCCAAAATGGGAGGAGAGAAAAGGCTAATACTGCTAAATCAGTAAAGCCCTAGTTCAGGTCTCGGCGTCCTCTGCCTCCAAACCTGTTGACTGCTGCGGAGTGATAAAGTCTTTCCAAATGCTCTCCAGCTTCCGACCAGCCTCAGCAGGGTCATTATAAATAAAAGTTTTGCCTGCGTATAGGATTTTAAGTCTAGTAGGCATTTGGAGGGCATGATTGGCTCCAAGTTCCCGTAATCCCACCCACACTGCATCAAAACCCCAACGCCTCATCCTAGTAGCATAGCTGAGATTGGGGAAACAGTGCTGAGTTGATCCATCTGGCAAGAGAACCTGTGGACTTAGCTTTTTGTAGGATGAGGTCCCGGACATGCACACCTGTCGTTAATACCGAGAATGTATGGGGGAGATCTGGATTACTTGGCTTTTGTCTGTGTGTAATTTGGTATGCCCGTACCATGCGGTGCTACACTGGTAATTGAAAGAGATCTGAAATAAGTTTTTGTATAAAGCCAAGAGGGTCTTCTCCTTCAGAACCCTCCGGGATACCCAAAAAATGAAGGTTTCAAGCCAGCGCCCAATTCTCTGAATATTCAAGTCTGATACTGAGCAACTTATTTTCTTTCAAAACTCCATCCGTGACCATCACAGCTTTATTCACCGTAGGCGTGAGGGCAGAATGATCAATTTCAAATCTGCTACTTTGGTTCCAACTTGAGTTAGCCTATTATTAAATGTTTCCAACTTCTGATCAATTTGCTGGACTCCCGCTAGGATTGCCTTAACTGTGGCCTCCAGATCCCTGGCCCAGTAATCATTTTAAACAAGATGCTTAGCGGGGTACATACCTAAAAAGTGCAAACCTAAACCATGTGCAACATTCAGCATAAATTCATTCACATATTAAACAAATATCAAGTATTCTACAACACGTATAAGTCATATTTTTGTAGTAGAAATATACAGTACATTTGTTCCAAAAAGGGGATCCATATCCCTATTTATAACTTTGGCCACATCACTCCCCCCCTTTTTCCTATTTATTATACACCACCACCACCTTACATGAGATAAGAAAAAGTACAGTTACGTAAGAGCTTACCATAACAATAGATCTTCGAGAGGAGCTCTTGCAGCAGGTTACACTGTTAGGACTGAAGCCGGCAGGCTCCAGGACCCCATGGAAAGCTCCTAGCTAGCAGTCTATAGTGGGGGACCACCCGCTGATGTAGGCCCGACCCGACGTTCCCTATGGTATAAAAGGGGCGGTCCCCCAGCACCACCTCAGTTCTCCTGCCGGAGACCACGGCAATCCCAGAAAATGGAGAACCGAGGGGTTCTTCTGAAAACAAGGAAAAATAACAAAGATGGAGGAGCAGTCAACAGGGGGATGGAGGGAGGGAAAGCAGCACCTGCTGCAAGAGCTCCTCTCGAACATCTACTGTTACAGTAAGTTCTTATGTAACTGTACTATCTCATTTCAAGAGGGCTCTTGCAGCAGGTTACACAATTAGGACTGAGTCCCAAGCAGTTAACAGACTGACCCTGATCAGCTGGGAGGAGGTAGAGGTCACTAAGGCTTTCAAGAGAGCAGGCCCTGCAGGACTGTCGGTCCAAAACCTGCCCTGCACCTAGAAGCAATATTCAGGCTATAATGCCAGATGAAAGTGTGGACACAACTCCAAGTGGCCGCTGCACAAATGTCAGCAGTGGACACGTTTCTGAAGGATGCGAAGGAAGCAGCTACACCCCTGGTAAAATGGCCTTTAACAGAACCTAGTAAAGGCTTGTTGTATTTGCAGTAGTAATAAACATTGCAACTGACTAACCATTTGGACAAACATTGCTTAGAAACTGAAGCCCCTTCCCTTTCCAGGGTGAAGGAAATCACTGATCAGATTTTCTGATGGCTCGGGTGCAGTCCAAATAATAAAGCACCCAGTGGACATCCAGAGTATGTAGTAAAGCCTCCCCTGAGTTGGAATACTCAGGTAATACACAGGAAGGTAGATGTCTTGATTCAGAGTAAACTCAGACACCACCTTAGGAAGAAACTTAAGATTGGTTCTCAAGGACGCCCTCTCCTTGTGAAAAACTAAATAAGGCTCTTTACATATCAGAGCCTGAAGTTCAGAAATCCTTTGAGCAGGAGTAATGGCAACAAAAAATAAAGCCTTCCACAACAGAAAGTGAAGCTTGTAACTCACGGCAGGCTCAAAGGGAGGCAATGTAAGTTTTTCTAGAATAAACAACAGGTCCCAAGGGGAAACAGTGTCCCTTATGGGAAGTTTCAAGAATGTGTGGGATAGGTCAAGTTGAGCAAGAGTTTTGTCTTCAATAGGTGCATGGTACGCAGAAATGGCTGAAAAGCACACCTTAATGGATGAGTAACTCAGGCCTGAGTTAGATAAGGAAAGAAGACACTCTAGAACAAGATTCTCCGGACAAGTAAAGGGATCCAGTTGGCGAACGGTGGCCCATATGCAGAACCATGGTACCACGTGATAAGAGCATCAACAACAATGGTGCTCAACACAACGGTGAGTACATATTGCTGAGAGTCAAAAGAGCAAGCCACACGATGCCGACCTCCAAAATCCACAACTTGCTCTCAGCAACTCTACAACGCTAAAGTATAATTTACATTTAATGTGGGGGGCTCCACACCCCCATCTTTAATATAATCGACTCCGGGGGGCATGACAATGGGGGAAAGGGGAAACTTGGGAGGGGGGCTAAAGTCAGCAGAACAACAACAAAAAAAACAAACTATCGTCACTCCTGGACCCGGGTCCGTCAGAGACACAGGCAATGTCTCTAACCACTACACCAGAAGATCAGCTTGGGACTGGCTCACCCAACATACCCCCGTATACTGCATAATTCCTCCTCCCTACAGGCACAATCTCACTACCCTCCCCATGGGCTATTAAGTACACACAGCCCATTTTACAACCGCTGTTTTGACGTGCCTAAATTAACTCGCTGTTATTAATTCACCCATGTGACGGGTCACCAGAACTGCTTCCACTTCATAGCATAAGTAGATCTAGTGAGGGTTTTCTAGCAGCCACTAGAACCTCTGCCACCTGGGTAGAAACCCCAAAGTGGGCAATTGCTAAGTCTGCAGGCGCCATGCATGAATGTGCAGAAACTTTAGATCCGGATGGACCAGGGTGCCCTGCTTCTGTGAGAGCAGGCTGGAACACAGAGACAGGGGAATCTGGGATTCCACTGCAAGCTGCTGGAGAAGTGGAAACAAAATCTGCTGTGGCCATCAGAATAATCTCCTCCCCTTCTGACCACAACTTGAGCAGAACTCTCTGCAGCAATGGAAAGGGAGGGAAGATGTACAGAAACCTCCCTGTTCAAGAGAGGGATAACTTGTCTTACCAGAAAACACCAGGCCCTGGATCTAGCGAGCAGAAACTGGGCAGTTTTGCATCGGATGGGGATGTGAATAGGTCCAGCTCTGGGTGGCCCCACCTGTCAAAGAGATCTTCAACCACTGCGGGAAGAAGTTCCCATTGTGGGACTGGGAATGGCTTAGACTGTCAGCCAAGGTGTTCGGAACACCTGGAATGTGCACAGCAGTCAGGCTCTGGTGATGGTCTATGGACCAATACCACACTCTCATTACCTCCCGACAAAGGGGGTACTAATGCGTCCCCCCTTTACTTGTTTATATAAAAGACCATGGACATGTTGTCCATCTGGATCAAGAGAGGACCCAGGAGTAGACGCATCCGAAAGGCTTGGAGAGCATACAGTATCGCTTGCATCTCCAAAACGTTGATGTGGGGATGTTGTTCCGATGGGGACCAAGTCCCCTGAGTTTGATGTTCTGCCAGATGGGTACCCCAGCCCTTGCCTGATGCATCTGTGGTCAGAATTTGCCGAGGTGACTCTGATCTGAAGGGAACCCCCTTGGAAAGGTTGGAGTAGTTCAGCCACCACAACATGGTCTGTCACACCAAGTTGGATATTGACACTGGAAGGTCCAGGTCATCTGAACACTGGTCCCATGGGACCTGGAGGTTCCACTGGGCCACCCTCATATGCAGGTGAGCCAGGGGTACTGTTGCAATGGCGCTGCCACATTCCAGCACTCTTAGAACTCTTCTGGCTGGAACTTGTTGAGATGATGAGACCAGTCAAGCCTGAGTCTGAAGGCGTTCTGCTGTGTCTGGAGGAAGAAAGCCTTGCCTTGCTTGGTGTCTAAAATCACTCCTATGTACTGGAGTCTTTGACTTGGCCAAGGGGAGGATTTGGAGAGGTTGAGGGTTATCCCCAGATCCCAAAACAGAGAAAAAGTGGCCTCCATGGTTCTGATCAATTGCTGCTTGGTAAGGCTGTCAGAAGCCAATCCTCTGGATAAAGGAAGAGATGATAGCCTTCCCTCCTTAAGGCTGATGACACTACTGTGAGGCATTTCATAAAGACTCGTAAGGCTGAGGACAGGCCAAACAATAGGGCTCGAAATATATAGTGGTTTCTTTGGAAACTGAAGCGAAAGAACCTTCTGTGAGGTGAGAACACCAAGCTGTGAAGGTAAGCGTCCTGCATGTCCAATGAGCAGAGACAATCCCCCTGATGAAGTAAGGGGAGAAGTCTGGGAAAAGTGATCATCCTGGACCTTTTGTATACTATAAATTTGTTCAGGTGGCTAAGGTCCAGAATGGGATGCAGATCTCCAGTTTTCTTTGGAACCAGGACGAAATGTAAGTAGAATCCCTTCCTGTGCTATACTAGCGGGACGGGTTCGATGGCCTGTTTTCACAGGAGTGCTTGGATCTCGTCTTGAATCAAGGTGAGATGGGCCTTGGGGTAATGGGAGGGAGCTGGAGGATTGTCTGGAGGAATCTCCAACAATTCTAGGTGTGCCTCTGTTCCACTAACTGCAGAACCCACTGATCCAAGGTTATTCTGTGCCAACCCTCTTTGTAAAGAGAGAAGCAACCCCCCCCCCAAATCCCTCCCCCAGGGATTCTGGTGGAGGAGAGGAGTCGGGTAAAGAGTCAGGCAGAGGAGCCAGGGACAGGCAATGCAGCCTGTGAGGGTCTGAGAGCCCTGGGTGCTGAACCTCTTGTGGCTTGGGAAGTAGCCTTTTTCTTATAGGCACCCCTGGACTGCTGACCTCTGTTGTTGCTTGGAGTTGTGGTGAAAAGGCTACCGCTGGGATGACTTAGGCTGAGACTGATACTAAGTATGAACTGAATGAATAACCTTACCCGACTCTTGGAGGTGAGTGATTATATTATGAGAATCCTTGCCAAACAAGATGGGGCCTCTAAAAGGGCATCCAAAATCTTAGACTGGACGTCCGGGGCAAACCTGGAAACCCTAAGCCAAGAGTGGTGGTGTAGGCAAATTTCTGTAGCAGCAGCTCTACCTGCAAAGTTCGCAGAATCATAAGAGGCTAGGAGGATGTGGGTCCCAATGTCGGAGCCCGACTTGAGGAGGTGTAACAGTTCAACCTTCCCTGGGAGATCTACCTGAGCTTGTGCCACCCCAAAAACCTTCTCCCACAGGGCATTCTGATATTGTACCATGTGGGCAAGGAAGTTTAGGGAATGGATAGTACATGTGGCTGAAGAGGAGATCTTTTTGCCAAAATAGTCTATCTGCCTAGAGTCCTTGTCAGGGGGTTGATTGCCGAGGTGCCGGGGTCATTTTGAACTGTCATGGGCTGGGTTAATAATGACCAAATCAGCCTCCAGGTGCTCCCCATAAAAGGGTTCATCCCTTGGGACATTATATAGGTGATCTGCCTTCTTGGACATCACTGGTGTTGAGGACAGCGCTTCCAAGCTGCCCTATTGACATCCTTGAAGGAGGAACTGCTAGAGGCAAGGACTTCTTCTTGCAAAGGAAAGTGGCTAGCCAATGTCACTCGGGGTCCACTTCCTCAGTGTCCCAGCCCACGAGAGCCTGGATGTGCCTCATCACATCCATGAAAGTTGGGTCATCTGGGGGAGACCGCGGGGTATCATTGGGCTCCTGAGGCTCTGATGGGATATCTGAATCTCCACAGTCATCGTAAGAGGAGGAGGAGGAGGAGGAAGAATATTCCCTTTACACACATGAATCCGGTGAGGAGGAGGGGGAGTGCCAAGGCATATGCTTATGGGTCTTAGAACAACCGGAGTTAGGCTTTGCAAGTTGTGGCATACGCTCCCCAGGAACTGGCATCACAGCCTTCCTACGAGAAACCTGGTCCTTAGAAGGATTGGGTGAAGGGTGCCTCGGAGTTGGAGTTGGGGGCTCCTTCGGGTCCTCCTTGTCTTTGAAGTATGCCCATCAGACCACAAAAAGGGAGTAAACGTCTGCAGGTGGGTTCTGAGGTGAGACTGAGGGAACCTGCATCTGTGGGGTAGGTTTGGAAGGCCCTAGCATCAGTTTGTCAGGTTGCGGTAACCCTAGCATTGGGTTAACCAGCGTCGGATCCCGAGGTTAGAAACCATCTGGCATTGGTCAGATGGGGGTTGAAAGACTGGGCGTTAGTTCCCCTGGCATCGGCTGTGTGACAACAAGTCCAGCCGGTGACTGTGGAGGACTTGGGGATGATGGTTGCGGCATCAATGGGGTTAGCACGATGGAGGCCGGCATCGATGGGACAAGCACAGGCTGGTGCTGGTATGGTGACTCAGCCTGCAACGGCCTGGAGAGAGAAGCCCAAACAGGGGAGCTAACTCCTGAGCAGGGTAGATGTGTCACCCTCACATGGGAGGAGACTGCATGCCCCTGGCATCATGAAGTGGCGTCAGTCCCTGACTTCAGAACTGACTTTGCAGATGCCTTGACCAGGAGGGTGACGGGCCAGGATCTGCCACCCGAGGACCCAGTCGAACCACCTGGCTGAGTCCCCTTGTGATGAATGGGCCTGAGATTCAGGGGCTGAGAGACTGAGGACGAAGTCCTGAGCCTCAAAGAACCACCACCCAAGACAGTTAGGAGAGCTGGTGGCTTGACCACTGGCAGCCCAGAGGGAAAGAGGGCTGATGGAGTGCAAGGGACTGACCTCCCATGGGAGGAAGATCCATGATCGCTGCCTGACTTGCGTGGGGACCTGGAGTGGGTAGCTGACAAGGGTTTCACCCTGTGCTTCTCCTGGTGTTTGTGATTTCCCGATGACCTCTTTGAATCCTTTGTCGATAAAGAAGTGGAGGCCCCGGAGGCTGAGGAAGAGGAGGTACTCTGGCGAAGCTCCTTCTCCATCGATGATAGCTTTTACTGCAGCAGGTAGAATTCCAGGGTCTTCTGGCGGTGAAGCTGGGTGCGCTGGTTGAAGTGCTGGCAGGCCTCAATGTCGTGGTCTGGGCCTAGGCAAAGCAGGCATGCCAAATGGCCATCCTTGTGAGGCAGTTGCTTGCCACAAGCGCACTTTGTGCGCCACTGCCCAACAGAAAAGGAAGGAGAAGAAGACATGAACAAATTACTGATGCCAAAGATTTAGGAATAGGGGGTGTCACCAAACTCTGTTAATGAACAACTTGGCACAATGTAGGAAGGCAGCTGCAAAGGCCAACAAAATGCTGGGTTGTATTGCAAGGGGTATATCCTCGAGGAGGGAGGAGGTGATTCTGCCACTGTATAGGTCATTAGTTAGACCACACCTGGAGTACTGCGTGCAGTACTGGCGTCCGTATCTGAAGAGGGACATTAAGTTACTGGAGGGGGTGCAGCGCAGAGCGACAAAGATGATCAGGGGGCTGGGGGACTTATCATACGAGATGAGGTTGAAGGAGTTGAACATGTACTCACTAGAGGAGAGGAGAGACAGGGGTGACATGATTGAAACCTTTAAATACATGAAAGGAATAAAGAAGACGGGTACAGAGGGGCTGTTCAAAGTAAGGGAAGGGAGGGCCATGATATGAGACTGGAGCGAGGAAGGTTCAGGAGGGAGATGAGGAGACACTTTTTTACAGAGAGGGTGGTGGCTGGGTGGAATGCGTTACCTGCTGAAGTGGTATGCAGTAGAACAGTGGACTGCTTCAAACAAGGATGGGACAGGACAAGGGGGAGGGTTAATGAAGGGGAAGGGTGGAAGGGAGGGGCAGATGCAGAATAAGGGGTGCTAGCTGCACATTCGAGCAGACTTGATAGACCTCTAGGCCTTTATCTGCTGGCAAATTTCGTATGTTCGTATGTTCGTAACCAAAGTAAGGGACCGAGTGGATAGTATACCCCGCAGTGAACTATTACAATACAAACCAAAACAGAGAACTAGGGATAATCTGACATATTATATTACAGATTATAATGCTAGTAGCTATGCTGTGAGAGTGCTTACAGAAGTTCTGGCATATTTTGGGTAGAGAACCAACCCTATCAAATATTGCCGATGCCCCACCACAGGTGGCATATAGAAGGAGTCCCAGTCTACGAGATCAGGTGGTCCATAGTCACCTCTCTCAAAAAGGGTCTGATGCTAGCACTTGGTTACCAGGAAAACCTATGGGAACTTTTACCTGTGGTAGATGTGTTTCATGCTGTTTTATTAAAACTAAAACATTTGGCACTAAAAATAACAGTAAGATTTTTTTTCTACAATATGGCAGTTTATCAACTTCAGTGCCACAGGGGTGGTATACCTAGCAGTTTGTAAATGTCTGGCCTTCTATGTGGGAAAAACAAAGCGCATGTGAAAGACTAGAATAGGAGAACATCAAAGTTAAATAAGAAATAATGATCTCAGGAATGATTTAGCAGCCCACATTTTTGAAATCAGGGAACAAGAGGAACACTGTTTTCGCTTTTGTGGCATTGAAAAAGTCAAGTTTGGGACCGAGGGGTGGGGACTTAGAAGCCAAACTTACTGCAAGAGAAGTCTTTTGGATTTACACATTGGGAGGGATGAAAAGACCAGGGCTCAATGAGAGTATTTATTTCTCAATATTTCTGAAGAAATAAGCCCCCTAAAATTTTTTTAGAAATAACGTTGGCTTCATTCCCCACATAATAAGCATGAATTTTGGCCCTCACATGCTCCAATGATTATTGGTCAAAAAAAATCTTGATATCATAAATAGGGCCTTTTTTTATCAGATTATACATTAATTCAGCAGCATTTTGATATGTTTTGATATGTGTGTTTATGACTGGTGTATATCGTGTGTAATATGATTATTGTGCATTTGATGGGAAGTAAATAGGATTTAGGCGTTTCATTATCTCATGAAAGGTGTTGTATAATAAAAAGGGGGGGGGGATGTGGCCAAACAAAGTTATAAATAGGGATATGGATTCCCTTTTTGGAATGAATGTACTGTACATTTCTACGACAAGAATATCACATGTTGTAGAGTACTTGATATTTGTTCAATATTTGAATGAATTTATATCTATACTGAATGTTACTCATGGTTTAGGTTTGCACTTTTTAGGTATGTACCCTGTTAAACACCTTGTTTAAAATGATAACTGGTTCTGGTTGTTGCCAATCCCCGAGGATGCCTTTTGCAGACAAAACCAGTAGGACGTGGTGAATTGTTTCCCATTTCCCGATAAGTGGTAGTTTTGCACACTATTGGCTTTAATAAATGTGATTTTGTTTCACATGTGTGTCTTACTGATTGAATTGTGTGGTTAGTGGTTGGTGGTGCTGGGATCTTTGTGCCTAGATTCTACAAGAAGTGAGCCTGTTTTCACAGGGAGACAGAGGGGAGTCAGCGTGTCATATACACCAAGGCTCGTGGAGCTGGAGGCTGCAACAAGAGAACTCAGCTGCAGGTTTGAGTTTTCTGAAGACGAGACTGTTTCTTGTCTCTCTGTTCATATGTACGTTTTAACTTAGCTATCAGGAAGCTAAGTGTGCGTTTTATGGTTTAACTCACTTTATAACATGGGTTCCGAAAATACTGTCTTCTGATTCGTCCAAACAGGTCACTTGACCATTAATACCGGATACATCCACAGTTGCATGTTCACAGAGCTTTATTTTACTATTTCTTTAGGTAACCCTCTAACATAACACTGCCCATGTTATAAGAGGATTAACCCATAACAGGGTATGGGTTTACTGAGCATTAATCCACACCTGGGTGGCCTCCCCCCCCCGCGTGGATTAATACTCGGTAAACCTATACCCTATCATGGGTTAATCCTGTTTTATTTTCCATGTTTTTTTCCGGAGGTGCCTTTTTTCTGTCTTGACCAACGTGTAAATACATAGTGTAAATAAAATAGTTACTATTTGACACAATACACAGATTGGTTATGTATTTGCATGAAAAGGGTATTGTTTGTGAATCTCAGGCGCCTGTCATTCTGAAGGGGCACACTAAATCTGGTGTAAGGAATCTGAAAACATATTCCTTCCTGATACAAGAAAGGGAGTGGAGAGACATTTGGTAAAAACAGATCCCACACTTCACCTGCGGTTCAAGCAGTCAACCTTGGCTGGATCCAGGGGGCCTGGTGACTGGGCTCAGAGTGTGCAGGTGTCCGGGGTGCACCACCTTTGCGTAGGGTCGAGTGTTGGGCACAAGGACTCGTTGAGGGGTGGACACAGGTGAAGGTCTACAACTGGCTGTGAAGGGGGCGCTGATGTGTGGGTTTGTCACATGCAGCCAAGGGTGACCTCTGTGTCCCACAATAATCCCCCAGTAATTACATATCTACCTTGTGGATCTGAGTGGGTGAAGGGAAATTTAAAGTCAACATCCTTGTGTATTAGGAGAACCACCCCTCTGCTTTTTATGTTATATGAGCTGCTAAGATCTTGTCCCACCCACCATGACTTTAGCTTGTCAGCTTCAGGAATCAGGTGTGTTCCTTGGATAAAGGTGACTCCTGTATTTAGTCTCCAAAGTTAGTCTAATACCTTTCTTCACTTGATGGGTGAGTTTATTCCCTTCTTGTAACAATGGTCACTGCAGACCACCGGAATGGAGCCTCCAGATTCGACGAAGTGGCACAGCTGACTGAAACCGAGCGGGTATTAACCCACAGGTAACACCCGCTCTGTCAGTACCAGCTGTCGCCATGGAGGCACCAGAGGGTAGCTGCTCACTCCATCACCACCGCGAGCCCCCACCAGCTGCGCTACAGAGCCAAGCCCCGCTGTCCTCCGCATCAACTGTCCCGAGTCCCAGCACCGAGGCCACCGCAGCGATGTCAGCAACTGCCACCCAAGCACCACAATCGTTGACCAGTGCTCCACCGAGCGATGTTACTTGTTCACCTGTGTCCTGTGCCTGTAAGTGAAATAAATAGCCTGTGCTGCATGATCTGTCTCCCGTGTCCTCTGTCCGACGAGCCTATGTTACAAGCACATTAATCACCTTCAGCGTCGGGCTTTGCCGGGGATTAATGCCCGCTGGGCGGTTGGACCCCTCGGGCACCAACCCCCCCAGCGGGCATTAATCCACTGGCAGAGTCCTCCTCTGTCAGTGATTAATGCTTACACATTCAATGATGTGAATTTTGTGGGTTTACTAGTCATTATGAAAACATTTGTTGGAGAATAGTGGTGAACAGTGTGATGACAGTATTGTGGAGGTTCATTCCGGTTACCCTTAGTGAAAGTGAGGTAAGGTATCAGTAGTCAGGTTTGTCCTCCTGAGTGAAGGGCCTACAGGGGTTTGTCGTTGCCCCCTAGAGGGGCTGTACAGAGAGCATTTTGGGGAACAATCTGCTACAAAACAAAATAAACATACTATTCCCGGAAGCCAGGGTACTAAACTCACCATACAAACTTTTTTTTGCAAAATCTAAACAAAGTAACATCCCTCTTTCTAGGGTCCCAATGGGAAAATCAGACAGGGAGTGGCTTCCCCATATCTCCCCAGCCAGTGACGCTGCACACACTTTGAGCTGCTGCTGCTGACTCCAGAGCCTAAAGTTCTGTATTGGATGCTTACATTTCTCCTGTGCCAGTGGTGGTTTACTTATAATGATCCCCTGAAGTGAACCAGACAGCTATATTATACTGCATATTATTGCTGTTGGGGGAGAAGGGGGCTGATGTTTGGAGAAAGTAAATCCCACCGTGGTTAATCTGTATAATGTGGTCTTTTGTTGGTGGGGGTGGGGGGGCCTGGAGTTGATGTCTCATTAGAATGAGGGTGCAGGTATCATATGCAGCTATGCAAGCATCCTTTCCCATCTATTTCTATGCTGCAATGAAGCCCCCTGGTTTTCTCCCTTATCACCCACCTACGGCATTCCCTTGTCCTGCATTCCAGTGCATGCATGTGTCTTCACCAGCTAGGTGGTTGTAACTGGCCTGATATTATGACAAGGGAGGTACCGGGTTATGTTTCTGTTTCTACACCGAGAAGCTAGACTCCACTGCTCAACACATAATAATGTGATCAGTCCAAAGAAGGTTGAGGATTTAGCAAGTGTTCAGTGGCTGTGGTGGGAGATGGGCCCAGCTCTGTGGTGGTACAATCCGTGCACTGCATGCAGGTTGCACTTCCCTCAACAGACCCAATTGGGGGAGCACTGGGCAGAGTCTCTGTGGAAGCTTCGGAGGGTGTTAACTGTCATGGGCTGGGATGATACAAGTGCTTGTAGTAGTAATGGTGTTTTGTGCTCCCTATCTGCCCACCTCAGTCTCCCTTTGGTACTGGAGACATGAGGGTGACTGGAGAGGCAAGAAATTCTCATGGTCGGGTCAGTTAGGTCCTGGGTTTCTGTGGTAGCTCCCTGCCTTGCCGATCTCTCTCTGTTTCATTCTAGATCACATGGGTATTGTACCTCTCTCGTGGGCATTCAAAGCGGGCACCCAGCTGCTCAAACTGTGCTGCCTAATAACATTCCAATAATAGTGGGGTGAGTGTAACTTAGTAGGTGTAGGCTTGTTGTCTAGTTTGGGGGGGGGGGTATTGCTACATGAAGCTGCAGCAGCACCCTGTTAGTATGAGGAGGTGCTTGCAGGACACTCACTCAGACAGCTGCATGAATACTAAGTTGCACGTTTGTGCAGCTGTACTTCGTGAGGGATTGCAGGGTATGGTCAGGAGGGAAGCTGGCTGTCCAATCAGGAGGCAGCATTCTTGAACAACTGCTGCAGCATTAGCAGCAAATGACAGGAACCTTCCCTCCATCTTGCAACTACTGTCCGCTTGGCCTGCACTGAAATCGACTAACAGATTCCCCACCCCCGAATTTGACAGTCCTATGCTCTGTACTACCGTTGGCACCTGGAACCTCCACCTCATGGCTGTGGCTTATGGGCTGTTTCTAGCAGGTGTTAGCCAGTCTAAACATCATTATTAGAGTGGGCTCACAGCATGGAGGTTCAGATATTTGTGCTGCACATTCCTCAGTCCCTTGTGGGTGCCCTAGTTGATGCTGGCAGTATTAAGAGGATTTGCAAGTTGGGAAGGAGAGGCATATGCAATAGTCTGAGAAACAAGTACCAGTAGGGGAATGGGGGAACATAACTGGACTGTCACACCCACTTGTAAGATAGAGAAACTATATTTTAGCCTACACAGTACAATTTAACACCCTGCAAGGAAAGAAAGTGTTAGTTAGGCAGAGTGAAGGACATCAAGCTGTCAAGTCCAGTTCGAGGGCAAGTAAATGCCCTGTTTGTCAGTTCATTTGCTGTTCACCAGATCGGAGTGTTTCAGTGTGTCTGACAGGAGAGCAGCCTAGTCTGGACCACACAGCTGACTGCCCTGCATGGAGTCCTTGGCTGTGGAGTGCAAGTCCACCATGATATCTGCCCAGGTGTGTCCACAGTTTTGTCTGAGCCGGGGCTTGTTTAAGCTTTGGGCAAATCAACCACTCCTGAAGGACCTAGCTGTGACACTGGCAGTTTATCCTGTCTCTTGGAGGCAGGTTCACCAATTGCATCTGAGCCATGGGGTGAGGATCCAGAGTCCCAGTTGCCCTATCTAGCCGCTGTCGAACAATATACCAAATTTATTTTTGTCTCGTCCTCATGTTCCCTTGGCCCGACTCTTTTTAGGGAAGTGAAGCAATTTCACCAAGATTGGTCATGACTTGCCCCCGGTTTTGGGTGTGCGCGCGCGTGCACACGTGCAAGTGTCCTGTGGGCTCTCGATCTCAAGCTGTGGCCTCCAGGTATAGTTTAAATGTCTTGGCAACTCTCTTTGGAGGGGAAGCAGCAACATCTGATCTTTCAACACCTTCAGGAAAGCCCAGGATTATTAGCTTATTTCAGTAACTCCTCTTCTTGGAATCCTTTGCTTTGTGCAAGAGAAGCCCAAACTAGCCTCTCCAGGTCCAGTATTCTTCTCTCATGTCTTAAACCTTTATCGTCAATGTAAGTGAAGAAGGTATCTGTATCTCTGTCTGTGTTCCAGTTCTTCTTTTTGCAGGTCCGTCACTGACTGACTGAAAGGGGTATTTAGAACCTGCTGCAGCATGTTCTTAAACACTAACATCACTCGCTGACATGGCAGCTTCTGGAGCAGTCACAGTCACCATCTCACCACTGTCAGAGCGCTACTGGGGGGACAGATTTTACACGATAGTAATTCCATAACCACCAGTCACAGGCAAGTAACTAAAACAAATGTCAATAGCTCTAAAATGAAATTTAGGCAGAGATTGTAAAACCAGAAGTCTGAGCTTGGATTTTATGAAGGCTTTTGTAGTAAGGCTAACAGAGCTGTGGATTAATCGTCCATCCCGTTTTGTGGCTTGCACATCCCTTCCTGACCCCTTTTACTTGCAGGCTGCCCTGGCTGGTATTCCCATTTAATTAGAGGCTGCCTTGACTGATATTTATGACTCCATTTAAAAACAGGCTGCATTGACTGGTATTTCCTGTCCCCCTTTAATTTCACACTGCCTGACTGGTATTTGCTGCTTCCCTCCCCCTTTAACTGTAAGCTGCCCTGGTTGGGATTTCCTGTCCCCATTTAAATGCAGACTGCCCTGAGATATTTTGTCACCATTTAAATAAAGGCTGCCCAGGCTGGTATTTCCTGTCCCCTTTAATTGCACACTTCTCTGGATGGTATTTGTTGTCTTCTTTGATTGCAGGATGCTCTCTTCCTTTCCCCATTTAACTGCAGGCTGGTTACTTCCCGTCCCCATTTAACTGCAAGCTGCTCTGGTTGGTACTGCCAGTGTCCTGTAATTGTAGGCTGCCCTGGCTGGTACCCCCGAGGAAGACCAGTTGTCAAAGCTCTGTGGCTTGTGAGGCTAACCGGGACAGTTGAGGGGATATCTATATTCATTAATTAAAAAAAAAAAAAAAAAACTCCATTAATGCATCAGTTAGGGTTTCTATTACAGTGACAAAAGTCTGGAAATTCGGTGTTAGGGATGCCAACCCTACCACCCCACCCTCCACACACCAACAAGCTTCGGGGTGTGCCTTGGGGTCATCGGCCCCCTCACCTCATTCCATGTGTAAACAAGCTCATGAGAGGTGCGTCAGTTGTCAGGATGGCCACTGACTTGGGGCGGACAAATGGGATCCCTTGCTGCAGATGCTCTGTGACAAGCCACCACTGGAGGGCGTCCCACATCCTCTGGGTCACAGTGACTAGCTGGTCGAAGTGACCTTTGCGCTGAGACCACAGGCTGGCCAGCTCCCATTGCAGGGAGCACATATGCCAATGGGCCCATCCGACCACGCTGGCGCAGGCTGCCATGTAACCCAGGAAGCGCAGGAAGTCCCAGGCAGGGCGCAAGTGCCCAACCAGAAATTATTGGGCAAAGGAGGAGAAAACCTCCGCCCTGTCTGCCAGGAGCCGAGCTCTGCCCTGATGAAGCTGATCACCTGTGAGGGCATGAGTTCTGACTTGGCCTCATTGACCAGGAGACCAAGGTCAATGCAGGTCTAGAGGACCAGGTCCCTGGACCGCTCCACCTCCTGCCTGGAGGGACCTGTTATCAGCCAGTCATCCAGGTAGGGGTGCACCTGGACCCCTCGGTGCCTCAGGTAAGCTGTCACCACTGCTATGCATTTCGTGAAGACCCTGAGGGCCGAGGAGAGGCTGAAAGGCATGGTTTGGACTCGTAAAGGGTTCCCTCTGCTCAGAAGCGGAGGAATCTTTGGTGGGATGGACGGATCGGGATGTGAAAGAACGCTTCCTGAAGATTCAGACAGCAAAACCGCATGTTTTGCTTCAGAGATGGTAAGATCTGGGACAGAGTTACCATCCTGAAGGTGCGGGACCAGAGGAATTTAGGTCATGCAGATCTGGAATGGGGCGCCAGCCCCCCATCCACTGTGGCACCAGGAAGTACGTGGAGACAAACCCTGGGTGTTCCAGAGGATCCACAACTGTGACCATGACCTCCTTGCGGAGGAGCTGGGCTATGTCGTCTTGAAGAGCCGACCAAGTGTCTGCGGATAGCAAGTACTCCCATGGGGTGCGGGCTCGGCTTGGAGGGTACTGCTCAAATTCCAGAGGCAGACCCTAACTGACCACTTCCAGAACCCACCAGTCCATGGTAACAGCGGACCAGGAGGAAAGGAAGTGGCGTAGCTGGCCCCCCACAGGAAGACCCAGGGAAGATGTGGTGGGCATGAGGGTGGCAACCCTCATCCCATCACTGAGCAGGATCCGGCTGAAGAGCAACCAGGTCCCTTCCCTCTGGGCTTTCAGATCATCGAGGCCACAGACTTGAACTGAGGTCGCCAGGACTGATGCTGGACTGGTTTTACCACATGAGTAGAGGACCGAAAGGACTTACGCTTCTGCTGTTTAGAGCCCTTCTGGGTGAATGTCACAGAGTCCAGGGTGGCATTGGACTTTTCAAAGTGCTGGAGGTGACACGCCACACTGGGCACAAATAGGTCGGTGCCTAAGAATGGTACATCCACCAGCTTGTGCTGGGTGTCTGCTGTGAAGGTCGAGATCTGCAGCCAAGCCCTATGGCACATGGCAACTGCGTCCGCCACTGAGCGGGTATAGGAATCTCCACTATCCAGAGCCGTCTGA
This sequence comes from Neoceratodus forsteri, assembly GCA_016271365.2. Taxonomy (NCBI): domain Eukaryota; kingdom Metazoa; phylum Chordata; order Ceratodontiformes; family Ceratodontidae; genus Neoceratodus; species Neoceratodus forsteri. Next base: position 1,549,078,179 of record CM028131.1, on the reverse strand, counting down.
AGTTGCTGTTTGGTTCAGCAGGTCCGGGACCAGGGTTGTGTTGTGGCCATTGTCTGGAGGTCCCCAGGAAGATGAGGAATCACTTCATCCAGAGAACCCAGAAGGGCATGGGAGAAGTGTGCCATCACGACGGCTGAGCTCGCTTGGCAGAGGCTGAGCGAGGAGACAACATAGACCTTCTTGTGCTGAGTGTTCCAATTTCTTGGACTCCTTATCTGGCGGTCTATCAAAGTCCCCCATTACTGCCCGAGCGCCTGAACACAGAGTCAGCCACCAATCCCTCAGCTGAGGGATGCTCCGTGAACCCTGAAAGGCTACCAGTGGGCACTGCATATCTGCAGGCCGCACAGGGCAAGAGGCAGGGCACTGCCAGAGCTCCAGGGCAGGGCCAACAGCCTCGGCCACTGGGAAAGCCTCCGGAGAGTCCCCTTTATCCAGAATTTCTGTAAGAGGGTAGTGAGTCCATTTTTGAACAGGCTCCAGTTTCATCCCTGTGGACTTGGAGACAAGGCTGAGAATGCCCATGAATGAAGCGGGGCCTTCATCCGTAGACAGATCCACCAACTCCATATCCAGTGGACGGGAGTGCAGAGAGGAATCCTCGGACTCCGCATAAAGCAGGCGACCACCCGAGTCACTTTCGACCCGCTGTGGGTGGTCATGTGTGAGAGTGACAGCCAACCAATGGGGAAGCCCCTTAGCCAACCGAGACTCCTTGGATGGAGCCCCAGTGAGTGGCTGCTTGGGTGGTGGCTCCACCACGATCGGTGGAGAATCCAGCTTCGGTCTAGCCTAAATAGTCTGGATCAGCTCTGCTGGGGGAGGAACTGTGTTGACTAGCCCCGGCGGGGGCGTCGGCCTTTCAGACGACAGCCAAGTGCTGGCTGAGGTGGTAGCTGTCGTCTGCTTCAGCCTGGTCAGCACTAACTGTTGCCACATAAGGTCTTCGTAGCATTGATGCAACTTGCGCCGAAGTCTCTCTCCATGGTGCAGAGAGTGAGACCGCTGATGTTGGTGGGACCTGCTCGCCCCAAAGGAGGTGGATGACTGAGACCTCAACCTCGGCTGTCGGTGGTGCCAACTGGGGGCCTCAGAGGGAGCCGGGAAGATCTGCAGCTCCTCCTGGTCTAGGTCGGTGACCGGAGGGGCCAATTCAGCTGGCAGAGCCACCCCTTCAGTGGTCACTGGTAGGACCGGGGTCCTGAAAAGAGAGTTGTTGGCCTCTTGAGATGACAACTGGTCAACAGGGTCGAGAAAAATCTTGGCTGCATTGTCGGCGGGCATTTCAGATGACTGGCCCGACGGGGTGTTCAGGGAAGCCAGCGGTTGACGGGTCATGTTTTGACCTAGTCAAAACCAAAGATTCCTGAGAGCAGGATCGCTTCCAGTCCCAGGATCGTCGATGATGAGTCTTCTCTTTATCCTTCTTGGACTCCTCCTTGTGTGAGCGGGAAAGCATAGTTACGTAAGAACTTACCATAACAGTAGATCTTCGAGAGGAGCTCTTGCAGCAGGCTACACCATAAGGACTATGCTGCCAGGCACTAGGACCCCATTGAAAAATTCTTAGCTAGCAGTACCCAGCGGGGACTGCCCCCTGATGTCAGACCGCCTCTAATGTTCACCAATGGTACAAAGGTGGCAGTCCCCAGCCACACCCCAGTTCTCCCACTGAAGACCCGGCCAACAAACCATAGAGAACTGAGGTTAGCGGAATACCCCACCTAGGGTAAGGAGAAAAGGACCGGTGGGGGGGAAGGAGGGTGGGAAATAATGCCTGCTGCAAGAGCTCCTCTTGAGGATCTACTGTTATGGTAAGTTCTTACGTAACTGTACTATCTTACTTTGAGTGGGAGCTCTTGCAGCAGGCTACACCGTAAGGACGGAGTACCAAGCAGTACTAAAAAGATCCCGGACAGATGGAGAAGTGGAAACCTGAGAAGTGAGAGGGGCTTCAAGACAAAAAGCTTGAAGTACCACCAACCCAAACCCAGCTCTCTGACAGGAAGCAATGTCCAGGCTGTAGTGCTTCACAAAGGTGTGCACCGAGCTCCAAGTAGCTGCTGCGCAGATATCTGCCACAGAAACATTTCTAGATGCTGCAAAAGAGGCAGAAACACCCCTGGTGGAATGATCCTTAACCAAGCCCGGTAAGGGTTTGTTGAACTTATTGTAGCAGAAAGTGATGCAATGGACTAGCCATCTGGACAGAGTCTGCTTTGCCACGGGTGCCCCCAGGGTTCTCGGGGCAAAGGAAACAAAAAGTTGGTCAGATTTTCTCAAAGGCTGAGTACGGTTAATGTAGTATCTAAGCACTCTATGTACATCCAGAGTGTGAAGTAGAGCCTCCCCTCGACAGTATACTCTGGATAATAAACTGGAAGGTTGATGTCCTGATTAAGGGTAAACTAGGACACCTCCTTAGGCAGGAATTTAGGATTAGTCCTCAAGCATACCCTGTCCTTGTGGAAAATTAAATATGTCTCTTTAGCCATCAGGGCCTGAAGCTTGGAAATCCTCTGTGCAGAAGTGACAGCAACTAAAAATAATGCTTTCCACAACAGAAAGCATAGCTCACAATCTGCACCTGGTTTGAAGGGAGGCAATGTAAGTTTCTCCAACAAAAACAGAAGATCCCAAGGAGGGATGGGGTCCCTAATGGGAGGTTTAAGATGGAGCATTCCCCTCAAAAATGTTCAGGCCAGATCCATCTGAGCAACATATTTGCCATCCACCGGAACATGACAGACAGAGATTACTGACAGGTGTACCTTGACGGAGGAATATTGGAGGCCAGAGTCTGACAGGGAGAGGAGAAACTCAAGGACAACATTCAGAGGGCACAGGAGAGGGTCCAGACCCCAACTGGATGCCCATAAGCAAAAGTGCTTCCACTTCATTGCATAGGTAGCTCCAGTGGAAGGTTTCCTAGTTGCAACTAAGACCGCGGCCACTCTGGGAGATACTCCAAAACATGCAGTGGCTACGTCTGCAGTGCCAGGCATGCAGATGTAGGGACCGGACGTCTGGGTGAACCAACCTGCCCTTGCGGCAGTAAACGGGAGGACAAAGGCATGGGAAACAGAGGTTCCACTGCCAGCTGCTGCAGTAGCAGGAACCATATCTGACGAGGCCAAAGCAGAGCAATGAGAATCATCTCCGCTCCTTCTGCTTGGAGTTTGAGCAGAACTCTTTGCATGAGAGGAAAGGCATACAGAAACCTCCCTGTCCAACAGAGGGACAATGTGTCTTGCCAGAAAACACCAGGCCCGTGATTGAGCAAGCAGAAACTGGGCAGTTTTGCGTTGCACAGGGACTCGAAGAGGTCCAGCTCTGGGTGACCTCATCTTTGGAAGAGGTCATCCACTACAGACTGCAGGAGTTCCCATTTGTGAGTCTTTTTGACAGAGACCTGCTTAGGGTGTCGGTCAAGGCGTTTTGGACCCCTGGAACATGCACTGCGGTGAGCAATAGGCCATGATCTAGAGCCCAGAACCACACTCTCATAGCCTTCCGACAAAGAGGACAGGCGTGAGATCCCCCTGCTTGTTAATGTAGTAAACGACTGACATGTCTGTCTGAACCAACAAGGGGCCTGGACGAATATTTATTTATTTAAAGTTTTGGAATTACAACCTTTGAGTCAGTGACTCCTTTGCAAAGGCTCCACGTCAGGGCAAACAGACAATGACAACAAATAAATAGTATTAAGGTACAAAGGTGATTACAGGAAGACAGAAGACATAAATCCAAAGCTTGGGTAGTTACAATTTGGGATTGCTATTGCAGCCCAAGTTAGATTGATATTGCACCATTTAAGAACTAGATTACTTTGCAGAAGCATTGTACATTTTGTAGTAGAAGACCTCGTCTTCAGGTTGGATAAACAAAGAACAAGATTACTTTGCAAAAGCATTGTACATTTGCAGTCAAAGACCTTGTCACAGGTTGGATAAACAAAGAACTTGAGTACTTTCCAGAAGCTATGTACATTTGCAGTCAATGACCTTGTCTCAAGTTGGATAAGCAAACCTGCATCTTTAATGGCGAAATGTGTTTAGGTGCAACAACATGTTTCTGAGTCTAGTAGGTAAATCTTGATGCTGGTTTTGAATTGACTAATGCTTGTGGCTTGTGTTATGGATGGGGCAGTTCGTTGAGCCAGATGGGTGCTCGATAAGAAAATGACCTTTGGCCTTGCGAAGTCCTTCTTTGGGGGATTGCATATCGTGTTTTAGCTGTATGTCTTGGAGTAATCCTGTGAGTGTTAAGCTTTATTAGTGGGTGGAGTCCAGTGGGAGCAAAGCCCAATTGGATTTTCTTGGCCTGGAGGCAGGTGTGGTAATTTAGCCTGCCTGCGAAAGTCAGCCAGTTAGCTTTTTTGTAGAGCTCGCAGGTATGGGTTAGCTTGTCACTATCCGTTACCAGACGGCTAGCTTTGTTTAGGGCCAGGTTGATTTGTTTTAGTGCTGTGGGGTCAGCTGATCCATATATTGTTATTCCATAGTCTACCAGAGATAGGACCGAGCTATTTACTGCCAGCCAAAGGGCGCGGGGCAGGAGGCATTGTCTATGCCTGAAAAGGGTCCCTAGTCTGGCGTTTACTGAGGTTGACAGTTGGTCTATGTGCCTGTGATAGGTCAGTGATATGTCTAGCGTGATACCCAGGTATTCGAAATGTGATATTTGGTCAATTAAGGTACCCTGATGGTTGGTTATGTTTAGTTGAGAGCAATAGTGATGGCTTTGTCTGTGCGCAAAGACCATGGATTTTGTTTTGCTGAGGTTTAGTACTAGTCGTTGATTTGATAACCAGTGTTCTATTTCTAGGAAATTAGTTTGTAGCTTATGCTGAAGAGCATTCAGGGTGGAGTCTTTCCAAAAGATTACTGCATCATCTGCATACAGCAGGAGCTTGCAGTTGCAGGCACTAGGGATGGCATTCAGGAATAGGGTGAATAGGAGCGGGCCTAGAATTGATCCTTGTGGTACGCCCGACTGAACTGCAAGTTTAGAGGATAGAGTGGTATTTATTTTTACTTCTTGTGTCCAGTCTGTGAGGTAATTCTTGAACCAGCGTATGGCGTCTGGACCTACGTTGAGAGATGGGAGTTGTTGTAAAAGTAAATCGTGGTTAACAGTATCGAAGGCTTTAGTTAGATCTATGAAAATTGCTCCTGCAAGGTCACCTGCGTCGAGAGCTTCCTGTAAATAAGACGTAGCGTGAGGAGAGCCGTGGTGGTGCTATGACCTGTTCTGAAGCCATGTTGTTCTTGGCAGAGTAGCGATTGATTTGTCAGGTACTCGGTGAGTTGGTCTGCCACTATTCTTTCGAGGGCTTTTGAGAGAGGGGGAAGAATCGTGATAGGTCTATAGTTACCAGGGTCAGTTGGGTCTCCCTTTTTTAGTAAAGGAGTGATGATACCCCTTTTCCAGACAGTTGGGAATTGCCCTAAGTGAAGTTATAGGTTAAATATTTTAGTTAGGTGAGGGATAGTAACATCTAGTGTTAGCCGCAGGATCTTAAGGTCTAAGTTATCACTGCTGTATCTTTTGTCTTTTAAGGCTTGTGTGATGTAGCGTTTAGTTTTATTGCATGAGATGGATTTAAACCGGAAAGGTGGGCTGCTGGTCTTGTGGGCTGGGTTGTGTGGTGACGAGGTGGGAGGGCTAAAGAAGTTTGGAGGGAGTACGTGGCTGAGGTCTGAGAAGGAATTATTCAGCGTATTGGCTATAATAATGGGGTCTTGTGAGGGGGTGCCATTATGAGTTATTTGGGTGGGTGGTTGGCTAACAGATTTCCCATATAGTTCTTTGATGCTTCTCCAAAACTTGCTCCCTGCGCCCCAGGATTCCGTTAGGGCTTGTTTGTAGTGATTTGCCTTAGCTTGTCAAATGGCGTTGGTACACTTATTTCTGGCCTCCCTGTAGAGCTGTCTGTCATGAGGGACTTTGGAAACAAGGGCTTTGTACCAGAGATTATCTCTATGTAACATCTGGTCTAGTAGGGGTTGTGTTATCCACGGCATATCCCTTGCTTTTATAAACTTTTTGGCATGGGGGGCATGTTTGTCACAGGCTGTATTGAATATATTTATGAAGGAGGTGAGGGCTCCATCGATGGATGTGGCGGTGTGGACCTGGGACCAGTCGCTGGAGGACAGGCTGTGGATAATCTTGGATATTGCTCCCTGTTTGAGGTGTCTTTGGTAAGATAATTTAGGGCGTATGTGAGGGCTCCTGTTGGACCAGGTGCAGGAGAGAGGAGAGTGGTCACTAAGGACATCTGGGAGGACTTTGATGTCAGATAGGTGTTTGGGGGAGTTCGTCAGGCTGAGATCAAGGAGTGTATGTGCGCCTGTTCTTGGGTCCCGACGTGTGGGGGTTAGTACAACTTGAGTCAGATTGTGTGCCGTTGCTGCGTCTTTAAAGGGATCAGCTCCTTTTGATAACCAATTTACATTAAAGTCACCCATTAGTACGAGATCGCTATTTGTGGGGAGCATAGCTATATTAGCCAGTATGGAATCAAATGCTTCTCTCTGGTTGTTGGGTATATAAACAGACATTATATACAGTGGTTTCCCGGAGGAGCCAATTGTAATCTTGATGGTGACTGCTTGTGCACCGAATTTTGGGTTTGGCAGAGGGATTAGTAGAGGCTTAAATTTTGCTCTGGTGTAGATAGCGCACCCACCTCCCCTCTTTACATCTCTAAATATAGTGTAGTCATTTAATGCAACTGCGGAGTCCGGGATCTGAGTAGTTAACCATGTTTCAGATAGGGCAAGGATGTCAGGAGAGTGTTGTGCTACCCACCCTTGGAGAAGAGTTAACTTTTTTGGTAGGCTACATGTGTTCATGGAAGCCAGCTTCAGACCTGCATTGCTTGGGTTTTTTGCAGTAGTAGCTGGGGGCGGCCCTGGGTTAGGGTGTATGTCGCCGGCCAATAGTAGTAGTATCAAGAGCGCATGCCTGAGTATAGCTAGCTGTAGCCATTTTGAGAGTCTGTTATTGTTGCTTGTAATTTTATTTTGAGCTATGCATGGCATGGGGAGAGCATGTATCAGTAGAGCTTTTTGAGCATGTAAAGGGAGCGGGTTGGAAAAACTGAGTTGGTTTGCATAGGGTAGTGGAGCTTGGGCTACCTTCCTACGTACATTCGTGGTGTAGCTAAGGTTCAAAGTTATGTTAGAGAAGGGATGTAGGTTCATATGGCCAGTGGTTGGGAGGTTGTTACTTGGATGGATAGGTGGGGATATGTAGGAGACCAAAGTTAACAATTATTATTAGATTAAGTTTCGTTTGGTTGCTTAACATGGTTATATTTTTTATTTTTAGTATTACTTTCCTCTGTTTTTGAACGTGAGCCCCCTACTGTTCAGTTGATATAACCAGCAAATGGAAAAGTGAACTGATAGGATTTTGCGCTCACGTGATGCGCTTAAATCTCACAGGAAAAGAGGAGCTGCCTGCCATAGATAACTTACTCTGCAAAGGAGGGCTTGTGGGGGGGGACTCAAACTCGGTCCTTCGCGATCTTGCTTTGGGGGGAGGGCTTCAAGGAAGTGCCCCTCTCGACCTCCTGGTCCTCGGTCTGTGGACAAGGGAGAAAGGGTAAGTGAGCTACTTAAATACAACAGACAACAGGGCGTTTCTCAAGGGCTGGGCTTACAGTGCAGACTTGGATTCAGCTTAACCCCAAGATAAGATTTTTTTTTGGTTTCTTTTTTTTTTTTTTTAGCTGAAAATACTTAAGCTTCTAGGCGACTTAGCCAGGACTACTCTATGTGGGGCTGGGATTTTAAAATGAGGCCCTGTAGATAAGAGGCGCCTGGACTGCGAATAACTATTCCATTTAAATTAAAGAGTTTGGCGCCAGAAAAGGTGCTTACAGGTTCCGGCAAGGTTTATAATACAGCAAGCAGCTAAAATGGTGAACTACAGTTTAAACAACACAGTGCACATTAGCTGTTAGGCGCCAGAATCAGCGAGAGCCCTCTTGGCAAATTTCACAGTCAACTTTGAGTGTGGGGACACAAATTCAGTTCAGCAAAATCCTCCTGCAATGTCCCAAATCTCGCAGGAAAGAGGAGCTGCCTGCCGTAGATAACTTACTCTGCAAAGGAGGGCTTGTGGGGGGACTCGAACTCGGTCCCTCGCGACCGCCCGTGACCTTGCTTTGGGGGGAGGGCTTCAAGGAAGTGCCCCTCTCGACCTCCTGGTCCTCGGTTCTGCAAAGGAGGGCTTGTGGGGGGATTCGAACTCGGTCCCTCGTGACTGCCCGCGACCTTGCTTTGAGGGGAGGGCTTCAAGGAAGTGCCCCTCTTGACCTCCTGGTCCTCGGTTCTGCAAAGGAGGGCTTGTGGGGGGGACTCGAACTCGGTCCCTCGCGACCGCCTGCGACCTTGCTTTGGGGGGAGGGCTTCAAGGAAGTGCCCCTCTCGACCTCCTGGTCCTCGGTTCTGCAAAGGAGGGCTTGTGGGGGGACTGGAACTCAGTCCCTCGCGACCACCCGCGACCTTGCTTTGGGGGGAGGGCTTCAAGGAAGTGCCTCTCGACCTCCTGGTCCTCGGTTCTGCAAAGGAGGGCTTGTGGGGGAGACTCGAACTTGGTCCCTCGTGACCGCCCGCGACCTTGCTTTGGGGGGAGGGCTTCAAGGAAGTGCCCATCTCGACCTCCTGGTCCTCGGTCTGTGGACGATCCAGGAGAAATGCCTGTAGGGCGTACAGAACCACCCTCATCTCCAGAATATTGATGTGAAGGGTCAGTTCCAGAGAAGATCATGCACCTCAAGTCTGATGGTTCTGAAAATGTGCTCCCCAACCCAGGCCCGAGGCATCAGTTGTGAGAACCTGTAAAGGGTCTTATCCCTGAAGAGAGACCCCAGACTCTAGATTCTGTGGAGAAAGCCACTAAGACAGAGTCTGAATCACTGCACTGGAGATCAAGACCGGCTGGTCGAGATCGTCCTCCCTCTGATCCCACTACACTCTGAGAGTCCACTGAGGAACCCTCATAAAGAGACGTGCTATGGGGATGGTCACTATGGCTGTGGCCATATGGCCTAGGAGCTGGAGCATGGTTCAAGCTGGGACCTGGTGAGCAGCTGAAACTTTGTGGGCTAAACAGTGAAGGTGTACTGCTCTGTCTGGCGGGAGGAAGGCCTTCCCTTGCTCCGTGTCTAGGATTGCCCCATGTGCTGTAACCTCTGACATGGTGTCGGGAATGACTTGGCCATGTTTAGGGTGATTCCCAGGGAGCTGAACAGGCTGAGGGTGTCCTCTAAAGCTGCCAGAAGCTGATTCCTTGTGGCAGCGGTCAGAAGCCAATTGTCGAGATAGGGATAAAACAAAGTGTCCTCGTCTCCTTAAGGCTGCTGCCATTACCGCTAGGCACTTTGTGAACACTTGAGGTGCCGAAGAAAGGCCAAAGAGCAAGGCCTGGAACTGGAAGTGCCTTCCCTGAAAGGAGAACCTCAGAAACCTCCTGTGAGCTGGAAGCACCAGAATATGGAGGCAGGCATCTTGCATGTACAGTGAGCAGAATCAGTCCCCTTGATGCAACATGGGAAGAATGCCCGGCAAGGTGACCATCCTGAACCTCTGGTACTCTATGTAACTGTTCAAGAGGCTCAGATCCAGAATCGAGCGAAGATCCCCTGTCTTCTTGGGAACCAGGAAGAAATGGGAGTAGAACCCTTTCCCCCACTGTGGGGCTGGAGCGGGTTCTATTGCCTTCTTGTATAGTAGGGAGTGTACCTCCTCCCAAATGAGCTCGGTGTAGGAGGGGGAATAGATTGTTTGGACCGGGGATTGTCCGGAGGCATCTGCAGAAATTCCAGCGCATGACCCCGCCCTATCAACTGGAAGACCCAAGCATCGTTGGTGATGGAGGTCCACCTGTCGAGGTAAAGAGAGAACTGACCCCCTACTACCTCTGCCCTGGACTTGGCAAGGGGCATGGGGTCAGGCAAGGAGTCGGGCGTGGGAGCCCGGGGTGGGCAGGGAGACCTGGGAGGGTTTGGTGTTCCTAGGTCCCTGTGCTCCACTGGGTTGAGAGGGAGCTTTACAGTGAAAGTTGCCTCTCTGTTGCTGTCCTTTAGGCTTCTGCCATCCCTGGCAATGAAACTGGTGATGTTTGCCAGAGGTCTGATCAGATCTGTACAACTGATGCACAGACTGGATGGCCTTACCCAAGTCCTGGAGGTCCAAGATCATCTTCTCAATGTCCTGACAGAACGGCATGGACCCATGGAATGGGGCATCAATGATGGCATCCTGAAGGTCCTACCTAAACCCAGAAACTTGGAGCCAAGAGTATCTCCGCATACAGACCCCTGTGGCTGCTGCCCTGTCCGCTGAATCATAGGATGACCTCAAGACGTGATTCCTCAAGTCCAGACCAGACTGTAGTATGTCTAAAAGCTCAGTTTTGTGGTCAGAATCGGGCTGTCTTTTGGCAAACTCTACTGCCTTGTTCCAGAGGAATTTCTGATACTGCACCATGTGCTCCAAGAATGTGAGTGAATGAATGGTGCAGGTGGCCGAAGAGTAGACCTTCCTGCTGAACTGGTCCAGTCATTTGGACTCCTTGTCTGGCGGTTGGGAGCTCATGTGCCGGGGCTGTTTGGTCCTGCTGTGGGCAGCCGTCAGCATGACAGATTCTGCCTTGGGCTGTTCCCCAAAGAACGGCTCGTTTGTTGGGGTACGATACAGCCTGTCTGCTTTTTCTGGTATAGTAGGGGCTGTCAAAGGGTGCCTCCAGGCTAGCCTGGTAGCATCCTGAAATGGGGCTACCAAAGGAGGGACCACTAAGGGTTTGGGCTCATTCATACCCAAGAAATGAGCCAGCCTCTTTTTTTCTGGATCAAGATCCTCAGTTTCCCATTGATTCAAAAACTGGATGTGATGCATCACGTCCAAGAAGGTGGGATCATCGGGGTGGGGGTGGGGCGAATCCCTGGAGAGTCAGGGTGGTGGGGAGGAGAGGAAAACTCCCCGAGGATCTAGAATAGACAGACGAGTCAGATGATCTAGAGGAAGATCTGGAGTGGAAATGCCTGTGCCTGCTCTTATTGTGCTTGGAGGATGATTTAGAATGGTGACTGCGCCGTTCGGAAGACCTGTCCCTAGGGGGTGACCACAGGGGCCATTTAGGGGAGTCTACAGGAGGTTGTGGCGTTGGAACCTGGGGTTTCTTGGGGATAATGTCCTTTTTGACTGTGTCCCACCAGGAACTGAAAAGGTCCTTGACTTCAGACAGAGAGATCATGGTAGGGGCTGATGGGCCTGGTGTCTGAGACCTGTCGTCAGGCTTTCTGGGGGGCGGACCAGATGGCTTGTTGGAAGCCGGCGTACGCTTGGGTGATTTGGGTTCCTCTGGTGTCTGATCCTTGGGTGGCTGGCCCGATGTCTGGCTGCCTGACGTCAGAGGAGGTATCTCCTTGGCCGGCTGCTGCGCCCCTTCTAGCTGGAGCTTTGGGGTTGCAGGTGGTGGGGGAAGACTCAGAAGGCAAGGACATCAAGGTGGAGCACTGGGAGTCTGACTCCCGATGTTTTGGAGAGTTGGCGTCAGGATGAGACTCTGGTTCCAAACACCACTTCCTGTTGTCGGGTCCGGCTGGATGATCCGATGATGAGGAGGAGGAAACCTTCGCCTGATGAGGGGCGGCAGGATGGCTGTTGCCCACCCCTTTGATGGTGGAATCCCTTGACTTAGACACGGAGGTATGGCTGTAGGCGCCATGGCTTGGAGGGACAGGGAGTGAATCCTCAGGATCACTGGAGCAGCTGCACAGGGGAGGGAGCTGGATGTCACTGTCCACCGAGGGACAAATGACCTGGCTAAGAAAGGGATCAGAGCAGTGCACAGTTTGTGAAGTTTGGGAGGGGCCTTAGACAAATAGCATGCACGGTAACCTCCTCGGAGGTGCTACCTGTCTATGGCGTAGGTGAGGCTAGGGTGCTCCACACCATGGGATTCAATCAATCAGTGGCTGAAAAACTGGTGCAGAGCTCAGGAATTTGGCTTCATTGGGGACTGGGGGTCCACCTGGAGTGATACAGGCCTACACTGGAATGATAGGCTGCATCTGTCCAGGAGGGGAACCAGGATCCTAGGTGATAGGTTTAAATGCTTCATTGGCAAGTATTTAAACTAGCCAAGGGGGGAGGCACTGGAAAGGAGCAGGGAAATCCTAGCCCCCCCAAAATGTCAGGGTAGTAAGTGAGGTAAACACCAAGATAGAGATGTCGATAGGGAGAAGGGCAGGGGTAAATGGAGAAAGTGACAAAGGCAAGAAGGACAGGAATGGGGCAAAAAGGAGTAAGGCCATCAAGAAATGGAGGGTAATGAGTACCAATGCCCATAGTCTAGGCAACATGCTCCCTGAACTGGTGGCCTTGATGGAAGAGGGATGCCTGGATATCGTAGCAGTCACAGAAACATAGTACACAGAGAACCATGACTGGGATGTTAACATATCAGGGTACATAACCTACAGGAGACACAGGGAGGGGAGAAGAGAGGGAGGAGCAGCTCTCCATGTAAAGGAAGGGATAAAAGCAACTGAACAAAAGAGTAAACAGGGAGGAGGAGGCACTGTGGGTCACCTTAGAGACTGGAAATGGCACCACAATCTGCACAGGGGTTGTATACAGACCCCCATGTCAGGGGGAAGGAAGGGACAAGGGTATGACAGAAGGCATTCTTAGGATGGCAGAGAAAGGGGAGATCCTGTTGATGGGAGACCTAAATATGCCAGATGTTAACTGGAGCACATTTGCTGCAGCCACAACCAAAAGCATGGCCATTCTCGATGCCCTACAGGTGGCATGCCTCAGACAGCTAGTTTTGGAACCCACTTGTGATGGAGCAATCTTAGACCTCATACTCTCAAATGGGGACAGTGAGAGGATCTCAGATCTAGAAGTGGGTTGCCAGCTGGGAACAAGTGACCATCAAACAGTGTGGTTCACGAAAAACTCAGCTACAGAGTCAAGCCATACAAAAGTGAGGGTATTGGACTTCAGGGCCGGCTGACTTTGTAAGATGGGAAGTACCTTAGAAAAGCAGTAGCAAACAGACTGGAAGAGGGTGCAGCAACAATGGGAACAACAAAACTGCCATCACAGAGGCAACAAGCCTTGTGTGAAGCAACATACATGAATCAAAATGAAAGAAAAGCCACTATGGTTCTCAAAAGAGGTGGCGGAAAGTCAGGAGAAAAGATAGCATTCAGGAAGTACAAGGAACAGAAGGAGCAGGACAGAGAAATGTACCAATTAAAGCAGAAGGAAGCAGGGAGGGAAGTCAGAATAGCAAAGGCCCAAACTGAGGAAAAGATAGCCAACTCAGGTTAAGAAGGGGATAAAACCTTTATAGGTACATCAGGCTTTAGAAAGACAAAAGGAGGGATAGTGAGGCTGAATAGAATTGACTGGGTGGGCAGAGAGGGACAGTGAAAAGCAGGGATACTGAACGAATAGTTCTGCTCAGTATTCACAAAGAGGAGGAGTGGGGAGGTGCCTAATCCAATTAACAGAAGCACTCTTGATGGGGAGTCGATCCCAGTCCTTTCACAGAAGAAAGGGTTCTGAAAGAACTCCTAAAACTGAAGGTGGACAAAGCAATGGGGCCTGACAAAATTCACCCCAGAATTCTAAAAGAATTAAGGGGAGAACTAGTGAAACCACTGACTACCCTTTTTAACAAATCATGGGAGGATGGTGTGGTACCTGAAGACTGGAGGAAGGCGGATGTGATTTCCCTTCGCAAAAGTGGGACCAAGACTGAGGCAAGAAAAGTACAGTTACATAAGAACTTACCGTAACAGTAGATCGAGAACAGCTCTTGCAGCAGGTTACACCATTAGGACTGTAGCCGGCAGGCATCAGGACCCCACGGAAAAATTCTAGCTAGCTATCTTCAGCGGGGACCGCCCCCGACGTCGGTCTCGCCTCCGACGTCAGACGTAGTACATAAGTGGGCGGTCCCGCCCGATTCCCCAGTTCTCCTGCCGGAGACTTCCGCGGCCTGACATCGAAATGGGAGACTGAGGATCCACCGCCAGAAGGAAAATTCCCTGTTAGTAAAGGCCTAAGCCATGCCTCCTCCAAGGGGAAGGTGGGCGGGAAGGTACCTGCAGAGAGCATGCTCGAAGATCTACTGTTGCAGTGGATTCTTCGTAACTGTACTATCTTACTCGAGACACAGCTCTTGCAGCAGAACCCACCATTAGGACTGATTCCCAAGCAGTAACGCTGCAAACATTCTGGGAGGAGGAAACTAGGAATTACATTCCAGGTCCTGAATCTAGGACAGAGACCCTGTAGCACCGCCAGGTCAGTCCGGCTCTTCACCGAGAGCTATGTCCAGCTACATGCCTGATAAATGTATGCACAGAGCTCCAAGTGGCTGCAGCACATATGGCAGAGGTGGAGACGTTTCAGAGTGCTGCAAAGGAGGCCACACCCCCTAGTGGAATGACCCGGACTGATCCCGGGAGGGGCTTGTTTGATATCATAACAGTATGAGATGCACTGGACAAGCCAGCTGAGACAGGGACTGTTTGGATACTGGTTGGCCCATCATCCTTCAGAAAAGCGAAACAAAAGTTGCTCTGAACTACGAAGTTGTTTAGTTCTGTTGAGGTAATACCTCAAGCTACGGTGAACATCCAGGGTGTGGAGCAGTGCTTCTCCTCTATTAGAGTAATTAGGAAAGTAGACCCGGCAGGTCAATATCCTGATTGAGAGTGAGTGTAGAAACCACCTTAGGCAAAAATTTGGATTAGATCTCAGGGATACTCTGTCCGGTGGAAAACTAAATAAGGCTCTTTGCACATGAAGGCGTGAAGCTCAGAAACTCTTCTCGCTGAAGTAACAGCAACCAAAAACAGCGTTTTCCACGACAGAAAACGCAGCTCGCAATCCGCGGCAGGTTCGAAAGGGGGAAGCGTGAGTTGTTCCAGGACAAAGAGCAAATCTCATGGAGGCACTGGGTCCTTAATGGGTGGCCTAAGATGTAACACCCCTCTCAAAAATTCCCGAGAGGCATCTAATTGTGCCACTGTGCGCTGTCCCACCGGAAGGTGATAAGCTGAAATGGCACAGAGGTGCACCTTGATAGAGGAATAGGCGAGGCCCGAATGGAAAAGGGAGAGTAGGTAGTCTAACACCACTCTCACCGGGCAACCTAAAGGGGAAAGGTCGCGTGCTTGCGAACAAAAACAGCGCCATTTCATGGCGTACGTCGTATGTGTTGCCGGCTTTCTGGCTGCAGAAAGAACTTCCGCAACCTGCTGAGACCCGTGAGCATTAAAGATGGCTATGTCTCTAGGAGCCGCATGCAGGTTTAGTGATCGTAAGTCCGGGTGGACCAGTGAACCTTCCTCCTGAGACAAGAGATGGGAGCTGAGCGGCAGCGGAGGCGGAGGTTCCGGGATAGTTGAATCAGTAAGGGAACCAGATCTGTCTGGGCAAAAAGAGGGCCACAAGGATCATGGTTGCTTGCTCCCTCGCAGTTTGAGAAGAACTCTCTGGATCAGGAAGGGAGGGAAAGCGTAGAGGAATCTGTCCGCCCAGGAGAGGGACAACGCGTCTCACCAGAAAACACCAGGCCCTGGATCTAGCGAGCAAAAATTGGGCAGTTTTGCGTTGGATGGGGAAGCGAACAAGTCCAACTCTGGAGTTCCCATCGAAGAAACAGATCCTCTGCTACCTCTTGAAGAAGTTCCCACTCGTGGACTCTGGCCTGGGAGCGACTCAGGCCATCTGCAATTGTGTTGTCCACCCTGGGAACATCTACTGTGATCAGATTCGCGCCGGTCGTTGCCAATCCCACACCCTCATGGCCTCCCTGCAAGGGAAAGAGTGCGCCTCCTTGTTTGTTAAGGTAATACATCAGCCGTGTTGTTTGTCTGAAGCAGGAGAGTACAACAGCAGGATTTCACTGAAAGGCGGCATGGCACAAAGGACCACCCGACATCTAGGAGTTGATATGGGTGGGCCTCCAGAGGTTCACGTACCCTGGACTTCACCCGTCGGGTGTACTCCCATCCCACAGGTACAAGGCGTCTGTGGTGAGATTACCTCCGGAACCGCCTTATAATGGGACGGATAGAGAGATGTCCCCTGGGTCTAGCCACCACTGCCAGTCCCGAATCACGGTGTTCGTGATTCTGACGGATGCTGCATGGTCTTGCCTTTGATCCCAATTGCACCTTGAGCATCTACTGGTTACCCGCATGTGGAGCCCTTGCGAAAGGGACGGTAGGAGACGGCGCAGCCATGTGTCCAAACAGCGAAGGAACCCGACCCTGGCGCTGGGGCGGTCTTGTTCGCAAAGCTCCTGATAGAGGATGATGCGCTCAGCTCTGTACGCTGGAAGAAATGTTCTTCCCTGAGCGGTGTCCAGTACTGCGCCTATAATTGCAGCTTCTGCGGCGGTACCAGGAGAGACTTCAACGTGGTTGATTAGGATGCCAGAGAGATGCGAGAACAGGTCTGGGTGCTCTGTGGTCAAGCCAGTAACAGCCTCTCTGGAGGCCATGAAAAGCAATGGGTCCAGATGCAGAACACATAATGGCCCTGTCTCAGAGGCGCTGCCACGACGACCATGCATTTGGTAAAAGACCTGGAGTGCGGATGACAGTCGAATGGAAAGACTCGGAACTGAAGGTGGTGGTCGAGAAACTCAAAGCGCAGGAACCTCAATGGCGCCTGAGCTATAGGAGATGTGCAGGTATGCATCCTGCATGTCTAGAGGCGCTGAAAGCGTCTTGCTTCAGCATGGGAATGAGACCGGAAGAGTCACCACATGCGGAAATCTCTTGTAGAGCGACCACACGTTGAGGTGCATGAGGTCAGACAGGGACGAGGTCCCCTGATTTCTTAGGAACCAGGAAGAAGTGGGAATAATACTTGTCCTCTCTGGTTCTCCAGGGACGATGCTCTATAAACTCCCTTTTGCAAAGTCACAGTATTTCTTGCCAGATCAGTGACTTGTGCTGACCCGGCGCCCGGGAGAGAGCAAAAGGAGGCCTCGATGGTGGCACTTTCGGAATTCTATAAAGTGGCCTCTTCCGACCAACTGAAGAAGAACCACCCAGACAGGTGGTTATAGCCTGCCATCCCGGCGGGAGAGTTGCATAATCGACCCCGACCATGATTTCCGGTTGATCCTGAGGGGCAGGGGCCGAGGAAAAGGAGTCAGGCTGGCGGCTGGGGTCCCGCTGGCTGGACTAGCTTAGGAATACAGCTGGCCGGCCCTGCGGGTTGTTTCACCTAGGCTCTCCAGCCGGAGCCACTTTGTTGTGGGCCAGTGGGACTGTTGTCTCTCGTCCATCCAACGAAATGGCACTAGATTCCTCTGAAAGGAAACTAAGCTTGGGTCAGTGCATGGACCCGGACCTCACCCTACTCCCGACCTCTTGGGTCTAGTGTAATTATCTTCTCTGAGGGTTTACCAAACAAAACTTCTCCCTCGAATGGGGCGTCCATGATATTCTTCTGGGCGTCAGGGGTGGCTCAGGAGCACGTAACAAGAGTGTCTCCAGATGCCGCCTGAAGCTGCTGCTCGGACACCGAGGAGTCCGTAAGCAGTCGTGGCTCGTGAAAGCACTTGGGTTCACTCCAACACCGACAGTCAAGGAGCTGAAGCATCTCCTCCTTCTGCTCACCTTCCGCAGTTTCTCAGCCGCATCCAGACCCTGTTCCCAAGAGCATTTTGGAACTACCATGTGGGTCAAATAATTCAAGGGGATCTGATGGCGCAGGTAGCAGAAACGTATCGTACGCCTACCCGTGGCGTCAACTGTTTGGACTCTGGGTCAGTGGCAGGGTGCTCAGATGTTGCGGTCTCTGGGACCCGGACATCACCGAAGGCTATTATGACCAGAAGTCTGCCTGAGGATGCTGGGTCAGTACTGGTCTTCCCTGGGAGCCTTATAGGCGATCAGCTTTCTTGACTTGTCGCGGGGAGGCGAATATGGGCCAGCTTCCACTGCCTTGGTGGCGTCCACAGTGTCTACCAAGGTGGCACCACCAC
This sequence comes from Neoceratodus forsteri, assembly GCA_016271365.2. Lineage (NCBI taxonomy): Eukaryota > Metazoa > Chordata > Ceratodontiformes > Ceratodontidae > Neoceratodus > Neoceratodus forsteri. The sequence continues at coordinate 1,549,060,128 of CM028131.1, read as the reverse complement.
AGGCTTGGGGTCCTTCTGCGAAAGATACTTTACAAGGCGTGGCCTTTGAAGTCTAGCTCTTCCACATCCCATCCATGTTCTCCTGGATGTGTCTCATAATATCCAAGACGAGGGTCATCCGGAGAGAGACTTTGGCATCTCGCGTGGATCCAGAAGAGAAGGGATGGAGAGGCGATGGGGATCTGGATGTTGAGAACTCTGATCCAGTGTCCTCAGAAAGCCGATCGTCAACGACTTCTGGGTCTCTTAGGGCTGGGTGACCTGGAGAGGATATGGACGGAGAGTCTCCGTTGTCTAGTCTCCCCTTGGAGGTATTCTGTGCTCCCAGGAGAAGGTGGCAGACCTGCCGACCCCAATGGAGAGGCGCGAGGCAACGGAGGATAACGGTGTAGGAGGAGGAGGAGGAAGAAGGGAGGTGGAGTGGGAACCATGTCACTTCTTATGGTGTCCCACCAGTAAGTAAACAACTCCTTCACTTCTAACATGGAAAGGCCCGGCAGCGGTCCGGGCGCGGTGGGCGATGGTGGGTCGGCGTCGGCTCCACAGGGGAGCGCGGGTTCCTGGGCGTCTCAACAGGACCGAGGGCGCCCATCTGGTCCTCGGGCTGAGTCAACTCCTCCTCGTGATGGTCTCCTGACAGAAAGCATGGTGGAGGCGTGGGGTCCTCTTCTCAATGAAGCAGGTGCGGTTCTCGGTGTCCGGTGATGCGCTGGCCTGGCGGCGGCGGTCATCTGGCGACGGCTCCAGGGAACCTGGCGGAGGGCGGCAGACGGGCAGTGGCCAGGTCCTGGCCTCTTCAGAGGTAAGCTCCTTGGTCTTGCGAGGAGGCAGAAGCAGACCCAGCCCGGGTTCGAGGAAGCCAACATGGTGATCCCCCAGCCGACCAGGGCCTTAGGGATGAGGAAGGCCTGGGTCTTGGCCTGGGAAGGATGAGACCTTAACACAGCAGGGGAGGCTGGGGCTGGCCGGGAAGGAGTGGTGGGACCTGGAACCAAACTGCATAAGTCCGAGGCCCAGGCGGGGACCTGGAAGGGCCTTCTCCCTATCCTCGCGTGCTTGTAGGCCCTCCTGAAAGAGTCCCCTTGGAGACATGGTCTTGAGTTTTTCTTCAGAAATGCCGAAGGGAACCAACGGATCCAGGTTCTGCTATTAAACTGGCAAGGCAGGACCGAGTGGCTAGTGGTCTAGACTGACACCGAGGCCCTGAGGCAGAGTCTGAGGTCCAGGGGATCTACTTCCCACAAGCACACCGGGGGCCAGTTAGAGGACATCAGCGAAAAACTTGACTATGAAATTCAATTTCCATGGAAAAACTTTACCCGCCAGCGTCACGCTAGAGACTGAACTGAAGGGTCAGACATGTCGACGGGTGGAAAGAACTGGAATTGGGCGGGACCACCCCCTTATGTACTACATCTGACGTTGGAGGCGGTCCCTGCTGAAGATAGCTAGCTAGAATTTTTCCGTGGGGTCCTGATGCCTGCCAGCTACAGTCCTAATGGTGTAACCTGCTGCAAGAGCTGTGTCTCAAAGTAAGATCTACAGATCTGTCAGTTTGACCTCTGTGGTAGGAAAAGTGATGGAATCACTTCTGAAGGAAAGAATTGTTGAGTATCTAGAGGCCAGTGGCATAGGACCCAAGGCAGCATGGGTTCACAGCGGGAAAGTCATGTCAGACGAATCTAATAGATTTCTTAGACCGGGTGACCAAAGTAGTAGACCAGGGAGGGGCTGTGGACATGACCTACCTAGACTTTAGCAAGGCATTTGACACAGTCCCACAAAAAAGATTAATAGTCAAATTAACCAGCCTGGGAGTGGGTCCCTGAGTGGTAGCCTGGGTAAAACATTGGCTGAACAACAGGATACAGAAGGTAATTGTAAATGGAGTCCACTCTGAAGAAAAAGGGGTTACTAGTGGGGTACCGCAAGGTTCAGTACTGGGTCCATTCCTTTTTAATGTCTTTATAAGTGACATTGCAGAGGGACTGGAAGGAAAAATATGCCTCTTTGCAGATGACACAAAGATCTGCAACAGGGTTGATACACAAGGAGGCACAGAAAGGATGAGAAGGGAGTTGGCAAGGTTGGAGGAATGGTCAAGTATGGCAGCTAGGATTCAATGCAAAGAAGTGCAAAATAATTCACCTGGGAAACACAAACCCAGGGGAAGATTACACAATTTGGGGGGGGGGGAGAGGTAGTAACAACAAAAAAAATGGAAAGGGACTTGGGGGTAATCATATCAGATGACCTTAAGGTTAGCAAGCAATGTGAGAAGGTAGCAGGAAGGGCTGGGGGTACACTGGGATGTATAGGGAGAGGCATCACCAGCAGAAAACAGGAAGTTGTTATCTCCCTGTACAGACAGTTGGTGAGGACTCCATCTGGAGTACTGCGTCCAGTTCTGGAGACCCCATCTCCGCAAGGAGACAGACAGGATAGAGGCAGTCCAGAGGAGGGCAACTAAAATGGTGCAGGGTCTGCAAGAGAAGCCATACAAGGAGAGACTAAAGGAGCTTAATATGTATAGCCTTGAGAAAAGGAGGGAGAGGGGGGTACATAATAGAAACTTGTAAGTACCTCAATGGAATCAACAAAGTCCAAGAGGGTAGCATCTTTCAGAAAAAGAGATGTGCAAAAACAAGGGGACACAATTTAAAGATAGAAGAGGGGGGCGGTTCAGGGGCAATGTGAGGAAGTATTTTTTTCACAGAGAGGGTGGTGGACACAAGGAACAGCCTTCCTGAGGAGGTCATGGGGTCTAAAACTGTGGGAGAATTCAAGAATACATGGGACAAACATAAGGCAATTCTTGTGGAGGGATAAGAAGAAATAGGCTGTTGGTTAACTAGGATCTGCAGCTTATCCTGTAGGTATGGAAATGGGCAGACTAGGTGGGCCAAGTGGTCCTTATCTGCCGTCAAAGTCTATGTTTCTATGTTAAGACTAAGGGAGGGGGCTGTAGGCCCATGCTCCAAACAAACACTGCCTGACGTCCACACAAATGCTGGGAGTTTCAAGGCTGGCAACCTGGAGGAAACTTGGGTTGGCGGGGGAGCAGAGTCTGACCTCCCATGGGAGGGAGGACTGGAGCTGGCTGTTTTCCTCTGATGAGACCTGGATCAGGAGTCCGAACAAGTGTCCGTCTCGTGATGGTGATGTTTTCCACTGGACTTTTTCTCCTTCGATTTGTGAGAAGTCCCAGACCCCAAAGAAGAAGAAGAGGATCCTAGGCCTGACTGTGTCTTTTGCATGGTGGCCAGTTGCTGTTCGAGAAGATAGATCTTCTGCGTCTTCAGTAGACTGATGCAAGTCTGGCGGTTAAAATTCTTACAGTGTGGGCAGGAGTTGGTGTCGTGGTCAGGCCCCAAGCAGATAAGGCAGGCCGGGTGACTGTCTTGGGCCGGGATTTACTTCCCGCATGTGCACTTGGATTTCAGTCACTGACTGGAGGATGACGGAGAAGACATGCACCGTAAAATCGATTGAACGATAGAAAAAAGTCTGAAATACTTGCGAAAAATGGCAGTTGACTGTTAGCAGTAGGCGTCCGTGGAGCCCATGGAACGCGTAGACAGCGGGAAAAGAACTGTGGTGTGGCTGGGGACTGCTCCCTTTACACCACTGGTGGACATCGGAGGCGGTCAGACGTCAGAGGGTGGTCCCCGCTGGGTACTGCCAGCTAAGAATTTTTCTGTGGGGTTCTAGTGCCTGGTGGCATAGTCCTTATGGTATAGCCTGCTGCAAGAGCTCCCACTCTAAGTAAGATCTGTGTGATTCAGTAGGGCCCTGCCACTTGGTCGGGAGGGACTGGTACAGCTCCTTGAAGGAGACTGAATCAGTGGAGCCCAACTGGAGTGGAATGAAGGCCAAGGCAGAAAAGAATTGAGTGGTGGCCTGGGCCGCCTCCTCCTCCTCGAAGACCTTGAGTTGCTATAACTGCTCGGCAGACCCCACAGCCGCAGAGACCACCCAAATGGACATCCTTTGATTTGACCAGCGAATAACATTTCTCCGGACGACCCAACTTCAGGTGGGCAGCGCGGTCCTCCAGGACCTTCAGGTGAAACGACCAACAAAAGTCACAGGCCTGTGGATCGTGATAATGGCCCAGACAGTACACGCACGAGGCGTGGGGGTCGGTACAAGACATCTGCCTGCATGGGTCCCAGCGAAATCCGGACGAGGACTACAGGATTGGGGGGGGGAGAGAAGAGGTGCTGACAGTCACCAAATAGGAAAGGGACCTAGGGGTTATCATATCTGATGACCTTGAAGTATCACAGCAGTGTGCAAAGGCTGCAGGAAGGGCAAGTGGCATGCTAGCATGCATAGCCAGGGGTATTACTAGCAGAAGGTGGGAAGTAGTGATGCCATTGTACAAAACACTGGTACAGCCTCACCTGGAGTAGTGTGTGCAGTATTAGAGACCACACATGCATAAGGACATAAACAAGGGGAAGGCTATCCAGAGAAGGATGACAAAGATGGTGCATGGTTTGCGCCACAAGCCCTCTGCAACTTCTGGAGATACTGCAAAGTGCGTGATAGCTACATCTTCAGGAGTCATGCAAGAAGGTGCAGAGCTTGCAGGTTGGGATGTAGCAAGGACCCCTGGTCTTGAGACAGCAGTGCAAGGCAGATCAGGAGGCGGACAGACCTCCACTGCTAGCTGCTGGAGGAGAGGGTACCAGACCTGAACAGAGGGGGGACACCAGGATCATCGTGGCCCTGTACTGTAAAAGTTTGAATAGCACTCTGAATAAGTGGAAATGGAGGGAATGTGTACAGAAATTTCCCCTTCCAAGAGAGGGACAATGTGTCTAGCCAAAAAACTCCAGGCCCTGGCTCTAGCGAGCATAAATGTGACAGTCTGGTGTTGTGCAGAGATGTGAAAAGGTCTAGTTCTGTTTGACCTCATCTTTCGAAGAGGTCATCTGCAACAGATTGGAGGAGTTCCCACTCGTGGGTCTGGATTTCTGTGTGTCTTAATCTGTCCGCCAGGGTGTTTGCTGTGCCGGGGACGTGGACTGCCAATAGATGTATTCCGTGGTCCAATGCCCAATACCACACTGTCATAGCTTCCCTGCACAGAGGATGCGGGTGTGTTCCCTGTTTGATGAGACAGCGCACCACTGTGTGTTGTCTGTCTGTACTAGGAGTGTCCCTGGGGAGAGCAGATCCTGAAAAGTCTGTATGGTGTTGAGGACTGCACACATCTCCAGTATATTGATGTGCAAGTGGGTTTCCCATGAGTTCCAGGTCTTCTGAGATTGACGAGTGTCTAGATGTGCTCCCCAGCTTAAGGAGGATGCATCAGTAGTTAGCATTTGGTTGGGTGCTGGAATCTGAAAGGGGACACCTACTTGCAGGTGGGTAGGTTCCATCCACCAGAGAAGTACCATTTTTACCAGAGAGACGACTAAAATCCTCTGTGTCCATGTCACCAGTTTGTTGATCTCATTGGACTCTGTGTCCACTGTATAGTCTGCATGTGCAGGCAGGCACAGGTAACTGTAGGGATGACCACTGCCATGAGGCCCAACAGTTGGAGGTTCGTACAAGCCGTAACATACCTGTTGTTGTACATTTCTTTGGCTTGTAGAATGAGTTTGCCCGATCCAGAGGAAGAAATGCAGCACCTTGTTCTGTATCCAGAATGGCCCTGATGTACTGGAGACGTTGCCAAAGGGTGAGTTTGGACTTGGGGATACTGATGGTGACCCCAAGGGATGTGAAGAGAGTAAGGGTGTGGAACAGGGTGGAGGCCAGCTGGGCTTTTGATAGGGCTTTCAGTAGCCAGTCGTCCAGATAAGGGAAGATGTAAAAACCTGCTCTCCTCAAGGCTGCTGCCACCAGTGCTAAGCATTTTGTAAAGACCCTGGCAGCAGACAACAGGTCAAAAGGAAGTGCTCTGAACTGGAAGTGTTGTTCATTGAAGCTCAATCGAAAATACTTTTGGAGTGCAGGATGAATCATGAGGTGAAGATATACATCCTACATATCTAGGGAACAGAGCCACTCTCCCTTTTGGAACAGTGGAAGGAGCATTGGTAGTGTGACCATACAGAATTTCTTGTACTGGATGTAAAGGTTGAACTGTCGAAGATGCAGGACAGGCCCGAGATCTGTTACTTTTGGAACCAGGAAGAAATGGGAATAAAAGCCTAGGCCTCTTTGCTGCAGTGGAACAGGCTCTCTGGCCACCTTTTGTTGCAGTGCTGTTCTCTTGTTCTGCACCACTGCCTTGTGGTTGGGCAGATGTGTGCCTGGGAGGCATGTCTGGTTGTGTTTCTATCAATTCCAGGGGAGTGTCCGTATTGTATGAACTGTAAAACCCAGGCCATCTGTAGTGATGGTTTTCCAACTCTGAAGGTATAAGGAGAAGCAACCCCCTACTTCCATAGTCTGTGGCCCGAGTACTACAGGATCGGGGGAAGAGTCAGGCTGTTGAAGGTCCCTGTTGGGGACCGGTGGGAGCTGCCCAGGTTGCTTTGGAAGAAGGCGTAGGTCCGGGTAAGGCTGCAGTGGCTTTTTGCTTGACTGGCAGTTTGGTTGCCGATTTAGCTTTATTGGTGCTCTTACGAAAGTTGCTCGGGAGGAGCGTTTGGGCTGTGTGGTACAGCGAATGGACTAAACGTAATGTTTTTCATAACATTTGTAATTCAGTCAGGATATCCTGAACTACTGCCCCCAAACAGTTTATGCCCTTTAAAAGGGGTATTCAGAATAGACTGTTGCACATCTGCAACAAACCCAGAAACTCGCAGCCAGGAATGTCATCTCAGGCATATACTGGCAGTGGATGCTCTTGCTGAGGAAGCTACTGCATTGCGGGCTACTCCGAGCAAATGACGACCTACTGCAGCCCCAGTTTTTAAAGTCTTATTGAGCTTTTGCCCTTGAGGGGTATTAAGAAGCGACTGAGCTGTAGCCTGTGTCACCTTCCAGAGTTCCTCCCCGTTATTTTAGTAAGTGACCCACATAGTTTAGGATACACATGGTAAGTGTAGAGGAGGCAAACATTCTTTTTCCCATAGAATCTATTTTCCTTGATTCTTAGTCCGGTGGCAAGGAACTCTGGTGCTTTGGGCAGACAGAACGATCGTAAGCGGCACCAATCACAACAAAGTCCACCTGAGACAGCTCTGAAAAAAAAAGCTTTCCTGTAGGAGCCTCATAAATCCACCCCCCCCCCCCGGAAGGCTTACGTCGAAGCGCTGGGGTTAATGGGTGGCCAGCTGGTTGTTATCTCCTACGCAGATCTGTATCTATCAGTTTGAACTGCTTTTTTAAAAAATATTTTTTTATAGCAGACAAGGCTACATTTAAATAAATATAACGAGATAAAAGCAAAATTGTTTCTTTTGTAGCTTTTTGTGTGTCTCAAGTCAGACCTGTAACAGTGCTCGCCTTTTATTTGTGGTTTCCACAAAAGGCTGCCTGATTAATTCTATCTTCTTTTCTGGGCTCTGGAGAAATGACGTGGTTGGTGACAGGCTGCTAGAATCGTGTCCTCATACGTATCTATGAGTGGTGGATTGACTAGAGGGGTTATCAGGAAGACCCAGGTAATGTGCCTGCTTTCTTCTGGAGGCATCCTACTTTGAGGATTCAAAACAGAGCTTCTGCTGCAGCTGATGCATAATGTCCATAAAGGACGGCTCAAATGGTGAACAGGGGAGATATTGGGCAGTATCTTTCCCTGGAGAAGAAATAATGGAGGAGCTTGAAGGTGTGGGAACCTCCTGCTCCTCATCTTGGTATACACTTTGTTCATACTCTTCTTCCTCAAGTTCCATATCTGGAGAGAGCTGTGGAAGCTGAAGAAGCACTGGCTCCCTGGGTACATGACTGGCAGGGAGGAGGAGTAGGCTGCTGTTATGTGGGCCCACCAGCAGCCCAACGCTTTCTGGGTGAGGTCCAGAATGGTGTGGACTAAAGCCTGGATGTCCACCATAGCACCTGAGGTTGGGGCAAAGTGGTATATGTGCCCGTAGAATGGCTCAATAGCAGGACCGCAGGAATCTGAGCAGGTTGAGACTAACTGCAGATGATGTCCCCTTGTCGACGAGGAGGGTGGAGGTGCTGTAAACAGGCCCTGGGAAGATGACAATATCGTAGGTGTCGACAAAAACAGGATGGTTCCCTGTAGGTAATAGCCATCCCCTGGGGAAAAAAGGGGCTGTAGACTAGCTGTGGCCTGCTCCTACAATGTGTGAAGGAGCATTATAAAGGGCTGAACACATCAGCGGAGGCAGTGGTGGAAGCTCCAATACCAGCATAGTGGCCGTGCAGACTGTCTGCAGGATCGTCGATGGGCCATGAGATACCAAAGAACCTGCAATTGTTGTCGACGACCGAGTCCTCCCCAACTGGGAAAGGCCCATAGAAAGGGCTGAAAACATAGCACTTGTATTCAGCATGGCTTGTGGGACTGCTGACTGCTCCATTGACGGTCCCGAAGATGCAGTAGTTGGGGAACGCAGAGACTTTCACCGCTCATGGGAGGATTTATGTTTCTCCTAGTGGTGATGTTTATCCATCAACGATTTGTCCCGGGACTTTGAGTGGTGGGAGCCCAAAGATGACATCATGCAGGAGAGCTCTTACTCTAGCAGCGCAATCTTCTGTTCCATTACATGCTCCTTTAGTGTCTGGAGTCGTCAACGGGTAGCCTTGTTGAACCTCTTACACAAGGTACACAGACAGGTGCAGTGAGCATGCCCCAAGCAGTGTACACAGACATTGTGGAGTTCTTCTACAGGTGATCTTCTGTCCACAGGAAAGTGGTTACGTAAGAACCTACCATAACAGTAGATCTTTGAGAGAAGCTCTTGCAGCAGGTAACACATATGTAGGACTTGCGCCACCTAGTGGCAGATCTTGGCATTTCTTTCTCTCTTACAGTAGGGACATGGGACAGTCTACCCAACGTTGGCCCCGCCCCAGACGTTGCGTAGTATAAAGGGCGTAGTTGGTCCCCACATGCTCCAGTTCTTGCACGCCAAAGACAGGCCAAATAACAGTGTGGAGGATAACATTCCACAGAAAAAAACCAAAATTGCTAGGCTCGCAAAGGGAGCTGAACTTGACCCAGAGCAGAGGCACTCAATCCCAGGGGAAGGAGAGAGGGAAATCATACCTGCTGCAAGAGCTTCTCTCGAAGATATACAGGTTACTCACCTGTAACAGGAGTTCTAGGAGTGGTATATGTTGTTCATCCACACTGTCAGCGGGTTCCTTGCCACTTTAAGATGGGCGAAAAGTCTTCAAGCTGGCTCCTCCTCCCACCCACCGGGTGGTAAAACCCTTGGCTCCGCCCCATGACACCAGATCTAGCCCGTTGGAAGCCAGGTTGCGCGAAGCCAGGGAGGTCGGGTGGGTCATGTGGATGAACATATACCACTCCTAGAACTCCTGTTACAAGTGAGTAACCTGTATTTCTAGGGACGTGGATATGTTGTTCAATCCACACTGTCTGGCTGACTCCTAGCAGTTCTCTGGGAGGAGGGAGGCAAGGCGCGCACCCCCGATACTTACTTAGGGAATAAGGACTGGAGAACAGAGGTCCCAAAACCAGCATCCCGGCGTGACTCTAGGTCAATGTGGTATTGGGAAATAAAGGTGTGTGCTGACTTCCAGGTAGTAGCCCTGCATATTTCCTGGATAGGGACGTCCCTAGAAGCAGCGGTATAGCGGGTTGAATGAGCTCTCATCCCTCTGGGTGACTCCATGCCCGCCAACCTACAGCAGAGCTCTATGCAGGAGTTGACCCACCTGCTAATCGTCCACTTGGCTGCAGGTCTGCCAGGTGCGGCTTCAGCGTAGGTGACAAACACCAGGCGAACCTCTCCCCGAACTTCAGCCATCCGCTCCTTATAATAAGCGAGTGCTCTTCTAGGGTCCAGAGTATGGAACCTATATTCGGCCTCCGGAGTGTGATTGGGGTAGAACACCGGCAGAGTCAACACCTGATTCAGGTGAAACTCAGACACCACCTTCGGAAGGAATTTCAGGTGGGGGCGAAGGACAACCTTGTCCTTGGCAGAGATGGCTGCCAGGTGCACCTTAAGGGTTGTTGACCGAAGCCCTAGCTGAGAAAGGGACCACAGGTAGTCCAAAATGCTAGCCAACAGGCCAAATGAAGGGTCCAACCCCTTGCCCTGACACCAAATGGAGAATCTCTTCCATTTAAAGGCATACCATTTTCTGGTAGACTCCTTATGGGACGCCTCAACGACGTTTAGGACCTTGTCGGAAAGACCCAAGGCCTGGAACTCTAGCCACTCAGGACCCAGGCCAACAGGTGCAGGGATTGAAGGTCCTGATGGAGCACCTACCCCTTCTTGACCGAGATCAGGTCCGGGCGGGCTGGAAGCCGCCTCGGGAGCCTGGAGCCGAGGCTGAGGAGATCTGGATACCAGAATTGGCGAGGCCAGTCTGGGGCTACCAGAATCACCTGCGCCTTGTCCCTCTTCACCTTGAGAAGCACATTGTGGATCAAGGGAAATGGGAAGGCATAGAAGAGGCCCAGGGTCCACGGCCTCGAGAAGGCATCCCCTTGTAGCGAGCCCTGCTGATGGGGGCGGGCATGAAACGGCCTCAGCTTCGTGTTCTCCTTGGAGGTGAACAGGTGCACCCGAGAGGTGCCCCAATGGGAGAAAAGGTCTTTAACTACCTCCGTCAGGAAAGATCACTCGTGAGATGCTGCGTTTATCCGGCATCGGCCAGACTAGTTGAGGCTCCTTTCACATGGATGGCTAAGAGATCCACCTCCAGGCTGATCATGAGAGAGACCAAATGCGGAGAGCTTCCTTGCACAGAGGCAAGGAGTGCGCCCCGGCCTGATGGTTGAGATAGTACGTGGCCGTGGTGGTGTCCGTCTGGAACTGAACCACTTGACCCTGTACAAATGGAGCGAAGGCGGTGAGGGCTAGCTGTACAGCTCGAAGCTCCAGCAGGTTGATGTGGCATCGGGACTCCTGAGGGGACCAGAGGCCGTGGGCCCAGAGATCCCCCAGATAGGCACTCCAACCCATCAAAGAGGCGTCGGTCGTAAGCATGGCCGTTGGCTCCGGGCGGACAAACGGGATACCCTCCTGCAGATGAGCTGGGACGAGCCACCACTGCTGGCCGTCCCACATCATCTGGGTCATGATTACTGGATGGCCCAAAGGACCAAAGCGCTGAGACTAGCGGACCAGTCCCCACTGCAGGGGACGCATATACCAGCGGGCACAACTGACCATGCTGGTGCAAGCCGCCATGTAAACCAGAAGGCGCAGGAAGTTCCGGGCAGGGCGCAAATGCCCAACCTGAAATGATTGGGCAAAGGAGGAAAAGACCTAGGCCCTGTCTGCCGGGAGCCGGGCTCTGGCTCAAAGAGAGTCGAGCTCTGCCTTGATTAACTGAATCACCTGAGATGGCATGAGTTCCGATTTGGCCTTGTTGATCAGGAGACCAATTTGAGAGCAAACCTGGAGGGCCAGATCTCTGGACCGCTCCACCTCCAACCTGGAGGGGGCTGCTATCAGCCAATCGTCCAGATAAGGGTACACCCAGACCCCATGGCGCCGCAGGAATGCTGTCACCACTGCCATGCATTTGAAGATCCTGGGAGCTGGAGAAAGGCCGAAGGGCATGGCCCGGAACTCGAAGAGGGACCCCTCTGCTCTGAAGCGGAGGAATCGCCGATGTGATGGATGGATTGGGACGTGAAAGAACGTGTCCTGGAGATCCAGAGAACAAAACCACATGCCTAGTTCCAAGGATGGTATGATCTGAGCCAGAGTGACCATCCTGAAGGTGCACAGCCTTAGGAACTTGTTCAGTTCATGCAGATAGAGAATGGGGCGCCAGCCCCCTGTCCGTTTTGGGAACAGGAAGTACCTGGACACAAACCCTGGTCTTGGAGGAGGATCCGCCACCTTGCTGATCACCTCCTTTTAGAGGAGCAGAGCTATGTCACCTCAATGAGCCGACAGAGAGGCTGTGGAACCGGTAGCCCCCCCCCCGGGGCGATGGCTCGATAGGGAAGGGTCCGATCAAATTCCAGAGACAGACCCCTGCCGACCACTTCCAACACCCAACAGTCCGTGGTGATAGCGGAACAGGTGGAAAGGAAGTGGCTGAGCCATCCCCCCACAGGGGGACCCAGGGGAGGAGTGATGAGGTTGCGGCGACACCCCTCAACCCGTCACTGGGCAGGCTTGGAGGAAGGGCCGGCCGAGGAGCTGCCTGGATCTTTCCCTCCAGGCTTCCTGTTGGAGGAAGCAGCAGGCTTAGCCTTGGGTGCCAAGCGTGAGCCTGCTGACCCTGTTGCTGGAGCTGCTGGGCCAGATGTGCCACAGGGGCGGAAGGATGAAAGGGCTTACGCTGTTGCTGGCGGCCTTTGTCCTTCTGGGCAGACGTGACAGAGTCCAAGGTGGCACTGGACTTTTCAATCCTCTGGAGATGGCCCTCCACCCCGGGCCCAAACAACTCTGTGCCCAAGAAGGGGACATCTGCCATGAAGGTAGAGATCCGTAGCCCAGCTCTGTGGCGCATGGCTACTGTGGCCGCTACTGACCGGGCACAAGAGTCTCCGATGTCCAAAGCAGTCTGGAGCTGTTGCTTGGCCACCGCCCTTCCCTGATCCTGCCTGACTGTCATTTGAAGGTCAGCCGGGAAATGAGGAAGCACCTCATCCAGGGAGCCCAAAAGGGCGTGTGAAAAGTGTGCTATCAGAAGGGCCGAGCTAGCCTGTCAAAGGCCTTGGGAGGAGGCAGCACAAACTTTGTGCCCGGAGTAGTCCAGCTTTTTGGACTCCTTGTCCGGGGGCTTCTCTACGTCCCTGGCATTTCCAGAGCGCTGGAGCACGCTATCGGTTACCAGCCCTTCAGCTGAGGGGTGCTCTGAAAAACCGGTGAGGGAACCGGTCTGGACTGCGTACTTGCTGGCCATCCTGGCTGAAGGCGCAGGACAGGATGCAGGCTGCTGCCACAACTCCAAGGCCGGATTAACAATGGCCTCTGCCACAGGGAAGGCCTCTGTGGGGGAATCCCTTCGGTCCAAAATCTCCATGAGGGGATATTTGGCCCGATTCTGCACAGGTTCGAGATGCTCCCCAGCAGACTCCGAGATGAGCCAAAGAATACCAAGGAATGAGGATGGGCTCTCGTTCACAGACAGACCCCCGGAGGATTCCAGGTTGAGGGGCCTGGAATACAGGGAGTCGTCAGACTCTGCAAAAAGCTGCCAAGCGCCTGAGCCACCCTCCACTCTCTGAGGCCGATCGGGGGTGAGGGTGACAGACAACCTGTGGGGCAAGCCCTGACCTGACCAAGAATCCTTGGTCGGGGCCCCAGTCTTCAGTTGCGGGGGTGGAGGTTCCACCACAATGGATGGAGCAGCTGGTTTCAGCCGAGCAATCAGTGCCAGAGTCAGCTCCTCACCCAAGGAGCTGAGGGCGAGAGGTTGCTTTGGCCGTTCGGGCGACAGTCACTTAATTGCCGGGGAAGGCGATGGAGTCAGCTTGTTGCCGGCCAATAAGAGCTGCTGCCACATTATATCCTCATAGTGCTGACGCAACTTGCGCCTGAGCCTATCCTCTGAAGAGGATGAGGAGGAAGAGCGGCGGCGCCACTTTCCACGATGTCGGGACAGAGACCGCCGATGTCGGCAGGACTTACCCAACACAGAGGAGGACCGAGACTGTCGGGGTTGCTGACGGTGGGTCGAAGAGGGGGCAGGGGAAACCCGCTCATCCCCCGGCTCAGGGTCCCTGACCGGGGACTTCGGTTCGGGAGGCCGAGGCAAGTCCTCGGTAACCACTGGGGGTACTGGTGAAAGAGGGTTATCGGCCTCTTCAGTTGACAGCCCATCCAACGGGTTGAGAAAAATCTCAACTGCATCGACTGCGTCTCAGCCGGCTGACCTGACGGGGACACCGAAAAGCCAGCGGCTTTAGCCACAACCTCGACCAAAGTCAATAAGAGATGCTCCGGGGAGTGAGATCTCTCCCGCTCCCATGAACGTCGACGGTGGGACTTACCTTTCGGTTCCTTTTTCTTTGACCGACTGAAGTGAGTCCCTGAGGGCCCCTCTCCCCTCATGGAGAGGGACTGACAAAGCTATGGGAGGAGCCCAAGGACAGCGGGATAAACGCTGATGCTGAGGAAGAAACAGATGCGGCCTGGGCTGCCACCTCCTCGAGGGCGATTAACTGCTCCAGCTGCTCCGCGGAGCCCGCAGCCACAGACACCGCCTAACAGGCCTCCTTCGACTTCACCGGCGGAAACAGTTTTTCAGGGCGCCCCAGTTGAAGACGGGCAGCACGGTCTTCCAGAACCGAAGTCGAAAAGGACTTGCAAAGATCGCAGGCCTGCGGCATCTTCTGCCCGCAAGGGCACCAACGGAAGCCGGGAGTAGATTTAGAATCCATCGCAGTCGCGAGGGAAGTAGAAGACGGAAGTCTCATGAATTTAAGCACGATTTTCGGTAAAACCGAAGGTTTAGGATCCAGGCCTAAAGACGCAAGAGCACTAAGGAGGGAATCTGAGCTTCCAAGCGGTAAAGAAGATCTGGTGTCATGGGGTGGAGCCGAGGGTTTTACTACCTGGGTGGGTGGGAGGAGCCAGCTTGAAGACTTTCCGGCCCATCTTAAAGCAGCAAGGAACCTGCCAGACGGTGTGGATTGAACAACACATCCACGTCCCTAGAACTACCGTTACGGCAAGTTCTTACGTAACTGTACTACCTTACTTCGAGAGGAAGCTCTTGCAGCAGGTAACATATGTAGGACTGATTCCCAAGCAGTATAAACTAAATACAACCATTGGGAAAGGGCAGGGAAAAGAAAAACAGACATCTCCCAGAGGTATAAACTTAAGACAACCCCTGGGAAGGGGAGTCAGACACATACCACATTCAAGGTCTTAACTTAAGACAACCATGAATGGGAAGGAAAGAAGAGGCAGGAAACCCTCAGGAGACAAGACCTCTCAAGAAATAAGGCCCTGGAGGACCGCCAGGCCAAAAAATGCACGTCTGGAAACAATGTCCAGACTGTAATGTCTGATGACTGTGTGAACAGAGTGCCAGGCGGCAGCAGCACAAATGTCAGCCGCCGAAACTCTCTCAAGAGCTGTGAAGGAGATAGCCACCGCTCTGGTGGAACGAGCCCTAACCGAGCCCGGCAAGGTCTTGTTACTCTGCTGATAACAGAAGGATATACAATTTACCAGCCAATGCGAGAGCGTTTGTTTTGTAACTGGGTCGATTTTCTGATACCCTTTGTTCTCGACAAAAAACACAGCAGAGCATGGTGCACATCAAGGGTGTGCAAGAGCTCTTCTCCCCTACTGGAATGCTCTGGAAAATATACCGGAAGCTGAACTGCTTGGTTAAGAGTAAGCTCCGACACTACCTTAGGAAGAAATTTTGGGTCAGTTCGGAGGTCTACCTATCCTTATAGAAAATAAGATAGGGCTATCGACACTAAGGGCATGAAGTCTGAATGTTTATATTGAGGTGACCGCCACCAAAAAGCAAAGTCTTCCAAGAGAGATAGCGGAGCTCACAAGACATGGCCGGTTCGAAGGGAGGAAGCGTAAGCCTCTCCAGAACAAATAAGTCCCAAGGAGGAACAGAGTCTCGGACCAGAGGACAGAGATGCAAAATCCCCTTCAGAAAGGTTTTAACCACTTCCAATTGTGCCACTGTCCTGTACTGAATACAGTAATGATAGGCAGAAACAGCAGCCAGGTGCACTTTAATGGAGGAGTGGCTGAGAGCTGACTCCGACAGGGATAGCAGGTATTGTAAAACTGAGTTAACCGGACAGACCAGAGGGTCAAGCCTCCTGGCTGAGGCCCACAGGCAAAAGTGTTTCCACTTCAGGGCGTAAGTGGCCCTGGTAGTGGGCTTCCGAGCCTCCACTAAAATCCAGGCAATGTCATCAGAAACTCCAAAGCCAAGCTAGGTCTGCAGGAGTCAAGCATGTAGGTGAAGGGAGCACAGGTTGGGATGAACCAAGGTCCCCTGCTGCTGAGAGAGTAACTGACCCGAAATGGGAAGAGGCCATGGAGCTTGCACCGACAGACGCTGAAGAAGCGGGAACCAAATCTGGACCACAGAGGGGCTATCGGAATCAAGGTGACCCTCTCGGATTGGGCCTTGAGGAGGACACGCTGCATAAGGGGAAAGGCGTAAAGAAACCTCCCGCTCCAAGATAGGGACAATGCGTTTTGCCAGAAAGTTTCAGGCACGGGATCGAGCAAGCAAAAGCTGGGCAGTTTTACGTTGCAGCGAGATGCAAAAAGGTCCAACTCTGGCATTCCCCATCTTGCGAAGAGCTCGTCTGCCACAGACTATATCAGGGACCACTCGTGACAGAGTGGTTTTGCCCTGCTGAGGGCACCCGTGACTATGTTCATGAAGCCCGGAACGTGGACTGCAGAAAGATGGAGATGGTGCTCCACTGCCCAGTCCCACACCCTCATAGCTTCCCGACAAAGGGGGTAAGAGTGTGTACCTCTGTTTGTTGATGTAAAAACACCACAGAAGTGTTGTCCATCTGAATAAGGAGGTGACAGAGCTCTAGAAAAAGAGCCAGAGCCTATAGGGAGTACAGGACTGCGCTGAGCTTGTGCACACTGATATGCAAGTTCTCCTCTAATGGAGACCACAGCCCTCGAGTCCTGTGGATTCCCAGGTGAGCACCCCATCTCGTTCCAGATGCATCTGTAGTTAGCGTTTGGACAGGACTTTCCGACTGGAAGGGGAGTCCTCAGCAGAGATGCTGGGGAGATGCCCACCAGCGGAGTTCGCGATAAACTGGCTCAGGGATCCTGAAGAGCAAGTCCAAATCGTCCCTGGTCTGGTCCCATTGGACCCAAAGAGCCCACTGAATGGTGCGCATGCGCAGTCTGGCGAAAGGGACCGAGACTATGGCGGCCGCCATGTACCCCAGAAGCCTGAGAATGGACCTGGCTGGAACCACGGAGGCTGAAAAGCTTTGGGACGCCAGAGCTTGGATGCGCTCTACCCTGTCTGAAGGGAGAAAGGCTTTCCCCAATGTGGTGTCTAAGAGAGCACCTATAAATTGAAGACACTGAGAGGGGAAGAGCTGAAATTTTTCTGGATTTACAGTGATCCCCAGACACCGACAAAGGGAGAGCGTAGCCAGGATGGTCTCACAAAGACGAGACCTGGATGGGGCCAAGAGGAGCCAATCGTTGAGATAAGGGAACAAAAAGTGTCCGTCTTGGTGCAGGGCCGCTGCAACAGCGAGGCACTTGGTGAATACTCTGGAAGCGGAGGAAAGGCCGGAAGGAAGAACCTTGTACTGACAGGCCCGGCCCTCGAACTTGAACCTCAGGAATCTCCGATGACTGTGGCAAGTAGGAATGTGAAGGTAGGCATCCTGCATGTCCAGAGATGCCAGCCAATCCCCGACCGACAGGAAGAGGAGGAGATTCGGAAGAGACAGCATACGGAATCTGCGGCAAGCGACCCACTGGTTGAGGTCGCTGAGGTCCAAGATCGGCCACAGGTCCCCCGACTTCTTGGGAAACAGGAAGATGCGGGAATAAAACCCAGAGTCCCCTTCTGCCTCCAGGACGCGTTCTATGGCATCCTTGTCTAGGAGAGACGGGATCTCCCGCCTGATGGGAGGCCTGTGGTCTCTCGGGTAGTAAGAAGGAGGCGGTGGTCTGTCTGGGGGTAGAGACTCAAACTCTATGGAGTGCCCGAACTCCATGAGGTAGAGGACCCATCTGTCGGAGGTCACTTCTCTCCATGCCAGATGGTGATGAGAAAAGCGACCTCCCACCCGCTCTCCCGACGTTACATAGATACACAGACAGTGTCGGCAGATAAGGGCCTATGGCCCACCTAGTCTGCCCATTTGAGCTTGTAAGTTCAGTTTGTTTTCCTAGAAGTCTATTTCCCCTTACCCCTGACCTCTAGAATTCCTTTATGTCTATCCCATGCATTCTTAAATCCCGTGATTGTTTCAGCCCCCACCACGTCCTCTGGCAGGGTGTTCCACTTGTCCACCACCCGCTCTGTGAAGAAATTCTTTCTCATGTTTCCTCTGAATCATTCCCCTCCCTCCAACTTCATCCATGCCCTCTAGTCCTGAAACATCTTTTTCGCTTAAAATAGTGTTTTCCTGCACCCTGTTCCTCCCTGTAAGATACTTGTATGTCTCTATCATATCCCTCTCTCCCTCCTCTCCTCCAGGAGTACATATTTCAGTTCCTTCAACCTGTCTTCATAGGATTTGTGATGCAACCCATGCACCATCTTTGTTGCCCTCCTCGAACCTTCTCTACCCTGTCTATGTCTCCACGTAGGTATGGTCTCCAGAACTGTACACTGTACTCCAGGTGGGGCCTCACTAGTGTCTTGTATAGCGGAATTATGACCTCCCTTTTCCTGCTGGTGATGCCCCTGCCTATACATCCCAGCATCTTATTTGCTTTACCTGATGCCTTGTCACACTGTTTCCCTACCTTGAGGTCATCAGAGATGACAACCCCAAGATCCCTTTCCTGCTTGGTGCATGCTATATCCTCACCCCCCAACTGAGGTCTGGGAGGGGAGGGTCGTTTCGTTAGGTGGAAGATGGGGGCGGGAAGGCAGCTGCTTGAGGTCTAGCTTGTCTAGAAGGGGCAGAGGCAGCACCTCGGTGACACCCTCATCGATCGAAGCCACCCCGCTGTGCATGAGGCTGAGCATGGGGTTGCTGAGGCTGGTGTCCCCCCTGCCACGAAAATGGGGCTGATGAAAACGCTCCCGCGTCGGGCGATACATAGACTGCACCATATAGACTGCTTTGCCAGAGTCCTGCAGTCTAACAATAACCTTCTCTGCGACTTCACTGAAGAGCACAGAGCGCTTGAAAGGAGTGTCCAGAAGTGTGGTCTGCACCCTGGGTCGAACCCAAGACCCAAAGCCAGGAGTGGTGCCAAGGCAAATTCAATGGCAGTCGCCCTCGCCCGGCGATCATGATCGAAATGCGCAGTTTCCGAAGAACGTGGGTACCCACATCTGAGCCCGTCTGTTAAAGTTTAGCAAGTTCTGTCCTCTGAGGACAGTCAGGCAAATATTGCAGAATGTCCAATCCTTGGTCCCAAAGGGCGTTCTGGAATTGGATCATATGAGTCAAAAAATTTACAGTACGGATACTACAGGTGGCAGATGAGTACACCCTGTGACCTACAAGAGTCCAGGTGCTTAGACTCCCTGTCTGGCGGCTGGGTACTTGGGTACTTCGGCCTCTGTGAACGATCATGCACGGCTAAAATTACCACGGAGTCAGCCGTGGGGTGTTTGGCCAAGTAAGAATGGTCCTTGGGGGCCCGGTACAAGCGGCTGGCCTTCTTAGGTACCGCAGAGGACACATGTGGATACCTCCAGGTAGTTAAGGTAACATCTTGGAAGGTGTCCACCAAGGGAAGGATGATCACCAGCTTTGGATCCTTCTGGCACAGGTATTTCGCCAGGCTCAAGTGTTCGGGTTCCAGGGCCTCCGTATCCCATCCCATGTTCTCTTGGATGTGCCGCATGACCTCTAGGAAACTGGGGTCATCGGAAGGAGATTTAGGTTGGTCTTCAGTGTCACCAGGGAGTGAGCCTGGGTCTGAATTGAGATAGGAGTCCGATTCGCCATAGGCGGAGGAAGAGGAGGAGGAAGACTAAACCTGCCGACGCCACCTCTTGTGCCTGGTCCGTTTAGGAGGAGGAGAGTGAGAGGAAGAAGGAGACCCAGTCCTCTTGCGCTTGTCCTTGCGCTTCCTGGGGCTGGCCGGTGACTTATCGCCCTCAGTTCCGGAAGGGACAGGTGTATACTGCCCACCAGGCTGAGGGGGACAGGAGGAGCTTTGGGAGCAGGAACGGGAGGGCCTACTATGTCCTGCTTCATTGTCTCCCACCAGTGAGCAAAAAGCTCCTTGACCTGGGACATCCCCAACCTTGGGGATTCCAGCTCCGGAGGCGATGTCGGTGGGCTAGCAGGAGGGCTGGCGTCGGGGTGGACCGGCGTCGGTAGGACAGATGACGCCGGTGACAGATCCCCTGTGATGTCAGGTATATCCGGCGTTGGGTGGACCTGCGAATGGCTGCGAGGTGACGTCAGAGGGACTGACGACGGCTGAGGAGCAGCCTTGTCCGGCACTGGTGGAGGAAGCAGAGGAGCAACCGGTGTCGGTACTGGAGTCATGTCCGATGGACACCCCTTAGACGGAGGAGGACAGGGGCGGTCGGAGGACGAGGGCTTAGAAGGCCGATCAGCCTTGTGTTTATCAGAGTGGCGTCGGTCCGTCTCAATTGATGGACGCCAGTCCTGCCTATGTTTTGGTAAAGAAGAGGCCTGAGAAGCAGAATGCCCTGAGGGCTACTTGGCCTCCCGGGGGTCAACCGAAGCAGAGCGGGAAGACTGCTTACCTGAGGAGGGCACGGAGCTAGAGTTGGAGTGCCTCTTATGGCCAAAGAAGCCCGAACCAGATGGCTTCTTGGCGGATGCACCAGTGTCCGTGGGCCTACCCGCCACCACGGAAGTGGAGTCAGAAGTCCGGATCCTGATGGGTTGCAAGACGGGCGACCTGTGAAGTGAGGCTTGAGGGAGGTAATCTGGGCCTCATGTCCGAAGGAGCTGGAACGACTAGCAGAGCTGAAAGACCTGGGCCTGAAAGGTGAGCGGTCTTGATCCCGATGGCGGTGCTTCTCCTTCCCTTTAAGAGAAGCAGGGGAGTGAGGTTCCCTCCTAGAAGACGTGTCCTGCTGCATCTAGGCCAGTTGCTGCTGCACTAGATGGGCCTGGAGCGATTTCTGTCTTCGTATCCTGGTCAGACTATTGAAGGCCTGGCAGTGGGTACAGGTGTCTGTGTCGTGGTCTGGGCCCAGGCAAGTGAGGCAGGCTGAATGACTGTCCTGGGCAGGAATCTGCCGTCCGCAAGAGCACTTGTTACGGTGGCCGGTCGAAACGGAGGCCCTACGTTGTCGAAAAAAAACGTAGAAAACTATGAAGCAACTGTTCTACAGCTGAGAAACCCGTAGGCGAGCCGAGAGTTGACTAGCAAGTTGCCGCGACGGGAAAGAACTGGAGCATGTGGGGACTGCCTACGTCCTTTATACTAAGTGACATCGGGTAGGCGGTCCCACGTCGGTACTACTAGAGAAAAAGAAATGTTGAGATCTTCCACCAGGTGGCGTCAGTCCTACATGTGTTACCTGTTGTAAGAGCTTCCTCTCGAAGCAAGATCAATGTCTACACAGTGCATCCGATGAAGACAGACGACTATAGAATGACATGGCACTTTGCAGGTGACGTGCCAGCCAAAGCGACGAGAACTAGGGCGAGAAATATCAGGTTGACTGCGGTGACGCTGCTCCGTGAGTCAAGCATGCAGGTCGATGGTGGGAAAATAACTGAGGAAGATCGGGGACCACCCACACTTATACAGGATATAGCACACCATGTGACATCATTGTGGGCGGTCCCCAGGTGAACTGCTGGCGAAAATCCGTTTACCTGGGGTAAAAATCCTCCATGTGGATCTGGCACCAACAGCGGGATGTTCCTACATGTGTGACCTGCTGCAAGAAATGTCCTCAAAGAAGATCTAACTTTATAGAAACATCTTGAACACTAAACATATGATGCCCACTATTTTTAAAGAGAGTCTGCAGTCTTTGGGGAAAACAATTTTGCATAAAAAAAACTGGTCATAATTCAGCTTTAATTTGAAATATTTACTCAGTCTCCCCTTGATCTCTGGAAATCACTGCTTTGATGTGAACCGGGATACTGGTGTATTAAACTTTCAGGAGACAAGATTCAACTATTTGCTCCTCCTGCGCTTCTCTGTTATGGAGCCATACTCCTCCGTTAATGACATCATATACAACCCCACCACATCCATCTGGGTTGCCACAAATAGAGGAGTACGAGTTCAGAGAGCAAGAATGCAGAAGTAGATAGCGTTGTTTGTGCAAAGATCTGTTCCCATGTACATGTCCTTAATAATAAACAATGAGACTATTAATAAAGAATATTAACAATATGTTAAGATTTATCTAAATAATATACATTAAATACATTTTAAAATGTTTTCCTGATACTGGACAATCTCTTTAAAAAAATGCTACATTTGCCCCACATTTTAAAGGCCAGTGCTACACAACGATGAAAACTTTTACTATAATAGGAATAACTTTCACTGCAGCTGTGCGAGAACTCGAGAACGTATTCCTGCAACATAAAACCTTGGATTTTCCTTTCACCACTCGTACAGCCCAATACTACTGTTGGTTTATCATTTACTCACCCACAGATCACGGCTAAAGTCAATCAGAGCAATGGTAAGCAAGACAGTTTGATGAACAGCTGGCACAGGAAGCTATATTTCCTGTATTGGCCACCAAGCTTCCTATTGGCAATTCATTACCTCATTCTGAACAGCAAAGGTCTATTGTGGAAATGCTGATTCATACTAACAAGCACGGTAACTGTCATTTAAAGGGACACATTCATACTTAGCGGGCATCACAGTTTTAAAGGCCACGAGAAGCTCTTTCAAACGCGGTATTGGGCTCACCTGTAGCTGGAAGCACTCGAGATGTATTTGATGGAATTTGCTCAAGATTAATACTACACTGCAGCCATTTTTGAAACACTGTGATGTCATGGAGGAACAAGCTGTGCCTAACTACACTGAGTGAAGCACAGCTTGTTCCTCGATGACATCACAATGGTCTACAAATGGCAGCAAGGCAGTACTAATATTGACCAGACTCAGTCATCTATATTTCTGGAGTGCTTCCAGCTACAGGACAGGCCAATACCTCATTTGAAAGTGCTCTTCGTGTGCCTTTAAACAACGTCTGGCACTGTACATTAATGTTTCCCTTTAAAGTAGGAAGTGGCTCTTGGTTCTCATATTTTCAATGTACATTTAAAATAACACTCAAAGTATGAGCTGAAGAACGCTAAATTCCAGTCTGCGATTTTTGAAATGTTTAACATAACTCCCACAATGGGAAACAAACCAGAATATTTGAAACAGACTCTGTAGATGTTTAAATGTTTATTGTTCATAGTATATTAGTATTATCTGCCCCTAATTGAATTTGGGTTACTGAAAGAACAACAGTTTCTGCAGAACATCATTAAACGGGTAGATGTGGTTTAGAGTTTTAAAAAATTGAAGACATTCATGTCACATTCAGTCTAGATACCATACTGTAACCTCCTTATGCCATTCCCTTTGTTTTGCCCACATGGAATAACTGGCCTCTACTGAGACTGTGTGTGCAGCGCTGAAACTCACAGAAAAGTGCTGTTGCTTGACAAAACTGGTTGGTTGCAGTCTCTTTTGACCATTAGCGTGCATTCTAAAGCCCCATATTCAGTGCAAAGAATCATGGCAGCAGTATGGAAATCCTTGGGGGAGAGCAGGCTTACAGGACTCCATTAGAACAAAAGCTGCTTGTAGGTCTATTTTGTACAGATTCAGTAATTAGAACTATCCTGAACAATTCTTGAACAACTGTTGAATCCAAAACCTGAAAAGAAACTGAGGGCAATTTCTACCTACCATATGTAAAGAGGTTTATCAGCCAAATGCAGAAAACACAACACACGGACATCAAGTTTTCTCTTTTATTTAAGATTTTTTAGTTCCAATTTCTGAAGAGTAAGAGCAGTACATTTCCTTGTTTTAGTTTTTTTTAGCGCCAGGTTATAACCATGTTTATTTGTTTTGTCATCTTTCCAAATACTGCACAAATGTCCAGATACTACAGGGTTTAGTGAAAAGCTGCAGGCAGAGGTCAAAGGTTGCTCTCCTGATGGGTGATCATGTGGCCCCAATGCAGTGCTATCCCAGAGTGCCCTATTGTGGTGAATTTAAAGAGACAGGGTTACAGAAAGAGAGCGAGTAAGAGGGGGAAGGAGATAGAGGAAGAGAGAGACGTAAATATCTCGTGTTTCAGCGGTTTATAATTATATTATGTATACACTAGGTATTAAGTCTGTGAATGCTTTTAAAACATTTATTGTATTTTAAATCTAAAGCCAAAATAAAAAAAATCACTTTTTGTCTTACACCACTCTTCAGCTACATGCCCTTATTTCTAAATAAACTTCTGTTTAACCCACTGCATGCCAAACTCTTGCTGACACATTGAACTCCTGAAGCATTACTTGATCGATGCCAGGTCACTGGTTTTCACTACCTTCAGAATTACAGGTCAGAATTCCGTTTTGGTTCGCCTCTGCTATTCTCCTACATCTTTCACTTATCTTTATTTTGTTTAATATATAATCATTTTTCTTCTGATAAGCAGAATAAATCATCATGTGCAAAGAGACACAACTGATTGGTATTGTTCCTTAAGCCTCTGCAACGCACTTTGATGTTTTAGAAATTAAAAATAAAAGTGTGCTGCGAACACTGGTTAAGCAGAAACGTCATGTTAAAAGACCATCACAACCCTGTGACTGCATTGCATTTGGGGTTTGATCAGGAACTGGATTATTTAGAAAGAAAGAGACAGAGAGGAGAGGAAAATTTCCTGCATGTTTTCCATCTTCTTTAATGGCGGTCCAACGCTGAGCTCTGTAGTAGATCTGTAGGGGCTTTGTTTGGGGGTCTGAAGGCGGTCTGAAAGCCTGGAGGAGGGGAGTGGAAGCTGGTGGGATTTGAAGGGGGTGGGTAGGGGCTCCAGCTGGCTCTGTGAAGGGGTATCTGTGTGCTGAACGGGTTACTGTGTGGGGTCTGTGAGGAGCCTGTGCTGGGGCCGTCCATCTCTGTGAGTGCCTGGAGAGATTTCAGCCAGTGCGGAGGATTGTCGTCTTGTAGGGAGTCTAAGCTGTTGCCTGTGGATGAGGGGATACCTGCAGAGAAGAACAGAAAGATGAAGAGGATTATTACCTTGTATGGACAGCACCACTGCAGATGGGTCCATAACATTCTGTTTTTTCTATGTATAAATATTTCATGAACAGTCACATAATGGTATACAGAGTAGTTTTCTAAATAAATTTGCTGAGTGCTCTGTAAAACATGTCACTGTAATGATGAAAAGGACTTAGGGCTGACCATGTCTGTCCCTCCTGCTACACAGCAGAATCCATGACTAATCTGAATAGTGCTACACATGCAAGCTCATACAGAATGCTATCCTTTCTCATGCTGTACAACTCTCCATATAGTTCTCCCTCAGGAATCTGTCGAGACTTGCTCTGAAAGTCTGAACAGTACTAGCTTTCACAACCTCACTGGGTAGGCTATTCCATGGTAACTACCTTCTGTATGAAGTAATGCTTTCTAATGTTTCCCCTTATGCCACCCCTTCTCCTGCTCAGTTTGAAGGCATTTCCTCTAGCTCTGCTTGTAGTCACCAGCTCTGATATACTTTGCTAGTCTGAGCAGAAAACTGGCTGTAAATACTTGTAACTAAAGAGGTGGGCTTAATAACAAAGTTTTAATTAACTGTGCGTCCCCCCCCCCAATATCAAGCTCTTCCTACCTGACCTGGCCCTTATCACCCTCCTCCACTCCTCTGGCGAGCACCTGGCCCCATCCATTACCCTCACCACTGCTGCCAACTTCCATGGTCCTCTCCCCCAGCAACTCAATCAGGACCCAAACAGGTGGCAGGCTTCATGGTATGACAGCAGTGTGTGCCAGCTTGCAAACGTCATTCAGATGGCGCCGCCAGGTAGTTTCTCCTCTGTAATGCTGCCCTCTTTCAACAACCCTGTGGCACACACTATAGCTGCTGGAGGTGTCGGCAGCATACAGTTTCTCCGGGGGCTGGAAGGTGAACATTTCCAGGGCCCCAGTGAAGGACTTGCTGGTGCACTGGAAGTGCCCTGCCATCGATCAAGGACATATTACCACCGGCAGCACTCCTTGCTCACTGCCACCAGGCAGCCAGCGTCTTGGGCTTGATACAAAACCCAAATTACACTACCCACTGGGTAGCCCTGTCTGCATTTTTAATCAGCATGCAGAAAGCTACTTCCAGAGTGGTCAGAACATGGTCACATGGTGGTAGGATAACAGGATATCATTCTAGCGCCAAAAAAAAAAGACTAGGAAGTTCAATGTCCTAGCAAAGTTTAAACCAATTTAAGGGTGGAATGGTACACTTTCCAGTCTGTGGATTAAGCTAGGTTAACAGACCCCTGCGTGGATGAAGGACCAGGGTGGGGGTAGTAACACTGTTTAGCCAGGACTGTTGTGTGATCATTTTTACTTATTAAAGCAGTACAGCCCAAAAGAAATGTAACATCTCATTTTCAGTGGGGCCCTGTTTCTACAAAATGTTACAGCTGAGAGCACTGAAAAATCAAGTGGCTGGCTCGAGGTAACACAGTGAACCGGGTGATTTGGCCGGATTCAGACACTGGCGCTCCTGGTTTAGTCTTCTGTGCTGTAACTGCTGGGCCACAGTGTCATCCCAAGCAAGTGGGACCAATCCCAGCATGCACAGCTTCCATGTCACCCGACTACACATTTCTATACTGGCAGTGCATGCTTACTGATAAAAAACAGGCGGTTACAAAATGGAGACCACCTGTGCCTCATTAATGGGAAAAGAATGGTTGGAGCTTGTGGTAAGGGTGCACTTGGTGGTCTCCGGGGCAAGGTTTATGCAAGGCCATGCACTAGGACACCTATCTATTTTACCTATACTGTATCTCTTACCTGTGCACTACTATTATAAAGGACGTCTGCCGACATGAGGACTAGCCACTCTCAAAATTTTATGAAGACCTAATGGACGCCCTAGACATCGCGATATTAAAAATAAGACAAATCCTCTAAAATGAAAACTGGCAGGCAGGAATATCAGCTGAACACCTTTCCTCCGCAATCACTTAAGTCACAAAGTGATTTACAGGCATACCTTCTGATAAGAATGTATTTGTTCTACGCTACAACACTAGGAACCGTACCGCTTGTCCTACTGTCTGCCAAATATAGTACTTTTTTTGAAAATAATCTTTATTATTTCTACTATAATTTCATACAAGTATAAATGCAAGGATAACAATGGTACAGTTATGAAAGAACTTACCATAACAGTAGATCATAGAGAGAGGCTCTTTTAGTAGGTAACTACTTGTAGGACTGCGTCCCCTGGCGTCAGGACCACACGGAAACTTTTGCTAGCAGTGTCTGATGGGGGACCGGCCACCAGACGTCACGTGACTGACATCAGCATGACACTATATAGTGGGTGGTCCCCATGTCCACCCTCCAGTTCTCCCGCCGGAGACCACCATGGGTCATGACAGGAGAAAGGAAAGAGGCTCCTGAATCCAAAAAATGGCTTTCTGGAAAGAGAGCATGGGAATAAGAAAGAAGGGGGAAGGTGGGTAGGAAAAAGGTTACCTACTGCAACAGCCTTTCTTGCAGATCTACTGTTACGATAAGTTCTTATTTAACTATACTATCTTACTTCAAGAGGGCTCTTGCAGTAGGTAATTACTTGTAGGACTGAGTCCCAAGCAGTAGAGTCTCCAAGGGACAAGAAATCCACACGGGAGGCTGGAACATAATCCCAGTAGGAAAAAACTAGGAAATCAGGACAGGAGTCCCTGAAGGACTGCTAGTCCAAAACTGGCCCTACGCCATGAGGCAATGTCCAAACTCTAGTGTTTTGTGAAAGTGTGGACTGAACTCCAAGTAGCTGCTGCACAGAAGTCAGCAGCAGATACATTTCTGAAACAGGCTGTGGAAGCAGCCATTCCCCTGATAGAATGTCCTTTAACCTGACCCGGAAGGACTTTACCATACTTCTGGTAACCGAAAGTAATGCAGTTTGCCAGCCATTTTGAAAGGCATTGTTTGGAAACTGCCGCACCCTCCCTTTTTGGTGCAAAAGAAACAAAAAGCTGATCCGTTTTGAGGACCTCCTTTGTCCTGTTTGTGTAATAATGCAAAATTCTGTGAACGTCTAACGTATGCAGAATGGCCCCTCCCCCGGATCAGAACGCTCGGGATAGTATACTGGCAATTCTAGAGACTGATTAAGGGTAGTCTCTGAAACGATCTTAGGCAGAAACTTAGGATTTGTACGCAGAGCCACCTAGTTTCTGTGAAAAATCAAATAAGGCACCTTACACATCAGGGCCAGGAGCTCAGAAATTCTACAAGCTGAAGTAACTGCAACTAAAAAGAGCGCTTTCCAGGACAAAAAGCGCATATTGCAAGTACTTGCCGGTTTGAAGGGAGGTATGGTCAATTTTTCTAAAAGAAAATTAAGGTCCCACGGTGGAGCAGGATTACGCACCGCAGTTTTCAGATGCAAGATACCTTTTAAAAAGGTTTTGGAGACCTCTAACTGAGCCATTGTCTTACCTTCAGCAGGATCATGGTAGGCAGAGATGGCTGCTAGGTGCACCTTGTGATGAATAGCTCAAGCCCAGATTCGACAGATGAAGAAGATACTCCATGGGGAGTGGGGCACGAGAAAGGATCCGATCTTTTGAGGTGGGCCAAATGGAAAAGCATTCCACTTCATGACATAGATAGTTCTGGTAGACTGCTTTCTCGCCTCTACCAAAATTTGAGCCACCCATGGGGAAACCCCATAACTGGAAGCAGCTATGTCTTGAGGAGCCACGCATGAAGATGAAGGGATTTTAGCCCCTGACGTACGAGTGTGCCCCCCTTCTGGGTCAGAAGATCGTAAAACAGAGGTAGAGGGATCTGAAGTTCCCCTGATAACTGCTGAAGCAGCGGGAACCAGATTTGTTGAGACCAAAACAGAGCTATCAATATTATTTGTGCTCCTTCTGAGTGAAGCTTGAGCAACACTCTCTGTAATATTGGAAAGGGAAGGAATGCATATAGAAATCGCCCTGTCCAAGAAAGCGACACTGCATCTTGCCAGAAAGCACCGTGCCCGGGATCAAGTGAGCAAAACTTGGGAAGTTTGCGTTTGATGGGGCTGCAAATAGATCCATTTCCGGACGACCCAAAGGTCGAAGATGTGACCTAGAACTTCTGGCTTTAGCTCCCATTCGTGAGCTCTTACCCTGGTGCGACAAGACTGTCTGCGAGAACGTTCTGCATGCCTGGGATGTGAACCGCCAGGAGACTGACTCTGTGTAGAACCGCCCAGTTCCAAACCAGCATTGCTTCTCTGCAAAGAGAGTACAAGCGGGTGCCCCCCGTTTGCTGATGTACCAGACGCACATATTGTCTGTTTGGACCAAGAGGTTCTTTTGTAGGAGGATGTGCTGAAAAGCCTGAAGAGTATAAAGCACTGCTCTCATTTCTAGCACATTTATGTGCAGGCGTGCCTCTACAGGTGAGCACAGTCCCTGGGTCCTGTGGCATCCCAGGTGGGCACCCCATCCCTGTCCAGACACATCTGTAGTCAGTATCTGGGAGTGAAGAGGGGTCTGGAAAGAGACTCCTAGAATCAGACTGTTGGAGTCCTGCCACCATAACTGTGCAGTTCTGGAGACCTTACCTACATAAGGACATAGACAGGGTAGAGAAGGTTCAGAGGAGGGCAACAAAGATGGTGCATGGATTGCATCACAAGTCCTATGAGGACAGGTTGAAGGCACTGAACATGTACTCCCTGGAGGAGAGGAGGGAGAGAGGGGATATGATAGAGACATACAAGTATCTTACAGGGAGGAACAGGGTGCAGAAATGCACTATTTTTAAGCGAAAAAGATGTTCCAGGACTAGAGGGCATGGGATGAAGTTGGAGGAGGGCGATTCAGAGGAAGCGTGAGGAAGAATTTCTTCACAGAGCAGGGTGGTGGACAAGTGGAACACCCTGCCAGAGGAAGTGGTGGGGGCTGAAACAATCACGGGATTTAAGAATGCATGGGATAGACATAAAGGAATTCTGGAGGTCAGGGGTAAGGGGCAACAGACTTCCTGGAAAACATAAACTGAACTTACAAACTTAAATGGGCAGACTGGGTGGGCCATAGGCCCTTATCTGCCGACACTGTCTATGTATCTATGTATCATAACAGGTCCCGTTGCATTGGGCTGGGGATGAGGACCGGATTGTAAGTTGTCCTTCCTCTGATCTCACTGAGACTGTAGAGTCCTCTGTGAAATACGCATGTGGAGTCTGGCCAATGGGACAGTGGGGATAGCTGCTGCCATGAAGCCAAGAAGAAGGAGAACCGCCCTGGCCGAGATGCGTCTATTGGAGGATACCAGCTTGGCCTGTCTCTCCAGGGTGTCTACCCTGTCCAGGGGGAGGAAGGCCATACACTGCACTGTGTCCAACACTGCCCCAATAAACTAAAGGGGTACGGAAGGAGTAAGCTGGGACTTGGGGTAACTGACTGATACCCAGGCGCTCAAAAAGGTGCAGAGTAGTCGATATAGAAACTTCCAACCCCTCCCTCGACAATGCTGCGAGGAGCCAATCGTTGAGGTAGGGAAAGAAATAGTGCCCCTGACTCCACAAGGCCCCTGCCACTACTGCCAGGCATTTGGTAAAAACCCGTGGGGCAGAGGACAGGCCAAAGGGGAGAGCTCTGAACTGGTAATGTTCTCCTTGGAAAGAAAACCTAAGGAATTTGCAATGTGGACGAAATATTGGGATGTGCAGATACGCATCCTTCATGTCCAGGGCCCAAAGCCATTGACCAAGGCTTTGCAGTGCCGACATCCGAAACCTCTTGCATTCTATTAAGAGGTTGAGGGTACCGAGATCCAGAATGGGGAGTAAATCCCATCTTTTTGGGAACCAGAAAGAAATGGTAGTAAAACCCTTTCCCTATCTGGTTTACTGGCACTGGCTCTATTGCTTCTTTGTAAAGAAGAGCCGTGATTTCCTCCCTGAGATTGGGGATATGCACCCTTGGGTAATGAGAAGACCTCGGGGGGGATTGTCTGGAGGTTTTTCTCTGAAACTGAAAATGTGACCAAGCTTTATTAATTGAAGCACCCAGGCATCTGACGTGATGGACTCCCATTCTCCCAGATGCCTCGTGAATCTTCCGCCCACCTGTTCCTCCAACAGAAGAGGAGGAGGGAGGGCGGTCAGCCAAATCGAGCATTGGGGGGTTAGTGAGGTGCACAACTGAAGTTCTTTGCGTTTTGGCTGGAGGTGTGGCAGCAATACTGGGTGCCCTGCGTTTGAATTGGCACTTGGGTCTTCGCTGGTTTTTCGTCTGACATCTGTTTTGCTGGCAAAAAGGACGCTTTTTTGGTTGTTGTTTCGGTCTGTACATAGTATGGACGGACCGAAGAACTGTGCCTTTATCTTGCAGGCTTGTTATGATGTCCTGGGCATCCCCACTGTACAGGACAGAATCTCTGAAAGGGGCATTTTGGATAGACGACTGAACATCAGGGGGCTAGCCTTGCTACTCTTAGCCAAGATTACCGGTGAAGGCTTACAACTGTGGCCATACCTCTAACGGAGGAATGCACCGCATCGTAGATGGCCTGCAAAAACTGGCATCCAGCCACCTTGGCCATTTTTAGAGTGGATGCCAAGGAGGATTTATTATCCGAGTCCGGTAGGGCCTCAACAACTGGCTCGTGCTGTCGGAACAAGGTCATCTGGTACTCTAGCATGTGCGAGATGTTGTTCAGAGCACGTATAGCTAGAGCAGAAGATGCACAGAACTTTCTCCCGAACTGGTCCATTTGTCTAGACTCCTTATTGGGAGGGGAAGTGCTGAGGTGCTTAGGCTTAACAGATCTATCATGAGCTGCCGTAATGACCACAGAGTCTGCCTTAAGATGCACACTAAGGTGGTCCTTGTCCTCAGGGGTCCTATAAACCCAGTCTGCTTTCTTTGTCATGGCCAGGATGGAGGAAGGTCTCTACCATATGGTAGAGGAAAGATCCTCGTGGGGTTCCAGCCATGGGGGAAGGAGAACCGGACTCGTATCCGGGAAATCAAGAGCTCTGCCAACCTTTGTCTTTTAGGGTCCAGAGCATCTGACTTCTATCCCTGGGCCTCCGCTATGTGCTTGAGGAGTTCCACAAAGGAGGGAGGGATCTTTGGGTGGTGATTTTGGAGATCCACGAGGAACTGGTTCCTCAGGGGGAGAAGTTTCAAAATCTGAATCGGCGGATGAGGAATCAGAGTCTGCATCGGAATTATCCGAATCCTCCGGAATCTTTTTGGAAAGTGGAGGATCTGGCTCCCTTGTGATTCTGTCCGACATCAGGGGTGTCGGAGCTGACAGATGGCCTGACATCAAAGGATGAGACGGTACCAGAGAGGACGCCCAAGGAGGGGGAGCTGGGTGGCCTGTGTCCAGAACAACCGGATGCCTGCTGTCTAATTCTGAAACCAACTGGGTTTTGGTTTCAGACAACCAAGATTTCAGAATTTCCCGAAAGTCCACCTGACGTTGTGGAGGTGGAGTGGGAGGAGGAGGAGGCTGCAAGAATCCACAGCCAGGACCACATCCCCCAAAGCTAGGAGACGGGTAATGTGGGTAACCTGGTATATGAAAATAGCCAGGGTAGCCTGAATAGTAATATGATGAAAAAGGAGCTAGCGTCGGGGCTGATGGAGGATAGCACGACGGAGGATACACAAAACCTGAAGTCAGACCCGAATGGGGGAGCCCTGACGGTGGGCCAGACTGAGGATATGCTGGTGGACCTGACGGAGGGTAGCCTGATGGAGGCCTTGCTGGAGGGTAGCCGGAAGGAAGCTCTGACAGGGGGTAGCCTGATGACGGCCCCAACAAAGGGGAAACCTGATGGCACCCCAGATGAAGGGATACCCAACAGTCCTGTAGGACAATCTGATCCAGAAGGGCAAGGTCCCGAGGGTGGAAGACCTGGTGGGAGCCCTGATGGGGGCGGGCAGTTAGGAACAGGGTCCGGTACCATTATGGGCATTGAAGCCACTGAGAGGCCCACTAGTAGCCTTTCATCAAGAGAACCTGATGGAAGGGGTTCATCCGTCGGAACTGGCGACAGTGGAGAAAGGTCAGACGGAGCTGGAGATGGGGGTTCTCCACTAAGGCAGCCCCAGGGGTACCCTAGTCCTTCAGCTGGGACAGTGCTAACCTCCGCAGCGCCACACCATAGCCTGACGACGTGAAAGTCGCGCGGTCGCTGGAAGGACCAATGATCGACCTGGCCAGCCTCGACCTCCTGGCTTACCGACCCCTGCCAGGCACTCGGTCCGGGGAACGATGAGTGGCTTATCGGTCGTGCCTGCCGACTCAGAGTCTGGGATGGAAATGGGCCCAAGAGCGGCGCCCGTCTTGGACAAATCCAAGAAGCCTGCCGTCACCTTAACCAGCGGTGGGGCTGAAACCTGTTCTAAAGGGAGCGCGGGTTTGGCCGTGGCACTTACCTTCATGGAGGAAGAGGACCTAACCTCTGACGAAGGGCCCACGGGTGGCTTCGAAGGCGGGATGGGCTGCCCCGTGTCCTGATGTTTTTCTTTATCCCTCCTCTTCTTATGTTGGTCCAATGGTGAGGAAGAAGCACTGTGGAGCTAAGCTCTTTTTCCATTGTTGCCTTTTTTTTTCCCCAAGAGATGGGCCTTAGCCGGCCCGGTGGCGCTGAGGGTTGAGGCACTGGACGCCACACCTCACACCACGCCAGCGACCCAGGTTCTGGAATGAGCCCGGGCTGCTGGGGGTTGGCAGGGGAGGGACAGGGGTCCCAGTTCGGTGCTCTGCTGATCTCTGGTGGAGGCTGGAGATACAGCAGGCACTGAGGAGTAGAGAGGGGAGTGGCAGACGTCGGATATGCCTTGACGTCAGGGCACAAGCCACTCCCCAGAGGAAATGGAGAAAATGCCTCTCTGCTCCGGCGGAGAACCAGAGCTTGCCCCTGATATGCGCGGCCACCTGGCATCTGACCGACCGACGCTTACTGCTGTGTCGGGACGATTGGGCCTGCTCTGCCGCCTGGGGTATAACCGAGGCTACATGGGCGATAGAGGATAGCCAGGGGTAGGGTGTGTGCCATGGGGAAGACTCCATGTAGCCCGAGGGGGTGAGAAGGAGGCATAAACAGTAAAAT
Organism: Neoceratodus forsteri; assembly: GCA_016271365.2. Taxonomy (NCBI): domain Eukaryota; kingdom Metazoa; phylum Chordata; order Ceratodontiformes; family Ceratodontidae; genus Neoceratodus; species Neoceratodus forsteri. The sequence goes on along the minus strand of CM028131.1, from coordinate 1,549,026,126 downwards.
AATAAAAAAAAAAGAGATGGGCCTTGAGCGACTGTTGGCACCATCTCCGCGTGGCCTGGTTGAATTTGGCACAGGCCTCGTAATTCTCGACTTTGTGGTGAGGGCCCAAACAGAAGAGGCAATGGGAATGCTGGTTCTTGTGTGGTAACTGGATGTCGCATGAACCGCACTTTTTTTATGCGATTCCGATGGAGAACTGGATAACATGCAAACAATTTACTTAATTTGTAGAAAACAAGAAATAGCGGATACTCATGCAAAAAAAGAGAGGCATTCGAACTGCTGCGATGAGCTTCAGTCGGTCCAATGTGCACAGGTCGACGGCGGGAAAGAACTGGAGAGCGGACGTGGGGACCACCCACTATATAGAGACACGCTGATGTCAGTCACGTGATGTCCGGTGGGCGGTCCCCCGTCAGACACTGCTAGCAAAAGTTTCCATGTGGTTCTGACTGCAGGGGGCGCAGTCCTACAAATAATTACCTACTGCATGAGCCCTCTTGAAGTAAGATCTGTATTTCTTAAGAAACTAATAAAACATCTCATTCATTTCAAATGACTTTAAATGCATACAAATATTATAACATAATCCCCCTCCTTCCCCCCATACATGCTGGGCATTCAGATATTAACACTTTTTATAACTAAATCATTAATAAAGGAGGTTATTTCTTTAATTTCATTCTAATTAGTCCCAAAGATACTGTCCACTTTGTCATCTAATAAGTACATAAGATTCTAATATATCATAGTCTCCTTAAATATGTTCCCCCAGCTGCTCAACAATAGTGGTGGTATTTTGTCTTTATTCCAGTTATCTAGAATCAGTCTTTTCATTGCCACTGTTGTCAATGCAAATATTTTTTGTTTTATTTTATCTTGTATAATGTTTTCATAATTATTAAATAAAAAAAAGATACATTTTTAATGGCAATTGCAATTCTAGTAGATTCGGCAATGTTACTTTAATCTTCTCCCACCATTTACAAATGTATGGGCAACTCCAGAAACAGTGTTCCAGATTAGCTCTTAACCCACATTTATGCCAACAAACGTCATTATATGAAGGATTTATCTTAGCAATCTGAGTAGGTGAAATGCAGGCTCTTTCCATATTTTTTCTTTGAATTGTTTTACTGCATAGGGAGATGTATATTTTATTAGATACTATTCTTAATTTAACCATTGTTGCTTGGTTAAGCTCAGGTTCGCCTCTTGATTCGATTTCATATTAATCGTATTTCTTTGATTATTTACATTCTTTATCATAACGTTATATATCCTTGCCAATAATTTCTCGGGTCCTTTTTTATGCAGTTTTCTTGCTGTCTTTGCAACTGGCTTATATTCATTTCTTTTTCAAGACTGAAGATTTTAATTTTTTTGAATTTTTATTATATAATACAATATGTTAAATCATTTTATATTTTTCTACTCAAGCTCTAAGTTGGTGGAAAGAGACAAATTCTCCTTCCTTCCTTTAATAAATCACTCCAGGTATTTATTTTATTTTACCTAAATGGCTTTTTACTCATTGATGAGGTCCTTCTCCATACCTCCTACATGTAACTAGGAAAGTCCAGCTTTTTTTATTATATTTCTCAATATATTTTTTACTAAGACCAACCATGACCTTAATATATTATTTGTATTATTCATATGCTTCTACTCCCAAAACATATCACATATTTTATATTCTCTTTATTATCTAGATTCACTGCCTTCTGGAACACTAAATCATCATCCTGTTTAAAAAAAAAAATTCTCCATTTCCAAAATACAGGATAAAGTATGGGGTGCAGTGTGATACGAGAATTTAATACCCAACCGAGTTGTTGGATGGCACATAAACCCAGAGGGCGAAGCCCAAGGGGTTTATGATACATCCAATGAGGTGTGTATTAACTGAATGTATACACCAAAATTCTATATTTTGTTTTTTATATAATTTAAGGCTATGCTTTCACTGACTCTGGTCTGCCCTCAATGTGCAGCGTGGAAATAAAAAGTTAATTATTTTGATCCAGGCGGCGAGCACCTGGCCAGTAGTGCTACTGCCTACTCACCGCCCCGGCCTGGGGTGAAGTTAGGGGACAAGGAGGCAAGCGATGCTGGCTGGTGAGGGGTGCTGGAGACAGGCAGTAGGAGGGATGACTTGGAGGCCTTGCTGCTCTCGACGCTCCTGTCTCTTCCAGCCCGGAGAGTGTGAGATTGACGAAGAGGGACCAAAGCTATTTTAAAATAATAAAACAAATGGGGAACCTTAGCACACAGCAGGGATCCAGACCACCAAGCTCTTCTCAGATACACTTGACAGACACTAAGAGCATGTATTAAAAAATGCACATAACTATATCTCGTGTATTATGGCATTTAATTCCTCCTTTTCAATGGGAAAAAAACCGCAACCTATTAATTATAATGGGATAACACATGGGACTGTATGTATCTAAGCGGATCAGGACAACTTAAACCTCCAATTTTTCTTGGTGTTACTAACGACCAGGCTATATGGGGTTCCCCCCATGCCAAATAAATTTTTTAAACATTATTTTCAAATCTTCAAACCAATTAATGGAAGGGGCTCCTAATATTGCCTGCGTGGTATAAATAAGATGAGGCACTGCCATCATCTTTAGAGTGTCAATTTTCCCCCAAAGCGAAAAGTGGTATGTATATTCATCCAACTGGTTAATAGTGAGTGTATTTTGTTTTGTCATAGTTTAATTTTATATTTTTGTTTTGATTTGGTGTAATATCCACAGGTATTTTGATTTGTGTTTCTATTTTAAATTCTCAGTGTTCTAGTGAAATCAGTTTTCGATTTGATATTTTCATTACGCTAGACTTGGGTATAGTTCGTTTCTAACCAGATACTGAAGTAAAGTTCTCTACTTCTCTTTTAGAAATTATTTAATGAGGTGTTTATATTCTTTAATATTAATAAAATGTAATCTGAGAATACACTAAGTTTTGGATTTCTATTCCTTGAATGTGTTTATCTGGTCTAATTAATTGGAGAAAAGGTTCCAAACAAAGAATAAATATGACAGGGGAGTGGGCAACCTTGCCTCATTCCATTTGTAATAATAAAGTCTTGTGTTAACTGCCAAATACAGCACTGAGGACACGGGGCACTCTCCCACAAAACATAAAAAAAAAAAAAAAAAAGAGCAAAAACAAGAGAAACTGCAGGGACCATATCATGAACAGAAAGGTTACAACACAGTGGAAATTAGTACTTTCACGCTCATGCTGTCCACAGAGAAATGCTGATTAAAAGCTTGCTATAAAACCCCACTGACCAATGCGGGACATAGGAGTTCTCCAAAACCCTGCAGTGATTATTACCCGATTACATGACGTAAACTGCCTACAAGTCACTTCCTGCTCATTTCTCCCACACCTGGCTTCTGCTGCCCCAGGCAATGACGCCGCAAAAAACAGATCCAAATTCATGTCTGCCCCAGTGGGGGTGAGGAACTCTCTGAAATCCCTTAAAGAAGCAACAGTACTATATGACGCACTCACCCTCTCTACTGACTAAAGGGTTTTTCCAGTATGCAGAAAAAAAAAAAAAACTTTTATTCAAAATATAATATTACAAAGAAACAGAGAGGCTGCCCGCAAATAAAGTCCAAGGGTTCGATTTAGAGACAATTCAACCTACTTCCATTCATTTTCGGTAAATATGTCCCCATGGTCTTTATTACGGAGGACATTCCCATGAAAATACTCTCTCTGCCCCCAGACTTCATCTCATCTGCCTCCTTATGTCTTACTGAAGCCATCACTGTTTGTGACATCATAATCTGTTACAAAAGAATGGCTGGCAATGGAGCATTCTGACTGGCTGACAGCATTCTAAAAGGGTTACATTGACTGCTGGAAGCCTTCGGATACAAATAGAATTTTAGCTATAAAACCATTCATTTTAAAACTATGAACATTTTTTGTTTAGTTTTGTGTGCTAATTTAGTGCTTGTGAAAGGTGCTAGATTGACAGCACTGGAACTTGAGGTCCTCTGCTTATCCACACGACAAGTACAGCACGGTTAAACATAGTGCAAGCTTACCCACACTGCCTCGCCAATGTGAAACACAGAAGTTGACGGCAGATAAGGACCGCAAGGCCCATCCAGTCTGCCCATTTTTTCTACCTTATGAATGTGCCACAGGCCTGTACTCTGTCAATGGCCTATCTGTTCATACTCATCTGTATTGCTCCCTTATGCCTATCCCATGCCTCTCTGAAGCCCTGCACTGTATTCATATCCACCACTTCCTGAGGCAGGCCGTTCCATGTATCCACCACCCTTTCTGTGAAAAAGAACTTCCTCACATCGGCCTCTCTCTAATCTCATGCTGTGCCCTCTTGTCCTGCTATTTTTCTTATATTGAAACATGTTAGACTCTCACCTTGTTAATGCCCTTAAGATGTCTGACTATTTCGATCACATCACCTCTTTCCCTCATTTGCTCTAGGGTATACATGTTGAGCTCCGTTAATCTGTCCTCATATGTTTTCTGATGCAGTCCCTGCACCATTTTGGTTGCCCTTCTCTAGACTGCCTCCATTTTTTTAATGTCCTTGTGCAGGTGTGGCCTCCAGTACTGCACGCAGTACTCCAGATGGAGCCTAACCAGTGTCTTGTAAAGAGGGATTATTACCTCCCTCTTACGACTTGCGATACCCCTACTAATACACCCCAACCTCCCTCTAGCCTTACCTACTGCTTTAGTGGCCTGCTTGCATGATTTCAGGTCATCTGTGATGATGATGCCCAAGTCTCTTTCTTCCCTTGTGATTGCCAGCAACTACCCTCCCAACCTATAGGTGGCTTCATGGTTTCTCTTCTCTTCCCTATGTGCATAATCTTGCACCACTTTGCATTAAACCCCATTTGCCACTCTTCTGATCATTTTGCCAGTTTATCCAGATCTCTTCTCATTCTGCCCACCCCATCTGGATCATCTACTCTGCCATGAAGGATCACCACACAGGTGAGGTTAGTTCAGACTCCATGCCCATTCAAGTCCTTGGCCTCTCATGTGAGACCAGGGTGCGAAATTCCTATACCTTAGGTGCCCCAGGGCTGGCACGTTTGTCTCTGGACAACTACTGCTATTTGGTGCCTGCCCACTGGGGCACCCAAGCTGTCTGTGCACAGTTTTTCTTTTTTTTTTTGTTTGTTTGTTTAGGCGTCATCTGCATTGGGTAGGGGGGCGTGCAGGAGGAGTGCTGACACCTGCAGTTACGAGACAACAGTTCAGTGAGCAGAGCAGTCAGCTAACAGGCAGTCGGGTAGACGAGACAAGCAGGCTGGCTGACAGTCCCCTCTTCTCTGATGGACTGCCTTACCAGGCTGTAAAAGATGAGAGGAGTTGGTCTAAAGCAAACAAACACCAATGGTAAGTGTATCTCGTTACTTCTCCCGCCCAAATCCTCTGGTGCGGACTAGTGGTCCCTGTACGGCATGACACTCTCGCTGATCACTTTTTGAGACAGGTTGTGTCGGAGTGGCACACTCACTGAGTGCAGTTACCAATCGGACTGATTACTAAGTCAAGAAGACATAAAATTTCAATTTAAAATCAAAAGCTCTTTTCAGAGTTGCTAGTTGCGTGAGGGACCTGTGTGTAGTGTGTAGTAGTGGGCTGAGTGAGCGGCAGCACTATAAGTGCTGACAGGAGGGGAGAGTGAGGGGCTCACTTGACAAAGCAACTAAGCCATTAAAATTCTGAAAAGAAAATATGGTGGGATAGGAGAGAGGCAGAGGCACCCAGCAGATTCAGGGGAAAAAAACAAAAAACATACGGAGTCTGAGGAGGGGACTCTAGGGAGCATAACTTATTACAATCAAAGCTCTTTTGAGAGCTAATTACTGAGGCTGGTACTAAAAAAAAAAAAAAACTGCTGCTGGCAGAGAGAACTTCTTAGCTACTGGTACAGTACAGTAACAGGTAGAGAGGAAGGGGGACGGTCTCCGGAGGGGGAGGAAATAAAATCAAAAAGCTACCAGCACTAGTGATGATGACAATGATTGTCTCAGTGAAGACTAAACTGATTACATAAAAAAACAAGGGGCGGCATGTAAATACAGGTTACTTACCTGTAAAAGGAGTTCTAGGAATGGTATATGTTGTTCATCCACACTTACTGGCAGGTTCCTTGCCGCTTTAAATCTTGCTGGAAGGTCTTCAAGCTGGCTCCTCCCACCCACCCGGGTGGTAAAACTCTCGGCTCTGCCCCATGACGCCAGATCTAGCCCGCTGGAAGCCAGGTTGCGGTCGGGAGCCGAGGTTTGGTGGATGAACAACATATACCATTCCTAGAACTCCTGTTACAGGTGAGTAACCTGTATTTCTAGGGACATGGATATGTTGTTCATCCACACTTATTGGCAGACTCCTAGCAGTTCTCCGGGAGGAGGGAGGCAAGGCGCACACCCACAATTTAGGGAATAAAGACTGGAGAACTGAGGCCCCAAACCAGCATCCCGGCGTGACTCAAGGTCGATGTGGTAGGGGGGAAAATAAGGTATGTGCCGACTTCTAGGTAGAAGCCCTGCAGAAATCCTGGATAGGGACATCCCCGGAAGCAGCTACCGATGCAGCGGTATGGCGGGTAAAATGAGCTCTTATCCCTCTGGGAGGCTCCATGCCCGACCACCTATAGCGGAGATCTATGCGGGAGGTGACCCACCCGCTCATCGTCCGCTTGGCTGCAAGTCTGCCAGGTGCGGCTCCAGCGTAGATGACAAAACCGCTGGCGTAACCTCTCCCCGATCTCAGCCCCACGCCCCCAAGAAGGTGAGCGTCAACTAGGGTCCAAATGGAGCCTATATGCGGCCTCCGAGGTGTGAATGGGGTAGAACACCGGGCAGAGTCAACACCCGTTAAGGTGAAGTCTGGCACCTTAGGAAGGAACTGTGGGGCGGACAACCTTGTCCCTGTGGAAGACCAGATAGGGAGACTCGAAGGAAGCGCCTGGGGCTCTCCCATCCTTCTGGTTGACGTGGTAGCCACCGAGAAGGTGTTCTTCCACAACAGGTGGGAGATCGCACCTGTGCATTGGTTCGAATGGCTTGCCCATGAGCTAAGCCCAAACCAGCAGTAGATCCCACGGAGGTGGAGATTCTCTCCCCGGAGGGGAAGTGTGATCAAGGCCTTGGAAAAGCGCCAGACCACCTTTCCTGCGCCACCGACTGCCTTCCGGCCCGTGCCCGGAGGACAGAGGTGGCTGCCAGAAGCACCTTAAGGGTCGTCGACCGAAGCCCTTGTTGAAGAAGAAGAAGAAGAAGAAAGGACCTCAGGTAGTCCGGAATGCTCGCCGAGGAACAGGAGAAGAGACCAGGCCCTACCCTAACACCAAATGGAGAACTCTTCCATTTGAAGGCGTAGCATTATCTGGTCGACTCCTGGCGGGACGCCTCACCAACGTCGAGGACCTCGCCGGAAGACCCAAGGCCTGGCCACTAGCTGCACAGGAACCAGGCCACCAGGTGCAGGGATTGAAGGTCCGGATGGAATACCTTCCCCTGATAACAGATCAGGTCCGAGTGGGCTGGAAGCCGCCTCGCGAGCCTGGAGCTGAGACTGAGGAGAGCTGGATACCAGAGCTGGCGGAACCAGTCTGGGGCTACCAGAATCACCTGTGCCTTGTCCCTCCTCGCCTTGTCTTGTGGATCAAGGAAAATTGGGGAAGGCGTAGAAGAGGCCCGGGGTCCGCGGCCTCAAAGGCATCCCCTTACAGCGAGCCCTGCTGAGGGGGGCGGGCATGAAACAGTCTCGGCTTCGCATTCTCCCTGGAGGGAAAAAGGTCCGCCTGAGGCGTGATCCAGTGGGAGAAAGATCTTGTGCTACCTCCGGCAGGAGAGACCACTCGTAAGGCACAGCCCTTATCCGGCTTACGGCATCGGCCAGGGCGTTGGAGGCTCCTGCCATCGAAATGGCTAGGAAAACCGCCTCCAGGCTGCGCATGAGACCAAATGCGGAGAACCTCCTTACGTAATGGCAAGAGGCGCGACCGGCCCTGGCGGGTTAGGTAGCACATGGTCGTGGTATTGTCCGCCTGGACCTGAACCACTTGACCCCGTACAAACGGAGCGAAGGCGGTGCGAGCTAAGCGGGCCGCATGAAGCTCCAGCAGGTTGAAATGGCATCGGGACTCCCGAGGGGACCAGAGGCAGTGCACTCTGCGCTCCCCTTGATGGGCACCCCAACCCATCAGAGATGCATCGGTCAAAGAGGACCGTCGACTCGGGGCGGACGAACGGGATGCCCTCCTGCGGATGTGCTGGAACGGTCCGCCATCGGAGAGCGTTCCACATCCCCTGGGTTACAGTCATGGGCTGGTCCAAAGGATCGCAGCGTTGTGACCGCTGGCTGGCCAGCCCCCACTGAAGGGGACGCATGTACCAACGGGCTCAACAGACCATGCTGGTGCAGGCTGCCACGAGGCCCAGGAGGCGCAGGAAGTCCCGGGCAGGGCGCGATTGCCCAATCAGACATAATTGGGTAAAGGAGGAAGAACCTCCGCCCTGTCCACCGGGAGTCGAGCTCTGTCCAGATGAAAGGATCACCCGCTTTGGCACGAGTTCCAACTTGGCTCCGTTGGAGAGGAGACCGGTCTGAGAGCAACCTAGAGGGCCAGAACTCTGGACTGCTCCACCTCTGCTCTGGCGGGGTTGCAGTCAGCCAGCCATCCGGATAGGGGTACACCCGGACCCTTCGACGCCGCAGGAATGCTGCTGGGAAGAGGCCGAAGGGTATGGCCTGGAACTCGTGAAGAGATCCCCCCACTCTGACGCGGAGGAGTCTCTAAAGAAACAGACGGATTGAAATGAGAAGAATGCGTCCTGGAGGTCCAGGGAACAGAGCCACACGCCTCGTTCCAAGGATGGGGTATCTGAGTCAGAGTGACCATCCAGAAGGTCTGAGACCTTAGGAAGTTGTTCAGGTCATGCAGGTCGAGAATGGGGCGCCAGCCCCCCATCCGTTTTGGGACCAGGAAGTACCTGGACACAAACCCCGTGTCTGGGGGAGGATCCGCCACCTTCCTGATCACCTCTTTTTCGAGGAGCAGGGCAATATAGGCTTGGCGAGCCGACAAAGAGGCTGCAGACCCCGTGGCCACCCGAGGGGCGACGGCTCGAAAGGGTGGGGCCTGCTCGAACTCCAGAGGCAGGCCCTTTCCTAGCACCTCCAACACCCAGCGGTCCGTGGTGATAGCGGACCAGGCGGAAAGGAAGTGGCGGAGCCGCCCCCATGGGGACCCGGGTTGGGGTAACGAGGCCGGGGCAGCCTCAGCCCGGCCACTGAGCAGGCTTGGAGGAGGGACTGGCGAGGAGCCCTGAGCCTTTACCTCCTTGCTTCCCTTAGAGGAAGCCGCTGGCTTGGGTACAGGATGCCAGCCAAGCCTGCTGGCCTCATGCTGGTGTTGATGGGCCGGTCGCATGCGGGGCTGAAGGACTAAGGGCTTATGCAAAGGTTGCCGGGCGCCCTTGTCCCTCTGGGCGGGGTGACAGAGTCCAGAGTGGCATTGGACTTCTCGGTCCCCTGGAGGTGTCCCTCCACTCCAGGGCTGAAGAGGTCAGTCCCCAAGAAGGGGATGTCCGCCAACTTGTGCTGGGTATCCGCCGAGAAGGTGGATATCCTCAGCCACGCCCTGCGGCGCATGGCCACCGCGGCCACTATTGACCTGGCACAGGAATCACCTTTGTCCAGAGCAGTCTGAAGCTGCTGCTTAGCCACCGCCCTACCCTGGTCTCGCACCCGCCGGACCGTGGTCCGCAGGTCAGCCGGGAGATGAGGGAGCACCTCATTCAGGGAGCCCAAGAGGGCGTGGGAGAAATGTGCCATCAGTGCGGCCGAGCTGGCCTGTCGGAGGCCTAGGGAGGACGCGGTGTAAACCTTGCACCCGACATAGTCCATCCTTTTGGACTCTGTCAGGGGGCCTATCCACATCCCGAGCAGTCATGGAACGCTGGAAGACGTTATCGGTAACTAACCCCTCAGAAGAGGGGTGCTCTGAAAAACCGGGCAAAGAACCGATAGGGACAGCATACTTCCTGGCCATCCTGGCCGAGGGCACAGGACAGGAGGTATGCCGCTGCCAAAGCTCCAAGGCTGGGCCGACAATGGCCTCAGCCACAGGGAAGGCCTCCGAGGGTGAACCCCCTCGGTCTAGGATCTCCGTCAGGGGATAATAGGCCCGTTTGGACATGGGCTCGAGCTGCATCCCAGTGAACTCCGAGATGAGCCTGAGCAGACCCAGGAAGGACGATGGGCTGTCATCCAAAGACCGGTCCAGGGAGGACTCCAGGCCCTCCCGCCTGGGGAACACAGAGGAGTCACTGTCGGACTCCGAAGGGTCTGCAAAGAGCTGCCTCAGGCCTGAGCCTCTCCTCACCCGCCGAGGGCGGGCGGGAGTGAGGGTGACCGACAACCTGCGGGACAGGCCGGGACCCAACCGAGGTTCCACCACAATCGGTGGGGCAGCAAGATTTGGTCGAACAACCGGCCCAGAAGTGGGCACCTCAACTGCAGCGAGCAGTTGTGTTGACCATTCAGGCGGCAGCTGCTTGATAGACGGGGAATGAATCAGAGTCGATTGATTACCGGACAACAGCAACTGCTGCCACATAAACTCCTCATAACGTCGACGCCATCTGCGTCGAGGCCTCTCCTCATCCGAGGAGGAAGACGTGGAGGAACGGTGTTGCCACTTAACTCGGTGCCCTGACCGAGACCGCCGAAGTCGGCAGGAGTGGCTTGACCGAGAAGAGGACTGAGACCCAGATCCTCGGCGAAACCGAGGGTGGGTCTGGGAAGGAGCTGAGAACACCCACTCTTCCCTCGGCTCGGACAGACAGACAGAGGACTGCCACCCTGAAGGCGCAGGCAGAACCTCGGCCTCCACCGGGGAAACCGGCGAAGGGTTGACGGCTCTTGCAGTCGACCACCCGGGTGACGGGTTGAGAGAAAACTCGACTGCGTTGACGGGAGTCTTGGCTGGTTGGCCTGATGGGGATACCGTGAAGCCAATGGCCTGAGCCGCAACCTCGACCGAAGTCGAAGGTCAGCAGTCCGGGGAAGAAGACCTTCCCGCCCCACAAACGCTCGACGATGGGATCTCACTCCTGCGACTCTCGACCTGGGCCGAGAGGCAAGTCCCGATGGCCCCTCTCCCTTCGTGGAGAGGGAGTGGCGAAGCTCCTTGAACGAAGCCGAATGAGAGGAACTCAAAGAGAGCGGGATAAATGCCGCGACTGAGGAGGAGGGAGATGCAGCCTTGGACGCCGCCTCCTCCAGGGAGATAGAGAGTTTGAGCTGCTCAGCCAAGTCAGCCGACACGGACACCACCCGACAAGCCTCTACAGATTTTACTGGCAGGGAAAAATCCTCGGGGTGCCCAAGCCCCAATCGGGCCGCACGATCCTCCAGGACGTTGGTCGAAAGGGCTGGGCGAGCACAATTCGCAAACTTGGGGGGCATGGTCCAAGTCGAGGCAGTATACGCACGTGGAGTGCGGATCAGTCCTGGAGATAATCTGCCCGCCAGGGCGCCTCAGAGAGCCGGAAAATGAATTGTCCATCGCAGCCGCGAGGGAAGAAGACCGATGTTAGAAAACTTCAATAACTAAATTCGGACGAACCGAAGAATCAGGAACCAGTCAAAAAACGCAGAGTGCTAAGGAGGGAACCTGAGCTTCCAAGCGGTAAGGAAGATCTGGCATCATGGGGCGGAGCCGAGAGTTTTACCACCCGGGTGGGTGGGAGGAGCCAGCTTGAAGACCTTCCGGCAAGATTTAAAGCGGCAAGGAACCTGCCAATAAGTGTGGATGAACAACATATCCATGTCCCTAGAAATAATTTCTTGGGCATGTATTTTTTTTGTTTTTCCACGAATTTCATACCCTGTGTGAGAATGCCAACGTGGGTGACAAATACTGCCAAATAAAATTTAGTTTAATAACAGCACTAAGGCACTCCCAGAGGTTTGTTTACCTTTATTACACTACCCTGGGGCATAAGGTACTCTGATTTACTTCGCACCTCTTCATTCACCTAGGGTTAAATTAGCAGATGGAAACCCAGCCCTATGTCATGCCTTAACGTTTAACAGATCTGTAAAAGACTAGGTTCTCACAGGCAAAAGATTATGACTTCAATGGGGGAGATGACAGATGAGAAGACATCTGAGACACAATGATCCTGTTCTCCCATTATTGTCCTCAGTACTGAATAATGAGGGGAGAGAATTACAAAAAATAAAATGAATTGTGTTGGAATATTACATTTTAGGAAGTTTCCCTAGATACTGGGAATTCACATTTAAGTGCCCTTAATGAAGAACAGTAGTGACAGCAATTACAATCACAGCCTCTTTGCTAACAATTTGCTAGAAACAAAACGAAAACAAAATGTGAATACACTACATGCAAAACAAAATAAGAAATCTAGCAAACAACAAACCTCTCACTTACATGACAAACTGCCATTTTATGAGCAGAATCAAACAAAATGCTCTGGTGTATGTGTGTGTGTCTAACACCACCACTGAATATCTCAAACCTATTGTAGCATACCCTGCACTGTCATGTGTTATTCCTTATGTAACCTACCACCCCTGGAAAGGGAGCAATGTATAACCTACTATGCAAATTAAGAACTCAAACCCCAAACAGAAATATTTACCCTCAAACATAAGAAACAGATGCAATACATTCTCAAACCAATGAAACAAGTGACATCCTCACTGGCTAATGGACTGTCTTTTCCAATACGACACAAAAGGGAAAAAGTACAACCATACATCTCTAATTTAAAAAAAAAAACAAAAAAAAAAAACCTTTTTTCTATCGTTGTTACCCTCAAACACAGTAAAGAAAACACCTGGTTTATATTCTAAGCCATTTTTCATGGGGATAACACTTAGGTTGTGCATTACAAAAGAAATATAATATGCCTACATGTACATTGTAAGGCTGTCATGGAATGAAGGACTCGTGTGGATGTTTATAATCCATGCCTTCGAAGCACGAGAGGTCTATAGTGGTCACCAGAACCCCAAGATGCCTTTATTGCCTTATGTGTGTTTTGTTAGCATTTTTTAAATTGCTGTCTACCTGTGTCTGCTCATAGGGGTTTAACGCGCACCAGAGTGAGAAGGTCTGAGACAAAACCTAGTGCCTCCATGGCCCCCAGGTTTGTGCACTGAATCCCTAACGAGTGGCAGGCTCTGTGATGTGGAGACTAGCGTTTGGGTTCAAGCCCTCGAGTCCCACTCTGGGGCCAGCTGGGGACCAGGGGTGTGGCAATAGTGCGGCATCATTCCTGTGGAAGCAGACGGTGGGATGCCTTTTGTTTGCATGTCCCCTGTTGACTGATGAATAAATGGTGACTGTGAAGGCAGCTGTTTCACAGTCTTCCAAGCTGAAATCTGAAGCAAGCCCAACTCTGCGCAAAACACACACAAAAAAACCAAGGGGGAAAGTGGAATAAAAAAATGAAAGTCCGAGAAGTGTACATTAAACTCAATTTTATATTACTCCTTTTTGTCCCTGACCCCGCTCCCACCAAAGGATCTCTCAGTCCTCCTCCACCCAATGATGGTTCCTCTAAATGTACAGCAATCCTTTTATTTTTTCACTATGGCCAAAACGGAAATGCAATATCTTGTTTTTTGGGGGAGGGCAGAGTGGGTAACTGACATGCTCAGGGTTGCACTGAGCCAATGGTTGTGGAGTCTCTCACACCTGTGGCCTCCAGTTTCACAGGTCACTGCTTTAACCTTTACATCCCACTGCCTTCCTTTCTTAGGATGATTTAATCTCCAAATGCCCTGTATGGAACACCATACTAAACATGCTGTAGCTCCTTGAAAGATTCTTGCCAAAGTAAACATCTCATTCTGCGTTTCCATTCCCTCACATCAATGTGCTTCCCCTTTAACACTTTCCATGCAGTTACCAACCATGTAAAACTGATGTGCTATTTACTTGGCCCTTTTTGAGGACCACTTACCCCCCCCCCCCTTTTGTTCTAGAGATACAGAAATACACATTCAGAGAGTATATTAGTCAAACCTATCCAGGTATAATGAGGCACTACTGCCACGCTGTGGCCAAGTGTTTATCCTGTCAAAAAGTGTCCCTATTGTTTCAGGGCTGCCAGACGACTCTTAAAGGGGCACGTATCCAACCAGAAATGGACTGGCTATTACATGGACAATTCCACGGTAGTTTCAGCATGGCATGTCCCAGCTATAGCAGGTATCCAGCTCCTCAGATTCTTCATTATACAACAACTGTTATACCAGTAAGTTTAAAAGAAGAAGAATCAGCATTTATATAGCGCTTTTTCATACATCCAAAGCGCTTTACAAGCAATGCTAGACTGGTAGTGAAGTGACTGAATGTGTGGTGGCAGCCATATCGTACATCACCCACACACAGCCTGGTTAATTGCATGAACCGGTTTATGGGAAGGGGAATGTTGGCCAGGACACCGGGAATGTTCCCTACTCTTTTGCGAAGAGTGCCCTGGGTTCTTTTACTTCCACCTGGACACCCACCAGGACACCACCAGGATCGGCAGAAGGGACCTCGGTTTAACATCGCATGCGAAGGACGGCACACCCCAGCAGTACAGCACCCCCCAATACTGCACTCGGATGCCAGTGATTTTTAGGTGCAAGTCCAATCCCGGTGTGGGACGAGAACCCACGACCTTCTGGTCCAGAGGCGGATGTGCTACCAACTGAGCCACGCTGACACCTTTACATCCTTAATAGATCACAACTGCTCCTCAACCCCTCACAATAACCCCAAAATGTCTCTTTACAGAATATACCCCCCCCCAACAGATCAAGCTCCTATGTCCAGCCCCCAGCCACTTCTATATGTCAACATTGCAACAGTCGTAATGGGTAAGAAACCATTCTGCGCCAACATCCAGACCCTAGTTAACCTCCCACCGGTGAGTTACTTCAAATTACAGTATGTGGATAAAGAAAGGTGAATCAGTAAAATACGCAGAAAAAAAACTCATGAATAATGCAGTCTGTCACTGTATGTGCAGTGTGGGAAATAGGACCCTCCCTTCGCAACCTGTCAAAAGTGTACGATGACCAACATTCCAGCCCTTATGAGCTGTAACACCTGGCTGTTTTTTGTAATACCTAGACTTTCTCAAACTATTTAAGAGTTTCTTTTTTGTAGTAAAGTCATTTGCATTATTTATATGGTGGTTTTGAGAACAGCTGATTTTTTTTTTTATATTAACCAGTATTAAGAACTAACAGTTTGTATAGTGAAAACGGGCCTCTTATTAATAAGGAGATGCAATTTTGCTGCTCTATATTATAACATGAGTAAGATAAAAACTAAACAGTATTACTGGTTAAATCTGATCACATGAGACTGCCATTATTCCAGCAGAACTAGAAGAACATCGGAAGTACTTCACTTTCTAAACCTCACTGTTCAGTTGGAAATGAAGAATCTAGGGAATAATTTTATAACCACAGTGTGACATTCCAGAGTGTCCATTACTGTGGTTAACAGGACTTGTAAGGTATGTCTGCCATCACCGCACACTAATAAATGCCCTGTGAAGCCTTACTGCACAAACGTGTGTAGTCTTCTTAACGTACTGATGGGCACTGTTCCAGTTTTCAAAGTTTACGGAAGCCAAAATGCTATCATCCAATGACTGTAGCTTTATTTTCGGACTTCCTCGCAGTGATGAGGTAGGGTAGTGTAGGGTCTGTTTTTCCAGATTTACTGGGATGTTGCTATCAAGCTATCTACAGAAACACTATCTGCTATTGCTAAACGCTACCCAGTAATATCCAAGCTTCCTTCAGCAAATACTTTGGTTGGAGTACAAGAAAAATCTAGTCATGAAAAGTGACGCAATGACCTTCACTGAAAACCACGAGTAATCACAACCATCGTTTCAGTTATATTTTAATTTGTTGGTGTTGCAGGAGGGAGAGTGAGGGAAAACAAACTTTTTTTTTGTTTTTAAAACTAAATGTATATGAAGCCTTGTGAGAATCATCTAATTTCTGTACAGTTATGAGCGCTTGTCCCAGTTCTGGGAAACTCCTACAACAGTTTCCGAGTTGGTAGAAGTAACACGCTACTGACTGCCAGGTAATTCGCTTTCCATGGCTAGTGTCACTACTTCTCTTGCAGTAAAGCACTTCTGCACTAAAGCTATGCGCTGGCCAGCAACAGTGCACAGGGAAAGGTCACGATTATGGTCGCTCAGTCCCATCTCAATGACCTGACAATACCACAGTCCGCCCACTTCACTTGGAAGATTTTTGCTAGGGTTAAACGAGAGCTGGGCATGCAGTTACAGTCACAATACGACCCACTGAGCAAACGGGGGGTGATTTCCAATGGTCCCCCTGCACTCCTACCTGTGATGATGGCAGGGTCCATCCAACTGCTGGCACTTTCCCAGGTCAGGCTGTTGCTGTTGGCAGTGCTGGGCGTTGGTGCACTATGGTTGGCGCTTGTCGAGGCATTGGACAGCCCACCAAAGTTGATGTTAATGTTGGGTAGGAGTGCCCTCAGCCCGTCCTGCCACTCCTTCATATTTAAACTCTCTACTGAACCACTGTTATCTGAAAATCAGAACACAAACACAACAACCCCCCAAA
The DNA here is from genome assembly GCA_016271365.2 of Neoceratodus forsteri. Lineage (NCBI taxonomy): Eukaryota > Metazoa > Chordata > Ceratodontiformes > Ceratodontidae > Neoceratodus > Neoceratodus forsteri. The sequence goes on along the minus strand of CM028131.1, from coordinate 1,549,009,446 downwards.
AATTTAGAAAAAAATATTCTGATAAAAAAAAGCATTTTTTTTTTAAACTTCTCTTTTCAGAGGATCCCCGATTTGCCACTGTTTGCACATCTATTCCAGCTCCTTCATCGATTCTCTGAGGCAGAGAGCAACATATTTAACAAAAGATCAACTCTGATGAAATCAGTATTGGGAGAAGGTAGAACTGTGATCTTATCCAGTGGAACTGTTGCAATATTGACAGTATAAAACCACTTAAAGGAAAGCTGTCATTTAAGTAGAAACTCCCACCACCAAAACTTTACCCCCCCCCCCCCCACATTAGGAATTTTAGCAATATTGCAACATTTTTAACCACTGGAACTTACAATATTTTATTTTGTAAAGTCTCGATCGTCAGACATGGCGGACACTGTGCTGGTCCATCGGGTATGAAAGTGCGGTGCCGCACTGCTTGGCTCAATACAAATATGTTGAGCCGAACACTGCGGCGCCGCAGTTTCATACCAAATGGATCCGTGCAGCGTCCACCATGTCTGAAGATCATGGACTTTTACAAAATAAAATACTGTAAGTTCAGATGGCATAAAAATGTTGCAATATTGCTAAAAAGCTTAACTGGAGAGTAACGCTTTGGGGGTTGGGGTGTTCTACATAAAGGTCCGTTTTCCTTTTAAGATGATAATGCTGCTACTCACTATATATGAAGACTGCTCTTCAGTTTTGCACATGCATGCATTCCTAATGTGACGTGACTGAAACGTATCGGCAAAAGGTACACTCGAGTAAGGAGCTATTCTGCTTCTCACACAGTGATACAAACAACTCTGCACAGTCACAGTGCTGGCCTGAAACCAAACTAGGGCCATCTGAACTGTTCCACTGACTGCACTCGTTGCCTGCTATTACCAATTCTGACAGCTTTAGGAAAGACTACAAACAATCCTAAACTCACAGAGAAAATTCTGAGATGAAATACTAGTCCAGTACTTTGAACAACCAGAATCAGCTTAAGGTTCTCATAAAACCACTGGCTATCCCCACCCCAAAGTTTTGGGTGTTATCACATTTACACATGGAATGATGGTAGTGACAAACATCACATGGTGTAAGTACATTAACAGAATGACAACATGATGGACCCACCTCCACCCGAGAAACTCTCCCAACTAGAAGGTGCAAATACGGGGACCACCACAACAATGATTACAGAGCCCCCCCCCCCCCAAAAAAAAATCAAAACAGAATTCAACAAACCAAAGGTACTTTACTTAAAAGACTGGAAGGTTCTCTTGACACCAAAGTTTTCTGATGCAAAGAAGGCTACCACTTCTGTCTCATATTCTGGTTGCTGGAGTAAGGCTACCATATCATCAGGGCGCTGAAAGCTATAACTTTGTATTTATAAGGAGGTATACCAAATGCAGTATCTTAATAGAATGCCAAAACACTAGGACACTACTGTATGTGAGCTTAAAGGTGAATAGTCAGCACTAAGGGCCTCACACTCAAGTGTGGGGCAGGTCCCAACTTGCACTTCAAATACAAAAACATTTCATTAATTATGGTTTACTGCAGCAGTAGATTTTTACAGGAGGAAAGGGGATTCAGCACTCTGTCAAACAGACAGCTTCAGGGAACGTGGGTACAGTCGCTCCACTATATGTAAGGCTCGGTTAGAGGTGGAAGGAATACCACGAGAAAATCTATTACGACGCAGGGAAAGGGAACCCAGTAATAACAACATATTGAACTTTGTCACCACGCAATCAGCAGATGCACATGAAATTGAAAAAAATGCTATGCAACAGTTGGGAAATGTTTAAAAGCAGAACCCTAGACTGCCAGAACAATTCCCTCCCAGTATAAATCTATAGAAGGGCAAAAATGTGAAGAATTTTCTTGCCCATGGTGGTGGGTGGGGGATCACATTGGCTACCACCCCCAACCGAAAGGCAGCAAAAAATGTGGCAGATGTAAAGTGGTCTATAATACACACTCCATCCTGAATCCAAAAACAGGACGCACTGAGACCAGCAATGCGTTAATCACCTGCGACTCCACCACTGTTCTATTTAGTTAGTTGTCCTTGTGGTGCTTTTTATGCTGGGAGGACAAGGAGAAAATTCAAAGGAGAGAGGAACACGAGGGTGTTGCCCTCAATAACAACAAATCTGCATTAGTTATACATGTAGAAATGACTGGTGGAAGGGAACGCCACATGTCAATGTTTATGGGTATTGAGAAGGCATGCCTGGGCTCACGGTGTGGAGATACTGAAAGAAAACTGGCATGTAGGGAGGCATATTGGATATAGCAGTTAGAGGCACTATCCTGGCCAGGTTTGAATGACCAGACTGAAACAGGGCCACTGTTGTGATTTCTGCAATTCACTTTGGTAAACAATCCTGTTTATATTTCACAGATATACATAGCGCGATGGAAAGCCAGAGATCCTTTTTTTTTTCAGTTTTCACAGAGGAAAGAGATTGGCAGGGGTCACAAAACTTTAACAGTAACACTGGAGGGAGGGAGGGAGATGGACATCAGTCTGTTTTTAGAGGAGAGAGCCCTGAAGGGACTCGCAAATCTGAAAATGGATGAAGCAATGGGGCCAGATGAGGTCCACCCAAGGGTATTGAGGGAGCTCAGTGAGGTACTGACTGAACATCTGACGGCTCTATTTTACAGTTCATTGGAAACCAGAGTGGTTCTGGAGGACGGGAGGAGGCAGATGTAGTCCCACTTCACAAAAGTGGTAGCAAGGAAGAAGATGGCAATTATAGGCCAGTCAGCCTGACATCGTTGGTGGGAAAGATAATGAAATCACTGCTGAAAGGTAGAATTGTGGAATATTTTGAATCCAGTGGATTACAAGACCTCTGGCAGCATGCATTCACGAGGGGGAGGTAATGTCAAATGAATCTGATAGAGTTCTCTGAGTGCGTAACTAAGGAACTAGATTAGGGTGGAGTGGTGGAAGTGGCCTACCTAGATTTCAGTAAGGCGTTCCATACAGGAGACTAGTAAGCAAGCTGGATAGCTTAGGAGTGGGTCCAAAGGTGGTAAACTGGGTAAAAAAAATTGGTCAAGGGATAGGCAGCAGAGGGGGGTGGTGGTAAACAGAGTTCACTCAGAGGAAGGGAGGGTGACCAGCAGGGTGCCTTGGGGATCAGTGCTTGACCGGTCCTCTTAATGTCTTTGTAAATGACACTGCAGAGGAGCTGGAAGAGAAGGGCTGTCTTTCTGCAATAGGCTGACAATCTGGAGGAGAGTGTGTGCACGTGTGATAAGGATAAGCAGTGACCGGAGAGAACTCGGGGAACGGTCAAGGGTAAGGCGGCTGGGTTTCAATGCAAAAAAAGTACAAAATAATGCACCTGGGGCACTGAAACCCAACGATGGAGTACAAAATAAGGGTGGGGTGGTACTGATGACCACCAAGCAAGAAAGATACCTAGGGGTGATAATACTGGATGACCTAAAGGTGGCCAGGCAGTGCAACAAGGCAGCTGGGAGGGTGAGTTGGATACTGGGGTGCATAGGGAGAGGTAAAACTAGCAGGAAGTGGTGCGTCCCCGACCCGATACAGAGAGGCACTGTAAAAGAGATAGCTGATTGTTGCATGTCTAAGCAGGCTGTTTGAATTGTCTTACCTCTGTTTATGCCCATAATCCACAAGGTTTATAAAAACGAGGAGCTAATTTTAGCGTATTTCTGTTTGAATGAGACCGGGACCACATCCATATGCGCGGAGTCCCGTTTCACTTTCAGACAAGAAACTTCTAACAGAATTAGCTCTTTTTATAAACCTTGTGGATTACGGGCATAAACAGAGGCAAGACATTTCAAACAGCTTTTAGACATTCGACCAAAATCAACTCTCTCTCCTACAGTGCTTCTGTGCATCGGGGTCAGGATGCGGTGATTAGAGCAGACCGCTACGTTCACCGGGGGTTCTCGGCAGAGGAATTTGACCACTGTTGGCTCTTTTGTCCATTTGGGTGGCTGTCCAGGACTCCGGGTGATTTAATAATCAGGCAGGCACTAAGACTGTAGTCCGGTGACTGTCTGGGACATTACTGAGCATATGCTTACACAGTTTGCTTGTATGCAGTCGCTGGTGAAAGATCTGAAATACTGGCTGTATTTTATTTTTAACCTTATATTTTGCAAGGGGAATGTTCATTTACAACAGGGTGTCTTGTGAGGGGAAGGGGGAACAACGGGGAACATGTTCCAATAGGGTGTATAGCATTTGCTCCAAGCCAAAACCCTGCACGTTCAGTCCAACACTGCCTGGCTGCTCCATGTAGTGACGTCACAGTACAGCCGCGGGTCTACAGCAACACTAGGCTCCCCGCTGAAACACTACTACAGCATGCCAGTCTTCAGCAGCTCTGACTTCAAAAGCAAGCTGCAGACTATTTGTGAAATAAATATATCACAAGCATCAATGCAACAAGGGTGAATTTTTGCATCCATCTCATAAGGGCTGGGGAAGGTGCTCTTTAAGTATGCAGTTCACTATGAAATTTTCTGACTTTTCTAAAAATTGAGACAGGCAATTTTCTGTTTGTTTTTACATGTTTCACCTGTGCAGTAGCTTTTGATGCACGGTTTTAATGTGGTGGTGGCAGTGATGTAGCCCTTTAAATTGCCTGTTATAAATTGGGTACGCAGTAGGGGGCACCACACTTTGACAAAGCACCAAGGAGTTAAGGTGCAAAACATCGGGGTTCCAGTGGGTGCTGTTGTGCACTGATATGAGCTGTACTGCGTGTTAGGACTGCAGTTTGTTTTGTTTCTGCAAATAATAGTGACTTCAGCTTTACATCCTGCGTGTGTCATCTGTTGGACAAAGGGCTGGATTCCCCTCCCTCCCTCCTGTGATACTGCAGAGGAGCTGCAAGCACCACACTGAGCAAGTGCCCCCCACAGCAGTAGATTGTTTCAGACTGATTCTACTAACTCCCAAGTGGACATCTGCTGCAAAGAACAGGTACTCACTGCACCATAACAGTAGATTTTGGAGAGAATCTCCTCCATTCGGCCACACCTTTGGAACTGTAAGCTGTCAGCGTCAGGACTATTCAGAAACTTTTGCTAGCCGGCCCCGGTGGTGCAGAGGGTTGAGGCGCTGAATACCACACCTTGCGCTACACAAGCGACCTGGGTTTGGGAGTGAGCCTGGGTCGCCGTGGGGGATGGGGGGCAGGAGCTGGATTGAGCGGCCACAAGGCAATTCTCTCCTGTGCAGGGTTCCAGTTGCTCCCGCTGCAGGGCTGCCCGAGGGTAGTGCAGACGGTGAGTGGCTAGAGTAGGGGAGTTGCCATGGATCGGCCAGTGCAGCCCACACGCCACCAAGTGACCAGGGAAGGGAAGAAAAATGAAAAATGGAGCTGGCAGGCTCCATGATGACCCGGATTCTAGACGTGAGTGTTCCAGGAAGGGGGAGAAAAGATGATGCTCCTCACCCCCGGCCCTGCCATTGGGGGGGGGGGTGTTACGACGACAGACGGACCCAAGGGGGAATTACAGGGGTAGGACTGATGTAGGATGCCAGGGTCGGAGGATAAGTCCCTCCAAGAGTGGAGCCGCCCATCAGCCCGCAGAGGAAGGAGAGATAATAAAATTATATTTTGTGGGGGCGGACTTTTCCTAGTTGGGGGCTGCCCATGATGACATGCAACACTGGTGCCTACAAAATGTGGATGACCCCATTATTCCTCAGCTTCCCGGTGGAGATAAGCTTGGAGCGCGCCCCTTACCGTGAGGAACCAGCAGATCAAACCAGTACCAGTCACACAAGAAGAATGGGACTGGAACTATAATATATATAAGGCACTTATGGATACCTCCAGACAAGACAGTTGACGAACCTGATGGCTTATATCTCAGAAAGGAAAGAGGGAAGGAGGGTTTGTGCGCTGTGGCCCAATGTAGGAGAGTCTATTGCAGAGCTACTGTTATGGTGAGTAACTGTTCTATCATCATGGAAAATATCTCCTCAACTGGGCCACACCTTTGGAACGATTGTCAAGCACACAAGGTACCCAGGGAGGATGGTAAAGTCCAATATACAATCAGGACAGAAGGTCTTGCACAACACTCAAATTCAGCACGTCTACGTGAGACAATGTCTCGACCGTAGTGCATAATGAAAGCATGCACAGTGCTCCATGTGGTAGCAGCACATATGTCAGCAGCAGAAACATTCTAAAAGCAGACAAAAGAAGTGATCATACCACATGTAGAGAGGCCACTCGCAGCAACAGGAAGTTCCTTACCGTACGTCCACAACAAAACTCAATACAGTGAGCTAGTCATTTGAACAGGCACTGTTTAGTAACAGGTGCACCTGCTTTCCCGGGGCAAATGAGACAAAAAGCTAAGAGGACTTTCTGCAGTCCTCAGTGCAATCAACATATGGAAATTAGGTTTTCAATGTACGTCAGATGTATGGAGCAATGCCACATCTTCATTAGCATGCTCAGGATAATACGTGGCAAGAGGTATGGTCTGATTTAATGTGAAATCAGAAACCACCTTGGGTAGAAAGTGTGGACTAGTATGCAAGGATACTCTGTCCTTGTGTAAAATCAGATAAGGAGGCTCATGCATGAGAGCCTGAAGCTCAGAAATCATCCAAACAGAAATTACAGCGATCAAAAATAGTCTTCCATGAACAGAAGTGAATTTCATAAGTTGTTGCAGGCTCAGATGGAACCAGAGTCAACTTTTCAAGGACAGAAACAAGGTACCAAGGTGGAACCTGGTTTACGAATCGGGAGTGGGGTGGCATATGCAGGATACTCTTAAGGATTGTACCGGGCATTACCATGCACCCATCAGTAGGGGCATGGAAAGCTGAAAATGCAGTCACATACACCTTAATGGAAGAGTACTGTAGACTGGAGTCAGAGACAGCAGGTAGGCCCATACAGTATTGATGGGACACGTAAATGGGTCCTCAGAATGGGAAGCACACCATATGGAGAAACAAATCCACTTCAGTGAAAAGGTGCATCTTGTGGAAGGCTTTTTAGCTGCCAGTAAGGCATCAGCCACCTGGGAAGAAACCCCAAAACAGCTGATGGTTACGTTTTTTCAGGAGTCATGCGTGCAGATGTAGGGACTGCAGGTCTGAATGGACCAGGAACCCCTGTCCTGAGACAGCAGACCCCGACACAGGTAGTCGAACAGGAGGCTCCACTGACAAATGCTGTAGCAGGGGAAAACCATATCTGGCAAGGCCAGCTACCAGTATTAGGGTGACCCACTCTGCCCACAGCTTGATAGAACCCTCTGAATGAGGGATTGGAAGGAAAGCATAAAGGAAATTAAAATTATGTACTTACCGTAATTCTTGATCTAGGAATATCTTTGCCACCTATTCACACAAGTTAGTCTGAGCCAGAGATACTAGGATCCAGAACTTTTCAGAGAGCTGGTGCTACAGTAAACAGAGCATATATGTGAAGTTGGTGCACGCGGCTGCTAGTATACAATAGTGTCAGTCCCCAACCACCTCAGTACCCTGAGGAGATGAGCAGCATAACCTAATAAGTAACTTATGCACTTAACCTAAGGGCATAATATAGCCCTGGTGGCCTGTGAAAGAAGGGCCACTAAATCCAATAACAGTGTCTTTGCAGCCTTAACTAAGTATGAAGGGGTGAAGACAACAGAAAACAGTACTGGAGTGAGTCCAGGAGACTGCAAAGTAGGCAAGCAGGCATGTGACTCAGTGGTGAAAATATTCTTAGATCAAGAATTACAATAAAAAATTTAATTTTAATATCTTCCAAGAATCAGTCTTCAATACTTACTCCCATTAGTGGGTCGGCATACCAAGCTCACACAAATACCACCCCCACCCCCGACTGGGGAGGCTGGAGCTCAGGGCTCACTCAAGACATTAATCATTTAGAATTGTCCTGCCAAGGCAGCATGTGCTGCCTGGCATGGGCAACAGTGCATGTAATAGTGTGCACTGTGCTCTAAGCTGCAGCTCTGCAAATTTCTCAGACAAGCACAGGGCATATTTTTGCCTGGGATTTGGCAATCGCTCTGGTGGAGTGGGTGCGTATGCTGCTTTCCAATTTAACCTGAGCCACAGCACAGCAGCAGCAAAGGCAATATACAATCCAGGCAGAAATGCACTTGATTTTAACAGGCTGTCCTTTCTGATAAGGACTGAAGGAGACAAAGGTGTTTAGACTGTCTAAAGTCCTTGTTTCTATCCAGATGAAGCCTAAGAACCCTCTAACACCCAGAGAGTGAAAGTCCTCTCTCCCTCATTCTGAAAGATCGTGAAGTAGGTAGGCAGGATATGGCCTGATTAAGCTGGAACTCTGACATCATCTTAGGCAAAAACTTGGTGTGCATGCAGAGCACTGCCTTATCATTATGGAAAACAGTATACGGAGGATCTGTGACCAAACGTATGGATTTCAGATACTCTGTGGGCAGAGATGATAGCCACCAGTAATGCTGCTGCTTTCTAAGTTAGAAACTTCAAATCACACGCTGCATTAGGCTCAAAGTGCTTGCGAGTGAGGATATCCAGTTCAAGGCTGGTATCCCAGGGAGCCGCTGGCTACCTGACGGGAGGCCTTGTGTGCAGAATACCCCTGAAGAATCTCTAGAACAGCAGCAGCTGTGCTAGGCAGAGGGTGCCAACGGGCTTGTGGTATGTTGAACTAGCACACAGGTGTACCTTAACTGTGGAGTACTGCATGCCAGCATCAGAGAGGTCAAGTAGGTACTCCAGAACCTTGTCTGGTGCATACTGAAAGGAGTCAATACAGGTTTTGGAGCACCAGATGGAAAATCTTTTCCACTTGTGGTAAGAACCACCTCCGGCTCTGGTGGAGAGAAGGGGAAGCTGTGTAGGACGTTTTCCTCCACTGACCACTATTGTCAGAGACCTCACCTGGGGTTTTGTTCTGTCACCTGAATGGGGTAACTCTGAAGATGCGATGCCTGTGACCACTGTGCACTAAGCATCCACTGGGCTGTCCTCCTGTGTAGGCGTGCCAAAGGCACGGTGAATTCTGAGGAGGCTATTAGACCCAGGATGTGCTGCATGGAGTGGCTTGCATAGTTCTGCATTCCACGATGTGACATGCCTCCTGCAGGACTGCTCATAGTCGGTAGTGTGAGAGAAAGGTCTGGGCGCGTAGGTTGTGTCCAGAAGATATCCTAACAACAACAACTCCTGTGAGGGTTCCAGCTGAGACTCAGAAGGGTTCAGCAGCACTCTCATGGATGTTAGGAACCGAGAAGCAGTGGCTACTGCATTCTCTGTGCCTGCCTGGACAGGCTTGCGATTAGCCATTTGTCTAAATACAGGAAGACTTGGAGTCCCAACATTCTCAGGTGCACTGTGGGCACTGCAAAGCACTTTGTAAGGACTTGCAGTGGCAAGAAAAGCCAAAAGGGCAGGGCTCTGAACTGGTAATGCTGTCCCACGCATAACAAAACTAAGGTATCTGGGGTGGCTGGGGTGCACCAGAATGTGCTGGTATGCGTCCTGCATATCCAGAGATGCTAATCAGTTCTGCGGTTTCAGGTGGGGTAGCTGGAAGCCCAGGGAATCATTCTGAATTTTTCTTGATCCACAAATTTGTTCAGATTTATGAGGTTGAGAATGGGATGCATCCCCTCTGATTATTTTGGAACTAGGAAGTAGTGGGAGTAAACTCCAGAGTTCTGTTCCCGATTCTGGCAATATTTCCACTGCCCTGTTGCTCAGAATGACAGGTGGTGGAATCATGGCTGTGCCCATCTCTAGACTGGATGGAAACACCACCACATGCGGGCAGATTTTGGTGGTGCTGCTCTAGATAAGGACCTGGAGGTTGCTGCCACAAGTTAACACTTTACTGGACCCAGCGGTATCACCATCGGCTCCAGCCCAACCAACCACGAGCAATTAGGAGCCTGCACTGCTAGTGGTGCCACATGGGCCAGACACTGCACCCATTGCTCCATAAAAGCTGCCCAATGGTAGAACTGCCAACCAGAGCCCTCACTAAAAGACGGGGGGGGGGGCGCTCCAGGCCTGAGACACCCACCTTTCAGGCCTAGAAGTTCTTGGTGTTGAGGACGGTGTACACCCCCTGACCCCAGGAAGTCGAATGCCTCATGGCAGATCTCACAGATGATGACCTTGACCAGGGACTTTTCTTTCCCTTCCTACAGGAAGAGGTTGCGGTTGAGGGGTGTCTGGACCCTGATGCCGAAAGTGTGCGGGATCAGTACCACTTCTTTTTGTACTTACAAAAAAACTGCCTTTCCTCCAGAGTACTGCACCACCCATCTTAACCCCCTCTCAGGAGGAGAGAGTGGACCAGATATGGCCCCACTGGCAGAGCAGTCCGACTCTTCATGCTCTCCACTGTCCTCCATGGTCGACCACTTACACATGGTAGGGCTGAGAGAAACTGAAGTTATTTATGTAAAACAGACTAAACTGACATAAAAATAAACTCTTCAGGTTAAACACAAACTCTGAAGAAATGAATGCTGTCATTGTACAGATGGTGAAGTTCTGACTCCTGGCAGACGAGTGATGAAGTCACTGATGCACACTCGACAGGTAAAATGAAGCTGAGGCAGTTGGGGGCTGAAGCCGCTGTAAATCAGTCAGTGACTGTGTGTGCCAACATGCAGGCATGCTGCCTACTGTGGCACCAGCCCTTTGGAAAGTTTCGGCCCCCCTGGGTCCTAGCGCCTCCGTCTCAGACCCACTAGTGGGAAGGAATATCGATTCCTGGAACATCTTTCCGTTCCAGAAACAGGACAACACATCTTATAAAAAAAAAAAAAACTCCAGGTCCTGGATGGAGCGAGCAGAAGTGTGGCAGTTCTGCGTTGTGTGGGGATGCAGAAAGGTCCAACTCTGGACAACCCATCTTGCGATGGAGGTCGATCCACAGAGGTCAGCAGTTTCCCACTCATATACTTGTGACTGGGACAGCCTCCGACTATGAGCCAAGACGTTTTGGACACCTGAGAGAAACAAGGCTGACAATTGAAGACAATGAGACATTGCCCAGTACCATACATTCTTCACTTTCCTGCAGAGGAGGTAAGAGCATGTGCTTCCTTGCTTGTAGATGTAGTGCATTACACTGACATTGTCTCCTTCTAAACAAGGGGCTGGGACTAAGGTGTTCTGTGTAGACCAAGCAGTAAACCTCATCTCCAGAACACTGATGTGGAGATCTGAGTCCATTTAAGTCCACAACCCCTGGGTCGGAAAAGGCCCTAGATTGGTACCCCATCCTGATCCAGAGACAACCACTGTGAGAAGCTGCACCAGAGCTGGGGAGAAGGATGGGACAACCTGCATCAAGTGCTGGGGTTCCACCCACCAAATCTGCATCTTGCGAAGAGGAGACATGATGAGAGCCATTTGTTCCAGCTTGTCTGTTAACTGATCCCTCTGCATCCGGAGTATCCACTGTGGGATTTGCACATGGAGGCGGGACAAGGGGACTGTCACAATGGCAGCATCCAGAAGTCCTTGGAGACAAAGCACGGTCCAGGCAGACACATAACGCCTATGTACCAGTTGGACCTCGGTAACCAGGGCGTTGGCTCTGTTTGTAGGTAGAAATGCACTGGACCAACGTATTGTAGGTGCTGACAGGGACGGAGTACAGATTTCGGTACACTGATTGCAACACTGACGTCTCTGAACAATGGTTGTGTTCTGGACATGTGCTGAACTACTTCCCTTGGTGGGCCCTCCAGAAGTCAGACATTGAGATAGGGGAAGACATTGAGCCCTTCCCTCCAGAGAGCTGCTAAGCAAAGCTAAGCTAACTGCAAAGCATTTGGTAAATACTTGGGGTGCCAAGGATAAACCAAAGGGCAAGCCGTGGAGCCGATAATGGCTGCCCTCCGGCATAAAGCAGAGGTACTGTCTCTGGCATTTTCTGAGTTTTACATGAAGGTAGGCATACTGCATGTCCAGTGCGCCAAGTCAATCCCCCTTTTGTAGTATGGGGATACTCTACTGACACTCGACAGCTCCTAGACTGTTTACTCCTCTACTGCACAACTACTGTAACCTTGTGATGACCTATTGTTTTAAGCACTATGACTCCTATTGTAGTTTGACTGTTGGCTGCCTTGTTACTTATAATTTCCCTTTTGTATTAATGACTGGATTGATGTCTCTACCCTCCGTATTTGTAACCCACTCCTCCCCGGGTCCCACCTGGAAACGAGCCTCAGTTCAGTGTGCCTTTCTCGGTTTCCAACTTTTAAATAAACAACCAACCAACCGCCAGAAGAAATATCATTGAAAACTTCTCGTGTTTGATAAATTTGTCCAGGTCTCAGAGGTCCAGTACAGTGTGCAGGTCTCCTGTCCGCATGAGAACCAGTAAGTATCTTGAACAGAACCCCATGTTCCTTTTTCTTGGAGGGATGGTTGACTACTGTATTCTTTTGAAGTAGTGATTGCATTTCTCCTCTCATCAGGACAAGTGGCCCCGAGGAAAGTGAGGAGGGGTTGGAGGGCAAACAAAAGAGTTGGACAGAAACTCCAGAGCATGCTCCTTTTCTATTATCTCCAGAAAGAAAGTCCCCGTCCTGACGTCGGCCGATGGTTATCAGGGGGTGGTCCCCGGCCCCACCTAAGTTCGCCTGGTGCGAGGACCAGCAGGGAGCATGCCATAGACAGAGAGATGCAGAACTCACCTGGGGAAGGAGGGAAGGAAAGCAGCGCCTGCTGCAAGAGCTCCTCTAGAAAGATAGTACAGTTACGCAAGAACTTACCGTAACAGTAGATCTTCAGGAGAGGTTCCTGCAGTAGGTCACAACATGTAGGACTAGCGCCACCTGGCGTCTGAACAGCACGGCAGACTTTTCCAGCAATGCCTGAATGGGGACCGCCCACCCAACATCAGCGTGACCCTATATAGTGGGCAGCCACACGTCCCCCCATCAGTTCTCCTGCCGGAGCCAGACAGGAGAGGAAGCCGGATCTGGAGACCCAACAGAAAAAACGGGGAAGGAGGTAGGGAAAAAACATGACCTACTGCAGGAACCTCTCTCGAAGGTCTACTGTTAAAGTAAGTTCTTACGTAACTGTACTATCTTACTTCGAGAGGGTTCTTGCAGTAGGTCATAAAGAGAGACCGAAATTAACACGGGAGGAGGAGAAACACAGAAGAGGGTACAACGGGACTAGCCTAGGACAGAAGGCCCTGCAGAACAGCTAGGCCAAACCTGGCCCTTCGCCTAGAAGCAGTGTCCAGACTGTAATGCTTGGTGAAGGTATGGATGGAACTCCAAGTAGCTGCCGCACAAATCTTAGCTGCAGAAACATTAGGGAGAAAACCTGCAGAAGCAGCCATGCCCCTAGTGGAATGACCTCTAACAGACCCCGGCAGAGGTTTGTCGTACTTCTGATAACAAGCGAATGCAGTTTGCTAGCCACTGAGAGAGGCACTGTTTAGAGACAGCCTTCCACAAAGTTTTGGGGGCAAAGGAAACAAAGAGCTGCTCATCCTTACGGGAATCTTTGGTCCTGTGGGTATAGCACCTCAGAATTCGGTGCACATCCAAGGTGTGAAGTAGAGCCTCACCTCTATTCACCTGAGCCAGATAGTATACCGGAAGTTCCACTGTCTGGTTCAGCGTGAACTCCACCACCACCTTAGGTAAGAACTTGGGATGAGTTCTGAGGACCGCCCAGTCCTTATGAAAAATAAGATATGGCTACTTACAGACTAGGGCCTGGAGCTCGGAAATTCTTCAAGCAGAAGTAACAGCAACTAAAAACAGCACTTCCCAAGAAAGATGGTACAAATCACAGCTCATCGCTGGTTCAAAAGGAGGGAGAGAAAACTTCTCCAACACAAAATTTAAATCCCAAGGTGGCGCAGGGCTGCAGATGGGGGTTTCAGATGGAGAATCCCTTTCAGAAAGGTTTTGGATATCTCCAACTGAGCCACAGGCTTACTATCCACAAGCAAGTGCTAGGCCGAAATGGCACACAAATGGACTTTTACAGAGGAATACAACCCTGAATCAGAAAGATGAAGCAAGTACTCCATGATTTGAGGGGCTGAACAAGTAAAAAGGCCCCAACCTTTTGTAAGCCGCCCAAACAGAAAAACACTCCACTATGACTTGAGCTACTCTGGTGGAAACCCCAAAACATGATTTCACTATGTCTGCAGGAGCCACGCATGTAGATGAAAGGTCCTGAGCCCCAGGTGCACAAGCCGACCTTGGTTCTGAGTGAGGAGGGTGTGCGTCAATGGAAGCGGAACCGGGGGTTCCCTCGCCAACTGCTGAAGAAGCGGGAAACAAATTAATCTGGGTCAGAGAGGAGCAATTAGGATAATTCGTGCTCTCTCTGCCTGCATTTTGATGAGTACCCTCTGAAGAATGGGAAATGAGGGGAAGCGTATAAGAATCTCCCTGTCCGAGAGAGAGAGAACGCGTCGTGCCAGAAAGCACCATGCTCTGGAACGAGCGAGCAAAAGCTGGGAAGCTTTGCGTTGGATGGGGAGGCAAAGAGGTAGAGTTCCGGTCGTCCCCATCTCTGAAGTAGTGACTCTGCCACTTCCGGATCTTCCTGATCTAGTTCCCATTCGTGAGCAAGGGTGAGAGATCTGCTTAGACTGTCCACCAGGACGTTTTGCACTTCTGGAACATGCACTGCTGTGAGAGAGATTGTGCTGGACTGCCTAGTTCCACTCTCTCATCGCTTCCCTGCAAAGGGGGTATAAAAGGGTGCCTCCCCTTCTTGTGGATGTATCAGACTACAGACATGTTGTCTGTCTGGACTAGCAGTAATCCCCTTGGGAAGACAGACTGAATTGCCTGAAGAGCGTACAGAACCACTCATCTCCAGAACACTGATATGCAAAGACACCTCCAAGTGGGACCAGAGCCCCTGAGCTTGATGGTCCCCCAAATGAGCCCCCCAACCCAGACTGGAAGCATCTGTGGTTAGAACTCAGAGGGGGGTTGGGCCCCAAAATGGGAGACCCAAAGACAGGTTCAAGGGATCATTCCACCAAATTAAGTCTCTCTGAAGAGTGGAGGAAATTAGGACCGGGTGGTCCAAATCATCCTGAAGTTGATCCCACTGAACTCGCAAGGACCACTGAGTGATTCTCATGTGGAGCCTTGCCAGGGGAACCATGGAGAGGGATGCCACCATCAAAACCAGTAACCGAAGAACCTCTCGGGCTGGGAGAGATCTGGAAGAGGCTACCAGAGTAGCCTGCTTGATCAGAGTTTCCCTCCGGTCTGGGGGAGAAAGGCTCTGCCCTGGATTATATCCAGAACTGCTCTAATAAATTGCAGATTCTGAGAAGGAATCAGTGAAGACTTGGGGATACTGACCATGATCCCCAGCCTGGAAAACAAATCCAGGGTGACTGAGAGGGCCTCTGAAAGAGAATCCCTGGACGGAGCTGAAATCAGCCAATTGTCCAGGCAGGGGAAAACAGATATGCTCTGACGCCGCAGGCACTACCTCTGGGCACTTGGTATAAACTCTGAGTGCAGAGGAAAGACCAAAGGGGAGGGCTCGAAGCTGGTAGTGCTCCCCTTGGAAGGAAAAGTGCAGGGAGCAGCGGTTGCTGGGGAAAATCGGGATGTGCAGGTAGGCATCTGCATGTCCAGAGCACACAACCAATGATTCTCCAGAAGAAGGGGAAGGAGGATCTGGAGGGTTAGCATTCTGAACTTTTTGTATTCGAACAGGTTGACCCTGCTGAGGTCGAGAATGGGTCGCAGGTCACCTGTCTTTTTTTGGAACCAGAAAAAAGTGGGAGTAAAACCCTGCCCTCTGTGCCAAAGAGGGATAAGCTCTATTGCTTCTTTTGACAAGAAAGCCTGAACTTCCTTCCTTATGAGAAGTATCTGGTCTTGAGAGTAGGCTGACCTTCTTGGTGGAGATTCTGGAGGAGGTTCCAGGAACTCCAGAGTATGTCCTCGGGATATTAGCTGCAGGACCCAAGCGTCAGATGTGATACTCTGCCACTCCTGCATGTTGCGAGCAACCCCCCCACACCAGCTCCTTGCACTGCAGCGGAGGAGGGGGTGGGGCTAGTGAGTCAGGAGGTGGCAGGATGGGCAGGGGAAGGCTCCCTGAACATTTCTGGGTTTTGGAGGCAGGCGGGGGGTAGTGAAAGTGCCCGTAGCCTTGTGTTTGCCCTGGCGGCGATTCTGGGCCTGTTTACACTGCCTCCAGGTTCTTTTCCGAAAGGGCAGCTGACCCCAACTGTCCGATCGATACATGGACTTGACAGACCTAAGGGCCTGGCCGTGGTCCTGTAGGTCTGTAATATCATCTCTGGTGTCCCTACCAAAGAGCACCGAGCCCGTGAAAGGAGCATCATGAATCGCAGACTGGACCTCATTAGCGAGGCCAGAAATGTGAAGCCAAGCATGCCGCCGAAGGGAGACGACGGTCGTTGAGGTCCGGGCCACTGCATTGACAGAGTCATAAATGGCCCGAAGAGCATGCCTGCAAGAAATCTTGGACTGGCGAATGTCCCTGATGAGCTCCTCCTTGAGGTCCGAAGATTCCTTACACTGGACACGGGCCTCGAGCTTGGCAAGACTGGCCTTTTGGTGGGACACCATGTGAGCTACGCAACTTGAGGGACTGCAACACACACGTAGCTGAGGAATAAACTTTCTTCTCGTACTGGTCAATCTGCCTTAACTCTTTGTCCGGAGGAGAAGTGCTCATGTGCTTGGGAGCAGAGGCGCGATCATGAGCCGCTGAAATGACAACAGAGTCGGCCTTAGATGCGAACTCAGGAAGGGAGCATCTTTAGGAGCCCGGTAAGTCCTGTTCACTGCTCTCTTGGGGACGGCCTGGATGGAGTGGGGCAGTTGCCAGATGGTCGTGGTGAGGTCTTGATGAGGACCAATCCACGGAGGTACAGGAATGGGGGACAAAGACTCAAGATCCAGATGCTAGGCAAGTCTGTCTCATGGGATCCTGTTCCTCTGACTCCCATTCATAAAACTGCTGTATGGACCTCAAAAGGTCTGAAAAAGAAGGATCCTCAGGAGGTGACTTGGGGGGAGGACTTTCGTTTAGGGATCAGGGATTTGTGGCCAGATGATGACTCCGATGAATCCTCCCCAGAATCCGGACCATCTCCTACACCAAAATCCAGGAGAGCTATATTCCCCTGACGTGTTCCGTAGATAGAGGAGAACTGGGGGGGGAGAGACAAGGACTTGGGAGAGGAACGAGGTGGTGGGAGTCTGCTCTCCAGGTCCATCATCAACTCAGACCATGCCTCCTTCCACCAGGACTGAAGGTCCTGAAGTCTGGCTGAGGAGTTGGAGGGGGTGGAGATGGGGCGATAGCCTGGGGTGGTGGATAATGGTATCCCTGATGAGAGTATCCCAGTTATGGGGAGTACCCTGGGAAGTAGTGCCCTGCAGAGCTCCAATCATGTGGTGGACCAGCTGGGGAGTAGTCCAAGGCATACCCAGAAGGATAATGTGGGACATGAAGGGGTCTCGAAAAAATCCCTGATGTCCGAGGAGCTGACGTTGGGGGAGCCCACTAAGGACCAGCCGACATCAGAACCGCAGTCGTCAAGATTGGCGCTGTTGGGTCCGGCGTCAGAAACGGATCTGGCATCAGGTAGGCTGACGTCGGAACCCAATGCAGGATATCCGATGGGAAAACTGGGTCTGCCGAAGGAGCCGGAGATGGGGGCTGACCAGCAGGTCTCAGCAAGAAGACAGAAGTTGGAGGACCGCATCTGGATAGATTTTACCGGATCCGACAGAGGAGCGCCGAGCATCAGGACTACCACCGGAAGACAGCTAATCCTCCTGGGGCAATGGGGGTGAATCAGTGTCTTCAGACGGATTAGGAGGGACCTCCTCCCCAGAGGGGAGGCGGGGTCGGATACTGGAGTGTGGACCACATCCAGGAGACCAGCGTTCTTTCCACCCAGGGTAACTGGATTTGAAGGCTGAGCTACCATTGGGGACGAAAGGGGGAGAGGGGCAGTCTTCCCCAGGCTCGTTTGGACGTCGGTGGAGCTGAGAAGGCGTCCCGACGGAGAGACACGTCTGTCGCGACCGCCAGAGGGGTCAACTTCAGATGCCACAGCCAGGCAGGAAGGGGAGGAGCCCCCTGACGACTTAACGGCTGAAGCCGGGCGTGTCCCCGGGGAGCCGACTTATTGGCGGCCGGGAAGTCGCCAGAGGAGCTGGAGGCCGATTTACCTGTCAAGACTGGGAGCAAGGTTGTGGTAGTACCGTTGGCATCCCTGGACGAGGCCTGGACTAACTTAACTGAAGGCAGTGGGGGTAAGGCCTTGCTGGAAGAGGAGAGCCTGGAATTCTCGGTGTTGGAACCCTCTGAAGAGTGCTCCCGCTCCCGGTGTTTCTTTTTTTTATGTTTGAAAGGAGAAGTGGAAGAAGGTGATGACTCCCTGATCCGCTCCATTTGCTTCTCCAGCGAAGCCAAACGAGACTTCAACAAATGGGCCTCCACAGCCTGCTGTCTCCGTTTCCGGGTGGCCTGGTTGAAAGGCTGGCAGTCTGGGCAGGTAGCCGTAGGATGGTCCGGGCCTAGACAGATGACGCACTTATGGTGGTCGTCCTTGTGCGGGATCTGGGCGCCACAAGGCTCACATATATCCATGGTGGTGAAGACACAGAGATAGAAAAAGACCGAAAAACTCAGTAAATAAGCAAAAAACAATGCGATCGCTGAGCAAGTCTACTGCAAGGTAACTGCACGAGGCGACGGCAGGAAAGAACTAGAGATGGAAGGTGGGGACTACCACTATATAGGGTCACGCTGACGCTTGTTATGCGGACGCCAGGTGGACGGTTAACGCCAGGCATTGCTGAAAAGTCGCCGTGGCGTCCAGACGCCAGGTGGCACTAGTCCCACATGTTATGACCTACTGCAGTAACCTCTCAAGTAAGATCTACTGTTACGGTGAAGTTATTACCCAACTGTACCATCTAACTCGAAAGGGAGCTCTGCAGCAGGCTATTACCAGTAGGCCCTAATCCTGCAATCCCGGGAACAGGAAAAAGGTAAGTCTGGGAGGAGGCTAGAAGTGCTGAAGCCCTTAGGAGGCAATTATGACAGAAGGCCTTGGAGGACCGCAAGGCCAAAACCTGCTCTTCTCCTAGAGGCACTGTCCAAGCTGTAGTGCTTGATAAAAGTATGCACTAAGCTCCAGGCAGCCACTGCACAGATGTCTTTGATGGAGACGTTACGTAACGAGGCAAATGAAGTAGCCACTCCCCTGGTAGAATGACCCCTAACCGGGCCCGGTAGGGGCTTGTTATACTTGTAACAGAAAATAATGCAGTTGACCAGCCACTTAGAAAGTGTCTGCTTGGACACAGGTTTACCTTTGCTGTGTGGCGCAAAGGCCACAAACTGCTCCGTTTTACGAAACAGAGTTGTGCGGCTAAGGTAGTAATACAACACACTGTGGATGTCCAAGGTATGCAGGATTGCTTCCCCTCTATTTGAGCGATCTGGGTAGTAAGCAGGAAGGTTGATGTCCTAGTTCAACGTGAGATCGGACACCACCTTTTGCAAAAACTTGGTATTCGTTCTTAAGGACACCCTGTCCTTATGAAAAATCAAATAAGGCTCCTTAAACATCAGGGCCTGAAGCTCGGAAATTCTCTGGGCTGAGGTAACTGCAACTAAAAATAACACTTTCCAAGAAAGGAAGTGCAGCTCGCAATCCATGTCAGGCTCAAAACGAGGGAAGTGTTAACTTCTCCAGCATAAAAAAGAGATCCCAGGGTGGAACTGGATCTCTAATGGGAGGTTTGTTATGTAATAAGCCCCGCAAAGAAGTATGGGACACGTCCAGTTGCGCGAGTGTTTTCCCTTCCACAGGTACATGATAGGCAGAGATAGCAGAAAGATGTACCTTTATGGAAGAGTAGCTCAGGCCTTGACTGGACAAGGAGAGGAGGTACTCTAAGACTGAGTTCACTGGACAGGTAAGCGGGTCCAGGTGACAGAGTGAAGCTCGTAAGCTAAACCGCTTCCACTTTATGAAGTAAGTGGATCTGGTTGGGGGCTTTCTCGCAGCTACAAGAATGTCCACCACTTCTTTGGAGACCCATACCTAGTTTTGGCTAAGTCTGCAGCAGCCAGGCATGAAGATGCAGGAATCTGAAGCCCAGATGGACCAGCGTCCCTTGATCCTGGTACAAGTGTGAGCTCAGCAGCAGCTGTATTGGAGGCTCCACTGCCAGCTGCTGAAGTAGTGGGAACCAAATCTGCAGAGGCCACAAAGGGATGATGAGAATCATCTCTGCTCCATCTGTCTGAAGTTTCAGCAAGACCCTCTGAAGAAAGGGAAAGGTGTACAGAAACCTCCCTGTCCAACAGAGGGACAAAGCGTCTTGCCAGAAAACACCAGGCGCGGGCTCTAGCAAGCAAAAACTGGGCAGTTTGGCATTGAGTGGAGACGCAAAGAGGTCCAACCTGTCGAACAGCTAATCTGCTACCGACTGGAGGAGTTCCCACTCGTGAGCCTTGGTCCAAGACCGGCTTAGGCTGTCGGCCAAGATGTTTTGGACACCTACAACATGAACAGCGGCAAGGTTTAGGCGGTGTTCCAGAGCCAAATACCAGACCCTCTTCGCCTCTCAGCAAAGGGGGTAGGAGTGTGTGTGCCCCCTTGCTTGTTGATGTAAACCACCACCGATGTGTTGTCTGTCTGGATCAGAGGAGGGCCTGGCGACAGGTCCATGTGAAACGCCCGCAGGGCGCTCAGGACCGCTTGCATCTTTAGAATAGTGATATGGAGTAGTTGCTTTTCCAGAGACCATGTTCCCTGGGTCTGTTTGTCTCCCAGATGAGCATCCCAACCGAGACTGGAGGCATCCGTAGTGAGAACCCATCTCAGTGGCTCCTGCCAAAAAGGAACCCCTCATGTCAGGTTGGAGTGGTCCAGCCACCAGGAAAGAATCCTTCTGACCGGGTTGGAGATCCTGACCAGTTGGTCTAGGTCATCTGACCTTGGGTCCCACAGCACCCTGAGCATCCACTGTGGGACTCATATGCAGGCATGTCAGAAGAACTGTGGGAATGGCCATTGCCACGTACCTCAGAAGTCTGAGGAAGGTCCTTGCTGGGACCTGCGGAGCCATGTATACCGCTTGGGCTATGTGCCTTAGATGATCTCTCCTTTCTTGTGGGAGTGAGGCCATGTCCTGGAGTGTATCCAGGACCGCTCCGATAAAGAGGAATCGCTGGCTGGGCTCTGGGGATGACTTTGGAAGATTCAAGGTGAACCCCAGCTCTCGAAAGAGAGTAAAGGTGTCTCAGAGAATGTGAATAAGTTGAGCCCTGGAAGGAGCTGCCAGGAGTCAGTTGTCTAGGTAGGGGAAGACTGGCTCTGGCGTCTGAAAGCCACAGCCACCACCACTAGACACTTGGTGGAGGACTCGAGGAGCAGCCGAATGGTAAGGCTCGAATCTGGTAATGCTGTCCCCCCGGAAGCTGAACCTCAGGAACTTCCGATGGGGAGGAAAGACCCCGAAGTGCAGATCGGCGTCCTGCATATCCAGGGAGCAGAGCCAGTACCCTTGATGCAAGAGGGGGATGAGGTCTGGTAAGGCAACTATCCTGAACCTTTTGTACTCTATAAAGAGATTTAGTGAGCTGCGGTCCAGAATGGGACGAAGGTCCCTGGGACTTTTTTGGGACCAGAAAAAGAAAGTAAATTCATCACCCCTGTTGCTCTGGGGGGTACTGGCTCTATTGCACACTTCTGCAATAGGGCCTGAATTTCTCCTATCAAGAGAGTAGGCGAAGGAGGATACTAGGCGGACCCTGGTGGTGTATCCGGAGGGATTTGCATGAACTCGAGAGTATGTCCTCTCCTTATGGTGTCCAAGACCCAGCTGTCCAAAGTGATGTTGCTCCAACCCTTCACGTAAAGGGAGAAGCGACCCCCTACTGCCTCCATTGCTTCCGCTGGGGGGGGGGTAGTAAGGAGTTACTGGGTAGATCTGGGTGTGGGCAAAAAGGGCTGGGAGGACTTAGGGCCTCTTGAAGCAGAGCTCCCAGAAGTCTTGGCTGGTGCCTTCCTCTTGAAGCCACCCTTCTGCTGAAACTGTCCACAGGTATTCTGCCCTGAGATCTTACAAAATGGTAGTCTGCAAAAGGGTCTCTGGCCTCTCTTATACATTTTTTGGACGGACCAGATTGACTTCCTGGAATCTTGGGAGATGTGAAATAAGTTTCTCAGTCTCCTCCCCAAAGAGGACGAAACCCTGGAATGGGAAGTCCAGGATCCCAGACTGCAGATCCTGGGAGAATCCTGAGACTCTAAGCCAGGCATGGCATCCAAGGCAAACGCCGGATGCCGCTGCCCTAGAGGCTGTATCCACAGTGTCGTACGTGGCCCCAGAATGTGAGTGCCTATGTCCGAACCTGACTAACACAACCAGGAGCTCGATCTTCTGTGACAAGTCTGGTAAGGCCAGAGCGACCTCTAATCCCATCTTCCATAATGCATTCTGGTACTGCACCATATGTGTAAGGAAATTTAGGGACCAGATAGAGCAGGTGGAGGCAGAATATACCTTCTTGCCCACCTGATCTAAGTACCTGGACTCTGCGTCAGGAGGCTGAGAGCTAAAGTGCTTCGGCTGCTTTGATCTGTCGTGGGCAGCTGCAGTCACCGTGGAATCTGCCTGAGGGTGGTCCGCCAGAAAGGGCTCCTCCCTCGGTGCCTTGTACAGCCTAACTTTTTCGAGACCGCCTAAGTAGTGGCAGGATGCTTCCAGGTGATCCTCGTAAGAGCCTATAAAATATCACAAGAGGAGAAACAACCAAAGGTTTTGGCTCCTTCTGCCTCAGGTATTTTGCAAGTCTCCGGCGCTCGGGATGCAGATCCTCTGTCTTCCATCCATTGGAGGTCTAGATATGCCTCATGATGTCCATGAATGTGGGATCGTCAGGGGGCGACCTAAGAGCGTCTTTCTCGTCTGGGTATGCCGGCCAGTCGGAACTCAAGCTAGGCTCCGAACTTTGACCCCTAGAGGAAGGGAAGCTGATCCCCAAGAGAATCTGTGCCTTCCAAGAGAGCACCACCCACTGCCTGACCGACAATGGCTAGATGACCGGCGATGGAAGTGGGCCCGGCGAGGGCTAGTCGAACGCCGACGATGGCTGTGAGACAGACGGTTTGATGACCGCCCCTGGCTATAGAGGCAGTGGTGGTCAGAACTCGGTGACAGAGAGACATTGGTGCCACTTCTTCTTGTGCAAAGTTCGCCCAAGGGAGTCCGTGGAGCTGCGTGAGCGAGACTTTGTTTTTGGCTTTGGGGAAGACTGCTTAGGCACGGAAGATGAAGGTTCCGCGACCGGGCTTCTTCCTTTGACCTTATCTGGAGCCGGTTCAGGGTCAGGCTGCGGAGGAATAATGTCTTTCCTAACTTGTCCCCACCAGAACTGGAACAGTTCTGTGAGCTCTTCCTTGGTGAACTGTGCCGTGGCCGAACCCCCTGAAGGAGAAGGGCGCTCTGACGTAGGAGGCGTAATAGGTGACGAGGGGAGGTCCAGTATCCTTCTGCGAAGGAGTGGGCTGATTCCCCTTTTCCTCTGGTGTGGACACCTGGTGGACTGGCAAATGCTCAGACATTGAGGAAGTCTTGCCCGCTGGACATTCTTTTTCCTGGACCGATGACCGCCTGGAGCCGGTGGGCTTGGGGCTGTCTGTTTAGAAACTGCGGCTGATGCCACTGAGGATCGGTGAGTCACGACTGGTCGAGAGACAAACTCCCGATCCTTGGAAGCCAAGGCCTTACCCAGCGTACTGAGGGGGTTGGGGGGCGAAGTCAGGACCTTCCACAGAGGGATTGAAGTCCCTGCGGATGAAGTAGAGGTCCCGACCCCTGAGGTGGAGAACATCTGTAAGGGAATTGTCTTCACCTTCAGGGAAGTCTGGGCTGGAGGAGACCCAGAGCCCTTCTTGCCATTCCCAGACGTTGATGTTTTGGTGGGAATGGAAGCCTCTTGCTGCCCTGTAGAGTGCTGAGAGTTGTGGGAAGAGGGGTCAGATCTTCCAGAGTCTGACCCAGAGGAGGGCTTCTTTCGATGAGAGGACTGGGAGCGCGAGCGCCCCTTGGACCGACCCCGGTCCTTTTCTTGGGATTTACGATCAGAGTCCTTTTTCTCCTTTATGTTTCCGAGGAGGACAAAGAAGATTTTTCAGCTGCCACCTGCTGCTCTAGAAGATGGGCCTTGAGTGTTTTCAGGCGGTGAATTATAGTCTGGCTGGTAAAGCCTCTGCACACCGAGCAGGCCTTGGTGTCGGGTTTATCCTTCTCCGGTATCTGGCGGCCACAGGCGCACTTTGTCTTCTTTTCTGAGGAAGAGAGGGATGAAGGAGAAGATGACATACAGCAATGAAGAAAGACGAAAAGTGAACTTTTCGATCGAGGAATTGGGCAGACAAAAAAACAGAGACAAACGCTAGTTCTTCCAGAAGTTCACCAAAGAGCCGGTGTCTGGGTCTGCGGTTGGAAAGAACCGAGGTGGGGCCGAGGACCACCACCTGATATACCATAGGCTGACATCGGGGGGTGGTGCCCGCTGGAGACTGCTAGCAAGACGTTTGCAGTGGGGTCCTAGTGCCTGGCGGCACAGTCCTAATGGTAATAGCCTGCTGCAAGAGCTCCCACTCGAAGTAAGATGTGGAGAGTGAGAAAATACCAGATTCCACACTGCCGCCCTGACTGATACCTTTGGCTGCCTTATTATGAACACCAGGCTTTGAGTGGGAATGGAAAGGGCCACCACCCCAACCTCAGGACTGACAGCAGCCACAACTGGTCAATCTATGAAATGCTCGGAGTGGAACAGATGCTTTCCAGTATCAATACCAACCAAGGCTGCTTTAAACAGTTCAGCCTTGGCAGGACTATCAGGCAGAGCATGAACAACAGTTATGGCAGATTTCCACAGTTTATTCTGATACTGTATCATACATGGCCGATAATCTGAGATTCTAAGGCCCAAGGACACAGTGACATAAGTGTTTGCCCATAACATCCAGCCTCCAGGACTCCTCGTCAGGAGGCAAAATACTTAGGACTCTAGGGGCTGTACAGCAATCATGAGCAACTGTGATTATCACAGAATCAATTGCTGTCTGGTAAAGTGTAATAGGGCTTAACAGATGGTGCAGGGTAATGTTTATCAACCTTTCTGGGGACTGCAGGCAATGTGTTAGGCCTAAGCCAGGCAACAAAGGTAGCAACATCCAATGCAGGGGGCACCACAGTAACAGGTGCAGCTGCAACCTCCAAAAACTCATTTACATTTTTCTTAGAACCCAGAGGCAGAATACTGCCAGTAGCAGGCATGGCAGCACCAGAGCCAAAACCCAACCTTGGTGTCCCAGCGACGGTCGAGTGTGTGTTTGTGGTGGGCTACAGTCAACACCGCTGGAGCGGTCGATGGTGATGACAACCTCCTTTGATGGAGACCTCGACTTCACTGGTGAAGCATTTTTCTCCCAATGCTTACTGTGATGGCTAGAGGAGGAGGACTCTGACAACGATCTGTCCTTGTCCTTTTCTTTACTTTTCTCCAACTATTTTGCTGATTGTGGTGGCAAAGCATTGCTGATCGCCTGGGAGTATCTTTCCCAGCAGCGGTCGGATGTGAGGGAGAAGCTGGTTTGTAGGCCATGGTCTTGCATGAGATTCCATAGCCTTGATGGTAATGAAATTTTCCAGGGCCTTCTAACGGCTTCGCCTTGTTAAATACCTGGCAGATTTTACAGGCTCTTATGCTGTGAGACTAGTCCAAACAGCAAACACACTGTGTGAGCGTCACCCTTATAGTTATCTTGTAACTGCAAGTACAAAACATAAATAAAGGTTCTTTTGACAGTGGCATACAGGGAGAACACTGATAAGTAGAAAAACAATTGTAGAAAACGGCGGTGTTGTTTCTCTGCAGGTCTGAGGAGCAGTCAACAGAGGGAGAAAGAACTGAGGAGCAAAGGGGCTGCCCATGTTTTATAGGTGCCAACACTGCATGTCATTGTGAGTGGACCCCAGCAAGCAAAAGTTTCTGAGTGGTCCTGACGCTGACAGCTTCCAGTTCCAAAAGCGTGGCCCAAAGGAGGAGATACCCTCAAAGATCCAGGAATCCCAGAATCCCCTGCAGCTGACAGAAGAGCAGGGCTACAAGTGGGAGATTCACCAGCCTGCAGTGCATGTTCTGACAATGGTTTTGAAAAATTTCCTAGCCATATTCATTGTTTCATAGCTCAGTAAAGTGCTACTTTTGTTCTATATATATCCCTCTCTGGTATCACCTCTGTAGCCCTTTATAGGATTACCAGCCCACTGATTTTGCTGAAGAGCAAAAGGGGAAAATTAAGGAAGAGGAAAATAAAAAAAAAAAAGAAAAAAAAAAAATCCAGACTTAGCATTAATGTCCTAGTTTGATTAATGAACCTCTGTGGCAATTAACTGCCAAGCTGTCAAAGTCACTTACATGCTTTTTCCAGACTGCATTTTTTATACTTCCACCCCCTTCCCCTCACTTATTTCAGGTCCTCCACCAAAGTCTTCCTTATATCTTGTAAAGTCTGGTCAGTCTTTGCCTCTATTGCCAGCTCCTGCTCAAAGGTAGCCCGTAGCTCAGCCCCCATGGATGGGGTCATGCAGTGACCAATTCCCAGGGAGATACTTGCTGGAAGAGCCAGGTAGAAGGACCGAGCAAGAAAGGGAAGAACCTGATTGGCCTTTGTTGAGTGGGCGGGATGGTGGACTTCATCTGCTTGGGTGGAGCCTGCCATTTGGAAACCAATCCCCTTGGAAAACCCCTTCCACAGGTGTGTGTATGTTACTCTGAATGCGAGCTGCCTCTGCTTCATGCATTAATCGCACAGGCATGTGCTGATGTAAGGCTTCCTCCAAGGACCATGCATCTTTCCTTCCTACAAGGATCCCCTCCACCCTGGCCACCAGGAGGCAGTCATGAATCAGAAGGAGCTGCCCCACCCTCCTGGAGATAGCAGGAGTCTGAGTGGATGCTATTTTTAGTTTTTGACATACTTCCTATCAAGTATGCGATCTATATACATATATATGCCAACAGAAACAAAAATTCTAATTTATTTTAAAGAACAGGTATTCCCATCAGTATTTACTTCCAGAAACAATGTTTTAGCCATTACAATTTACCAAAGCATACATTTTTTGAGTTCTCAGTTTTCCTTTCCCCACATCAACTTGGTAACCTGTCAGAACAGCCAGCACAAAAAAGCATTTGAGTATTTCCAACTGACCTCATAGTACTACAGGGTTTTAAATAATTGATTAGCAGTTTTTTCCTTGGGACTATACTAACTGTGCAGAAAGTATTTATATAGATTTTCTAGAAGTGCTGTGTTTGTTAAACACAGTGAGGCAAGAGCTAGTCATTTTCACAAAGATTTAGCACTTTTACGAACAAAACGCTAATCAATTTTTAGAGTTAAATAAATCCCTGTACTATGACATCACAGGGCTTCCTGTAGCAACAGACTGTGATGTCGGCCACTGCATAGGCAGTTGGGGGAAGTGGAGGCTTTTAGAATGAAACAGTGAAAAATACAAACTACATTATCTGCGATACTTAGATGGGCAATAACAGGATAAAAAAAACAAACTAGAAAACATTAATGGTGGAAGATGCAATCTTTGTGCTGTGAGCTCTTCCCCTCCCATAGTAATGGAACTGGGGAGGGGGGTCTATTATGGCTCTCTTTCAACCCCACACCTATCTGTTTGTGTTGTTTTTGCTGCTGGGAAAGGAGTGTTGGGACATGCTTTCTGTTTTCAGCATTGTCCAGGGGAAGGGACATGCAACTACAAACCGACCGATACCGGACCAGGTTAAGCTGTTGGTTATTTCTGAGTGAATGGCAGAAAACTGGCCAGGACACCAGGGTAACTCTACCACTGTTTTTTGAGAAGTGCCATGGGATCTTTTTGTCGTTAAAAGATCTTTAACGTCCACCTGAGCAAACACCAGAGAAGGCTGACAGGACCTGTGCAGAAGTGTTCAAATCCTATTGCTCTAACAGCACTGGTCTCAAAGAGAAAACCCTTTACTCTGAAGCAAGGTTAAAAAGCTCAAATTTCTTGCTAAAAACATGTAGACAAGCAGCACTCACCCTAGTAGGGTGTTTACATGTTTTTAGCAATAAATTTGAGCTTTTTAACCTTACTTCAGAGTGAAGCATTTTCCCTCTGAGATTAGTACTATTAGCCCGATATCTCTCTGGTTTTGTCTATTTTTAATCGAGGCTCCAGCTTGCAGTTCTAGTGCTTGCCTTTCTTCCTTTACATATCCTACTGCTCCCTGCCAGCACAAGTTTAACTTCATTGAAGGGCAAGTAGAAAAAAAACAGAGCTGATTTCACTGTAAAGAATGAGGGGCAAGTGCAAATTCAGCTACAGTCATGGCTGGAAATTCCTAAAAGTTTTGATCTGGATAGCCCTAGACCTGGGTCCCCAAACCCCACACTAGAGTATCTGTTCACTGGAGGTCTCTCCCATCCTAGTATTGAGCAAACCTGACCCTACTTAGCTTCCGAGGTCTTTTTTTTTTAAATTCATTTTTATTGACAACAAACGGGTACACAGTCATAGTACATTTAAAGTCGTACAGGGGTACTTTCCATCCAATAATACTTAATCATTAATTGATTGGCTTTCCCATGAAGATCCAAGGGTACCCAGATTCTTTATTATAAACCAATTATCCAGCATCTCATTAAGACAGGTTGTGGGCCACCACCTCCCTCTCCTGCATCAACCCAGCCCCCTCTGGTGTTTTATCTCTTCTTCCCTTGTTAACTAAGCATCATACTTCAACTGGTAACCACCCCAGAACTCAGGTTTTCATATTTATCTAGCCAGGTAAACCATCTCGTCCACCTACGAGTAAATACCTGTGTCTGCAAGTTGATTTTAAAGGTTAATTCTTCTAGGGCTGAGATTTCTTGTACGATTTGAACCCAAGTTCTAACTGCAGGTGGCTCTGGGTTCAGCCAGGCCCGGGTAATGGTTTTGTGTGCTGCGGCTAGTACTATAGCCAGAGGTATATTGAATCAGGGCCTTTAATTCCACAGGGCGGAACGCCCAGAATCGCCTCAGACCACTCTAGGGGGCTTTCAAGCATGAAGAGGGTGTGCAGTATCTTGATTACCTCAGACCAAAAGGGCTGTACCCCGGGACATGCCCAGAAAATATGCAGATGATGAGCACTATCATCCCCACAAAGTCTCCAACATGTTTGGGAGCATGTTGGGTCTCTCCTATGGAGAAGTGCTGGGGTAAGAAAAAATCATACCCTTATCTTCCAACTAAACTCTTGCCAGAGTGGTGATCTGGTTGTTTTAGTAGCTGTATGAAACACTTTGTCCCAATCCACCTCTCTACCCTCCACACCCACCTCCTTTAACCAATTTATCTTAATTTTTTCTAGGGGGTCTTTCCTCAGAGTCGCCAATGCTTTATATAAAATTGATGTGTGCCCCTTCTGGGTTCGGCCAGCCGTCAGGCCCCTCATGCAGTCAAGAAAAGGGTGGACACGGTCTGGGTCCGGATCCATGTCCAGGCATGCTTCAATATGAGCTCTAACTTGTAAGTATCTGAAGTAGTCAGATCGTCGGAGTTCATATTTATGTCGGAGAGTTTTGAAGCCCAGGACCATGTTCCCCTGCATGAATTGTCCAAAGCTGGTCAGGCCCTGCCTACCCCAGGCCTTAAAAGTATGATCCAGGCGAGCTGGCATAAAGTCTGGGGTCCATGGGATTCTGCACAGAGGCCAAAGGGACCTTCTGATTCCATACTTCTGCCAGATCCTTCTGACGGCCGCCAGTGTATTACTGACAACCATCAGTGGGGGGGGAAGGTCTATTATAGAGCCCAGAGGGAGCATGACCCTAGCTTCCAGCGGAGGCCCGCGCCTGTCTTCCTCCCCTGCTCCATCAGTTGCCCAATTAGAAACATAGGTTGGCCTGACCACTGTAGGGCCCTCTTCAATTGTGTAGCTAAGTAGTAATCTTCTAGATCAGGGAGTGAACGGCCTCCTTTTCCCCTGTGTGTCTGCAGGATACGCATGTTAATTCTTGCTTTTTTACCACTCCAGGTAAATCCTGAAATCTTCCTATGCCATTTCTGGAATTGCATTTTATTTATTGGGATCGGCAGACTCTGAAATAAGTGAAGGAACCTTGGAAGAATGTTCATGGAGATTGAGTGTATCCTGGCATGCATGGGGAGATTTATTAATGTCCATTTCTCAAGATCTTTTGCTATCTGGTTTAATAGATGACTACAGTTCACCTTAAACAGTTGTGGTAGGTGTTTGGTTATATAAATACCTAAATATTTCATCTTACTTACTGTCCAGTCTATTGGGAGCATTTCCTTTATCTTGTTTGTAGGTGCATAGTAAAAACTAAGGGCCTTTGTCTTTGTTCTGTTTAGCACGTAACCCGCGTGCCTGCCAAACTCCTCCAGCAATGACCACACTTGGGGTATCGATTCCTCTGGATTTGATAGGGTCAGCATAACGTCATCAACATACAATGAAATTTTTCGGTCCATCCCCCCTACCTCGATCCCCCGAATCAGCTCTGACTGGTGTATTGCCAATGCTAGTGGTTCTATGTAGAGGGCAAATAAAAGGGGAGAGGGGCAGCCTGTTAAGCCCGTCCCAAGTCAAAACGTGAAGAAACACCTCCGTTCACCCTTACACAAGCTTGGGGTCCAGTGTACAGTACCCTCAGGCTGTCAATAAAGGGTTGTGGAAAGGCCATAGTCTCCAGGATTAAGAATAGAAAACTCCAAGAGACCTTATCAAAGGCCTTTTCAGCATCCAAACTCAGTAAACAGGATGGAATACGGTGACGGTGTATGACATCTATCACATTTAGGGCCACTCAGACACATGGCCGGTTTTAGGCACCAGCAAACCCTGCAATCGCTGGTGGCCCCCTTCTTATGAGGGGCCCCAACTAGAACAGTTTACCTTAATTATTTTAAATCTTTTTTTCTTATTATCATCTTAAAACAGCAACAAAGGACTGTGCAGATTTTGATGTGAGATCACGACTTCATGAAAAGCCTTACTGAGCTATGACCCAGGCAATAAGAGGCAGATGGGTAACAATGGATGTGAGAAAATGAACAGTATGCACTGACACTGCAGTCTCTCTCTAAATTTTTTTTAAGATGTCACTAGTACTGAAAATACGTAAAATGATGTGTGTATTGGTTACAGTCAAACATATGGGGTGATGGTTGGCCAAGTAGGGGGGCCCCCATGACTTCATTAATCTGCTGGGGGCCCCCAAATCTCTAAAGCCAGCCCTGCTCAGACACTATCCGGAGCCTGTCGCCCCCGGACGAAGCCCGTCTGATCCAAGTCAACTAGTTCTGGCAAAAGGGAGTTTAACCTAGCTGCTATAATAGCTGTGAAAATTTTATAGTCTGAGTTGAGTAGGGAAATGGGTCTATACGACTCGCACCTAGTGAGATCTTTGTTTTCCTTTGGTATTAAGGAGATAGTCGCATATTGCCACGAAGGTGGTGCTGGATTTCCATCTCGCCAGATCCCAGAGAAAACATCTGACATAAGGGGGACCACCTCTTTCCCAAAAGTCTTATAAAATTCGGTTCCAAAGCCGTCTGGCCCCGGACATTTACCTGTTTTAAGGGACTTAATGGTTCTGAATATTTCAGCTTGCGTTATTGGTTGTACCAGGGTTTGGCCCTCAGCTGGTGAAAGAGTGGGGATGGTAAGAGAACTCAAGAACCTCAATTTCTCTTCCCTTGTCGTCTCATTCTGGGACGTATATAAGTTAGTGTAGTAAGAGACAAAGGCCTCCTCGATCTGGGTCTGTCTGTTAACTAGGTGGCCTGTGGTAGGTGATATTATTTTTGTAACTGTGGCTTTAGCTTTATATTGTCTCAGGCGAAAGGCCAGTAAGCGGGAGCCCCTTGCTCCCCCCTCATAATATTTCTGCTTTAAATAAAAAAGGGACTTTTCCGTTTCTGCTTGTTGTATGCGAATCAATTCTTTCCTAATCTGTTTCAGGGTTAGGTCCCTAGACTGTTCCCACTTGGCCTTCTGGGCGTCCTCAAGGGTTTTAAGTTGTATATTAAGCTCCTTAAGCCTTTGTGTTGCCAACCTTTTTTTGGCAGAAGCGTAGGCAATTATTTTCCCACGCACCGTAGCCTTTAAAGTGTCCCAGAGAATTTGTGGTGTGACCCTTCCCACATTATTCTCCTGTATTGTGGTGGCAATGTGTTGTTTAAGATCTTCTACCAGGGTTTGATCTCGGAGTAGGGAGCAGTTCAGCCTCCATTGTGTATTTCTACATTGAAGGGACAAGTCCACCTCCAAAAAGAGAGGATTATGGTCTGATAGGGGAGAGCTCCCCACCCACATTGAAGGGAGTTGAATGAGATCTTTAGAATAAGTGAAGAAAGTGTCTAATCTAGAGAATATTTTAAAACAAGGGGAGTAACACGTGTACTCTCTAGCCGCAGGATACTTCTCCCTCCAAACATCCACCAGAGCCACCTGATCAAAAATCTTTTTAACTGCTCTTGCTTTCCTATAATCTGCATTTGGTATTTTAGATGTAGTGTCTAGGGCTCTGTTAAACACCAGGTTCCAGCCCCCATAATCAGGATTCCCTTCGTTTTTTCTGCCACTAGCTGGGTGAGTGAAGAGTAAAAGGACACAGGGGATCCTGGAGGGGCATAGACATTTATCAGAGTGATTAGCGTGTCTTGAACCCGTCCCACCACCAGGACAAACCGTGCCCCCGGGTCCTCCACTACCTCTTCCACCTCAAAAGGGAAGGAGGATGCCACAAGAATAGCGACTCCCCTCTTCCTGCCCGCTGCCAGTGAGGAGTGAAAAACATGTGGGTATCTTTTGGATTTCAGCTTTAAGACCTCAGAAGGCGAGAGGTGTGTTTCCTGTAGGAAGCACATGTCACACCCCTGCTTTGTCAAATATTTCAGTATCTGCTTTCTCTTTATCGGATTTTTGCTTCCATTAATATTATATATTAGGAACTTTGAATTGTGACTAGCCATCTCCAATTTCCAAGGTCAATCCCCTTAACCGAATCTTCTGACAGGCTTGTATTTGCATCTGTATAAAGAATATCCCCTTACATTCTAGCGTGTACCCAATTAGAACAATTACAACAACCAAACGTAACTGTAACTTTGCAGATTCAAACTGGAAAATCAAACAGTAAGAACATTTCAACTTCAGCACCCCCATCCAAACTCTAGGGGTTATCAAGTAGGGCATGGGTAGTCCCTCGAGATGAGTACTGAAGGGATCTCCCAGCACATATGAAGATGAACGACTTCCATGGTTAAGCTGGAAATACTCCAGCTTATGGGCCGTCATATATGTGACGGAAGTTGAGAGGCTCAGTCCAAGATGAAGCCTCGCCTTAGCCCTAGGGAAAATCCCTATCTGGGCTAAACCCTCTGACGTCTGAGAGAGAGTCCTCTGTATCAGGAGCTCTCAACTTGCCCAGCCCCCGCAGCCCTATGATCTCATAAATTGTGAACATTGCATAAATTATCAGTTTTAGTCCATTTGTTCATCATTCAGCCTTAGGAGCTTTTGCTTTTTTTTTTTTAAAAAAACATGCTCAACAAGGCAGCTCCCATTTCAAATATCCACTCGTTTTGGGGGTCCTCCTTTTATTCAGAGGTCCTTGTACTTCTTTGTCAGAAGGGGCATGCCCTTCAACCACCCAAGGAGCTAGGCGAATGAGTCCTCATTCACCCCCTTCCTCCACGCAGCAGTGCCACCCATAAGCATCATTTGGTAAATAGCACTGACATGTTGTGGCACTTAGTGCGCGTTTCTATACTGGAGTCAGAGGCCCCGTAGCCACCCCAAGTAGTGAGAAGTGCACTCGCTTCAGACCAGCTTGAGGCATCCGCTCCAACTCCATACCCCTCCTCCTCCAAGACACCCCATCCCCTCCCACACCAGGGCCGACAGCCAAAGCCCGAGCAAAGAAAAATCAGGCATACTAGGGGAGATAGAGAGGGAGAAAAAGGGAAGGGGGAGAGAGAGGAAAGGGGGGGAGAGTCTTTCTTTTCTATTGCATGTTTTAGACGCCAGTCCTGAACACATGCTATTCAGAAATCGCACTGAATGTCCGGCATACGATCAGGCAATGAGGGCCTTAATGCTAGTTCCAGTATCTAGTTCCTTCATGTTTCCAAGGCATTTTGTTGATCGGAATCCTCTTCAATATCTTGCAGGTGTGCTGCCTTCCTGTTCGCCACCGAGGGCTCACCGTATCTTTGCAGGGGAGTTGCAGTGTCCGCTCATAGATTTGAATCAGGAAGCCTCTTCGTTGTCCCCGGTTGTGCAGCGCCTCTTTGGGCTACCGACCAAGCCGATGAGATCAGGTCCCATTCTAGTTTTTCTTTACCCAGTGGTGGAACAGAGATACCCATCTCAGTGAGGTACTGTGCGGCTGCCAGGAGGTCCGCAAACACCCTTATGCCTTCTCCAGTTTCAATTTTCAACCTGGCTGGATGTAGGAGCTGTGCTTTTACCCCCTTCACTTTAAGTTGTTTTAGTATCGGCCATAGGGTACGTCTAGCCTCCTGTACCATGGTAGTGTGATCATTATCCAAGGTAACTCTCTGCCCTTTATATTGCATAGTGCCTTTTTGCCAAGCTCGGCACAGGAGCTCCTCCTTCGAACGGTAGAAAGTCAGTCGGACGATCAGGGACCTGGGCCTGGCTTCTGGGTTACGGGGTTTAGGACCCAGCGATCTATGGGCGCGATCCATTGCTAAATCGAAGTCTTCCGGGAGTGACAGAAGCTCTCGAAGCATTTGTTGTAAAAAAGCTATAGTGTCTTGATGGGTCGCCTCTGCACCTTCTGGGATCCCGTATATCCGAATGTTTTGTCGTCGACTTCTGCCCTCCAAGTCGTCTAATCGCCTAGTAAGTTCTCTGTCTCTCGCCAT
Source organism: Neoceratodus forsteri (assembly GCA_016271365.2). NCBI lineage: Eukaryota > Metazoa > Chordata > Ceratodontiformes > Ceratodontidae > Neoceratodus > Neoceratodus forsteri. Next base: position 1,548,974,397 of record CM028131.1, on the reverse strand, counting down.
GAGGTATAGTATCAGGTGGTCCTGTCTGTCTGTCTGTTCGGCTGTTTGCGTTAGGCAGAGCTCCATCTGGTCTGCTCTGTGTTCTATACGGTTGATGTCCGATCGGAGCTCCGTGAGGTCTCGGTCAATTTTTTGAACCGTTTGAGACATTTGTAGTATTGTAATGGCCAGGTCCGCTTTGGAGTTTGCTTTACAGGGGTTCCCTGCTTGTAGGCCCTCTGAGGGGTCTATGATCTCCGGTGTCTCCTGCTGTTCCAGTTGCAGCATTTCTTTCAATTTCTGAACTGGTGTGCTCTGTAACTTTCCCACTTTAGCTCTTGTTGCTTTGGCTGGTGAAGACATGTTTTAAATGAGCGATTTAATCCGATGTTGTGGCTGCGGAGACGGAGCCGAGAGCCTAGGGCGCCATTTGTTCTCTGACGTCACCGGAAGTCCAGCTTCTGAGGTCTGATGGTATCAGTCTCCAAGCTGGAAAGGTTGCAGGCAAGCCATATAATTCTGCCCATTTTCTATTCTGTTTTTTTTTAATAAAAAAAGAAAAGAACCCCCTTTCCATCAGTTCACTGACAGGACTGTGCCGGTTTCTCTGTTCATCAAAATGTTGCTGGTCATGTGAAACCACAATGATACTGCCCTACCTAAATATGGACCCCCAGGGTACCAAGTAACAGGCAAGCCCAAGTGCCCTGCCTAAACATGGATCACAAGAGTGCTGAGTAATGGGCATGACCAGGTGCCTTGCCTAAATATGGATCCCCAATGTGCCAAGTAACGGGCACGCCAAGATGCACACCAGTCGATCCCAGCAATGCCTCCATGATGGTGTCGGGTCCTTGCCCAACAGAAAGGTGGGAGGGGGACACTCAGTCCAGGTGCCGTAGCAGGGCACTTAGGGAACATGTCCCTTTACACTGACGGGGAGGGCCTCAGCCAGTCCAGGTGCCGTAGCAGGGCCCTTAGGGAACATATCCCTTTACACTGAGGGGGGAGGGCCTCAGCCAGTCCAGGTGCCGTAGCAGGGCCCTTAGGGAACATGTCCCTTTACACTGAGGGGAGAGGGCCTCAGCCAGTCCAGGTGCTGTAGCATGGCCCTTAGGGGACACATTCCTTTACACTGAAGGGGGCTACCTAGGTTCTTCCGATTCATAGGGGGAACAGGGAAAACATAAAATAGCAGGGTGCATCCACTTGGGAAAAATCAGGACGCGTGCCCCATGACACTCTACACCTGGGGATGCCCGAGCAGGGTGGATTACACAACAACAGTCTTGGCACGCTGGATCTCTAGGGAGGATGGGTACTGACAACAAGGAGGGGGGCTAGAACACTGCTCTGGAGCTGTGGCTAGGGTGACTGGTTTCACCTTACTTAAATTATAAACTGGTATTTCACCAGATCATACCATTAGTCCCCTGATGCCTTATAAGGCAATTCATCGAGTGTATTAACTCCTTTGATGTCTCTGTATTGTGATGCTTCTCTGGCTTTGTCTATGTTGGCTGTACCGTACGACCACTTTAATTTCGTATACAAGGGCACATGAGAGCAATTACCAACAAGAAACTGGATATCATGAATGATGCATGAAGTACATGGTAGTGACATGGGCTGTATTATATCCAAGGGGATCAAAGTTGTTTGCAATTTGCCTCCGGGTGAGGATAATACGATAGGACCCACCACTCCTCTAAAAGGAATCAAGGTGGATCTTCAGCTTATACACCTTTCATTCCAAGAGCTTTACTGAAGATTTAGACTAGCACCTCAATTTTACAGTGCCCTCTATATCTTTCTTTTTATGAAGTTTTCAGCAGAGATTTTTTTTTTAACCAGTTGTCATTGATGTTACTTCTCTGATCCACAAGGTGGTGCTCTATTACCATGCTGTCTTCTTGGAGCTAATCTTTTTCTCCCCGTTGGGACACCACTGATGTGGGATATTCTTGTCCAGCTGTTAACCCCGCCATTCTAGGACGTATGTATACAATAAGACACATCAGAGTGTGTAATTATGGGTCAATAATTGCACACAGAGTGTGTTAGGCACGAAGCGTTTGCCCAGAGTGACATTAAACATGCAAAAGGAAAGTGCAATTATTGACCATAATTATGTATCCCTTAAGTGTCTTACTGCATTTATAACATGGGCTCTACTTAAAAATGCTTTAAAGAAGTTTGTTTTATGATTTTCATGAGATAATAGGAGCAGAAGTCGAAACCATAGTTGTAGTATAGGCATATTGATACTGTAGCAGAACCTGGTGTACAGGCTAAAACAAGTGCCAGAGAGTAATTATGGCCAGATAACTACACTCTTGTACATGCCTTTTAGCCAGTCAGGTGGCTAGAATGTTACCCATGTTATAACTCATTTTACCTTATTGTGTGCTCACTAACCCAGTGTGCCCAAAGGGTTCAACTAACATGGAGTTGCAGGGAACAATGCCTGCTGGATATCTTTCAGGATGCGTTTCTTGCCCAGCTGATGACTGATCTGACAAGGGAGGGACGTGTCCTGGATGTGGTCCTGTCAGACGGTGAGCTTATCAGGGACCTAGTTGTGGGGGACCCACTGGCAGGAAGTGATCACGCCATGGTTTGGTTCTCTCTAGACCTTGGGGCGGGGGTAGAACACACAAAACCATCAGTGTTGGATTTTAGAGGGGCAGATTTCGGTTGGATGGAGCGGATCCTTAGGAGCTACCTTGATGGGATTAGGCCAAACATGGACATGGAGACCCAGTGAAAAGGGGCTCCTGGAGGCTACCAAGGCCTGCATGACAGAGAGACACAAGTGGGGCAAAGCCAAGAGGCCGAGCTTGTGGACAAAGGAAGTTCAGGATGCGGTGAGGGAAAAAAAGGCTGCTTATAACAGATACAAATGTTCTCGGGGGGGCTATATCCAAGGAGGAGTATGATAAGGCAGCCAGAAGGGTCACCAGGATGGTGAAGCCGAACAAGGCAGGGGCGGAGCCGAGTTTGGCACAGGGATTTGGGGGGAAGGTTCTTCAGGTGTATTAGGGAGAGAAGAAAGGGAAGAGGAAGATTAATAGACTGAGGATGGGGGTGGGTGGGTGGAAAAGGTGGGGGAAATGGTGAAAGTACTAAATGACTTTTTTGCCTCGGTCTTCACTAAGGAGGATGGGGGGGGCGGCACTGCAAGGGGAGAGGGATGGGGGACCAGGAGGGGAAGTGGGGGAAAGGGATGCTGAAATCCACAGTGGGAGGGTGTGGGTAGCCCTCAAGGCCCTAAGAGTGGATAAAGCACTGGGCCCAGACAGCATCCATCCCAGGGTGCTCCAAGAGCCGGCTGATACAGTGGCCACACCCCTGATGGACCTTTTAACTCCTCCCTGCAGTCGGGGTGGGTGGCCTCGTGACTGGAGGATGGCCCATGTGTGCCCATATACACAAGGGGGCTCACAAGAGGAGCCGGGAAACTACAGGCTGGTCAGTCCGACATCGGTAGTGGGCAAAGTGATGGAGGTCATCTTGAAGGAAAGGCTGGAGGAGGTTCTGAAGACACGGGGTTACTTAGATGATCGCCAGCATGGCTTTGTTAAGGGCAGATCATGTCAGACCAACCTGGTGGAGTTCTATGAAGGGGTGATGAGGATGCTGGATCAGGGCAGGCCAGTGGATGTCCTCTTTCTAGATTTCAGCGGGCATTTGACTTGGTACCGCATCCCGGGCTGCTGGGGAAGCTGGAGGAGATGGGGATAGAGGACAGATGATCAGCTGGATAGGAGACTGGCTGGAGGGGCATGTACAGAAGGTGAGGGTAGGAGGGGAAGTTTCATCCCCCAGGAGAGTCATTAGCAGGGTCCCACAGGGGTCAGTACTGGGCCCACTCCTGTTTAACGCCTATATCTCAGACATTAGAAGAGGTATCAGGAGCGGGATGAGTCTCTTTGCACATGACTCGAAGCTGTGGGCGGTTGTAGAGGGGGAGATGGGGAAGCTGGCTCTCCAGGAGGACCTGGAGACTCTGGGGAGGTGGTCACGAGCATGGAAGCTCAAGTCTAATGTGGGGAAGTGCATGGTTCTGCACCTGGGGGCCAAAAATCCAGCTTATGTATACACCTTGAGGAGAGACACACTGCAGGTTTCTAGGGGGGGACAGGGACCTCGGGGTGGTGGTGGATGCCAAAATGAATAACTCTGAGCAGTGTAGAAGGGCTGCAGCCCAGGCAAATAAAATGCTGGGCTGCATAGCCAGGGGGATAACCTCAAGAAGTTGAGAGGTGTTCCTTCCGCTGTACAACTGTCTGGTTAGCCCACACCTCGAATACTGCGCCATGGCTTACCCGGGTTAGAGGGTGACAGGGATCCCTCCAACAGGATATATGCTTTAGGGCCCTGTGGGACATTCTGGTCGAGGTTGGGTTGGGGTGGTCAGATGTACTAGGGCTGCTAACCTCTGATGCTAGGGTCTCCCATTTTTCCTGCTCCCTGGCTGCTGTCATCTGGAGCTCCAATGTGTGCATGTGCAAGGTTGTGCATGACTGCACGCAGGAATTCGGCAGTGTGTCTCTTCCTCTACATCATCAGCCGCTGAACTTCCGCCTGGGAGTAGCAGGTGGCAGTGTGTTTCAGCGGAGTGTAACACCACCGGGAGGACAGCATCCTCTGGGATGTTTGACCCCCAATTTACCTTACACAAACTTAGGCACAGCTCCTGAACTACCTGTTGGGCACAAATGAAATCTACTTACACTGGCATTGAAAGTGCCAATGTGGGGGCATGGCTAGCAGCTGACAAGCACAGATGCCCTCAGAAGGCTCTGTCACCTACATCACTTTAAAACCTATGTGTTATTAATTTTGCATTTTTACTGTCCCTACACTTCTTGAGCTAGGTACAGGACATTGCTGTCTACCTTCTGGTGAAATACTGTTCAGTTTGGAAGATGGGCAGACCAAACAATTAACAAACCAAAGATGGCGGCAAGAGAAAGGCACCAGCGCCCTCAACGAGTGGAAGCAACAAAAGGACAGATCTTGGAGGATGGAGATGGAGGCCTTGCTGTGAGAGTGAATGATGCACTACAATCCATGAGAGTGCTTGACCAAAAAAAAAAAAAAAAGCTGATGCCTTCAACTTGTGGGTTACCAATGTGGAAACGAAGGTAGCAGGGCTAGAGAAAGAACAAAGGACTAACAGCCACCTTCAACAAATTGCAAGCAGCATCTACCGGGATCATTACAGAGAACAAGCTTTTGAGAACAAGGCTGGAGAAAACGGAGCGCATGCTCCAAATCTGTTCCCTAGCGATCCCCGAAAGAATAGAAGGCTCTGACCCACTAACCTACCTCTGCTCCTTGATGCAAGATTTACCGAATAGTGGGGTGGATATTCTTCTAATAAGGGCCTATCACATCACCCTAAGGCACCATCCCAATAACCCAGACTTGGCTCGCACCAAGATAGCCACCACTACCGGAGTTTATGTTTGCGATTTAATCCTGCAGAAGGCTAAGACAGCTGGGACTTATAAACCAAGATGGTTCATTCATCTACTGTTTTCCCAACCTAAGCATCGCCAACCGCCAGCACAGCCGGGCTTTTGATGCAGTAGGACCCGGCTTTAGGGAATTTGGAATCTCATAGGCATTACAACTGCCAGCCAGACTGAACATCATATATGCGGTCTAAGTATAATAGGCACTGAAATCCTAAAAACCTGACTGGCTAGAACCAGTCACCTGACTGTGCAATGATGCAGTACTACCTACTCATGGTCATCCTGGTATCTAGCCTCATCACAGATCACTACAATGCACAGAATTTCACAAAAAAAAAAAAAAGCTTGGTTGACATTTTTTACCACCCGCTAATTTGATCTAATAGCCCCAGCCTGCCTAAGTTCAGGCTAGCTGTCATGTTCTGCTCCTAGTTCAACAAAAACCATAAACCCCGACAAACACCAACATAAAGAAAAATCTGTTATACGATCTGTTTACTTCCTCTGAAATGCATCATATAGCCGTCTATAAACTAAGATTTATTTGCAATTCTTGCAACTGACTCTGGCCACAGCACTGACTCACTCAGTGTCTGTCGTGTTACGTGCACACATTATCCTACACCTGGAAGTCTCCAAAGCTGGGTTTTCCATTTATTTACTTTGCTGTAGCAGTGACTGAGCCTGTTAGCAAGAGTATGTGGGCAGGGTTCCAGTCTACATATCAGACAGCAAAAATAAATATGTACATGCTTAACATACTACAAAATCTCTTAAATGGATAAAACAAATCTTCAATATCTCTGTTTAATATTTTCCACTCTTTGTGGTCATGACATGCACTCGTTGTGTTTTGGGGGGGGGACCTGTTGCCCGCACTGAGCCTGCTCAGTGTATTCCATGCTCAGTGTTATTCAGGCGGGTGGGTGGGTGTGCGCGCAACAGCACATAACAACTGACCCTAGTGAGGGATAAAAAATTAATAAAAATATGAGGAAATTCAACAAAACCTCAATGTTTTATTTTACTTTGCCAGTAGGTGGATGGACAACTTTATGTAAAAAAAAAAAACATGCATTCATTTTAAATTTAACGTCATAAAATATGTATTTCAGCAAAGACACACATTTAAAACATGAAAGCCCATTTTATAAGCACAAAAACACAGGGTGTTGGTAGTACTGAGATACCCACACACCCAGGGGCAGAAGGCACTCACTATGCCCCTAGCTGTGCAGGTAACTCAGTACTACCAACACCCAGCCATGTGCTACTGCTTACATATATGGAGATCCGACAGAAGCGGGCAGAAAGCTAGAAGCAATTATAAAGGTCTTTGAGGCAGAAGATGTGGATGATGCAGAGGACACTTGAAAAACGGCAACAGAGCCTTTTGGTTGTGTTCTTTTATTCAATATACACTTTGCTGCTTTGTAAATAGGTATGTGTTTATGCTTGGCTGAAGTCTTTCTTTTCTGGCACCACCTTGCACATGCTTGACTTTGGAACACTGATATTTTACATAATGAAGTATGTCTAGCTACTCAACTGTCAGACAAGCAGAGACTCTCTCAGGGGTTGGGTACAAAATGGTGGAGACCACATGGCACTCTGTCTTTACTCCCGGGCTCATGCAGGCTGTTTTATGTGGCTCTAGATGGATCAGAGCAAGCATAGCAAAATGGTTTGGCTGGGTATCCCCCAATCCATCGGCGTACATCCACGTGCCTACCTATGTTGCTGCAACCAAATAACTAACTAGCGACTAGCCAGCGCAAGGTTAGTGCTTATAATTATTGCTTAATCCTGTTAACGCAAATAAGATTAACTCTGTTGGTGTGCCGTGCATGGAGCCCTGGGCACAGGGTTCCCTTTGGTTTATAATTCAATTCTTTTGAATGCGTCAACAGAGAAGGGGCAATGTTGTGAGTTGAGAACTGCAATTTTTTCAAAATGTATTCAATGCAGTGTTTTTGAGTCTTTTGGACATTTTAATACTTTTTAATTAAACAGTTTGTTCATTTGCTGACAGTGTTGGGGGGGGGAGATCTGAGGATACACTATAAATGATGCAAGTGGGGTTTTAAATCCTACTTTGTACTTTTAGTTAGTTATAGGATATACGGACTTCAAAGCTTTTTTGCTTGTTCACAATCAGAGGGATTCATTCTGTGGACACTTTATAAAATACGATAATGGACAGAAGTCTGTGCCCATACTGCACCATTTCTACTTTTATAAACAATGCTGAAATGTAGTATCACTGTGGATGGAGACCCCGACTGCGGTAAGAATGGAAGAGGAGGATGGGATTTACTGCTGTGAAATTGCTTGATGCTGATCAGATACTCTGAACCAAGCTTAACTTTGTGTGTTCATTTTTCTAAATGAATAAAATAAAGTTAAAAAGTGCCAATGTTTCTTTAAATTAGACACTTCAGCATCTGTTGGCGTTTCTCCCCGCCCCCAAAAGAAGGAGGCGCATGGCCTCGAAGCATTGAGTTATAGCCCAGTGGCAATTTGATGCAACAGACAAATGAATTGTGGCACCACAGAAATCTATTAGCAAACATAAGTGACAGCAGGTATCCGCATCAAGGGTTGGAATGCAGTGTATAATGAAGTATATAAAATGAAACAGTGTATAAAAAAAGTATATAATAACTGGCTAGTGGTTTTTCCCATAGGGAAACCCAGTTATATTTCACCATTATAACCTGCAGGTTATAATGGCGAACACATGCCAGGTTTCCCTCGGTCCACACATGGGTCAGCCACTGCTCTTGCCTTCCTCAGCGCCAGACTTGGGACACTTTATCACAACTCGCAGTCGGTGGCAAGTACATTAAAAAAAAAAAAAGGCCTCATCACTGGAGTTTTTTACTCCTCGATTAAACCATTAAAAAGTTTTCAACAGTTGCTTGGCTGTGGACCTCACTTCATACTGACCAGACCACGACTGAACAGCGATATATTTATATTTTATATAACTGCTGTGGCTAAAAAAACACTCTCCAGCAATTACAGAAAATAAAACATGGGGTGGTGTGTTTAACTCAAGATTTTACACACACCCTTGGTTTTTGGATGCTTAAACAAACCACTTGGGCTACGTTCTCGGGGTTTATGTAACATCCAACATCTTGTGTGTATGTAAAATTCCCATTAAACACATCACACCATGTATTATTCCATATATAATAACTGGTCAGCAATTTCTCTCAATGTACTGACCAGGTTGATATTTTCCATAACAACCAGCTGGTTGTTATGACATTCATGAGCCATGCCAGTCAAACTATGCTGCTACCTAATTGGCCAACATTCTGTATGTGGGCAGGGCCAAACAGTCTCACAAACTGCTGGAGAAAAATTGCTGGTCTGTTGTTATAAAAAATAAAAGATGGGGAGGGTTTTTCATATGATAATTTATTGCACACCCTCGTTGTGGGATGCTTTGATAAACCCCTTGGGCTTCAGCCTCGGGGTTTATGTAGCATCCCACAACTCGGGTGTGCATTAAATTATCATATCAAACCCTTCCCCATCCATTATTCTCTCTCTCTCTATATATATATATATATATAAAATGAGATGCAATACATAGAGTATATGACAAGTTTTCACATCTGCTGCTGCTTTACAAACAATGGGCAGGGAGTGAAAACAGTTCAATGAAGGCCCAGGTGTAGCCATTCAGAAGGGACATTGGTTTTCCAGCATCAGACTGTACGCACTGTAAGGTGACACTAGCCAAACAGCATTGTGCTAAGTATTTCTGTATTTAGCTACAAATAACAATGTTCCAGAAGCCAAATCATCAAAGAGCTGACAGTGGATTTCCTGGAAGAAAATATGCCTACGTACAGTAATAGCATGGTATTACAAGCGGAAGATTGTGTCAGAAAGAAGACGATGGACTTCGACACTGTGACACATATGGTGGTTAGGAACCAGGCAGCTGACAACCTACAACTAGACTTCAGCAAGGCCTTTGATCCGGTCCCTCATAGATGACTTATCCAGAAGGTGGGAGAACAGGACTAAAGGAAACTCCATGTGGACTGGTAAGTTGCTGTCAAACAGGACCCAGAGAGTCATCCTAATGGAAATTTCTGTGACATTAGGAAGTGAACCCGTCCACTGACAAATGGAGTGCCCTGGGATTGGTGCTATTCAGTATGTTTATTTTCCTCAGGGGCCCACTGGCCCAAGGGGGTGGAGTGTGGTGGGGAGGAGGATATGTTCGGGTGACAGGGATGGTAACACAACAGTCAGCTCTTCCTAGGAATTGGCCGACAGTAATGTAACAGCTCTACCCATGAGGTACCAATGGCAAACTGGGCTGTGCCCCTGGAAGAGGCACAGGTGCCTGACTCTGGCAGGGGTGACCATGGGTCAGTTGGCGCTGATGAAAAGGAACTTGTGGTGACACCAGCGGGTGGGGGCAGAAGTCAGCAAGGAGGACTGTAGTGAAATGAGACTCTACTGTTAAAGGGGTGGAATGGATGGTAGGTAGAGGGGTTAAGGGAAGGGGGGTGGTCAGATGCCTGCCTGGAGCATCAGCCATCCGAGATTGGGATACGATGTGTGTGTGTATTGGGATGGGAGGTGGGGGCAGGGAGTTCTGGTACACCTTGACACTAAAGATCTGGCGAATCGGACTGTGGAGACATTGAAGAGAGACTTCCAGAGGCTGAGGGACAGACTGAAGAAGCACTGCTTCCTTAGCCTTTCCTAAGGCCCTTCCTGTCTGGGGTGGGAGGAATGGGAAAGACAGAGTAAGGGAGGTAGAGATCAAGAAGTTCAGCAGGTGGTTAAAGGGGTGGTGTCATGAATGGAAGTACCACTTTACAGGGGACTGGAGAGGGCTTCTGGGACAGAAGGCTCTTAAAAGGTGATGGCCTTCACCTGACAAGAGAGGACTAGTGCGTTGGGGAGAGGTTTAATGTCTTCACTGGCAGACGGTTAAATTAACTGTGGGGGAGGCTGGGGATTCCACTATGGAGGGAGGAACAATGGGGAACTTAGACAGGGACTTTGCCAAGGATGGGAGTCAGGTGTTCAGGGAATACTAGATGGGAGAAATGAGTCTGGGGGCAGGGCTGGGTAGACACACTAGACATGAAATGAAGGGAAAAACACAAGACACCAAGGTTATTAGAGAAAGGTGATGGGGACGGCAAGTGAGAACCGATAGTGGTGCGGGCGTATGCTGGAGGGCAGTATGCCTCAAGGCCAGAAGTCTGGGTAATAAGATAGAAGAGTTACTTAACTACTTAACGTAACAGTAGATCTTAGAGGTAACCCAATTCCTTATCTCTCACTTATTCCTGATCCAGTGGCTGGTAAACCATCCGTATGCAAGTCTTCCTGCCTGACAATTCTGTGAGCTGAGCTCACAGTGATTCTACCTCTTCTTTCCCCGAATGGTAACATCCTTTCTAGGGACATGGATATGTTGTTCATCCACACTCATTGGCAGGTATCCTTGCCGCTTCAAATCTTGCCGGAAGGTCTTCAAGCTTGCTCCTCCCACCCACCCGGGTGGTATAACTCTCGGCTCCGCCCCATGACGCCAGATCTTCCTTACCGCTTGGAAGCTCAGGTTCCCTCCTTAACGCTCTGCGTGAGACTAGTTCCTATTTCTCCGTTATGGATTTAAAAATAAATTTTCGAAAAGACTTCAGCTTCTATCCCCCGCGCCGCGATGGACAAATCGACTCTCGGATTTTCGGAGATGCCCATGGGCAGAAGATGTCTCGGACGGATCCACACCCATGTGTGTCTACTGCTTAGGTCTTGAGCACGACCCGCAGGCTTGCGACCTGTGTTCATCTTTCTCGGCCACGTCCTCAAGACCGTATGCCCGATTGCAACTGGGCCGCCCGAGAAGCGCTTCCTCCGTGAAGTCCAAGGAGGCCGGTTGGCGGGTGTCTGCGGGGCGCGGCTCGTGGGATCAGCTCGAGCGGATGGTCGCCCTCGGCGAGGAGGCGCGCGTCAGCCGTGATTCCTCAGCCGCCGCATTTATCCCGCCTCTGGGCTCTTTCTACACGGCTTCTTTTAAGGGAGCTTTGTCTGTCCCTTCCACTAAAGGAGAAGGGCTCTACGCTCATGGACCTTATTTCGGTCCAAAAGAGGGACAGGGGTAAGTCCCTCCGTCGACGCCTTGGGAGCGGGAAAGGTCCTCTCCCGGCCGCCGACCGTCGGCTTCGTCGGACCGCCGCTTCGCCACTGGCCTCACGGTGTCCCCGCCAGGTCAGTTGACCGAGACTCCCACCGGCGAAGTCGAGATTTTCTAATCCATTGGACGGGCTTCGCCTTTAGCAGCTGAGATTCCTCTCCTGCTCCCGGAGGAGTTGAGGATCCCGTGGCTCGCCTGTGCCTCGGTTCGGAGCCCTCGGATGGACCATCCGAGCGGAAGGGAGTGCGGTTCGGCCGCCGACACCTCCCGCACCGACCTTGGAAATTCGGGACTCTCGGGTCTCGGACCTCTTGTCGGTCCAGCCGATCCCACCGTCATAGGGCGGTCTCGGCACCGCGTAGCGGCGTCACCGCCGTCCTCCTCCTCGGATGAGGGAGGCTCGTAGAATTACGCCGATGGCACGAGGACCTTATGTTGCAACAGCTCCTCCTGGCCGGGAGTAAGCCGACCGCCGCCTTTCCCCGCCATTATGGCTGTCACCGAGCGGCCGACACAACCCGACTTATCCGAGGAGCCTATACCCAGGCCGTTGTTCGCCAAAACCAGCTGCTCCACCGATTCGGTGGAACCTCCGCCTCCACAGCCACCACATGGGGTCCACCAAGGATTCTCGGTCGGCTAAGGGTCTACCCCATCGGCTGTCAGTTACCCTCACTCCCGACCGACCTCGGCAGGTGAAGGGTGGCTCAGGCCAGAGGCAGCCTTTCGAGGACTCTTCCGAGTCCAAGATGATTCCTCCTTTTCTCCAAGCGACTGGACTTGGAGTCTTCAGGAGGTCAGTCAATGGACGATAGCCCATCGTCCTTCCTAGTGGACTGCTTCGCCATCTCGGAGTCCACCGATGGAGCTCGAACCGCTTCCAACCGTGGCCAGGTATCCCCACGGAGACTGGACCGAGGGGATTCTCCGATTGAGGCCTTTCCGTGGCCGAGGCCACAGTGGGTCCGCACTGGAGCTTTGGTAGCGCCCTGCCTGCCCTGCGCCGGCCAGGATGGCCAGGAGGTATGCCGGTCCCTACTGGTTCCCTTGTCCGGTTTTTCGAACACCCTCTGCTGAGGAGTTAGTTAATGGCAGCGCTTCCGACGCTGGGGCCGCAACGCCAGGATGTGGACAAACCTCCTGACAAGGAGTCCAAGAAATTGGACTATGTCGGGCGAAGTCTACGCTATGCCCCTCTCTGCCTTCGCCAGGCCAGTTCGGCCGCCCTCATGGCACATTTTCTCATGCCCTGTTGGGCCCTGATGAGGTCATCCTCATCTTCCGCCGATCTGCAGACTACGGCGTTAAGCAGGTGCGGACCAGGGCAGGGCAGTGGCCAAACAGCAGCTCCAGACTGCTTTGGACATAGGGACTCATGTGCCAGATCGGTGGGCGCCGCAGGGCAAGGCCGGCGGGTTTGGCTGAGGATATCCACCTTACTCGGATACCCAGCACAAGTTGGCCGGATGTTCCTTTTGGGGACTGACCTCTTGGCCCTGGGGTGGAAGGTCACCTGCAGAGGATCGAAGTCCAATGCTACCTTGGACTCTGTCTCTTCCGCCAGAAGGACAAAGGCCGAAACCACAGCCTAAGCTCCTTTCGGGCCCCCAGCCCTCGCGCTACCCGGCCCAGCAATCAGGGGCTGCAGACTGCCTGCATCCCAAACCCAAGCCGCCGGCTTCTAACAGGAGGCAGGAGGAAAGGCCCAGGAGGTCCCTCGGCGGTCCCTCCTCCAAGCCTGCTCAGTGACGGGCTGAGGGTGTCGCCTTCCATTCCCGCCACTACTTCCTGTCTCGGGGGACGGCCCGCATTCGCTCCGCCTGGTCCGCTGTTTCCACGGACAGGTGGGTCTTGGAGGTGGTGGGAAGAGGCCTGCCTCTGGAATTCGAGCAGGCACCACCCTCAGAGCCAGCCGCCTCAGGGGCTTCGGGATCCCCAGCCTCACTGCCGCTCTTCGAGCCGACATCGCTCTCCTCCTTCAGAAGGAGGTGATAGGAGGTGGACCTCCTTCAGACCCAGGGTTTGTGTCCAGGTACTTCCTGGTTCGAAGCGGACGGGGGTGGCTCCTATTCCTCATCCTCACGACCTAAACAAGTTCCTAAGGTCTGTAACCTTCAGGATGGTCACTCTGGCTCAGATAATACCATCCTTGGAACGCGGGCGTGGTTCCTGCTTTCTGGACTTGCAGGACGCTTTTCCACGTCCCTATCCGTCTGCCTCACCAGAGATTCCTTCGCTCGAGCGGAAGGATCCCCTTCGATTCCAAGCCATGCCTCGCTTGTCTCCAGCTCCCAGGGTCTTCACCAATGCATGGCAGTGTGACAGCATTCCTGCGGGCGCCGAGGGGTCCGGGGTGGTCTTGCCTGGACGACTGGTTGATAGCAGCTCCTCCAGGAAGGAGGCGGAGTGGTCAGAGATCTGGCCCTCCAGGTCTGCTCTCAACTGGGCCTCCTTATCAACGAGGCCAAGTCGGAACTCAGTCAAGCAGGTGATTCTATTCATCGGGCGCAGCTCGATTCTCTTCGAGCCAGAGAGCGGCTCCACGGACAGGCCGAGGTTCTTTCCTCCTGCCCGATCATTTCTGGTTGGGCACTGCTCCTGCCCGGGACTTCCTGCGCCCTGTCTCATCGTGCCTGCACCAGCGTGGTCCGTTGGGCCCGCTGGAACATGCGTCCCTTCAGTGGGGACTGGCCAGCCAGTGGTCACAACGCTGCGATCCTTGGACCAGCCTTTCGGTCGACAGGGATGAACGCCTCCAGTGGTGGACTGCCCAGATCATTTGCAGGAGGGCATCCGTTCGTCCGCCCGAGCCGGCGTGTCTCTATCGACCCATGCCTCTGATGGGTTGGGGTGCCCATCTGGGGAACATCGGCTCATGGCCTCTGGTCCCCGCGAGTCCCGATGCCACATCAACCTGCTGGAGCCCGAGCGGTCCACCCAGCTCTCACCGCCTTTGCTCCGCTTCCTCCGGGTCAAGTGGTCCGAGTCCAGGACGGACAATACCACGACCATGTACTATCTAAACCGCCAGCGGACGCGCCCCATACTTCTATGCAAGGAAGCTCCATTTGGTCACTGCGGCGCAGCCTGGAGGCGGATCTCCTAGCCATTCACGTGGCAGGAGCCTCCAACACCTGGCTGATGCCCTGAGCCGGATGAGGCTGCATCCCACGAGTGGTCTCTCCTGCGGAGGTAGTACAGCATCTGTTCTCCCATTGGGGCACACTCAGGTGGACCTGTTTGCCTCCAGGGAGAACTGCGAAGCTGAGTCTGTTCCATGCCCGCCTCAGCAGGGCTCGCTGCAGGGGATGCCTTCTAGGCAGTGGACCCCGGGCCTCTTTCCTTCTTTCCCCATTTCCCTTGATCCACAAGTGCTTCTCAATGAGGAGGACAACGAGGCAGGTGATTCTGATAGCCCCAGACTGGCCTCGCCAGTTCTGGTACCCAGATTCCTCAGTCTCAGCTCCAGGACTCCGCTGCAGCTTCCAGCTCGCCCGGACCTGCTCTCAGTCAATCAGGGAAGGTGTTCCATCCGGACCTTCAATCCCTGCACCTGACGGCCTGGTTCCTTGAGCGTAGAGTTCCAGGCCTTGGGTCTTTCCTGACCAGGTCCTCAATGTAGTTGAGGTCTCCGCATGAGTCGATCAGAAAAATGTTATGCCTTCAAATGGAAAAGGTTTTCCATTTGGTGTCAGGCAAGAGCTTGGACCCTTCCTCCTGTTCCTGGCAAGCATCTTGGACTATTGTATGGTCCTTTCTAGTCAAGGGCTTAGGGTCGACGACCCTAAGGGTGCACCTGGCAGCCATCTCTGCTTACCGGGCGCGGGCCGGGAAGCAGTCGGTGGCGTAGGAGAAGGTGGTCTGGCGCTTTTCAAAGGCCTTGATCACATTTCCCCTCCATGCGGGAACCCCAAATCAGGATCTACTGCTGGTATTGGCCAAAGCTCATGGGCAAGCCATTCGAACCTATGCACAGTGTGCTTCTCTCTCACCTGTGGTGGAAGACCGCCTTCTGGTGGCTATCACGTCAGCCAGAAGGATGGGAGGCTCAGGCGGCTTCCATCAGTCTCCTTACCTGGTCTTCCACAGGGACAAGGTTGTCCTGTGCCCCCACCGAAATTCCTTCCGAAGGTGGTGTCGGAGTTTCACCTTAACCAGGTGTTGACTCTGCCGGTGTTCTACCCCAATCACACCTCGGAGGCCGAATATAGGCTCCATACTTGGACCCTAGAAGGGCGCTCGCTTATTATAAGGAGCGCACGGCTGAAATTCGGGGAGAGGTTCGCCAGCTGTTTGTCACCTACGCTGAAGCCGCATCTGGCAGACCTGCAGCCAAGCGGACGATAAGCAGGTGGGTAACCTCCTGCATAGATCTCTGATATAAGTTGGCGGGCATGGAGCCTCCCAGAGGGATAAGAGCTCATTCTACCCGCCATACTGGTAACAGTGGCTGCTTCCAGGGACGCCCCTATCCAGGAAGTCTGCAGGGCTGCTACCTGGAAGTCAGCAAACACCTTCATTACCCATTACCACTCGACCTTGAGTCACTTGGGATGCTGGTTTGGGGCCTCGGTTCTCAGTCTCTCTTTCCCAAAGTAAATAGCAGGGGTGTCGTCTTGCCTCCCTCCTCCCGAGGAGAACTGCTAGAGAGTCTGCCAATGAGTGTGGATGAACAACATATCCATGTCCTAGAAATACAGGTTACTCACCTGTAACAGGAGTTCTAGGAGTGGTATGTGTTTCCATTCCACCCATCGACCTCCGGCTCGACGCACAACCTGAGCTGCAGCGGCCAGATCTGACGACGCGGGGCGGAGCCGAGAGTTATACCACCCGGGTGGGTGGGAGGAGCAAGCTTGAAGACCTTTCGGCAAGATTTAAAGCGGCAAGGATACCTGCCAATGAGTGTGGATGAACAACATATACCATTCCTAGAACTCCTGTTACAGGTGAGTAACCTGTATTTACTGCTTCAATCCCTTCTCTAATGTAGATGGCCACCCTTCCACCTCTATCATGCCTATATAATGGTGTAGCCTGGAATGGCTATGTCCCAGTAGCTGTTCACACTGGCCCAAGCTTCTGTAACGGCCACTAGATCCAGCACAGAGTTTGTCACCAAAGTCTGGAGCTCACAAATCTTTGGGGATATCTCTGTCATCAAGTCACACACACACACACATAAATATATATATATATATATATATATCCATACACACACACACACACACACACACATATAATATACTTTTATTAAAGTGTGCCATGGATTCACTGAAAAAATGGCTAGCATTACCCACTGTTCTACGTAGCATTTTGCTATGCTATACCAGCTATTTTAATACCCTGAGGGTGGAGCAGTGGTGTGGCCTACATAGATTTCAGTAAGCCATTCAACACCATTCCATACAGGAGACCATTAAGCAAGATGAGTAGCTTATGAGTGGATCAAAAGGTGGTAAAATGGGTAAGAAATCGGTTAGGGGTTAGGCGACAGAGGGTAGTGGTAAACGGAGTTCGCTCTGAGGAGGAGGGTGACCAGTGGAGTGCCTCAGGGATCAGTGTGGGACCGGTCTCTTTAATGCCTTTATATTAAGTAAGTAAGTTTATTTCCTCAAAAGCCCTTCCTAAACTCCAGAGCCTTTACAAAATTCCTAGCAGCATTAAAACCACAATAATAAATAACATTTTATATATACAATTTTAACATAATTTACATCACTGAAATGTTTGATTAAAAAGGAAGGTCTTTATGGCTTTTTTAAAACCCACCACAGTCAGGCTATTTCGTATCTGGCAAGGTAGAGAATTCCACAGGGTAGGAGCCATAAAGGCAAATGTTCTTCCACCAGATGTTTTTAAAGTTACCCAGGGAATCTCTAGCAATCCCTCTCCAGAGGATCGGAGGAAGCGGGAGGGGCAGTAAGAAGTCAGGAGTTCTTCCAGGTAGTGGGGTCCCAACCCGTGTAGGCTTTCAGGTCATCAACATGACCTTGAAAGTGATCCGCCACTGTACAGGCAGTTGTGCAATCATGGAAGCGTAGGTATATGGTTGGACCTTGGGCTTCCAGTCAACAACCTAGCCGCCGTGATTTTGCACCAGCTGCAAGCGTCGAATATCCACTCCGCAGCCCTAGATAAAGGGCATTGCAGTAATCAAGATGACTGGCAACAAAGGCATGGACCAGGGTAGGAAGATCCTCTGATGGAACCAGGTGTTTCACCCATGCTATATTCCTTAGATGGAAAAGGATGGATTTGACCACGGCCGACACCTGCGCCCTCAGGGTCAAGCCCTCGTCAAATATAACACCAAGGTTACGTACCTGGCCAGATGCCATAAGCGGGGTCTCCCCCAGAAATAAACCTGAGGGTTTACCCGACCATGAACTTGACATCCTCACCCCCCGGTTCCACCACCAATACCTCTGTTTTTCCCGGATTCAACTTCAGCCATTTGGTACTCATCCAATTCTGTATCTCCAGGAGCCAGTTGTTAAACAATGTACTTGACTCAGACTCCTGCTCGGGCACAAAAGACATACAGAGTTGAGAATCATCGGCACAGCAATGAAACGTCAACCCATATCGTCTTATAATGTACCCCAATGGAAGCATGTACACCGCTAATAACATGGGGGACAGCACCGAACCCTGTGGCACCCCACAACGTAGACAGCGAGGCCGAAGAATAAATCCCTGACACTACTCTCTGAGTCCTACCCTGCAGGAAAGATTTAAACCAACTGTGGACCATCCCCCTTAGTCCACAGAGAAACCACAGGCGTTCGAGCAGCACCCCATGATCCATGGTATCAAACGCTGCTGAGAGATCAAGGAGAACCAAGATAGAACGAGTTCTCCGATCTCTCGCTATCAGGAGATCATTTAGTACCCGAACAAGAGCGGTCTCAGTACTATGCCTTTTCCTGAAGCCAGATTGGAGAGGATCATAGATACTGTGGATGATTAAATGGTTCTCCAGCTGCAAGGCGACCAACTTCGCAACAATCTTTCCCAAAAAGGGAAGATTCGAAACCGGTCTGTAGTTTTCTGGGCAGTTGGGATCAGGGGAGGGTTTTTTCAAAAGGGGGCGTACTATTGCCTCCTTCAAGGGATCAGGAAAGATCTCTCTCTCTCCAGTGTCACCGCAACTATCCCAGCAAGGATCAGGCCAATAACCTCTACACACCCCACAATTAGGTGAGTAGGGCCCGGATCCAATCTACAGCAGGTTGGCCGCAAAGTCTGGATGATCCTCACTATATCCATGACTGCCGGTTGACTGAAGGTGAACCAAGTTAATTGGGTATTTGTGTCCCTTGGTTGATCACTGCAAGACCCAATGGGGAGGCGCAGGCTGATCTCATCCCTGATAGTGGACACCTTTTCAGCGAAGAACATCGCGAATTCCTCACACTGTAACTGTGACAACGCTCGACCAGCTTGAAGACAGACTGGACTGCACAATCTGTCCACAGTCTGGAAGAGCTGGGCCGGTCTATTCCTCGCTGTAGCAATTTCCCTGGACAGGAACTCTGCCTTCCTGTGGGAAATTGCTAATTGATAGATCTTATAATGATCTAACAGTCTAAGCCTGTCCACTTCCAGGTGAGTTTTCCGCCAGCGTCTCTCCAATCTTCGGCCCTGTCTCTTCAACCCATGGATCTCCGTGGTAAACCACGGGGCCCCCAGGTGGAGAGTACACGGACGACAGCAATTGACATCCAGGGCCCTCACAACTGCCCTATTATAAGCTAGCACTAAGGACTCTGGGTCAGTGCTATCCATTGGAAATCCCGAGAAGTCCAGCTCCGTCATTAGGCCTTCTGAGGTAACTCCTCCCAAAGGATGGAACTGTAGTATCTCCTTAGGGGCAGGCCTCTTTCGCGGGGCCGCGAAACTGAATCTCAGGGCATGATGGTCAGACCAACTGATGGGCTCCACCTCCACACCAGAGACTTCCATCCCCAGATGGAATATCAAGTCCAGTGAGTGTTCCCTCGATGGGTTGCAGAGGTAATAACCCGTGTCAGGCCCAATGACTCCATCAATTGGAGGAGGTTTTGACCAGAAGGCACAAGTTCATAGTCAACCCAGGCATTGAAATCCCCCAGAATTAACCATCGGGGGGATTCCAATTCCCTCTCAGCGATGAAATCCGCAGCCTCCCTCAGGAATTCCCTCCCATCACCTGGTGTACGATAAATGAGAAGTATCCTGCAGCCTGCACCTGAACCCACAATACACTCAAAGGAGTTGGTACATCCAACTGGTATCTCCCTGAGGTCCAGTCCCTGTCTAAAACAGACTGCAACTCCCCCGCCCCTACTGTCCACTCTCGGGCGGTGAATCACCGAGAACCTATCCGGAACCGCAGACTCCAAAATAGGGCCCACATTTTCATCAAGCCAGGTCTTGGTGATGCAAGCTAAGTCCACAGATATAACAAGATCTGCCACCAAAGCAGTCTCGTTTCCTGATAGATCTAGCATTGCTCAACACCGCCCAAAAGGGACGAGACTCCAAGGATGACTCCACCTCCGGCCTGACCAAGTCAGTGCCCTTGGGTATGGGTACAAGACATGATGGACCTCGCTCCTGTATCCATTTCGCCCCAGGGCATCTCCTGGTTCTAACAGTCCCTATCCGCCCATTCTTTTCCCATCCCCCACAAGAGTTTCAGGATCTCCTATTCCCTCCACTCCTTTGTCTCGCAATGCTGAATATTCGGCATTTCCTATAAACTTCTGAAGGAAGTGCGGGACATTCAAAGGGTCGGAGATCCTTCAGTCTTGAGAGGGAGTACTGCCTTACTGTGTTTTTACCAACCCAGCACATTCAGACCCTATCAATAATACTACATTATAAAAAAAAACACCAAATCAATACTTTTATTTAATCCTAATATACCCCCTTAATAAAAACCACTCCACACTCTACTTAAATCAAAAAACATAAAATAAACAACTATTAACAAAATAAAACCAAACCACACTCAGATGGCAACTCCTTCACACTCTCTCACAAAGTGGGGGAAAAGAGGGAAGGTTTACAAATCCCACCCACTGTCTCTCACACAGAAGGGGAGAATAACACAAACTACCACATTAATGCCTACTTAAACTAATATAAAATAAAATAAATAAAATAAACTATAAAATTAATACAAATAAAATATTCACTCAACAAAAAAGACTCAGTTCATTTAAAAGTCCTGGTCAATCCAGTATTTCTTCTTAAACAACTTTATCACTCCTTTTATCCAAGAAACGGATGATAATAAGCATAGAGCTCATGTCTCAAGGAGCCATGAATGAAATTCAGTTCCTCCTGTGGGCTCTCACTTCCACAGAGGACCAAAACCAGTCATGAATCCCAGCGATAAAATCTCAAGTCAATTCTTTAACCAGATTTTACTTCTCAATCCAAAAATCAAGTCAGATTATTTCATACGAACCCGCCACTGTCACTCCCTGTTTAATCATGAAATCACACAGATTCGAGTAGCCGGCTTTGTTTTATGTCTCCTCGCAGTCTTCACTCCAACTGGAGTTGAAATAAAGTTATTTTTCAGTTAGTTCCAGCGACATCGACAGCATTCCCTAAACTTAACCCAGCCACAAAACCCTTCCCCAGACCCGCTCTGCCCCATGGCCTCCCACTAGCTACCGTCCAGCAGAACGGAAGCACTACGGAGCCGACCGCCCTACGGCGGCAATCCCACAGCACACCACTCAGGTCGGATCAAGGGCCGAGAAGAAATTCCTCTCAGGGGGAATCAACCAACTTGCTGCCCCATAAAAATTAATCGACGAAAAGACCAATCAACTTCAGCTCCCTCCTCCACTGCAGTAGGACACGAACAATAGAATACGAGCAATCCAACCTCCGAATCTGTTCCACAGCCCAGCTACAAATCAAGAGAATTTCACTTTATTACCGGAATTTTTATCTCACTCACAGCGCCTCTCAGTAATCACACTCCAGGGACAATCTTTACCAATTCCAACTCGTATAAAAATCAAACAGAGTCAGTACAATCCACCAGGACTGATAAATAAACAAAACGGAGTAAAATAAAGCAAAACAAAATGAAGCAAACGACATAAAACGCATCAAAATTAAAACATTAAAAATCTAGCGGTTATTCCACTGCTGCTTACTGCTACTTACAGCCTGCCCAGCACGGCAACATTGCAGAGGAGCTGGAAGGGAAGGTCCGCCTCTTTGCAGATGACACCAAACTGTGCAACAGACAGAAGAGTCCCGAGAAAACTCGAGGAGTGGTCAAAGGTATGGCAGCTGGGTTTCAATGTGAAAAAGTGCAAAATAATGTACTTGAGTCACAGAAATCCAGGGGCACAGTACGAAATGGGTGGGGCGGTAGTGACGACGACCACCAAGCAGGAAAGAGACCTGGGGGATGATAATCTCTGATGACCTAAAGGTGGCCAGGCAGTTGGGAGGGCCAGTGGGATGCTGTGGTGCATAGGGAGAGGTATCAACAGCAGAAGGAAGGAGGCAGTGCTGCCTCTGCACAGATCACTGGTAAGGCCTCACTTAGAATACTGTGCACAATTCTGAAGGCCACATCTCTGGAAGGACGTAAACAAAGTAGAGAATGTCCAGAGGAGGGCAACTCAAATGGAGCATGGTCTGCATCAGAAGCCCTACAAGGAGGGACCAAAGGGATTCAATACACACCCTGGAAGAGAAGAGGCAAGGGGATATGATAGCAATCTTTGAAGGCCTCACAGGCATAAATAAAGTGCAGTATTTTTCAGAAAAAAGGTGCACAAGAACAAGGAAACATGCTTTCAAGCTGGGGGAGGGGTAAATTCTGGAGAGACATGAGGAAGTACTTCACAGAAAGAGTGGTGGATTCCTGGAACAGCCTACCAGCCGAGGTGGTGGGGTTCAAGAATGCATGGTTTAGGCATAAGGGAATCGTGGTGAAAAACAGGGAGGGAGAATGAGATCTAGATCAAACAAGGTCTGCGGTAACACTGTAGGTTGTCCTCGTCTGCCAACAAATTCTATGTTTGCTGGTTTCCACTTAGGCCCTGTACACATCAAGCTAGCTGAAACATTTTAAGGTGCTTGAAATGTTTTAACTAGCGCAAACATAGCGCCCGTCCGCATTTAAGCACGGTTTCAAAGCATGTTAGGAAACCGTGCTTAAACCCTGCTGCGAACTAGTTTCAAGTCCGTCTTTAAAAACGGTTTTATGAGAGAAAGCATGTTACCCTGTAGTGTGGACGGGCGTCTACATATTGCTCCTCCAGGAAGCGTGTTAAGGGTCATGGAGAACCCGTTTTAAAAAACGTTACTGGAGGCAGATGCAGACGGGAGTTGGCTGTGGTATAACCGAGTTAAAACTCGGTTGAAGACTTCTCTGGACGGGCTGCTGTGGTGAGTTTAAAAATGTTTTTGGAATGTTTTTTTAAACCGGTGCAAATCTTCAGCTCTAATGTGTACAGGGCCTAAGATTCTCTTATGCCTATTCCATGCATTCTTGAATCACATGGCAATTTTCGCCCCCACCGTCTCCGCTGGAAGACTGTTCCAGGCATCCACCACACTTTCAGTGAAGTACTTCCTCACATCTCTAGGATTTAACCCCTTCCAGCTTCACTGCATATTCTCTATTTCTCATCCATCTCTTCCTCTGAAAAGTACTCCCAACTTCTGTACCTTATTTACTGCTGAGGCGCATTTATAGGTCTCTCTCATGTCCTTCTCTCTTCCAGGGTGTACAGAGGTCCTGTGGTCACTCCTTGTAGGGATTTTAATGCAAACCGTCCAGGTTCAAACTGCTCACCTCATTGGTAAAAAAGTATGCATAAAAATGTTCAATTATCCAGCTCCAAAGGTGGTCAAGTTGTAAGCATAGAAATATTTTCAGAAATGTTAACATGAATAATAAACTGCCAGACTTTGAGCCCCTATAACTTGCCCACCCCTCATCTTAATGTCATGAAACTTGGCATCCTTTTAGGCCCCTTCCAAACAATATGTATGCCAAACTACAGATCTCTAGGTATAATTCTGACGGAGTTATGACCAATACATTTTGGAAAAATTCATAAAATTTCACAAAAATTCAGCAAAATTGGAATTTGTGAATTTCGCCTAGCCCTAACAGGAGGGAATGAGATGGCTCTTCCTTTGTGGTCAGTGACCTCATGCACCCTTACTTGTGGCTTCACCACTTGTAAGGGGCAAGAGAACACTGACCACTCTAAGATAAAAGCGATATCATCCCTGCCCGTCTGATACCGCTATTTACATTTTAGTGAGAATATTGGCCATCCCCCAGTGCCTGGGCCAACATTTCCTCTCTTCATAATGGCAATGTTGAGGCACATTGTTACAGCAGTGTGAGAACTTAAGAAATTCTAGTAACAATAAATAATCCTCTGACCCAATTGAGCAGTACCATTTGGGTTGCCCTCAGTTCCACAATCTGTCTTCCTCACCATAAGCCTCTGTTCCCAGCCCTCTCATGCTCTATGGAGTTGTCTCTGAAAACCATTTTTATTTGCTTCAAAGGCCTGGCTACCTCTGAGGAAGCTTGCAATGTGACCACCAGTGCCGAGCCCCCCTTGTGGATAAATGGATGACTTCAGCTTCCTGTACCATGAATCAGAGGCCTTTTACAAGCACAAAAATGTAATCCCGTCATTCAAAAGGAAGCTGAAGGAACTGAAGAAGCATTTGAACATCAGTTGATAACTAAGCAAGATTTTTTTTTTTTTTACAGGTTCCACACTCCAAAACATGTCCCTCTACTTGCTACCAAAATTACTGAATGACAGAACAGCAGTAACTGGGTACCCTATTGTCTCCAGCTTTGGCTCCACTTCTGAGACCCTCTCCAAATCTGTGGAAGAGCAGTTTAAGTATGTCCCAAACTTTCCAGAATCTGTCCACAATACAAAAGATATGCTCCGACTACTGCAACATGCCAAGACTAATGAAGAGGGATATTCTGGCTTCCAAACACAGAAAGCCTTTATACAAACATCCTCTATGAGGGGGACTAAGCCATGTCATAAGTGGGTCAGCAGGGTACGGCATACGAGGAGAGGCTGAGGGCACTGAATATGTACTCCCTGGAAGACAGGAGAGAGAGAGAGGGGACATGATTGGGACCTTCAAGTACTTGAAAAGGATAAATAAGGTTGATAAGGAGAGTCTCTTTAAGCTGAGTGGCAACCATAACACTACGGGGCACAGTCTTAAGCTGGAGGGTGGGAGGTTTAGGAGGGAGGTTAGGAAGCACTTCTTCACAGAGAGGGTGGGTGCTGGACACTTGGAATGTGCTGCCGGAAGAGATCACCTCATTGAAGACAGTGGGCAGCTTTAAGAGAGGCTGGGATAGGCATAGGGGGAAAGTAAGGATCGTGGGTAGGGAAGATGGGAGTAGTGGGGAGAGAGGGCAGGGACATTAGCTCAAGCTGCGGACACTGCAATATGAGCAGGCTTGATAGACCAAATGGCCTTCTTCTGCTGCTGGCTTCTTTGTATGTTCGTATGTCTGCTGTTCTTACAACTTTTTCTGACAATCCCTTCTCTGACGAAATAAAAATCTGGCATTGCAACGTGTTGCTCATCAGAGGGGAAGTATGGATGTCCTTGCCACTTTATAGAATATATTAACAGCATCAGCCAACATTTAAAATATACCTTTAAGGCTAGCCTAATGGAGTTACATTTCTGGTATTTTAAAGAAGAGAGCAACATCCATACTAAACCATTCCCTAAACCCACTGACTGAAACACCAACATTTGGGGCAGTTCCACCCTCTACTCACTGGTTAACAATATACCAAAGGGCCAATTTTAAGGATCAGATGGGATTAATCTTGCAGTGATGGCGCACCACTGGGATCCGAGGGAGTATTGGTAGGGTTGCTTGGTCCTGGAGTCTCATCATGCTGTACATAAGGACTTGGTGAAGTAGCATGGTCTGTCATCTGGTCGCCTGTTGTCGGGTCCCCTGACGTCAGGTCATCGGGTACTGAGGGGGTTTGATCTGGCGACCTTTTGACAGGCGGCCTGTTGTCAGACTGTCGAATGGTCTGAGCTGACGTCAGCTTCTGAGGCAGCTGCTCCACAGGGCATCCGACTTGTAGTGGTCATTGTGGACATATGGGTGCTTGATGCCTTACCTTGTGGCATCTGCCGCTGGTCCTT
The DNA here is from genome assembly GCA_016271365.2 of Neoceratodus forsteri. NCBI lineage: Eukaryota > Metazoa > Chordata > Ceratodontiformes > Ceratodontidae > Neoceratodus > Neoceratodus forsteri. Next base: position 1,548,948,546 of record CM028131.1, on the reverse strand, counting down.
ACGTTTGTTGGAAGACCATTCATCTGGGTCTTAGATTTATCTGCCGATGACTTGTCTCTGGAAGTGTGTTCCCTAGAGCGGGAATGCTCCCGGCGTCTGCGTCTGCTGTCTGATGCCAACGAGCTGGAGGACGAAGACGCCTGAACCGCATAGGTTGAAGTCCCTGTCTTAGGCCCTCAGGACTCCTGAAAGGGCTTAAGGCTGAGTGATGGACCCGAAGGTCCTTGCTCCGAAGAGCTGCTGAGGGGGTAAGGGCGGGAGCCTTTGTCAACGGCAGGCCAGAGGAAGTTAGGCCTGACGGATGGGCTGAGTCCACACTCTCTCTCTCTCTCCAAAGCGCGAACTAGAGTGCATCTCTTTGCAAGAAGACTTGGATCTGGACTCTGACCTACTGTGCTCCTTGTCCTGCTGTTGGTGCTTCCCTCCTGCATGTTTCTCCCTGTGGGAAGTTGGCGACCGAGAGGCTGAGGAGCTGGACTTCGACGGATGTGGAAGGGCGGCGAGTTGCTGCTCCATGATGTAGGCCTGGAGAGTCTTGCGGCGGCGGGTTTGGGTTCGCTGGTTGAATTTGCCACAGTCTGGGCAGGCTTTAACGTCACGATCAGGCCCCAAACAGAAGAGGCACAGAGAATGACCGTCTTTTGCAGGAATCTGCCGCCCGCACGGACACTTGGATTTCCATCGTGAAGTTGAAGAAGATGGAGATGACAAACTAAGTGTAATATCGATACTTTATGGAAAAAATAAGAAAACGGGTACTTCTGACTGAAGAAATTGGCGGTCGACAGATGCAACAAGGCGTCCGAGGAGCTGAAGCACATGGGTTAACAGCGGGAAAAGAAGTGAGGTGGGGCTAGGGACCGCCCCCTTTATACAGAGGGTGACGACGGTTGGCACACCGATGTAAGGGGTGGGCCCCAGCTGGGTACTGCTGCCTAGAAGTATTCCATGGAGTCCTAGTGTATGGTGGCATACTCCTTATGGTGTAGCCTGCTGCAGGACCTCATACTCTAAGTATGATCTACTGTTACAGGTCCTGTGTTTCTAGGGATGTGGATATGTTGTTCTTATCCACACTTGCTGGAAGACTCCTAGCAGTTTCCCGGGAGGAGGGAGGCAAGGCGCACACCCCCAACTTAGGGAACAGAGACTGGAGAACTGAGGCCCCAAAAACCAGCATCCTGGCATGACTCTAGGTTGACATGGTAATGGGTAATGAAGGTGTTTGTTGACTTCCATGTAGCAGCCCTGCAGATATCCTGGATAGGGACATCCCTAGAAGGGGCCACCGACGCAGCAGTATGGCAGGTGGAAAGTGCTCTTATCCAAATGGGAGGCTCCTTGCCTGCCAACCAGTAGCAGAGATCAATGCAGGATGTTATCCATCTGTCAATCATCCGCTTTGCTACAGGTCTGCCAGATGCAGCTTCAGCGTATGTGATAAACAGCTGGCGAACCTCTCCCAAAACTTCATCCGTTCGCTCCTTATAATAAGGGAGCACTCTTCTCAGGTCCAAAGTATGAAGCCTGTACTCGGCCTCGGAGGTGTAATTAGGGTAGCACACTGGCACAGTCAGCAGCTGGTTGAGGTGAAACTCTGACACCACCTTCTGAAGGAATTTTGGGTGGGGGCACAGGACAACCTTGTCCCTGTGGAAGACCAGCTAAGGAGACTCAACAGAGAGCACCTGCAGTTCTCCAGTCCTTCTGGCTGACGTGATAGCCACCAAGAAGGCGGTCTTCCACAAGAAGTGTGACATCTCACACCTGTGCATCGGTTCGAATGGCTTGCCCATGAGCTTTGCCAAAACCAGCAGTAAATCCCATGGAGGTGGAGGTTCATGCACCAGAGGGGAAATGTGGTCGAGGCCTTTAAAGAAACACCAGACCACCTTTTCCTGTGCCACCATCTGCTGACTGGCCCACGCTCTGTAAGCAGAGATGGCTGCCAGGTGCACCTTAAGGGTCATAGACTGCAGACCTCCTTTGGAAAGGGACCAAAGGTAGTCAAGGATGCTAGCCACCGGACAGGACGAAGGGTCCAGGCCCTTGCCCTGACACCAAATGAAGAATCTCTTCCATTTGAAGGCATAGCACTACTTGGTCGACTCCTTCCTAGATACCTCAACTACACTGAGTACATCGTCGGAGAAACCCAAAGTGTGGAACTCCAGCCGCTCAGGAACCAGGCTGTCAGGTGCAGGGACTGAAGGTCCAGATGGATTACCTTCCCCTGACTGACAGAGAGCAGGACTGGGCATGCTGGAAGATGCCTTGGGAGCCTGGTGCGGAGGCTGAGGAGATCTGGATACCAGAACTGGTGGGGCCAATTTGAGGCTGCCAGGTTCATCCTTGCCTTGTCCCTCCTGACCTCGAGGAGCACCTTGTGGACTGAGGGAAGGCATAGAAGAGGCCTGGAGTCCACGGCCTCGAGAAAGCATCCCCCTGCAGTGAGCCCTGCTGAGGGGGGTGGGCATGAAACAGCCTCGCTTTGTGTTCACTCTGGAGGCAAACAGGTCCACCTGAGGGGTGCCCCACTGGGAGAACAGGCTGTGAGTTACCTCTGGATGGAGAGACCACTCGTGGGACGCCTCGCCCACATGGCTGAGGGCATCCGCCAACTGATTAGAGGTGCCTGCTACATGAATGGCTAGGAGATCTGCTTCCAGTCGGCTCACAAGGGTCTAGATGCAGAGCGCTTCCCTGCAGAGGGGATGGGAGTGCGTGCCGCCCTGTTTGATGAGGTAGTACATGGTCGTGGTATTGTCTGTCTGGACTTGGACCACTTGACCCCGAAGGAATGGAGCGAATGCAGCCAGTGCCACCAGACTGCTCGGAGCTCCAGCAGGTTGATGTGGCATCGGGATTCCTCAGGGGTCCAGAGCCCATAGACTCTGATTCCTCATGAGGGCACCCCAGCCCGTAACAGAGGCGTCTGTCATGAGGACGACAGTCATCTCGGGCGGACAAATGGGATCCCTCCCTGCAGATGTTCCAGGACGATCCACCACTGGAGGGCGTCCGACATCTTCTGGGTCACAGTGACCAGCTGGTTGAAATGACCTAGATGCTGAGACCACTGGTTGGCCAGCTCCCACTGAAGGGGGCGCATATGCCACCAGGCCCATCGGACCACGGTGGTGCAGGCCACACAACCCAGAGTCGCAGGAAGTCCTGGACAGGGTGCAAGTGCCCAACAAGAAATGATTGGGCCAAGGAGGAGAGAACCTCCACCCTATCTGCAGGGAGCCGTGCTCTGGCTTGGCAAGAGTCGAGCTCTGCCCCAATAAAGCAAATCACCTGCGAGGGCACGGGTTTCAACTTGGCCTCGTTGACCAGGAAGCCAAGGCTGACGCCAGGTGTGGAGGGCGAGATCCCTGGACCTCTCCACCTCTAGTCTGGAGGGACCCGCTATTAGCCAATCGTCGAGCTAGGGGTACACTCTGCCCCCTCAACGCCAAAGATGGGCTGCCACCACTGCTATGCATGTGGTGAAGACCCCAGGGGTCGATGACAGGCCGAACGACATAGCGTGGAACTCGTAGAGGGTTCCTTCCACCCTGAAGCAGAGGAACCTCTGGTGGGATGGATGGATTGGGATGTGGAAGGACGCATTCTGCAGATCCAGTGAGCAGAACCACATGTTCTGCTCGAGGGATGGTATGATCTGGGACAAACTTACCATCCGGAAGGTGCGTGATCTGAGGATTCCAGAGGCAGACCCTGGCCGACCACCTCCAAGACCCACCTGTCCGCTGTGACAGCAGACCAGGCGGAAAGGAAGTGGAAGTCATTTTCAGCAATGACAGTACATTTGCAGGAATCTATATGTAGTAACAAAACAGAAATATTAGTGCAAATAACTAACAGTCATAAGTCATACAACTAGTGAGTAAGTGCTAGAAGAGAGGAAATAAGATTTCCAGGTAGGTTTGAGAGTAGAAGGTTGGAGCTGGTAGGCAACTAGGAGAAACCAGTACAGGAGTGGGTGGATAGAGGACAGGAGCAGGGCTCAGAGCTTAGGAGAACCATATGAAGCTCCTGTTTGAAGCTGTGTGGAGAAGGGGAGATTCTTAGACTTAGTGGAAGGGAGTTCCATAGTTTAGTGGCCCAGCTAAAGAAAGCAATCTCCCCCATTTTGGTTTTACATCTCGGTTGGACAAGAAGGGATTTGTCAGCTAATCTCAGTGGGTAGGCAGAGGTCACAGGTTTGAGCAGTACAGCCAGTTTGTCAGGTATCTGGGAGGAGATTATATTCTTTATAAAACAGTAGGAAGTAAACTGTCGGAAGGCTGAGGGGGTAAACCATCCCAGACTGGAGTATAGTGTGTATCGGTGAGTAAGTTTGGGCAAAGACAAAGCAAAACGGCAAATGCTGTTGTAGCAGACATCCCACTTTCGGAGAAGCCCTCAAGTAGTTGCCGGAAAAGCTATTAACCCAATTAGGGTCTCAGGAACCCCTGTGCAATGGCAGTCCTCGCCGTGGATGTTAGGCTATGTCTCACCTTGTATGTCAGTCCAAGTTGAATATTGACAGATTTAATGACTGAGGCTAGATGCAGGTCAAAATTCAAGGCAGGATCAAGGGTTACTCCTAGGTATTTAAAAGAGGTAACTGTGTTAAAGGGAGAGCCATCTAGCGTTCTGATACTTGATGGTTGGGTGCAGGACCGAATTTTTGAACCTGAACTGAAGAGCATAGTCACCGTTTTAATTTTATTTAAGACGAGCTTGTTTTGCAATAGCCAGCTATGAAAGGTATTGAAGTTACTATTGAGATTCAGGTCGATATCTGAAAGGTTTGAGGAGGATGAGTTAAGAACAAGATCATATAGCAGACCTGAGCAAGCACCAGTGAGCGGTGGCATGCCGTTTATGAAGACTGTACATAGGAGAGGACCAAGAATCGAACCCTGGGGCACTCCGATCCAAGTAGGAGCAAGAGGGGACTTAGCATCTCCGATCTGGACAAACTGTTACCGCTTTGAAAGATAATTTTGGAACCAGGCAGTGACAGAGGGTGAGAAGCCTAGGGATGACAACTTTGATAGGAGCAGCGGGTGGTCAACTAAATCAAACGCTTCTGTAAGATCAACAAAAGTAGCCCCAGTGAGAGAGCCTTTGTCCATAGCGAGTCTGACATTTGTAAACTTTATGAGAGCAGTGGATGTACTGTGCCCACATCGGAAACCATGTTGGTCAGGGGTTAGGAGTTTGAAGGAGTACAGGTAATCCGAGACCTGGGTAGCAACAATTTTGTCCAGTATTTTAGAGAGGGTGGAGAGGATGGCAATAGGGCGGTACTTATCCAGGTTAGTGATGCCCCCCTTTTTGTACAACTTGAGCAATCTTCCAGAGGGAAGGGACATGTCCTGTAAGAAGAGACACGATGAAAATTCTAGTCACTGGAGAGACTATAGACGGTGCAATGGTTCTTAGGAATTTTGGTAAGAGTCCATCTGCCCCTGCCGATCCAGCAGGAAAGATGGACTTAAGTAAGCATAAGATTTCACTCTCAGAGACTGGGCAAAGGGTGAAAGATGGGTTGGAAGGTTTAAGGTTATCCTGCGGAGTGACAGGTAAAGGCCCAGAAGGTGCAGTATAGGAGGAGAGGTCAGTGAATCTGGAGTTAAAAGCCTCGGCGATAGTGAGCAGGTTATTGCAATTACAACCATCCATGACCATATCAGAGATGGTATTGCACTTGTTTTTCCCTATGATGGTGTTAACATGACTCCCAAAACCATGAGAGTCACTGACAGAGGTACTAAGGAGCTGACGGTAGTAACTGCCCTTAGCAGATCTCATGGAAACCTTACATAGGTTTCGGAATCTTCTGTACTCCGCCCAGTCCGATGGGGACTGAGTTAGCTTAGCTTTGTTTCAGGCTTTATCCCTCTTTTTGAGAGAGGACAGGAGTGAAGAATTTAACCAGCGGGTAGCAGATCCCTTTACTGGAATATATTTGTCTTGAAGCTGCAAAAGAGTGGTAAAGAGGTACTGAGCAGCACATTCCGTATTACAGGTATTATATAGAGGTGCCCAGTCCGTGTTCTGTAGCTCCAAGATTAGGGCTCTCATCCATTTTTTGGAAAATCCCTGAAAAGAATTTCTCTGGGTGGTGGTTTAGGGGCCCTAGCCTTCCAAACACAGTAAACTGGGGAGTGGTCACTGATTGAGTCTGGTAAGACTCCAACAGCACTGATCCTCTCAGGTCTGTTGGAGATGACCCAGTCTAGAAGAGACTGGAGACTGCTGTTACTAGCCTGTCTTGGACTAAGAGGCGATCTTGTAAAAAAAAATGCTCAAGGACTAATGAGGAACTTCTGCTGCATTTTGCAATGGACTGTATTCTGCCTTGATCCCATACAAGGATCAATAAACGGTTGATTTTATTCGCTTATGGTCTCTGTGGTGGGAGGTCACCATTTTTATGAACATTTTTGCATGTATTTCTTATTCTGTTTAATGATTTCCGCAGTGGAAGGTATCACTTCCCAACGGGTGGCAGTCACTATTGCTGTCTCTGTGCATCCTTTATTTAAATCAATCAACAACAACATTTCGGTTGGGTTCTTTAACCTTTGTCTTCCCCTGCCTCCCTTTCCCCTGGTACGGGTGCCCTCTTCTCCTCCATCTTATGACGTGGAACCTTCGTAAACGAGCTTTTAGCTCAAAGGTGTTATCTGAGATTCCAATAAATAAATAAATCTTACTCACTCCCCTTACTTTACCCCTTTCCACCCTTTCGCTCCCCCTTCCCACACACTATTCTTTTGTTCTCACTGGCACGTGGATCTGATATGATTGTCCATAGAAAAGCCCGACTACCAATTTCCCGACCAGCCAGACCACATCGAAAAGCGCACCGGACAGCACTATGTTCCCCGATCTGCTGGAAATCACATGCTCTGCATCTCGCCTGCAAGGTTTAGCACTGAAGAAAAAATTACTCACCTTAGTAATTATGTTTCTTCTAGTGGAGTCTTGCTGTATTCTGACAAGTGCAGTTAGCCCCAGCCTTTAAACTGCCCCAGAGAACAATGGGTTAACTTTTCTATGCTAGGCATAGAATGTTCATCTCGAGCTCGGCTGACGTCTCTGCCTGTTGTAATTCGAACTGCAACAGTCAGATCTTTACGAGCAAAACTCACTAGGTGTTCTGTGTGGAAACTGTAAAATTTTTACTAGCCAACTGGCAGAAAAATAATCTTTTAGGTTCCCAAAGGAAGACTCAAGTCAGGAAACCCAAAAAACAAAACCCAATAAAACTGAAACAACAAATTACCCCATGAGTAACAGAGGGTATAAGGGGACACCCCTGGGGTATCAACACTGCGCCTGCCACCCACATCCCAAAAAATGCAGGTTCTGAGAAGGGAAGGAGGTCAGAATACAGCAAGACTCCACTAGAAGAAACAATTACTAAGGTGAGTCATTTTTTCTTTAAACAACATGAAGTCTTGCTGTATTCTGACAAGTGCAGACTACCAAGCAGTACCTACATGGAAGAGGGACAGAACCTACTTTGTGAATAGGCTCTGAAGTACTGCTGTGCCAAACCGAGCATCACTCCTAGCCTGGATATCCAGAGAGTAATGCTTGGTAAAAGTATGGACTGTTTTCCAGGTGGCTGCTTGACAAATTTCTAAAAGAGGGATATCCCTGGCAGCAGCCAGGGAAGCAGCTGTACCTCTTGTGGAATGAGCCCTCAGGCCTGAGGGTGGAGTTTTTCCCAGTTTTTCATAGCAGAATTGTATACAAGACACAATCCACCAGGCAAAAGATCTCTTGGTGGCAGGTTTGCCCTTCCAAGTGAGGAACAACTGGAAGGAGTCAAACCTGTGACCCTTGGTACGCTCTATGTAGTAGCTAAGGGCTCTTTTAACATCCAAACTGTGTAGCCTCCTCTCTCCCAAGGAAGAATGATCAGTGAAGAAAACAGGGAGAGATATAGACTGATTCAGGTGGAAATCTGAAACCACTTTAGGCAAGAACTTTCTGTTAGTTCTAAGGACCACGTTATCTCTGTGAAAAGAGGTTAAATCAGGTTCCACTGACAGGGCTTGCAATTCACTGATACGTCTAGCAGAAGTAACGGCTACCAGAAACACAGTTTTCCAAGTCAAGTACTTAAGCTCTGCTGAGGACAAAGGTTCAAAAGGGGATTGCATAAGCTGAGCAATGCAAACATTAAGATCCCAAGCAGGAGCCGGATCCCTAAAGGAGGGATTGGTGTGAAGCAATCCCTTGAAAAACTTACAGAATACAGGGTGGGATGACAGTGAGGAAGACTTGCCTACTGACAGGAAAGCAGAAAGAGCAGACAAGTGTACCTTTAGAGTAGCTGGTCTGAGGCCTAGGCCATTGAGATGGACCATATAATCCAGAACCGTAGGCAATTCAGCAGTGTCTGAGAAATACTCCTCTTAGAGCACCGAATGATGAATCTTTTCCGTTTGGAGTTGTAAGTCTTTCTGGTGGAGGGCTTTCGAGAAGCCTTGAGGACATCCAGAACCCCTTGGGAAAGATGCAGATCTGCAAACTCTTAACTCTTCAAGAGCCAAGCCTTGAGATTGAGAGACTGAAGATAGGGGTACCAAATCCTTCCCTGAGAAGATGTTAACAGGTTGTAATTCCTGGGAAGAGACAAGGTAAGATGGACTGCTAGGGACAGCAACAAGGGATGCCACGTCTGCCTGGCCCAGTCTGGAGCAATCAGAATCACTTTGCAAGGTTGTGATCTTATCTTGACTAACACTTTGGACAGGAGAGAGAAGGGGGGAAAAGCGTACAGAAATTTCCCTTCCCAGTTCAGAATCAGAGCATCTAGGGGGACTGAGTCCAAGACCGGGGGTCTACAACAAATAGAGGAAGTTGGTGATTGTCTGGGGCTGCAAAAAGATCCATCTCTGGAGTGCCCCATCTTGAGAAAATCACCTTCAACACCAGAGGATCCAGGGCCCATTCGTGATGGCCCTGAGATATTCTGCTCAGTGCATCTGCTAGGACATTGTCCTTCCCTGGAAGGTGAACTGCTATCAGAGAGGTTTGCGGGAATAAGCCAGGGACCACAACTTCACTGCTTCTGTGCACAAGGCCGTAGACAGACTGCCTCCTTGCTTGTTGATGTTATCACATGGTGGTGGTGGTGTCTGTTCTGACCTGAACCACCTTGTTCTGTACTGATTTGGAAAAAGCTTGCAGTGCCAGAAACACTGCCCTGAGTTCCAAGAGACTGACGTGTAGAACAGATTCTTGAGGCGACCACAGTCCCTGGGTGGTGAGGTCCCCCAAATGGACTCCCCAGCTCAGCAGAGAAGCATCTGTGGTAAGGACCACTGAATGAGACTGAGTGGCAAATGGAACCCCTTGCCTCAAATTGTCCTGATCCTGCCACCACTGCAGGGCTTGGATCAGAGTTCGAGTCACTGGGATTAGTTTGGTAAGGGAATCCTTTCTTTGGGACCAGAAGGCTCTGAAATGGAACTGAATGTCCCTCATCTGGAATCTTGTGCTTTGAACCACTGCTGTAGGAGCTGCCATGTGGCCCAAGAGCTGAAGGAAATGCCTTGCTGGTCGAGAAGCCTGAGGTCTGAATGAAGAGGCCAGCTCCATGAGAGCTCTTGCCCTTTCCAGGAGAAGGAAGGCTCTTGCCTTTACCGTATCCAGCTCTGCCCCTATGAAGGTGAAGAGCTGCACTGGTTCGAGAACCGACTTTGGTAGGTTGAGAAGAAATCCTAAAGAAGTGAGCACTTGCTGGGTCACTTGCAGGTGTGACTTGACTTGGTCTGGGGACTGGCCCACTATGAGCCAGTCGTCCAAATATGGAAACATGGAAATCTTTTGTCTTCTTATGAAGGCAACAACTACTGCCAGGCACTTTGTGAAGACCCTTGGGGCTGAGGTTAGGCCAAAAGGCACTGCTCTGAACTGATAGTGGCCTGAGGGCAACTCGAACCTGAGGTACTTTCTGTGGGAGCACCTGATGGGCATGTGAAAGTAGGCATCTTTGAGGTCCAGGGAGGCTAGCCAGTTCCCTGGCCTGAGAGGGAAGGATTATTCCCTGAGTTATCATCTTGAACTTTGGCTTTAAAAGATGTTTGTTCACGTATCTTAAGTCCAGGATGGGTCGCCACTCTCCTGTCTTTTTGGGGGTTAGGAAGTACCTGGAGTACAGTCCTTTGCTCCAGTGTAGGGTAGGTACTCTCTCTATAGCTCTTAGAGCTAGGAGAGAAGAAACCTCTGCCTCTAGGGCAAGGGTCTCAGAGATTTGCTTTAGGCTGATGGGTGGATGCAGGCCTGCTCATTCCCCTTCTGCCTCTCCCTCTGAAGAACCCCCTCTGCGAAAGGGAAGAAGAGGCCTGTGCTTGGTAAAAAGGCCTTTGAAAAGATCTGCCCCTGGACTGCTGCCTTTGAGGAGCTGCCTGCCTTTCTTTGGCCTGAGCACTCCTGTAAGTGGTCCTGTATTCGTCCATTTTCTTCATGTAATTATTTGTCTGCTCCCCAAACAGAGAATTACCCGCTACAGAAAAATCCATGGCCTTAGCCTGGGTATCCTGTGAGATGCTAGTACATCTGAGCCAAGTTATTCTCCGAAGAGCCACAGATGTAGCCATGACTCTTGATGATACATCACTGGAGTCCACAGCAGCATGAAACTGAACTTTTGATGCCTCAATCCCATCTGCAGCCACCTCCTCCAGCTCCTTTGCAAGCTGGGGGGAAGCCTGTTTAGCCAGTGCCAGTATAGTGTCCCACCTGGACTTCTGGTACCTGGCTGCATAGGCCATATAATTCGACTGCCTGAGTACCAAGGAAGATGCCATGTACTGCTTCTCTGCCATGGCATCAATCTTCCTGGAGTCCTTGTCTGGGGGGTGTGATGCCAAGGGAATGCTTGCCTTATCACAGACAGCAGCCTGTACAACTCCAACATGGCTGCACTACTGCTAAAGGAACTCCGTATCTGAGCCTGAAAGAGTATACCTCTTGTCCATTCTTCTGTCCACAGGAGGTATGGAATTGGGAGACTTAAGAATTTTTTGTGTCCGTTTCCCAAAAGATTTGTGGAGGGGAATAGACAGTCTCCTGGACTCTGGGATATCCATCATCTCTACATAGTCAGGCTCCTCCTGATTCTCCACTGCCTCCTCCACAGAAAGCTGGAGGGTCTCAGCCACCTTTCTGTTAAACATAAAGTGTGAAGGGGACTCAAAAAGCCTAGGAGAAACACCTGAAGGTCTGTCTGGGGAGATGTCCGGGTCAATAGGCACATCCAGACTTTCACCATCACCATATTCATCTTCCAACTCTCCTTCCTCCTCAAACTCTGGTTCATAAAATTCTCCCAGGGTATAATCACGAACCGGGGGAACCGACTGAACCAAACCCCTGCCATAAGGTGCCGGATCAGTCGGAACCGGGCAAAGCAATTCCACAATACGATTTGCTTTAGCTATTTCTTCGGCGGTCGGAGTATGAGATTCTGGATCCAAACTGGACGATTTTTCTTTGCGTTTCTTTTTTGGCGGAACCGACCCCTCGGGATTGGATCTCCTTTTGCCCGAAGAAGTATCGCCCTGGTCAGAGGGCACTCCTTCTGGTTCGGTCAGAACCGAACCGGGCTGGCCATCCAGGTCAGCGGACTTCTCGGCCTCCCTTTCCCTCAGTCTACCTAATCTCTTTTCAAGAGTAGATTTGGGAGCATTTTTACAAATTTGGCAGTCTGAATCGAGGTGGTCAAACCCCAGACAATAAACACAGGTGATGTGGTGATTGGCCTTAGCAAAGACCTCCCCACACACACTGCAGTGTTGAAACCCAGTGGGCCTGGTTTTTTTCTTGGGTTTCTCAGACATGGCCAACCTAAACAAACTTATCCTTTTTTCGGCAACCGCCAGGCAAGACTCCCTATCGGTTCCTGACCGTGTCACGGGTCTTGGAAAAAAACATACTAAAACCCGTTTTTTTTTTTTTAGAACCGATATGGACCGGTAACCACACACTAAAGCAAAACACAAAATTTGATGTTGGAAGTAAGATGGCGGCCACGCTGGGCAGCCATCTGTGAGCTCTTCGTTTTGTTCCTTGTTTCTTTGGCTCTAAACTGCTTAAAACTGTTTAAATTGTTCTTTTTTGGTCCGTTTGCCATTTAGGCTATATCGCACTTTATTTTATTATATTGCATCACCGTTTTATTGTTTGGCTATTGTTCAGTATCGACTGAGCTTAGCCATCTGGAACTAGAAGTAACGGAAAGTGATTTAGGAAATTGAGAGGACTTGCCTGTGTTGAGTCGTGGTCAGCCGGCGAGAGGTCGTATTGCTGGATATTGATTGCTGGCCGTTTTGCTGGGAGCAGTGTGTGGGGTCCGATTTTTAACTGTTGTTGCCATTGTGGAAGTCTTGGTTGCCGACAGTCCGCTGGTAACCGCCTGCATGCTGGAGGATTGGGAGGACGCTAGCGGTGGGCGCCGGTTTCGATCTGGGAGGAAATTCTGCCGGACTGCAGGAAGAGGAGGTGATCGGTTCCACAATGTGACTGGACCTGCTGTGGAAGGAAGCGTCTGTGGAGCAATTGGACAGTGGAAACGGTCGATTACTTGGAACTGAGTGTCCAGATTCCCTGGCCCAGACAGGGCAGCAGGTTTCTCTGCTTCCGGGGGGCGGTGGGATTAGCTCTGCTTCCAAGTTGAGACAGGGGAACCACCGGAGGGTGATTCAGCCTGCCTCATCGTAGCGAGGGCTAGGTTGAGTCTGGACTGTCAGCTGCAGCTGGAGCTTTCTGTTGGATGCCTATAGGATTTTGGCACTGAAATTGGATCTATGAGGATCGTGGTGTTGATTACTGACTTGGTGATGTATATTTGAACTTTTTGCCAGTTTATGATACTTTGGGAAACGACTGGGAAAGACTAAAACTTGAGTTTATTAGTTCAGTCTTGTGAGAGGAGACTGACTAAAGCTTTGGGCCATATTAGTGGTGAGAGCACAATAAGTGTGGACATCAAAAACAAAAAAACCAAAAAAAACCTTGAACTCCTGTTTTTGGTTTTCCTTTGGGTTAACGAGAGCATTGAATTTAGGATTACGGGAGATTTAAACTTTGAGTCAACATTTTATAATAAGGGGTTCTGTATAGGTGGAAAGCTCCCTCCTTTGCAGTGGTGAGAGCACTGTGGGGGGGGGGGCAGATGGATAAGTGCTTCTTATAAAATTAATGTGTAAGCTCTGACACATTGTTAGGAAAATGGTTTTGTTTTGTTTCTAATTATTGTATTTATATTTTGAATATAGTGTGGTTAATTTTATTTGTATTGTTAGGGTATAATTTTGTTTTGTAGTATTTATATTTCATTATTTGGGTGCTGTGTTTTAGAATTTCTGTTATTTATATAAACCGGTGGGGTTTATTGTAATTAGTTGTGTTATTCATTATGTGTTGGAGTGAAAATAGGACAGTCGGCTATTATTCCCCCTCCAGGGTCAGGGAGCTTCGTCCTTCCTCCTGTCCCCCCCTGTCGCCGGGAGCCTATAGAAGGTGTAGGGCTCTAGGTATTGTGAGGGGGAGGAGGAGGGTTGGAGCTGGGCCTGTGGGGGGAATGGAAAGGAGCGGGCGGATAGGGATAGTGAGGTCAAGGAGACGCCCTGGGGCGAAATGGGCACAGGAGAGGGGTTCTTCCTGTCTTGTGCCCATACCCAAGGGTTCTGGTTAACAGCAGGTAAGGTGGTCATCATCGGAGGTTCATCCTGCTCGGGTGGTGGTGTGCAATGCTAGGTCTATTAAAAACAAGACGGCCATTATAGCCAATCTTGTTGGGTGAGCTGACCTAGCATGCATCACCGAGACCTGGCTGGATGGAAATGCTGGGCCAGTTTTAGCCGCACCGGTTCTGGCCGGGTACTCGGTGATACACCGCCCGAGGCAGGATCATAGGGGGGGGCGTTGCCATTTGTTTTAAATCAGAATTGGGCCTGGTGGAGGTACCGGTTGGAGTCACCAGATCCTTTGAGTGTGGGGTGCAGGATACTTCTCGTATACCGTCCACCAGGTGACGAGAATGTTTTCCTGTAGGAAGTCGCAGATTTCATTGTCGACCTGACGTTGGGGTTCCCCAGATCGTTGGTTCTGGGGGACTTCAATGCTTGGGTCGACGATGAACTCTCACGCTTTGGTCAAGACTTCCTCCAGTTGATGTTATCACTGGGCTTCACACAGGTAGTTTCCTCCTCGATCCATATTGGTGGGCACTCATTGGATCTGGTGTTCCTTCTGGGGATGGGGATATCTGATTTGGTGGTGGAACCACTCGGATGGTCTGACCATCACTCCATTAGGTTCAATTTTGAGGCCGCCCCTATTAGGTCAGCCCCTTTGGAGATGGTCCGGTACCGCCCATTAAGGGTTGTGTCCCCGGATGACGGTGCTAGACCTATCGGACCTTCCGATAGATTGCTTGGATCCAGGTGACCTAGCACAGGTCTATAATACGGCGGTTACGGGGGGCCTGGATTCTATAGCACCTGTTCGTGTTCGTCCTCTCACTCTTTGCCCCAGGTCTCCATGGTTTGATGAGACCATGAGGGAGTTGAGGAGGGTTGGACGAAGGCTGGAGAGGTGTTGGCGGAAGTCTGGTCTGGATGACGACAGACTTAGTTTGATGGACCATTATATGGCTTATCAATCCGCAATCTCTCGTAAGAAGGCAGAGTTCCTGTCCAGGGAGATAGCGGCTGCACAGAATAGACCAGCTCAGCTCTTTCGGACTGTGGACAGACTGTGCAATCCAGTCTGTCTTCAGCCCGGAAGGGCCTTGTCCACAGAACGGTGTGAGGAGTTTGCTCTCTTCTTTGCAGATAAGGTTGCCAAAATCAGATCAGACGTCCGTTCTTCCCTCTCCAATGGGAGCGGTGATGGTCGGCTGGAGATGTCGAACACCCAGTTGGCATGGTCTGACTTCAGCCTCCCCAAAATCGATGATATTGTGATGGTCATTCGAGCATTGCGACCAACCAGCTGTGATTTGGACCCTGGCCCCACACACCTCTTAGTGGATTGTGTGGATAAAATCGGCCTAGTCATGGCTTTCATAGTCTGGAAGTCTTTGGAGAGGGGGATCTTTCCAGATCCCCTTAAAGAGGCTATAGTTAAGCCTCTTTTAAAGAAGTCCTCCTTAGACCCAGATTGTCTAGCAAATTACAGACCAGTCTCTAACCTACCCTTTGTGGGTAAGGTTATTGAGAAGGTGGTCACAGGGCAACTGGCGGATCATCTGACCAACAACAACATCTACGATTCTCTCCAATCTGGATTTAGGAAGAGGCATAGTACCGAGACAGCACTTGTTCGGGTACTAAATGACCTCCTAATAGCGAGAAATCGTAGGACCCGTTCTATCTTGGTACTTCTTGATCTCTCAGCAGCATTTGACACTGTTGATCATGGTGTGCTGTTAGAGCGTCTGCGGTCCATCTGTGGATTATCTGGTATGGTCCTCAGGTGGTTTAGATCTTACCTCGAAGGTAGGACTCAGAGGGAGGTGTCGGGAATTTTTTCCTCGGCATCAGTCTCCCTATCTTGTGGGGTACCGCAGGGCTCTATTCTAGCGCCTATGTTATTTGCGGTGTATATGCTGCCGCTAGAGCGATTATAAGATCTATACGGTCCGTTTCCATTGCTATGCTGATGATACCCAGCTGTATATGTCTTTTGTGCCCACCAGGATGCTGCCTTGTCGTTATTTAATAACTACCTTGCAGAAATCCAAGATTGGATGAATGGGAGTTGGTTGAGGTTAAACCCGGAGAAAACTAAGGTGTTGGTTGTGGACAAAGGTCGCTGTGAGGCGGGTTTGCCAGCTGGATCGCACTCAGGCTTGTGGCTTGCAGGCGTTCCGCTGACAATCTCAGATCAGGTGCGGAATCTTGGCGTAATAATTGACGACCACTTGACGCTTAAAGCTCAGGTGTCAGCGGTGGTCAAAACTTCCTTTTTCCAAACGAGGAATATCGCCAGGGTGAAGCACCTGGTTCCTCCAGAAGATCTTCCAACATTGATCCACGCCTTCGGTACCTCCCGCCTTGACTATTGCAACTCCCTGTACCTAGGGCTATCGGGGGTTGAGCTTCGCCGTCTGCAGCTAGTGCAGAATGCGGCGGCCAGGTTATTGACTGGTTCTCTAGATCCAGCCATATAATGCCTGTGCTCCGCGGACTGCACTGGCTGCCAGTATTTTGGTGAATCACCTTCAAGGTCGGTTTGCTGACCTATAAAGCCCTACATGACCAGGGACCTATTTATCTGAAAGAGCTCCTTTGGCCCTACTGTCCCTCCCGCCCCCTCCGATCCACTGACGAGGGATTGCTGGAGATTCCCAGGGTCCATTTGAAGACTTCAGGGGCTAGATCATTTAATTTTATGGCCCCGACCCTGTGGAATTCTCTACCTCGTCAGGTGCGAAATAGTCCGACTGTCCTGAGTTTTAAAGGAGCCTTGAAGACCCACCTTTTTAATATAGCTTTTATTGATTTATAATAGTTTTAGATTGTTTATTTAGTTTTATGAAGTTGTACAGGCGCTTTGGTTTTGAGAAAAGCGCCTTTTTAAAAATAAAGTTTGATTTGATTTGAAAATTTACCTAAACGATCGGTTCAGCCGAACTGATCCACAGTTTTTAAAAATTCCACACAGAAAACAGAACAAAAACCTATCTAGTACTCACAGTACCACAGACAGAGACTTGAACAGACTATGCGGAAACTAAATTTCGGTAGAAACGGACCGAAAACTGACACTTTAACCGACTTCGAACCGAGCTGCAGGAGAAATCTCCGGAGCGACTGTTCAGTGAGGCGGAGTAAAGAATCTTGACGGTTGCAGTTCGAATTACAACAGGCAGCGACATCAACCGAGCTCGAGATGAACATTCTATGCCTTGGGCCCCTCCTGTTCAACGCCTACGTCTCTGACATAAGGACAAGTATCAGGAGTGAGATGAGTCTGTTTGCGGATGACTCAAAACTGGGGGCAGTGGTGGATGGGGAGGAGGGGAAGGTGGCCCTACAGGGGGACCTGGAGGCTCTGGAAAGATGGTCTAGAAAGTAGAAGCTGAGGTTCAATGCAGGGAAATGCAAGGTACTGCACCTGGGGGCCAGAAACCCGGGCCAAGTGTACACCCTTGGGGAGATGCTACAAGTGTCGATGGCTGAGAGGGACCTGGGGGTGGTGGTGGATGTCAAGATGAACAAATCAGACTTGTTAGAGGGCAGCAGCCAAGGCCAACAGGATGCTGGGATGCATCGCTAGGGGGATCACCTCCAGAAGGAGGGAAGTGATACTCCTCTGTATAACTGCTTGGTGAGCTTGCCTCGAGTACTGCGTGCAGTTTTGGAGGCCACATTTAAAGAGGGACATTAAACTCCTGGAGAGGGTCCAGAGGGAGGCAACCAAAATGATTTGGGGCTTGGGGACAGGACCTATGAGGAGAGGCTCGAAGAGCTAAATATGTACACATTGGAAGAGAGAAGGGACCGGGGGACATGATAGAGGTCTTCAGATACATGAAGGGGTAAATAGGAAGGAACAGTCAGGGTGCTTGAAGGAAGAGAAGGGGCCACTAGAGGGCATGGGTGGAAGCTGGAGGGGAAGATTCAGGGAGAAAGGAGGAGGTGCTACTTCACTGAGAGGGTGGTGGAGCCATGGAATGCGCTACCTAGGGGCTGGGAGGCAGAGACGGTGGAGGGGTTCAAGAGGGGTGGGACAGGTACAGGGAAGGGTTCTGGAAGCAAAATCCAATGCAGCGAGAATATCTGGAACTGGGAAGGGAGAAGCCAGAGAAGGCGAGGTGGGCAGCAAGGTCAGCTCCCAGGGTGGGGACTGACCAAACGAGCAGACGCGAAAGACCGTTAGGCCTATTCTGCTGGCATTTCAGTATGTTAGTATAGAAAAGTTAACCCATTGTTCTCCGAGGCAGTTTAAAGGGTGGGGCTAACTGCACTTGTCAGAATACAGCAAGACTTCATGTTGTTTGAAACACATATTCACATGAAGTGTGCCACGAAATCTACAATATGTGTAGTGCTCTGCTATTTGGTACTTCATTACAAACCCACCAATGGTTAGACGAAATGCCATGTTCGATAATGAGACGCTAGCCACTAACTATAGTGCACCAGCCTGAATAGCACAGCCCACCACAAGAGCACCCGAATCTCTATGAAGTCCTGCTCTGTACCAAGTGGCCAGAATAACCCAATGACACCAAGAAAAAAAAGACTACCGTATAACTTTTGAGCCAGCCTAGATTAGAGTAGGAGGCATCCTATATTGGAGCTGAAAACGTCTCAGTGCGAAGCAGGACTTAGTCCTGCTCCGGTCCATGATCCAAAGCAATCCTGAATCGGTGCAGACCACACTCTGCAAAATCCTGCCCCGGCCCCTGCCACCCTCAGCCAGCAACCCCGATGTTCCCACAGTGGTGCCAAAAGCATGGAATTAGTGCATAACTTTCGAGCCAGCCAGCTTAAATTGGGGTAGGAGAGGCATCCTGTGTCGGAGCAGAAAAAGTCCCAGTGCGAAGCAGGACTCAGTCCTGCTCTGGTCCACGATCTCCACCACCATACCACCCTAATTCTGAATCGGTGCAGGTTTAAAAATTTAACAGTCAGCAGTCCATTCACCGCAAGCTGATAAATTGAGCCAGGAGCACTGCATGATAAGGAGCACAGGAGTTGAGGTTTGAAATTGGTACCTCGCAAGTCAGCAGTGCCCTTCTCTGGACCATGCAATCCTGCCCTGCAATTCAAACATGTCATCCTTCTTTCGAATGTAGGCTGTGTACTCCTTTTTCTTCTTCAGCGCAGTTCAAATCAGATCAGGTTGTTAACTGGGAGGTGTGTTGCTGGGGAAAATGGTGTCGGGAAATTATTTGTCAGGGAAGTCCCGCATCAGACAGGGAAAGGAGATACTCCAGGACCAAATTCATCGGACAGGTGAACGGATCCAAGTGACGGTACGAAGCCCATAGGCAGAAACGCTTCTATTTCATGGCGTATGTGGCCCTGATCGAGGGTCTCCTCGCAGCCACTAGGACCTCTGCTACCCTTGTGGACACCCCATACCTGTCCCTGACTAAGTCTGCAGGAGCTATGCATGCAGGTGCAGCGACTTGAGATTTGGGTGTAGCAAGATACTTCGCTCCTGGGAGAGCAAGCAAGGAGACAGAGTTAGAGGAATTGGAGGTTCCATTGCTAACTGCTGGAGCAACGGGAATCAAATCTGTCAAGGCCAAAATGGCGCTATGAAAATCATGCCAGTTCGTACCACTTGTAGCTTGAGCAGCACTCTGAAGCAGCGAGAAGGGAGGGAAGGCATAAAAGAACCTCTCTGTCTAAGAGAGGGACAATGTGTCTCACCAAAAAACACCAGGCACTGGATCTAACGAGCAGAAATTGGGCAGTGTGGCACTGAGTGGGGACGCAATGAGGTCCAGTTCTGGAAGTCCACATCTTTCGAAGAGGTAGTCTACTACATCCTGTAGCAGCTCCCATTCATGTGTCTGAGACCAAGAGCGGCTTAGGCTGTTGGCTAGGGTGTTTTGTACTCCTGGAACATGAACCCCTGAGTTCCTGGTTGTGCTTCACTGCCCAGTACCAGACTCTCATGGCTTCTCTGCATAGGGGATAAAAGTGTGTGACCCCCTTGCTTTGATGTAAAAGACCATCAGCATGTTGTCTGTCTGGATCAGTAGGAGACCTGGAAGAAGGACCGGCTGTAGAGCATACAGAATAGCTCTCATCTCCAGCACATTGATGAGGAGGTTGCATTCCAAAGGAGTCCACGTCCCTT
This sequence comes from Neoceratodus forsteri, assembly GCA_016271365.2. Lineage (NCBI taxonomy): Eukaryota > Metazoa > Chordata > Ceratodontiformes > Ceratodontidae > Neoceratodus > Neoceratodus forsteri. The sequence goes on along the minus strand of CM028131.1, from coordinate 1,548,928,698 downwards.
TTGTCTGATGGTCTTTGAAATGTGTGCCCCACCCCAGTCCTGAAGCATCCGTTGACAGGATCTGCTGAGGACTGGGACTTTGAAAGGGGGCCCCGGACTCTAGCCAGAAGGGGGTGAGCCACCACTCCAAAGTCTGATGCACTGCCTTGGAGATCCAGACTGGCTGCTCGAGATCGTCCAAACGCTTGTCCCACTATACCCCGAGGTTCCACTGGAGAACCCCCATGTAAAATAAGGAGCACCCACCAAATATCAGCCACACTGAAAATTATTGTTGTACTGTGTGACAGGGTGACCCCGTTATAGTGGACACCCCTGGGATAAATTGAAACCCCTTCTCCAAGCAGTTTAAATGTTTTGTATAATGTCCCACATGCTGGTTATAAATTAAGTGCTGAAGTGCTTATAAAGCTTTCTGTAGATATTAACCTAAAAACTAACTAGAAACCAGCCAAACCCTCAAAGAATACTGAAGTTAAATATTGTTTTCTTCTCAGGTCTTTGGCCATAAAACAAAGCTAAGAGGGTAGTTTTAATAGAAGAACAAAAGAAGTTTGTATCTGCATTTTCTAGATGTTAGCAGCCCCCTTCTATATTTAACAGCAGACAGCATGAGATAATAGGACCCCGCAGGAGAGCACAGAATTTTCTGACCTCAGGTCTGACCTTTAACAATGTTGTAAACAAGTTATGTAATGTTCTGCAGGTGGCAGCCAAATAACTGTTCTCTATGGAGCAACAGTGGCCACTAGTGGTTAGTTTAATGTTATGTCTGCTGTTAATCAAAAGGCAGGGGAAATTGTTTTTCCAATTTCTAGTGAGTTTATAAAAAGCCCTACCTCAGTGCTGAGAGAGGAGAGATAGGGTGCTCAGTTGAATACTGACTGAGGAAGGTGGAAGACCACCTGGTAATGTGTGCTTTCACACGGTTCGATTTATGCTAGACTAAAGAAAAGCCTCAGACCCTGCTGGAGCAAAGCAGCAGTCATTTGATTTCTTTTGACTAATCTTTTGTTTCTTATTTTCTGTATAATTTATTTGTTTTATCTGCTCTAGAAATAAAATGATAAAATGCAACCATGCATTTTTTATGCACCTGATTTGTGGTCTGCCTGAAATTGTGTTATCCAATACCTGCATGTCTCAGGTGATGGTGTGATGAATATGGATGGAAAAATAAAGGAACAGTGATCAGGCTCAGTCTGCAACTGTGATTTATTTGGTGGGTGCTCCTTAGTTTTCATAAAGACTGTCTGCATTTTTGGAGCACCACCTGTATCCCGGTGCTCATTATTTTTGTTTTAGAACCCTCATGTGTAGACGAGCTAAGGGTACTGTCACAATGTCATGGCAGCTGCCATGGCCTAGCAGTTGTAGGACCGTTCTGGCTGGAGTATGATTTGTGGAAATGACCCTCCCAGCCAGAGCTCTTAGTCAGTCTGCCCTGTCTGAGGGGAGAAAGGCTCTCCCCTGGACGGTGTCCAAGACGGCACCTATATGTTGTAATCTCTTTACTGGGCCAGAAGGATGACTTGGGAAGATTCAAGGTGACCCCCAGGTCTTGGAACAGCTGGAAGGTGTTTTCCAGTGTGTGACGCAGCTGTTCCCTTGTGGGAGCTGTCAGGAGCTAGTCGTCAAGGTAGGGGTAGATGTAATGTCCCTACCTCCTGAGAGCTGCTGCCACTACCGCCAGGCACTTGGTGAACACCTGAGGTGCTGAGGAAAGACCGAACAGCAGCTTTCAGAACTGGTAGTGCTCTCCCTGGAAGGTAAAGTGGAGGTATTTCCTGTGGGATGGCAGGATTCTGATGTGCATGTGGGCATCCTGTAAGTCCAGGGAGCAGAGCCAGTCCCCTTGGTGAAGCATGGGCAGCAATCCTGGCAGTGTCACCATCCTGAACCTTTTCTATTTGATAAAACTGTTCAGCTGACTGAGATCCAGGATGGGACGAAGGTCCCATGTCTTTTTTGGGACAAGGAAGAAGTGGGAGTAATACCTCCTTCCTCTTTGACTTGGTGGGACTGCCTGGCTTGCCTTTTTATTCAGGAGGCCTTGGATTTCTGCCCGGATGAGCCTTGCGTGGGATGGAGAGCAATGAGTAGGGATCGGTGGGTTGTCTGGAGGAATTTGAGTGAACTCCAGTGCATAACCCCATTCTATAATCAGGAGAGCCCACTGATCTGTGGTGATACTGGACCAACATCTGAGGTAAAGGAAGAATCGCCCTCCTACTGCCTCCCTCTGTAGCTCCGCCAGAGGAGGGGGTCAGGCAAGGAGTCATGCAGAGGTTGTTGGGAGTGGGCAAGGGAGCTCTGGCATTCTTACGTCCCTGTGCCCCCGAAGACGGGGGGGGGGTGCCTTTTCTCTTGTAACCCCCCTTTGCTGTTGTCGCCTACCCTACTGGCCTTGATGCCTGCGTAAGGAATGATGCCTGGATGGGGTTGGTTTGGACTTGTACATTTTGTGGACTTCAGAAACTGCTTTTCCTGAGTTCTGCAAGCCAGTGATCATCTTTTCAGCTTCCTGGCCGAAATGCACTGGTCCTTGGCAAAGGGCACCATGCAAATCTTGGCGAAAGCCCGAGACCCTTAACCAGGAGTAGCGCCATAGGCATATCCACGTGGCAGCTACTCTAGCGGCAGTGTCTGCTGAGTCGTATGAGCACCAGAGGATGTGCTTACCAACGTCAGCACCGGACTAGAGAACTGCTAAGAGCTCTGTCTTATTAGTGGAGTCATGTGGTGACCGAGATAGGTCCATGGCCTTATTCCAGAGAGATTTCTGATACATTACCATGTGTACCAGAAAATTTAATGACCGCACCGTACAAGTGGCCAAAGAGTACACTTTCCGTCCAAGATGGTCCAGTTTCTTGGACTCCTTATCTGGTGGTTGGAAGCTCATATGCGTCAGCTGTTAAGACCTCCCATGGGCGGCCGTAAGGATCATCAAATCCACTTTGGGTTGCTCGCTCAAATGTGGTTTCCCCATAGGGGTCCTATATAAGCAGTCAGCTTTCTTAGGAACTGCCGACGTCGTGGAAGGGTGTTTCAAAGCTACTTTCGTAATGTTCTGGAAAGGCTCCACCAATGGTGAGATGACTAAAGGTTTTTGGTCAGTGGCCCCTAAGAATTTCACCAGGCAGTGTCTCTCGGGGTCTAACTTTTCCATTTCCCACTGGTTAAGGAACTGAATGCGTCTCATCACATCTAGGAAGGAGGGATCGTCGGAGGAGACCTTGGGGAATCCATCTGTGGGTCCGGGGATGGAAGAGACAAATTGTCTTCTGAAGAATCGTAGGGGAAGGAGCCTCCGGTGGATTCCTCTGAAGTATACCGGCGCTCCCAAGAGCTACTCTAGCATCTAGAGGAGGATCTGGATGACGGGTGGTGACCGTGGTGCCATTGTTCAGGAGATCCTTGCACACTGCTCCCTGGAGTCGGGTAGGCCAGTGTCCAGGGTGGCAAAGGCGATCTGCATGGAAAAGTCAGTTGCTTAGGCAGAGCCGAGACAAGGTCCCCGGAGAGGTGGGGTTCGGCTCCGGCAGTCTAGGCAAAAGATCCCCCTTGATGGTGTTCCATCAGCTGTTGAAAAGAGCCCCACCTCAGCCAAAGGGACACAGGGCCCGCGGGTTCTGACTCGGGTAGGGGCATCCGGGGGGCCTGGCATCAGACCTTGTGGTTTGGTCACCGCTGTATCAGACAGCGGTTCTGGTGGATGCCATCCCTGGCGTCAGGTGCCCTGGCGTCTGGTCATTGGGCTCCCAAGGGGGAGGCAGATGCAGAGGGAGTGACACCTGGTCCATAGTGTCCTCGAAGGCAAGTGTCAGGTCCCCCCCCGATGTCAGGTCTGTAGTCGGACCCTTGTCTGAGCCCTGCGGATCAGAGGGTGGCGTCTGGTCCGGCTCCGTAGTGGAGTCAGAGGGCATGGTGGCCTGATGTCGGCCGGGGTTCTGGACCGACAACGGTTTGGAAGGCGAGCGTGGTTTCTTATGGCTATCGTGTTCCTGAAGTCTCTTGGTGTCGTCCGACTCTGTCGTCCTGTCAGATGACCCAGAAGCCACTACCTGCCACCCAAGGAATGGGCCGATCCTGCTGGCTGAGACCCTAGCGCAAGCTTGTGGGACGGATAGCCAGGGACACGGGGGCCTGGGAAGGCCCTAGCCCGGAAGACTCCCTGCCGTACGTCTTAGTGGAGGCAGGGGGTTCCTCAACAGTAAGCCTGGGAGAGCCAGGGAAACCGGAGGGGCTGAGTCTGACCCCGAGCCAGAGGCAGAACTTTTGGAAGCCTTGTGTGGAGACCCGAGATGGGATTCTTACCTGGACCTGTCCTTGTCCCTATGATGGTGCTTCCCGCTCAATTCTCTCTCTCCGGGGGAGGAATTCTTAGTGAAGGAGGAAGACGAGCTGTGCCCCAAGTGGGTCTTCTGCATGGCGGCCACTTGTTGTTCAAGGAGGTATGCTTTCAAAGTCTTCAGATGGTGGATGCGAGTCCTCCTATTGAAGCTGAGGCAATGCGGGCAGCCGTCCAGCTTATAGTTGGGGCCTAGGCAAAGCAGGCAGGATGAATGGCCGTCTTTTGCCGGCATCTGCTTGCCGCATGTGCACTTCGATTTCTGCCGCTCTGTAGAAGATGGCTGGGTAGACATACATAACGAATTTGGTATTTTAATGAAAAACCATTAACTGCACGGAAATGGCTGTCGACTGGAAGCAAAAGGTGTCTGTGGAGCTGATATGCATGGGTCGACGGCGGGGAAAAAAACAAACAAAAAAAAAACAGGTAGTGCCGGGGGACCGTCCCTTTATACCATTGGTGACGCCGGGCGGGCCATCAGGGGCAGTCCCCTGACCACTAGCTAGAATTTTTCTGTGGGGTCCTAGTACCTGGCGGCATAGTCCTAATGACTATTACCTGCTGCAAGACCTCTCTCGAAGTGAGATCAGTAGATCTTAGGATCTCTTGCATCAGGTCACACCTAAGGAACTGTAGCCACCAGGTACTAGGACCACAAGCAAACTTTCTAGCTAGCAGTCTTCAAGGGGGCAACCCACGACGACGTCAGATGTCTGACGTCCCTCCCATATAAGCGTGGGCGGCCCCCAACCTCCTCGGTTCTCCCGACTGAGACCATAAGCAAGAGATCTCCAGCAGAGGAATGGAGAGGGGCCATAGGTTCCCGCTAAGAAAAGGTGAAACAGAAGTTGGACTGCCTAGGGAAAGAAAGACAAGCATAGAGAATCCAAGGGGATGGGGGTGGGACAGCATGGTCTGATGCAAGAGATCCTCTTGAACATCTACTGTTATGATAAGTTCTAATGTAACTGTACTATCTTACTTTGAGGGTATCTCTTGCATCAGGCCACACCTAAGGAACAAGTCCCAAACAGCTGCAGACAGATACAGACAGGGTGGCTGGAAGCTATAGGCCTAAGTCAAAAAAGGCTAACAGCCATAGGCCCAAGACAAGAGGTGATACAGGCCTAAGGCAAGAGGCCTTGAAGCACAGCCAGGCCAAAGCCTGTCCTCTTCCTAGAGGCAATGTTCAGACTGCAGTGTTTAGTGAAGGTGTGGCCAGTACTCCAGGTTGCAGCCGCACAGAAGTCAGCAGCTGGAACAGGCAACAGAAGTGGCAATGCCTCTGGCAGAGAGGCCATGGACGACCACAAGAAGTTCCTTATCATGCTTGCTATAACAAAAAATAATACAGTTGGCCAACCATTTGGACAGGCACTGTTTAGAAAATGGAACGTTCTCTTTCCCAGGGCTGAAAGGAACAAACAGCTGTGAGGACTTTCTGCAGTCCTTTGTTTGGTGTGTAAGGTATGGAGCAATGCCTCCCCTGGACTGTCGTGCGCTGGATAACAAAAGAGGCAGGTGGATAGTTTGATTTAAGGTAAACTCAGACACCACCTTAGGAAAAAATTTAGGATTCATATGCAAAGACTTGTCTTTTTGGAAAATTAAAAAGAGACTCACACATCAAAGCATGAAGCTCGAAAATCCTCTGAACAGAAGTAATAGCAACTAAAAATAATGCTTTCCATGTCAGAAAGCACAGCTCGCAAGTCGAGGCCAGCTCAAAAAGAGCCAAAGTAAGTTTCTCCAACACAAAATTCAGGTCCCAAGGTGGGACTGGATTGCAGATAGTAGGCTTCATATGGAGAATGCCCCTCAAAAAGGTACGGGACACCTCAAGTTGTGCTACTGTACAGTCCTCAACAGGTACATGGAAGGCCGAAATGGCCAACAGGTGCACTTTTAAAGGAGAAGTATTTCAGACCAGAATCTGAAAGGGACAGTAAATACTCCAAAATCTGATTCCCAGGGCAAGTGAACAGATCCAGCTGATGGGCAGTTGCTCATAAAGCAAAGCGCTTCCACTTCATGGAATAAGTGGCCCTGGTTGAGGGCTTCCTGGCAGCCACCAGAACGTCAGCCACACTGGGGGATACCTCAAACCTGGCCATGGCTATGTCTTCAGGAGCCAGGAAAGAAGATGCAGTGACTTGAGATCTGGATGGAGTAGGGTGCCCTGTTCCTGGGAGAGCAGGCCGGTGCACGGAGGTAAAGGCACTGGAGGTTCCACTGCAAACTGTTGCAGTAGAGGAAACCAAATCTGACAAGGCCAGATGGGGGCAATGAGGATCATGGTGGCCTCCTCCATCTGGAGCTTGATTAGCACCCTCTGGATTAGGGGGAAGGGAGAAAAGCCATAAAGGAACTTCCCTTTCCAAGAGAGGGACATGTCTCGCCAGAAAACTCCAGGCTCTGGAACAAGCGAGCAAAAAAATGTCAGTTTTGCATTGACTGGGGACACAAAAAAGTCCAACTCTGGATGACCCCATTGGTCAAACAGGTCTTCTGCAACCAAGGTCAACAGCTCCCACTAGTGCACCTTGGACTGTGACCAGCTTAGCCTTTCCGCCAGGACATTTTGGACGCCTGGAACAAAGCCAGTGGTGCCCCTCTCGTGATACTGCCTAGCACACTAAACCCCATTGAGCAGGTTTCCTCCTACAAAGTATCTGGGCATTATCTTTGATTCGGCACTCTCCTTCCATTCCCATATCAATGCCCTTTCTCCTGCCACCAATGTCAGGATTGGACTGTTATACCGCCATACGGACTGCCTACCACAAGAGGCCCTTAAATTGGCAATCACCTCCTCTGTCCTGTCGCTAATCGTCTAGGGGCTGCCCATCTATGCTGCAGCCGACAACACTGCGCTTGCAAGAATCCAGCTCTCTATAAACAAGGCCTGCAGGCTAGTGCTGGGAGCCACCAGGCGCACCCACACGTGCCTGCTGTACTCCACCACCAACTTGCTCAACCTTGAAGAAAGACTCCGCTTCCAAACCTACATTCTTGTACAAAATACCCTGCTAGGGCTCTCCGCCCCCTTGGGCGGCCACCTCCCTTCAGCGTGCCTCCCCCTCAGTCTCCACCTCCCTTATTGTCCCCAGGGTAAGGACCTCTATGGCCCAGAGATCCTTTTGCTATCTGGCTCCCTCCTGGTTCAATTCCCGCCCAGCCAACATAGTTGACTCCACTAAGCTTGGTCCTTTCAAAGTCTCCCTCAGAAGCCATCTGACAAGCACTCGCTGCTGCAACTGCACATAATCCCCCACCTGCTCCTTACCCTCACCCCTAGGCTGGGTTTGCCCCGTCTACTTTTGCTGTATATGCCTGGGGTCTCAAGCAACATCTGCTGACTAATGTAATAAAATATCTCTGGTTGCTACCTGACGTGGTACTCGTGTACCTATATTATCACTACTGGGATCTACCTGTTGCCAAGCTTGTACCACCAGTGAATTCCTGTAACACTGGTTGCTTTTTTAATCTAAGTGTTATGTATTGTACTGTTTTGTTTGCTGTGATGTATTGCTCTCTTGACGAGTTGCCTTTGTAAATGAGTCTGACTCAAAAGGTCTGTAAACCGATGATCTAAATAAATAAATGTTCTAGAGCCCAGTACCAGACCCTCATCGCTTCCCAATAGAGAGGATACAAATGGGTCCCACCCTTGCTTGTTGATGTAGTGGACTACACAGATATTGTCTTTCTGCATCAGAAGATGGCCCGGGGACAGCTGGGTCTGGAAGGCCTGTAAAGCATACATCACTGCTGTTATCGCCAAGATGTTGATGTGAAGAGCAGCCTCCACCCTGGACCACATCTCCCACCCCATCCCCCAGTCCGATGAGGTGCCAAACAGCCCAGTCCCGAAGCATCCATGGTGAGAACTTGCTGAGGGGAGGGAAGGAATAAGGAACTCCTTTACACAAGTTGCTGGGGTCCATCCACCAGAGCAGCACCTTTTTGACTGGAAAGGAGACAAGGATCTGTTCTAGGTCGTTGGTGCATTGGTCCCAATGAACTCTCAACGTCCACTGAGAGATCTGCATGTGTAGCCAAGCAAGAGGAACTGTGACAAATGCTGCTGCCATCAGGCTTAAGAGCCTCAGGAAGGTTCTGGCCATGACATATCTGCTGTTGTGAACCAGTTGAGTCTAGGCTATCAAGTGGTCCACCTTGTCAAGAGGCAGTAATACAAAACCCTGAGCCATGTCCAGAACTGCCCCTATGTACTGCAGGCGTTGACAGAGGGTCAAAACAGACTTGGGCCAACTGACCGAGTCCCAAGGCATGGAACAGCTACAGGGTATGTTCTAGAGTTAGAAGCAGTTGTTCCCTGGACTGTGCCTGGTGCAGACAATCATACAGATAAGGGAACACATAAAGCCCCTCCCTCCTGAGGGCTGCTGCAACCACTGCCAAACACTTGGTAAAGACCCAAAGCGCAGAAGATAAGCCAAAGGGCAAAGCTCTAAACTGGTAGTGTTCCCCCTGGAACTGGAACCTGAGGTACTGCCAGTGGGGAGCACCTACCTGAATATGCAGGTATGTATTCTGCGTGTCTAGGGAGCAAATCCAATCCCCCTGGTGCAGCAGTGGTAACAGGCCATGCAGGGTTACCATTCTGAACTTCATGTACTCTATGTAGAAGTTCAAGTTCTGCAGATCTAGAATGGGCCGTAGGTCTCCTGTGGATCTGGGAGCCAGAAAGAAGTGGGAGTAGAACCCCCCCATTCCTTTGTTTTATGGGAACAGGCTCTATGGCCCTTCTGCTCAGCAATATGCGGATTTCTTTCAGTAGCACTGGAATATGGTCTGGAGAATAAGTTGAGTGAACTGAAGGCTGATGTGGAGGACACTCCAGCAGTTCCAGACTGTGGCCTTGGTCTATGAGCTGTAGAACCCAAGCATCCATTATGATGTCTCTCCACCTGTCCAGGTGGAGGGAAAGGTGACCCCCCCCATGGCCACCTCCTGCAGACTTGCCGGAGGGAGGGGGTCAGGCAAGGAGTTATGCTGAAGTGCCACCTAAGGCCGGGGCCGTACCTCTACCCCTGGCTGCCCTTCCAGAGACAGAGGAGGGGGCGGGCAGGGCCATTGCTGCTGTGCGCCTACCTTGAGGTTTGGTGCCAGCCTCAGTTTGTGGGTGGCCCAGTGAAATGGCACCTCTCTGGCCACTTTTTGGCTGGATGTGATACAGAAAGTGGACTGACCTTAGCATCTGGCCGGAGGCCTGTAAATTAGAATATGTCCTGACCAACCGCCCCAAAGGGTTTATAACCTCTGAAAGGGGCATTCAAAATGGACTGCTGGACATTCCAGGCAAAGCCCAGCACCCTAAGCGAAGACAGCCACCACAGGCAAATGCCTGCCTCCACCTGAGCTGAAACGATGGCGTAGGCTGACTGCAAAAGATGCTTGGCGATGCTGGTGCCAGACTGAAGGTTATGCAGCAATTCCTGAGGCTGGAAGTCCTCTGGCAGGGCCTTGGCTGCCTCTTTGGCCTGTCGCTAGAGCTGGCTCTGGAACTTGACCATGTGGGTAATATAGTTGAGACCCTAATGGCCACAGTGGCCGAGGCAAAGGTCCACTTGCCAGTAAGGTCCAGGTGCCTGGACTCCTTGTCCGGGGCAAGGAACTAAGGTGCTTAAACTTTCTAGTCCTATCGTAGGCAGCACTGATGACCACTGAGTCAGCCTGTGGTTGGTCTGCATAAAACTGCTTCCCTGCAGAGGCCTGGTAGAGCCTGTCCACCTTTCTGGGCATGATGAGAACCATATTGGGCCGACGCCAGGTGGTCATAGAGGTATCCTAGAATGGCTCTGTCAAAGGAGGGAAAAATGAGTGGAGGAGAGCCTGGCAGTTCCAGACAGTGGGTCAGACGTCTCCTGGCAGAATCCTGCTCTTCTGCCTCGAACGCCATGGCCACCTGAAGCTGACACATGACAGCGACTAAAGAGGGGTTTGTCCGGAGGGGACCGAGGAGTAAACGTGGGAGACTCTTCGCCCCTGGAAGAATACAGTGGAGGTAGAATGGGAGGGGCTCGCAACCCCGTTGTCCCCCTCATCACTGTCATCGGGGGAGAAAATCAGGGTGGTACTCATGCTCGTCGCCGGGCTCTAGGAGGGGTTTGCAGGGTGTCGAGGCCCTGAGGCGAGCAGGAAGGCAGCACTTGCAGGAAGGGCAGCATGGGGCTAGGCAGAGAAGGACCCATGTGGTATTTGCATAAAATCCAAAGGGAGTAGACCATAACCGGAAAGTCCACCGGGATCGGCAGCAGGTAAGGAAAATATGGGAAAGGCAGTGGATGCGGGGACAGTGAGGAAGGAACTGTAGGCTGCGAGGTTGGTGGGGAAGGTATCGATGGCTTTGGGGGGGGGGGGCCTGGGGCGACCCTGACCCAAAGCCTGACAGCTGACTAAAGTAAAGGCCAAGGAGGATGTCCTTAGGAGAGGCACAGCCCCCACGGGCGCTGTGCTGCCACCGGTAGGGGCTGTGGTGAGGGAGCTCCCTGACTGATGGCCCGAGAAGACAGGTCAGAACAGCAGGGGCTGAATCAATGGTGGGGCTGAAGAATGACCCAACGCTGAGGAGCCTGCAATCACCATGGTAAGACTGTGGGGGCGCTACAATTTGCCCTGTGGAAGAGAGGGCATGGGTGGCAGGTGGGTGGGAGGACAGCCCCACTGTGGCCGGTGCTCAAAAGAGTGACTATGACTGGGATGGGGAGGACCACTCTTTGGGACGATCCTTGTCCTGGTGCTTAGGCTTCCTGGCCGACTTGTCCTGGGCCTTAAAAGGAATGTGAGCCCGAGGATGGGGCCGTGGAAGCAGAGGAGCTTCTGGCCTGAAGCTCCTTCTCCATGCGGGCAACTTGCTGTTGAAACAGGAAGGCTTCCAAAGCCTGCTGGTGATGTGTCTGTGTAGTCTGGCTGAAGTGGTGGCAGAACTCACAGGCCTTGATGTCGTGGTCCAGGCCTAGGCAGTGGACACAGGCCTTATGGTTGTCCTTCTCGGGGATCTTCTTCCCACAGGTGCAGAAAAGTCACTTTAAAATTAAATTGATGCCAAAACTAAGGAGAGGAAAAAAAAAAAGTAAGGCGGTCGACTGAAGCTGGCGGTGTCTCCATGAGTCCTGACAGTGATGGTTGATTGGTGGGGGCTGAAAGCATAACACTTATATGGGAGGGACGTTGGGCATCTGACGTCGTGGGTGGCCCTTGTAGACTGCTAGCTAGAAAGGTTTGTGTGTGGTCCCAGTGACTGGCAGCTATAGTTCCTTAGGTGTGGTCTGATGCAAGAGATAATTACCCTCGAAGTAAGATCTGTGTGACATCTGGGTGAGCGCAATCTTGGCTGGAGTTCAGCTGGTGGTGTTTTGCAGTTTTGTAGACTGCTGGGACTTTGGGTGCTCTAGTTTTATCTACGTTAGCACTCCTGCAACCTTAGGAGGTCTCATCTGCCTGCTCTGGGGGTTGTTCAGGTGGACCTTAAAGACCTTGATTACCATGTAATCTCATCCCGATGCTGCCAATATACAGTGACCAGCTGAACATCTACTGTTCAGGACTACTCTCTGTATCATGTGCGACAACCAGCTGCCAATCCCCCCGGTTAGTAGTCTTATCTGGCTAGCAGTCCTCTCTAGTCATATCTGGTTAGTAGTCCTACCCAGACTCCTGTCTCCCCCAACTTCAAGAAAAGTCTTCTACGAGACACCGAATCAAGCCCCTGAAGTACTGGAAAGAGATGGAATCATGACAGGTTTCTGCTGGATCCCACACCAATGTGACACAGTCACCCCATAAAACTCCTTAACCAGGATCACTATAGAGTATCAGGTGGTATACAAATTCAGAGGAGAAAAAGTATGGTACTGAGAGATTGAGCGATCTAGGACCTGCATAGCCTGACAAATTAATCTGATAAATGCATTATACTGCTAAACACGTTAAGACAACTATAAAGAGAAATGTAGAGATTTGCTATTAAGTTATGAATGGCAGTACAACTGGATAACAGAAGCCCTCTATGCAAGCATCCAAGGTCGCAGTTCAGGTATTTTCAGTTTTATTCATTTTTAATTGTCATTATTTACATACGATAGCCAGGCTAAGATGCAGAATTTCATTTTTTTTTTTTATTCACATTTTTTTTTTTTCACCAGTACTGCCTGCCTCCTCCTGTCCCCTGTCTCCATCCACCTATGTCCTGCTGACCACTACCTATCTGAAAATGCTGCTAAGAAGAAATAACAGGGTTGAAAATCAGTTTCAAAATTTACTGCAGAACAAAAGGGCACAGGTGTGGTTGGGCAACTCGAGCCACAAGACACCCCGTGCCTTTATGTGCTGCTTTGTTCTAGAATAAATTTTGGAACTGATTTTCAGCCTTGTGGATTTCTCATCAGCAGAACATTCACATGGAGTGCCCAGCTTTACCTGGACTTTGTTGTTGTTTGCTGGGAGTCAGTAGCTCCCACCCGGCACTGGACTCCATTCTGCTCGAGCATACTACTTCATGGTCCCACTTACATCTGGACATCAGTGCTGTGTGCTCTGCCCCCAACCCCACCCCCCAGCTACAGCCAGGGACAGACACATGTTCACTTAACAGGCGTGATGCAGGGCCCTGTTATGTGGTTACCTAAGTTGTCCATTATGTTCGAAGGCTGGGGTGCCTCCATAAAGACCCCCTCTACCTCCTGCTATGCTGTGCTGCCCATGCTGATGTGAGGGGGCGTAATGCGGGTAGCCACCCATGACATCAAAGCCACTTTGTAAAAGAAGCTTTGCCAGTGGGGTGAGCAGCACCCTCTCCATGGCTGAGAGAGATGCAACTGCTGCACCCTCTCTCCTGTGTCAGTGAGATGCAGCTGCAGCACCCTCTCCTCTATGTCTCGGGTGAGATGCAGCTGCAGCACCCTCTCCCCTGTGTCTGAATGAGATGCAGCTGCATCACCCTTCCCCCATGTCTGAGTGAGATGCTCCTGTGTCTGAGTGAGATGCAGCTGCAGCACCCTCTCCCCCGTGTCTGAGTGAGATGCAACTGCAGCACCCTCTCCCCGTGTCTGAGTGAGATACAGCTGCAGCACCCTCTCCCTGTGTCTGAGTGAGATGCAGCTGCAGCACCCTCTGCCCCGTGTCTGAGTTACAGCTGCAGCACCCTCCCCCGAGTGAGATGCAGCTGCAGCACCCTCTCCCCGTGTCTGAGTGAGCTGCAGCATCCTCTCCTCAGTGTCTTGAGAGATGCAGCTGCTGCACCCTCTCCGCCGTGTCTTGAGTGAGATGCAGCTGCAGCACCCTCTCCCCCGTGTCTTGAGTGAGATGCAGCTGCAGCACCCTCTCCCCCGTGTCTGAGTGAGATGCAGCTGCATCACCCTCTCCTCCGTGTCTTGAGTGAGATGCAGCTGCTGCACCCTCTCCCCCGGGTCTGAGTGAGATGCAGCTGCAGCACCCTTCCCCGTGTCTGAGTGAGATGCAGCTGCAACACCCTTCCCCCGTGTCTGAGCGAGATACAGCTGCAGCACCCTTCCCCTGTGTCTGAGTGAGATGCAGCTGCAACACCCTTCCCCTTCGTCTGAGTTACAGCTGCAGCACCCTCCCCCGAGTGAGATGTAGCTGCAGCACCCTTCCCCGTGTCTGAGTGAGATGCAGCTGCAGCACCCTCTCCCTGTGTCTGAGTGAGATGCAGCGGGTTTCCATAATGTAGAGAACATGATGTCAAATCAAGAGCTTATAAATACCGTACAGGCAAACAGCAGGGCCTACTTACTTGTAACTACAGTCCCACTACTAGTATTCAGTTCACATTCACATTAGGCAGTCTTCCACACAGCATGCGGAGTCACTGATCTACAAGCTTTAGCCCTCCTACCAACCAACCAAGTGTTTCTCCAGCTCCGCTCCAGCTGCACTCAGATGTCCACGCTGGGACAAGAATCTGAAGCAAGCCTTGCCAGTTGAAGGCAGGTGGTCTGTGTGGATGTGAAATGAATACAATCATAGAACCATAGTTACAAGCAAGTAACCTCTATTTTTGAATTCTTCAGTTCAGGTCACGATCCACACTTAGGTAAACTCCTAGCAGTCCTGAGGAGGAACTGGCCCCCCCCCCGCCAAAACACACAAATTAGGTGAACAGCATGTGCAGGACCAAGGACCCAAAAGCAGCATTATGATGACTCAGCAAGTCTATGCTGAAATGGGATATGCATGTGCAAACATTCGATCAGGCAGCAGCCCCATATAGAACTAGATGTACTTGGCAGCAGCAACAGAGGCAGCTGCGTGTCTGGTGAGGTGAGCCTTCAACCTTAATGGTGGCTCCTCCCCAGCCAACCTGTAACACAGATCAATATACAAGGTGACCATCAGCCAATAGTTAGTTTAGCTTCTGGTCTGTCTTGGGCAGCTTCAGCATATGTTATGAACTGATAAGCCTCACCATGAAATTCCACGGTACAGCTCCCAGTGGAAGAGCACACCCAGAAAACATTGAATGTGTGAAGTGAGGCTTCCAGAAGGGCGGCAGGATGAGTGCCTGATTTATGTGAAACTCAGAAACTACCTTAGGCAGGAATTTCACATGGGGGTGTGGGACGACCTTCTCCTTGTGCAAAACCAGATATGCTAACTCCACAGACAGCACCATCTGGCCAAGGTGATGGTAACCAAAAATGTGGCTTTCCATGACAAGTGCGAGGTAATACCTGCCCATCGGCTTGAATGGTTACCCATTAGCCATGACAGCACCAGCAGCAAGTCCCAGGCTGGGGAATAGTTCACACACCAGAAGGGCCAGGTGATCCAGACCTTTAAAGAAACAGCTGATTCCATTTTCCTGTGCCGTCTGTGCACATGCTGTGGCACAGTATGCTAAAATGGGGTTAGGTGCACCTTAAGGGACGTGGCTCCAAGCCCTGCTTGAGACAAGGATCAGAGGTACTTGAAAATGTACATCATGCAGCAGTAGAAGAGCAGAATCCACAATCCTCACACCAGCACAAGAACATCTTCCACATGGAAGTAGACTCCTGGGAAGCCTCCCGCACTCTGAGAACATCCTTGGAAAGCCCAAGGCCCTGGAAGTCTAGCCACTAAGGAAATAAGCGGTCAGGAGAAGGAACTTCAGGTCTGGGTGCCTGATCATCTCCCTCCCCAACGCCAGCACGACCCACAAGAGTGAAGGCAGCCACGGTGGTCTGCTGCTGAGACTGACAAGATCCCGATACAAAAACTGCCGTAACCAGTCTGGCTCAATCTGAATCAGAGATGCCCTGCCCCTCTGCACCTGGAGCACCACCTTGTGAATCACAGGAAACAGAGGGAAGACACACAGCAGGTCCTGAGCTAAGAAAATCCATCCCCCTGAAGAGTGCCCTGCTGATGGGAGATGAGCACCAAACAGTCTCAACTTTTTGTTGTCCCTGGAATCAAATAGATCCACTGACAGTGTTTCCCAAACTGAAAATACCTAAAGACACCACCCGTGGATGCAGCAAATGCTTGTGAGATGCCTCTTTCACATGACTGAGTGTCCACCAGTTGTTGGTTTGCTCCTGTAATGTGGGACAGCCACCATGTCTGCATGCATGGAGTGAGCTACAGACCATGTCCGTTACACCTCCAGACGCAGAAGAAGGGAGTGTGTGCTACCTTATTTGATCAGGTAGAACACTGTGGTCGTGTTAGTCATGATGACCTGGACAACTTGACCTTGGACAAGTGGTGCAAACACTGCCAGTGCTAGGCAAACCGTGCAGTTCCAGCAGGTTGATGTGCAGCAGAGTCTCTTTCGGCGACCACAATCAGTGGGCACCCTAGTCCACTAGCAACATGTCTGCATGCAGTGTGCCGAGGGCTCTGCTCGGATGAACTGGATGTCCTCCTGAAGATTCACTGAGGACAGACACTAGCAGAGTCCAGCATTAGCTGGGTCACATGAACTGCTGATTCAGGGCTGTAGTGCGATTGGGACCACTGGTGTCCCAGTTCCTACTGGACAGGCTGCATGCATCAGCATGCTCAATGTACCATGGCCATGATAAGAGTCCATGAAACCCAGAAACAGGAGGAAATCCCAGGACAGGAGTGACTGTCCAACCCAAAATGAACATGCAAGAGAGGACTGGTCCTCTGTCCTATCCGGAGGCAAACAAGCTCTGGCTTCGAGGTAGTCTAGCTCTGCTCCACTGAACAAAATCACCTGCTTTGGGGCAAGCTCAGACATGGCCAGGCTGACCAACAGGCCGAGGTCTCAATGTCTGGAAACTCAGGTCCCTGGACTGCTTGCTCCATGTCTCTCACTGAACTCCCTGTTATTAGCCAGTCATCGCGGTATGGGAAGCACTTGATGCCTCAGAGTCAGAGGAAGGTCGCCACGACTGACAGGCACTTCTTGATCACTCTGGGTGCTGACAACAGGGCCAAACGGTATGGCTCTCAATTGATATATGGTTCAATGGACCTGAAAACTGAGGAACCATCTGAGTAACGAATAGATGGAAATTTTTAAAGTACATATCCTGTTGGTCCAGTGAGCAAAACAAAACTCCCGGCTCCAGGGACAGAACAATCTGGTTTAAGGCTGCCATGCAAAACTTCTGAATGATGAACTTGTTCAGGATAATCAGGTTTGGATGGGGCACCAGTCCCCTCTCCCCCGCCTTTTAGGTACCAGAAAGTACCGTGATATAAATCCCAGTTGAGCTCAGTTTTTGGGGACAAGCTCTACAGTATGCTGCCCAAGCAGCTGATGAACCTCACTATGTAATGCAGAGAGACACTCCAGCACAGCATGTCCTACAGTGGTACTTGGGATCTACATAAGGTAAGGTCTTCAATTCTAGAGACAAAACCAATCCCATCACTTCCAGAACCCACGTGTCTGAAGTAAAAGGAAACTACTTTGGCGGAAGTGGGAGAGTCGGCCCCCAACAAGGAGCTGCAGCAGGGGTTTTGGAAGGAGAGGTGATGGGGGCTCCTTCATCCAGTAACTTCTTGTCCTTGGGGGCCACACCGAGGATTGGCCTCCAATGGAATCACCTCCTCTGTACTTGGGCTGGCCTTGACTTATAGATTTACTGAAGGGCTTGTCTGGGTTGTGCTGCAAGCCCCTTACTCTGGACCAATGATTAATGTATGCCTAACTTTGTCCCAGTGATTAACACAAGCCCCTCATTTGCCAGCCTGATCTAGGAACTGCTCAACCCCGCAGTCCTGTGTGGGGGCTCCAGATGCAGTACTGATAAGGACTATGATTTTCTATAAGAATTATAGAATAACGGATGGAAAAACAATTAGGTGTGTGTACGTGTGGTTTAAAGAAATGGAATAGTATATTTTTTCAAATGCTGCACTTAGTAATTTGTGCCAATTCTTAGCACAAGCCTTCCATTGTGCCAGCTCAGCCCACCACTGTGTGCCAGTGATGAACACAACCCCCACTTTGTGCCAGTGATGTAACATACACAATAGTTGTCCTATCACTGGCAAAATGGAAATCCTGGACGCATTCAACAACCACTTCACAACGGCTGGCCTTGCCTTTGACACCTCCCCGGCTAACCTGCTGAGGGACCAATTAAGCTCCCACTACATTGGTGATCGAAGAGTTGACTCTTCCTTTAGCTTCAAACCTATACTGTTGAAACAAGTTGAGGATCTATTATGGCATCTGGATACCAAAAAAAGTGCAGGAGCAGACTCTCTGGACCCCTTCTTTCTAAAGATTGCGTGCCATGTACTTGCAGTCCCCCTAACACACCTCTTTAACCTTTCCTTAAACTCTGGCTCTATTCCCACACTGTGGAAGACAGCCCAAGTGGTCCCCCTTCTAAAATCAGGGGACCCTAAGGATCTTAATTATAGGCCCATTTCCATTCTACCTATGCTATCCAAGATGCTGGAGAAATTAGTGAGTAATCAGCTAAGGGAATATCTTGACAATGCTAACCTATTAAATCCAGCTCAATCTGGATTTAGGGCCAAACATAGCACTATCACTGCATTAGCCAAGGTCACAAATGACTGGCAAACCGAATTGGATAAAAAGAATAATGTCTGTGCAGTATTCCTGGACCTGAGCAAAGCATTCGATACTG
Organism: Neoceratodus forsteri; assembly: GCA_016271365.2. Lineage (NCBI taxonomy): Eukaryota > Metazoa > Chordata > Ceratodontiformes > Ceratodontidae > Neoceratodus > Neoceratodus forsteri. The sequence goes on along the minus strand of CM028131.1, from coordinate 1,548,910,230 downwards.
TGGACCATGAGCTGCTACTCTCATCCCTGCACTCCCTTGGCCTAGATCCACCCTCCCTTAAGTGGTTCAGATGCTACCTCTCGTAGGTCACAGCAGGTAAAAGCTGAAGGTGACCTATCCCCATTAAGACCACTGTCAAGAGGAGTCCCCAAGGCTCTATTCTGGGTCCTATCCTTTTGCCATTTATATAAATAACATTGATTCAACCTTACCAAGTCCTCAGTACACCTCTTTGCTGATGACACTGTTCTGTATGTCAGCAACCCTTCGCCTACAGTTGCTCATGAAATCCTACAAACAGAATTCTCCTTGTTACAACATCAACTACTCGAGAAAAAGCTTCTGCTAAATGCAAAGAATACTAAAGCAATGATGTTCACAACTCAAAACTCCACCAGCACATCCTCTTCAATCACTCTCCCCCAGCTATGCACTATACTTGGAGAAAATCTGGAGTATGTTGAAAACTTCAAATACCTAGGTGTGTGGATTGACAACAGACTCGACTTCACTCATCATCTAGAAGAACTGTTAAAAAAGCTTCGCCAAAGGCTTGGCCTCCTCTATAGATTAACACCCTTCCTTAACAGAGACTCAAAGATGAGGTTAGTCCAGGCCATCTTTCTGTCAGTTATTGACTATGCAGACTTCCTTTATAGTCACTGCCCCATCTCCTACCTTCACAAGTTGGATACCTTATATCATAGAGCAATAAGGTTCATTACAGATCTGCCATATAATACATACTAATATACTAACATACTAAAATGCCAGCAGAATAGGCCTAACAGTCTTTCGTGTCTGCTCGTTTGGTCAGTCCCCAACCTGGGTGCTGACCTTGCTGTCCCCCTCGCCTTCTCTGGCTTCTCCCTTCCCAGTTCTGGATATTCTTGCTGCATTGGATTTTGCTTCCAGAACCCTTCCCTGTACCTGTCCCACCCCTCTTGAACCCCTCCACTGTCTCTGCCTCCACCAGCCCCCTAGGCAGTGCATTCCATGGCTCCACCACCTCTCAGTGAAGTAGCACCTCCTCCTTTCTCCCTGAATCTTCCCCTCCAGCTTCCACCCCTTGCCTCTAGTGGCCCCTTCCTCCTTACTTGGCTTACCCGACTGTTCCTCCCTGTTTACCCTCTTCATGACCCTAAAGACCTCTATCATGTCCCCCCGGTCCCTTCTCTCTTCCAATGTGTACATATTTAGCTCTTCGAGCCTCTCCTCATAGGTCCTGTCCCCCAAGCTCCAAATCATTTTGGTTGCCCTCCTCTGGACCCTCTCCAGGAGGTTAATGTCCCGCTTTAAGTGTGGCCTCCAAAACTGCACGCAGTACTCAAGGTGCGGCCTCACCAAGCAGTTATACAGAGGGAGTATCACTTCCCTCCTTCTGGAGGTGATCCCCCAGCGATGCATCCCAGCATCCTGTTGGCCTTGGCTGCTGCCCTCCTACAAGTCTCAGAGTTGTTCATCTTGACATCCACCACCACCCCCAGGTCCCTCTCAGCCATCGAGACTTGTAGCATTCCCCCAGGGTGTACACTTGGCCTGGGTTTCTGGCCCCCAGGTGGAGTACCTTGCATTTCCCTGCATTGAACCTCAGCTTCCACTTTCTAGACCATCTTTCCAGAGCCTCCAGGTCCCTCTGTAGGGCCACCCTCCCCTCCTCCCCATCCACCACTGCCCATAGTTTCGAGTCATCTGCAAAGAGACTCATCTCACTCCTGATTCCTGTCCTTATGTCAGATACGTAGGCGTTGAACAGAAGGGGCCCAATGACTGATCCCTGTGGGAACCCACTAATGACCCTCCTTGGGGATGAGGCTATCCCACCAACTACGACTCTCTGAGTCCGGTCCTGGAGCCAATTGCCTATCCATCTGATCATCTGGTTCCCCACCCCCATTTCTCCCAGCTTATCCAACAGGCCCACGTGAGGAACAGAGTCAAATGCCTTGCTGAAGTCTAGAAAGAGGACATCCACTGGTCTACCCAGGTCCAAGGCACTTGTCACCCTCATAGAACTCCACCCGGTTTGTCGAACCACGATTTCCCCGGGATGAATCCATGCTGTCTATCGTCCAGGCACCCCGACTTATCCAGGTCCCCCCCTAGCCTCTCCTTGACAATGCCCTCCATCACCTTGCCCACCACCGAGGTCAGGCTGACAGGCCTGTAGTTCCCTGCCACCTCCCTTGATCCCCCCCTTGTGGATAGGCACTATATGCGCCACGTTCCAGTCTTGGGGCACCCATCCTGTTCTCAGAGAGATGGTAAAAAGCTCTGCCAGGGGTTTTGCCAGGACATCTGCAAGTTCCTTCAGCACTCTGGGATGTAATTTATCCGGCCCCGGTGCCTTCTCCGTCTTAAAGGAGCTGAGGGCTTCCCTCACTCTCTCTGCTGTGATTTCCACTCCGTACCCTTCTCCTGCTTAGCCCTCCCCCACCTGCCAGTGATGCCTCCCTCTCCCCAGACCTGCCGATGGTAGGGTCCCCCTCCTCAGTATCTCTGTCTCCTCCCATGTATGATGCAGCACCCCATTTTCCTGGTGAAAACTGAGGTGAAGTACTCATTTAGTACCTCAGCCTGCTCCCCGGGTCTTGTGCCCATCTCTCCCTGATTTAATCCTGCTAATCTGCCCTTCACCCTTCGGTTTTCCCAATGTATCTAAAGACCCCTTGTTCCCTCTCCTAATTTCCCTGGCCAGGTTCTGCTCCTTCCTTGCCTTAGCCGCCCTCACCACTCTAGTGGCCCTTCTAGCCATCAGCTTCGTACTCCCCTCGATCCCTTTCACTCCTTGAGCACTTGAATTGCTTATAGGCTGCTTTCTTTCCCACCACCTCCTGTACCTCCCTGGTCCACCAACAGGTTTTGGGCCCTAGCATTTTCGTCTTACTCTTGCACAGGTGCTGGTAACATCCTGCACCCCTCTCCTGATGATTCCTACCTACTATCAGCGTCCATGTCTGACCCAATCCCATCTAAATGCTCTTAAGGATCCTTCCCATTTCCTTAAAATCCGCCCCTAAGTCGTTACTTCCGTCTTTGTGCAGCCTTCTACCCTCCTAGGTCCAGGCAGAACCAGTCCGGTGGTATGGTCACTCCCGCCAATGGGTTCCTTACCTCCAGGCCCCAATCTGGTCACTGTCTGCCAGGACCACATCCAGTACCCGTGCCTCCCTGGTCGGTTCCCTCACCTGCTGAGTTAGGAATCGCCTTGAAAGACATCCAACAACCTCTGTTCCCTGGTCACCGAGGATGTCATAGTCTCCCAGTCTGTTCCTGGCATGTTTAAGTCCCCCCAACACCACCACCGTTCCTCTGCCCAGTCTGCAGTGTCTCCTAACATCTGCCGCCAGACTGTCCTCCAGCTCCCCCGCCAGGGCAGGGGGTCTATACACCACTCCTATTTTTACTCTCTTGCCCCACCTTGTTATCAAGGTGACCCAAATCGCCTCCACGGTTCCCTCCCACCATTACACAATACCCACCATTGCTCTCTTTATGACGCAGTTGGATGGGTTTCCCTTCATATCAGGAGGAGCAGAAATGCAGCTCTATGGATTTACAGAGCTTTATCAAAAAAAACTCCCAAACTATATCCTGGACTGCTTCAACCAGACCACTCCTAGCTCCTATGCCCTAAGAAGCAACAATATCATCCTGCTCAAATTGCCCAAAGTCAGCACCAGACTAGGGAGGGCAGCAATCAGCTATTCTCTAGCTATAGCATGGAACACCCTACAAAATCCTAAAACTGTCCATTATCATTCCATTTGCATCCTTTAAACAGCATTGTACAGCCTTCTTCACAGAGAAATGCAGTTGCTACCGCTAGAGCTAGAATAGTCATCCTACAAATCTGGCTTCCAATCATATATGGCATATTCCTTCCAGTCAGACACCCCAGCTTATGGCACCCAATAATACCTTCACCATCCTAGTATTCATTATGTTGCGTGTCTGTCATGGCCCCCACTGGGATATGTATGTACTGTACATACTGTAGATATTAGCTTAACCTTCCTTTAACCGAGTTTTAACATGTGAATCCACTGTACATCATTGTGTTATAAACATTTTTCTCTGTATGTATAACTGTCTTATAAAGCGTATGATGTATTTGCTGTGTATCAACTATTGAACCTTGACCTTATCAGGTCCATCTTGTAAATGAGCCTTGCGCAATGATGTTCGCCTGAATAAATAAAGATTTGATTGATTGATAAACCCCCGCCTCGTGCCAATGATTAACACAACCCCCGCCTCGTGCCAGTGATTAACATAACCCCCCACATTGTGCCAGTGATTTACGCAGCCACTGCCTCAGGCAAATAATTAACACAGTCCCCACCTTGTGCCAGTGATTAACACAACACACAACACCCACTTTGTGCCAATGATTAACACTACCCCCACTTTGTACTCATGATTAACAACCACCTCATTTTGTACCCATGATTAACAACCCCCTACTTTGGGTCAATGATTAACACAACCCCACCTTACGCCAATGATTAACACCACTTCCCCACTTTGTGCAATGATTAACACAATCCCCCCACACCTTGTGCCAATGATTAACACAATCCCCACCTTGTGCCAATGATTAAGAGCCCCACCCTTTGTGCAAATAATTAACACAACCCCCGTGCCAATAATTAGCATGGCCCCAACCTTGTAACAATGATTAACACAGCCCCCACTTTGTGCAATGAGATTAACACAACCTCCACCTTGTACTAATGATTAACAGAACACCCCACTTTGTGCCAATGATTAAGAGACTCACACTTCGTGCAAATGATTAACAGAACCCCCTCTGTGCCAATGAGTAGCATGGCCCCCCCACCTTGTAATAATAATTAACACAGCCCCCCAACTTGTGCCACTGATTAACACCGCCTTCACTTTGTGGCAACGATTAACAAAGCCTCCCACCTTGTATCATGGCCTCTCACCTTGTAACAATGATCAACACAGCCCTGCACCTTGTGCCAGTGATTAACAAAACCTCCACTTTGTACCCATGCTTAACACAACCTTTGCTTGGTACCCATGATTATCACAACTCCCACACTGTGCCAATGATTATCACAATTACCCACCTTGTACCAATAACTAATGCAAGCCCCTCACTCTGTACCCAATGACTAATGCAAGCCCATCACTCTGTACCCAATGACTAATGCAAGTCCCTCAACTCTGTACCAATGATAAACACAAGCCCCCTCCTTGTAACGATTAATGTAAGCCCTCACTCTGTACCAATGATAAATACAAGCCCCTCACTCTTTACCAGTGATTAATGCCAGCCTTTCCATTTGTGCCAATGATTACTGCAAGCCCCTCTCTCTGTACCAATAATTAAACACAAACCTCGCTCTGTACCAGTGATTAATGCAAGCCCCCTCTCTAACAATTAACACAAGCCCCTTACTCTGTGCCAATGATTGTGAGGCCCTCATTAAATCAGTGATTATCGCAAGCCTCCCACTCTGTGGCAGTGTCTTTCATAAACCCCACTTCATACCAATCTAGTACCCCGTTGTGTTTATTTTTCATGCAAACCTCCCAGCTTCTGTCAATTTGCTGTCCAAAACAAATTATAAAAAAACCTCACTTGACACCAACATTTTGTGGAGGAAAAAAAAAGTTTGCACCAAACGTTTGTGCAAACCACACTAATTTGCACTACATGGAATCCAAATTGCTCTTAATACCTCTCATCCTAAAACTCTTTACAAGCAAATATATTACATATAGGAAGTACAAGTACAATGGCTGTAGGTAGGGGAATAAAATACCCCACACAGCAATATACACTTGCAGGACTGGATTTAGTAAAGGAGTAGTCATCCTAAGCGGGACATCGGGGCTATCCACAATCAGCTTTAACAGCTCAAATAAAGGACTGCACATTCAACAGTGCAGCACCTACCAGTATGCCACTACAGTGTCAGTGATGGGTGTGAACTGAAGTCCTGATCTGGGGACCTGAACCCACTATCTTCTGTGTTCTGGCCCGGAAGGAAGTGCTACAAACTGAGCCCCACTGTTACTCCTACCTGGAAAATGCCCAGCTCAAAAAGTTAATCTGTACTCAAGATGTTGGAAGAGTACTCTTCCCCGTTTCTCAAGATGTTGGCATAGAATTCTTCACTATTTCCCCAAGATCTCTGGCAGTACTCTTTCCCCTGGTTTCTCAAGGTTTTGGATAGTACTCTTTCCCCATTTCTCAGGATTTCGGGATAGTACTCATCCCAGTTTCTCAAGATGTTGAGATGGTACTTGTCAATGTTTCTCAACATGTTGGGATAGTATTCTTACCAGTTTCTCAGGATGCTGGCACAGAATTCTTCCCCATTTCCCAAGATCTCGGGATAGTACTCTTCCCTCGGTTTCTCAAGGTCTTGGGACAGTACTCATCCCCCTCACTCAAGATGTCGGGACAGTACTTTTCCATGTTTCTCAACATGTTGGGATAATACTCTTCCCCATTTCTCAGGTTGCTGGGATAGTACTGCTCCTCGTTTCTCTCATGTTGGGATGGTACTCTTCCCCATTTCTCAAGACAAGGCACAGAATTCTTCCCCATTTCCCAAGATCTCGGGACAGTACTCTTCCCCATTTCTTAGGATGCTGGGATAGTACTCATACCCCTCACTCAAAATGTCAGGACAGTACTTTTCCACGTTTCTCAAGATGTTGGAATAATACTCTTCCCCTTTTCTCAGGATGATGGGATAGTACTCCTTCCCATTTCTCATGATGCTGGCACAGAATTCTTCACCATTTCCAAGATCTTGGTATACAGAACTCTTCTCCTGGTTTCCAAGGTCTTGGGACAGTACTATTCCCAATTTCTCAGGAATTTGGGATAGTACTCATCCCAGTTTCTCAAGATGTTGCGATAGTATTTTTCCTCCCCTACTGAAGATGTTGGGACTGTACTTTTCCACATTTCTCAAGATGCTGGGATAGTTACTCTTCCCCATTTCTCAAGATACTGGGATAGTACTCTTTCCAGTTTCTCGAGATATGTACACACAAAATTCTTCCACATTTCCCAAGATCTTGGGACAGTACTCTTCCCCCAGTTTCTCAGGATGTCGGGCTAGTACTCTTTCCCATTTCTCAAGATGTTGGGATAGTACTCTTCCCCGCTTCTCAAGATGTTCGGATAGTACTTTTCCTTATTTCTCATGATGTTGGGATAGTACTTTTCCCTGTTTCTTAGGATGAGATAGTACTTTTCCCTGTTTCTCAGGATGTTGAGGTAGTACTTTCCCTGTTTCTCAGGATGCTGAGATAGTACTTATCCCTGTTTCTCAAGATGTCGGGATAGTACTATTTCCCTTTTCTCAAGATGTTGAACTAGTACTCTTCCCTCTTTCTTAAGATACTGAAACAGTACTCTTCCCATTTCCAGGATTTTGTATTCTTTACCATTTCTCAAGACGATGGGATAGTACTCTTCCCGTGTCTCTCAAGATATTGGGATAGTACTTTTCCTCACATTTCTCAGGATGTCGGGATAGTACTTTTTCCAGTTTCTCAAGGTGCTGGGATAGTACTCTTACCCTGTTTCTCATGGTGCTGGGACAGTACTCTTACCCTGTTTCTCATGGTGCTGGGACAGTACTCTTACCCTGTTTCTCATGGTGCTGGGACAGTACTCTTACCCTGTTTCTCAAGGTGTTGGGATAGAATACTGTTCCCAGTTTCTCATGGTGTTGGGATAGCACTCTTTCCGGTTTCTGATAAATGTTGGGATAATACTCGTCCCTCTCTTTGTAATGATTTTGGGACTGTACTTTTCCCCCCATTTCTCAAGATGTTGCTAGCTGGTACCAGATTTGCATCAACATGTCGAGGAGAAGGTCGGCAGTCCCTCAAGGATCATGTAAAAAGTCAGCACACTATTCAGCCAGGGCACCTCCTATGTGTTAAGCAGTACAGACTACCTCTCTTGGGTGTGAATGACAGTTATTCTCCATGCCTATTTAATCTAGTGACTTTTCTGATCAGAAGATTTGTGGACACTGGGATAACTATGTGCGGTGCTTTTATGAGGCAGATTCCTCTGTCCCCAAAGAACTGGGCATTACACTGATGGTCAGAGACAAAGTTCAAACCCTGGCATTTGGTGGCAACAGCCCAGTGCCTTAATGACAGGGTCATTCAGCTCCTTAATCCTGCATCGACACTCCCCCATGTACACTTAAGTACCACTGCAACACACAGTCTACAAAATATTTGCAGATCAACGCTGTCAGAGCAGAATGTGATAAGAAAGTGGTAACAGCATATTTTTTTGGGGGGCAGCATAACCAACAAACCATCCTTTACATTTCACAAGTCCTTATCTGCCGCAGTCAGATTAGCTACAAACACATGGAACCAGAGTGGAACAACCCATCAGCAGCTTTTTGTTGCATTGAACAATAGACTCAAACAAAATATTCACAGCTTTAGAGATCTTAATTCTGAGCAGGTATAGGCTAAGGCACTGGATTTGGTTAACATTCTGGCAAAGTATCTCTGCACCAGCTGATCAGCATAGCTAAATATCTAAAATTTACAAATGGCTCCAACTGCTCTTCATCTGAGACCAGTGCCAAAAAGTGAACAGCTAGCTGACACCACTGGTTAAACAGGAGTATATTTAAGGGTGCTGCCTCTTGTTCTTTAGCAGCATGGTGGCTGATGCACTGTGGTCCAAAATGCCTTTGAGAAGAACCCATGCCCCTCTCCCAACATGCTGCTTAATGCTGCTGCTGTGAATCTCCAAACATTCAAAGACTAATGGTAAAGTATGAACCTAAAAGATTACCTGACATAGGGATCCCTCCAAGACCTGTGCTGTGCTGTGGCGGCAGAGTCAAGTCCAAAAAATTGCTATTTGAGGTGGGGTTTGCTGTGTGGTTCAAGTGCATGATGTTATTACGGGGAAAAGTCATCCATGGATAGCGGGCCGCCTGGCCAGGGAAACTGAAGGAGTTGTAAACCGCTCTGTGCTGGAACTGTGGAAACCTCTGTGGCAAAACGGGGAATGTGTTGCCTATGGAGTTGGCGTTGGTAGGCGCTGTGACGTGCATAAACCCGGGACCGGATCCTTTGTGTGAGGGAGGATTCTGATGGGATGTCGGGGAGAGTGATGGCTGATCCTGGACTGACAGTTCTTTCTCTATCAGGTCTGCCAAAGCTTTACGTGTGATGTCAAATGGGTCGAAGCCTAGGTCATCTTCTTGCTGCTTGGAGGAACCAAACCCAAATGCAGCTTGCCAGTCTGTTGAAGAGGATACTGGTATTGTTTCTAGGGGAATGGTACAAACAGAAACAGACATTAAATCCAAGCAGCACAAAGATGACTTTCACAAGTTAGTTTTTGCAAAGTTTAACTAACTAGTTAAAGTTTCAGGTAGTTAGCTAAAAATAAAATCAAAGGCTGGCTTTTACTTTCAGTTATAAAACAGCATGGAGACATGACCCTGCAGTAGGATTTATCTTACTGCATGACTGGCTATCAATCAGATCAGCAGTTAAATTTTTTTTTTTGGGGGAGTATATCTCTACTTCCCCAAGTCTATGGATACTTAATGGCTAAAAGATCATACCCAACCGGTAATAATCTCAAACTCTTTGCCCAGTAACAAGTGGTGATATACTTTTGTCAGCCATTTCTCATAGTTGTCTTCTGTTTATATGACATAAAAAATATGTCAACTTGTATTTCTCATTTTTCTGCTTGCCTTATAGATGAATGGTCCAGTTTAAGATGGCAGATCCACATCACAGCAGTTTTTATTTGGTGTGACTGCCAGTTACTCCACCGCCATTGCTATATGTTCAGCAAATATAAGTTGTATCTTTTCTGTGTTTTCGCTGAAATGCAGTATGGTACTACTGCTGAAATCATTAAGAGCTAGCTCCAATTTTGTACACATTTTTCTACTTATTATTTATTAATCAGCTTTTTTGTTTTGAAAATATACCGTAATATAATGGCACTGTATGTTTTTCTAGGCACATAATTTTGGGTTTCTTTTGAAAGTGTACCTTACCTCCTACCTTTGATTTCTGAATATATATACTTCGTACTTTTTTTGCACAAATACTATTTCTTTCAGGTGTAGGTAACAGGCGCCCTCTCCTGCATATTTCAATTAATTTACTATGTAAAGTACAGTTACGCAAGAACTTACCGTAACAGTAGATCTTCGAGAACAGCTCTTGCAGCAGGTTACACCATTAGGACTGAAGCTGGCAGGCGCCAGGACCCCATGGAAAAATTCTAGCTAGCTATCTTCAGTGAGGGGACCTTCGGCGATAGGTCCGCCTCGAAATCAGGCCGGCTAGTACATAAGAAATTGTCCGCCCGATTCCCCAGTTCTCCCGCCGGAGACTCCGCCGCAGGCTGACATCGAAATGGGAGACAGAGGATCCACCGTCAGAAGTCAAAAGGAAAAAACCCTGATAGTAAAGGCGTAAGCCATGCCTCCTCCAAAGGGGAAGGTACCTGCTGCAAGAGCTGTTCTCGAAGTTCTACTGTTACGGTAAGTTCTTACGTAACTGTACTATCCTACTTCGAGACACAGCTCTTGCAGCAGGTTACACCATTAGGACTGATTCCCAAGCAGTAACGCTGTCAACATTCTGGGAGGAGGAAACCAGGAAATACATTCCAGGTCCTGAATCTAGGACAGGAGACCCTGTAGCACCGCCAGGCCGAAGTCGGCTGTTCACCGAGAGGCGATGTCCAGGCCATAATGCCTGATAAATGTATGCACAGAGCTCCAAGTGGCTGCAGCACATATGGCAGAAGTGGAGACGTTTCGGAGTGCTGCAAAGGAGGTGGCCACACCCCTAGTAGAATGACCCCGGACTGTACCCGGGAGGGGCTTTTGTTTGATATCATAACAGTATGAAATACACTGGACAAGCCAGCGAGACAGGGACTGTTTGGATACTGGTTGGCCCATCATCCTTTCAGAAAAGGAAACGAAAAGTTGCTCTGAACTACGAAGTTGTTTAGTTCTGTTGAGGTAATACCTCAAGCTGCGGTGAACATCCAGGGTGTGGAGCAGTGCCTCTCCTCTATTAGAGTAATTCGGGAAGTAGACCGGCAGGTCAATATCCTGATTGAGAGTGAGTGTAGAGACCACCTTAGGCAAAAATTTGGGATTCGTCCTCAGGGATACTCTGTCCCGGTGGAAAACTAAATAAGGCTCTTTGCACATGAGAGTGTGAAGCTCAGAAACTCTTCTCGCTGAAGTAACAGCAACCAAAAACAGCGTTTTCCACAACAGAAAACGCAGCTCGCAATCCGCAGCAGGTTCGAAGGGGGGAAGCATGAGTTGTTCCAGGACAAAGAGCAAATCCCATGGAGGCACTGGGTCCTTAATGGGTGGCCTAAGATGTAACACCCCTCTCAAAAATTCCCGAGAGGCGTCTAATTGTGCCACTGTGCGATGTCCCACCGGAAGGTGGTAGGCAGAGATGGCACAGAGGTGCACCTTGACAGAGGAGTAGGCTAGGCCCGAACGGAAAAGGGAGAGCAGGTAGTCCAACACCACTCTCACCGGGCAACCTAAAGGGGAAAATTCGCGTGCTCGCGACCACAAACAAAAATGGCGCCATTTCATGGCGTACATCGCATGCGTTGCCAGCTTTCTGGCTGCAGAAAGAACTTCCGCAACCTCTTGCGAGACCCCGTGATGCAAGATGGCTATGTCTCTAGGAGCCATGCATGCAGGTTCAGTGAGCGTAAGTCCGGGTGGACCAGTGAACCTTCCTCCTGAGACAAGAGATGGGAGCTGAACGGCAACGGGAGCGGAGGTTCCCGGGATAGCTGAATCAGTAAAGGGAACCATATCTGTCTGGGCCAAAGGGGGCCACAAGGATCATGGTTGCTTGCTCCTCGCAGTTTGAGAAGAACTCCTGGATCAACGGGAAGGAGGGAAAGCGAGAGAATCTGTCTGCCCAGGAGAGGGACAACGCGTCTTGCCAGAAAACACCAGGCCCTGGATCTAGCAAGCAAAAATTGGGCAGTTTTATGCTGGATGGGGATGCACAAGTCCAACTCTGGAGCTCCCATCGAAAAACAGATCCTCTGCTACCTCTTGAAGAAGTTCCCACTCGTGGACTCTGGCCTGGGAGCGACTCAGGCCGTCTGCAATCGTGTTGTCCACCCCAGGAACATGTACAGTGATCAGATTCGCGCCGTGTCGGATTACCCAATCCCACACCCTCATGGCCTCCCTGCAAAGGGGGTAAGAATGTGCGCCTCCTTGTTTGTTGAGGTAATACATCACCGCCGTGTTGTCTGTCTGAAGCAAGAGAGTACTCGGCGGGATTTCTGACTGAAAGGCCTGCAGGGCATAAAGGACCGCCCTCATCTCTAGGACACTGATATGGAGATGAGCCTCCAGAGGGGTCCACGTACCCTGGGACTTCACCCCGTCCAGGTGTGCTCCCCACCCTAGACCTGAGGCGTCTGTGGTGAGGATTACTTCCGGGGACGGCGCTATAAACGGGACGCCCGTGGACAGTGACCCTGGGTCTAGCCACCACTGCCAGTCTTGAATCACGGTGTTCGTGATTCTGACCGGATGCTGCATGTGGTCTTGCCTTTGATCCCATTGCACCTTGAGCATCCACTGAGTTACCCGCATGTGGAGCCTTGCGAAAGGGACGGTAGGAATGGCCGCAGCCATGTGTCCAAGCAAGCGAAGGACCGACCTGGCAGGGATGGTCTTGTTCAACGACAGCTCCCTGATGAGGGATCTGATGCGCTCCGCTCTGTCGTCTGGAAGAAATGCTCTTCCCTGAACGGTGTCCAGTACTGCGCCTATAAATTGCAGCTTCTGCGACGGTACCAGGAGAGACTTCTCGTGGTTGATTAGGATGCCCAGAGATCGGAACAGGTCCTGGGTGCTCTGGATCGCTAGTAATAACGCCTCTCTGGAGCGCATGAGAAGCCAATCGTCCAGGTACGGGAACACATAATGGCCCTGTCTCCTTAGAGACGCTGCCACGACTGCCATGCATTTGGTAAAGACCCTGGGTGCGGATGACAGTCCGAATGGAAGGGCTCGGAACTGAAGGTGGTGGTCGAGAAACTCGAAGCGCAGGAACCTCTTGTGCGCCTGAGCTATAGGGATGTGCAGGTATGCGTCCTGCATGTCTAGAGATGCTAAGAAGGCGTCTTGCTTCAGCATGGGAATGAGACGCAAGAGTCACCATGCGGAATCTCTTGTATGCGACCGACACGTTGAGGTCGCTGAGGTCCAGAATCGGACGGAGGTCCCCTGTTTTCTTTGGAACCAGTAAGAAGTGGGAATAGTATCCTTGTGTCCTCTGGTTCTCCGGGACATACTCTATCGCTCCCTTTTGCAACAGCGCGAGTACTTCTTGCCAGATCAGTGACTTGTGCTGACCCGGGTACAGGGAGAGCAAAGGAGGCCTCGAGGGTGGCTTTTCTGTGAATTCTACAAAGTGGCCTCTTCCGACCAACTGAAGAACCCACCTGTCGGTGGTTATAGCCTGCCATCCCGGCAGGAAGTTCACAATGCGACCCCCGACCATGATTTCCCGTTGATCCTGAGTGGCGGGGGCAGGAAAGGAGTCAGGCTGTGGCGGCTGAGGGTCCCGCTGGCTGGACCGGCTTGGAAGTATGCTGGCTACGGCCTGCGGGTTGTTTCACCTGGGCTCTACGAACGCCGGAGCCCCTCTGTTGTGGAGCAGGGCGGGACTGTTGCCTCTGCGTCCGTCCATGAAATCGGCTTTGGTTCCTGCGAAAGGAACTAAGCTTGGGTTGGTACATGGCCTGAACCGACCTCACCGCCTTCCTGGCCTCTTGGAGTTTGGTAATAATCTTCTCTGAGGGCTTACCAAACAAGACTTCTCCCTCGAATGGGGCGTCCATGATATTCTTCTGGACGTCTGGGGTAAAGCCGGAGATCGCAACCAAGAGTGTCTCCGGATGCATACGCCTGAAGCTGCTGCTCGGGCCGAGGAGTCCGCGGAGTCATACGCGGCTCGTAGCACTTGGGTTCCCACGTCCGAACCCGTACGAAGGAGCTGCAGCATCTCCTCCTTCTGCTCACCTTCCGGCAGTTTCTCAGCCGCATCCAGACCCTGTTCCCACAAGGCATTTTGGAACTGCACCATGTGAGTCAAGTAATTCAGGGATCTGATGGCGCAGGTAGCGGAAGCATACGTGCGCCTACCCATAGCGTCCAGCTGTTTGGACTCTGGGTCTGGTGGCAGGGTGCTCAGATGTTGCGGTCTCTGGGACCGGTCATGTGAGGCTGTTATGACCAGAGAGTCGGCCTGAGGATGCTGAGTCAAGTACTGGTCTTCCCTGGGAGCCTTGTACAAGAGATCAGCTTTCTTCGGCATCGCCGGGAGCGAATGTGGACGCTTCCATGCTGCCTTGGTGACGTCCACGAAAGTGTCTACCAAGGGTGGCACCACCACAGGCTTGGGGTCCTTCTGTCAAGTACTTTGCAAGTGAGCTTTCAGGGTCTAGTTTCTTCCGCATCCCATCCCATGTTCTCTTGGATGTGTCTCATAATATCCGAGAACGAAGGTCATCCGGAGGAGACTTTGGCATCTCGTGGATCCGGAGAAGGGATGGAGAGGGAGATGGGATCTGGATGTTGAGAACTCTGATCCCGTGTCCTCCGTCGGACGGCGATCGCCGCGCCTTCTGGGTCTCTTAGGGCTGGGTGACCTGAAGAGGATTTGGACGGAGGTCTCAGTTTGTCTGGTCTCCCTTTGAGGTGTTCTGTGCTCCGGGAGGAGGTAGTTGGCATGCCGACCTCGGCGGGGAGGGGGCGAGGAACCGGAGGAGTAATCGGTGTAGGAGGAAGAGGAGGAGGAAGAGGAGGTGGAGTGGGAACCATGTCCTTCTTTATGGTGTCCCACCAGTAAGTGAACAGCTCCTTCACTTCTACCATGGAAAGGCCCGATGACGGTCCAGGCGCCGGTGGACGGTCGTCGGGTCCCGGCGTCGGCTCCAAAGGGGGCTCGGGTAATGGCGAGGGTTCCCTGGGAGTCTCAACAGGATCGGGGTTGCCCATCTGGTCCTCGGGTTGAGTCAATTCCTCCTCGGTGATGGTCTTCTGACCGACCTCGGTTGGAGGCGTCGGGGTTCTCTTCTCAATAGGAGCGGGCGCCGGTCCCCCTACCGGCGTCCGATGATGCGTTGGCCTGGCGGTGACAACGTCCTGGCGGCGGCTCCAGGGATCTGTGGCGAGAGAGGACGACGACGGGTGCACCGTGTCGGGTCTTGCGGTCTCTTCAGAGAGGTAGCTCCAAGGTTCTGAGGAGGCAAGGAAGCCGACCCTATGTTGGGTTCAGAAAGGCGGGAACCCGACTTATGGTGATGGTGGCGATCCCCAGACTTGACCAGGGCCCTGGAGGACGAGGAAGGTCTGGCAGTCTTGGCCTGAGAAGAGGATGAAGACTTCTTGACCGCAGCAGGGGGAGGCTGAGAGCTGGCCTGGGAAGGGGAGCGGTCAGACCTGGAACCAGAGCTGCGTGAGTCTGAGGCCCTAGACAGGGAGCTGGAAGGGGCCTTCTCCCTACGTTTTTCAGCGTGCTTGTGGGCCTTCTTCGAAGAGTCCCCCTTGGAAGACATGGTCTTAAGCTTTTCTTCCAGCAAAAAAGCCTGAAGGGCCTTCTGGCGACGGATCCGGGTTCTGCTATTAAACCCCTGGCAAAAGGAGCAGGCCCGGGTGTCGTGGTCTGGGCCTAGGCACCGGACGCAGGCCGCGTGAGGGTCCTTGAAGGGGATCTGTTTCCCACAAGCACACTTCGAGGAGTGACCGGAGGTCGGAGAGGACATCAGAGAAAAACTTGATTGAAGAAAATCGAATTTCCCGTAGGAAAGAACTTAACCACGCGTCGCTCGCTAGAGACTGAACCGAAGGGTTGAGACATGCAAGTTGACGCGAAAGAACTGGGGAATTGGGCGGGACCGCCTCTTTATGTAGCTCACGCCTGACATCGGAGGCGGACCGACGCTGGAAGAAGTGTCCTCGCTGAAGATAGCTAGCTAGAATTTTTCCGTGGGGTCCTGGCGCCTGCTGGCTTCAGTCCTAATGGTGTAACCTGCTGCAAGAGCTGTGTCTCGAAGTAGGATTGTAAATTTCAGCCATTTTTAGGTTCTGATGTCATTTATGTGTGGTATTTAATGGGCTGATTCAGCTTGCTTCCTCGCCCCCCGACGAAGCTCTAACGAGCGAATCGCCTGGGCACCTGCACAGTGGGACACCTATAAATTTGAACCTGCATTGTGATATTCACAATTACATTCTAGCCTGTATTATTACCTGAGTGTCAGTATGTGTGAGCACCGCATTCTTGCTTTGCAAGGTTCTCCAGGGTTCAGTGCTGAGGCCTGTTCTATTTAATGTTTTATCTCAGACATGGATAAAAATCTGAAAAGTTGGTGTCACAGGTACACAGACAATACTAAAATTGGAAGCATCAGTAATAACTTGGAACTGGGTACACGAATACTGGGTAACCCTGAACAGACAGAATCTTGGGAGGAAATGTGGGGCATGAAATTTAATTACAACAAATGCGTAGTACTGCTTTATGGGGAATAAGAACATATGGCATCTATACACGTTGCAAGGTATACGTATTAAACTGGTCAAACCTGAGAGAGATCTTGGAGTTCGTATTAGCGAAGACTTGAGTGTCAAGGTACAGTGCCTGTTGTGTCATAAGCGAACAGAGTCTGGTGGTTAATCAAACAAGCATCTGTCAATGCCGAATGCTGTCTCGCTGGCATTGGCAGTGCAGGAGTTAAGAGATGCATAATAGGAATGGCAGTGAAGTACTAGAAACTGACGCCAACCCCAACCCCACCCTGCAGAGACTGACAGGCATTGGGGTGTGCCTTTGGGTCGTCAGCTATAAGGCTCATGCCATTTTACCTCACCCTGCCCTGTAGACACTGACAAGTGTCATGGTGTGCTTTGGGGTCTTTGGGCCGGATACTTACCCCATTCCATAAGGAAATATGCTGAGATGGGTGCAGCATAGGACAATGGGGTGAACGTTAGGGCCGAACACTCCAAGACACACCGCGATGCCTGACACTGGGCTGCAGGGTGGGGGTGAAATGGTGTGAGCATTACAGACAATGATCCCAAGTCACACCCGACGCCTGTCAGTCTCTACAGGGTGGGGTGTTACAGTTGGAAACCCTAACGTCATAGGCGTTTGTTGGTATTTTCACTTCAAATTGTCAATATAGGCTTTTTGTGACCCCGCCTCATGAAGAGCAGCACAGTTTATTAGCTGAAAGGTGGTTTTGCACAGTGGCTATGCCATTTGGCGACACAGGGGCCAAAAACACATTTTGGGCAGGATGTGAAAAATAACTATTGTTCATGAGGAAGTGTAAACAAAATGGCAATGTTGAAAATCTGGAGTGAAAATATGAAAAATTGGTAAAGTCATGAGCATGAATGGGAACTTAGCAACACATGTCAGTAACCCAATTATTTTTGGGATTTTTTTAGCCACATTTTCAACATAGGCATTTTGGGACCTCCCTTCATGAACAGTGTCACCGTCATTTTCTCAAACTGTCCCATAAACTGATTTCGCATAGCGACCGTGCAATTCTGCACAGGACGTGCGAAAACACATTTCGGTCAGGATATGTAAAATGACAGCTGTACTGTTCATAAGGAGATGTGAAAAAAATGCCAATTTTGAAAATCTGGAGTGAAAATATTACAAATTCATGAAGTTATGAGCATGCGTGGAAACTGTGCAACACACGCTCGAAAGTCATTTTTTATTTATTTTTTCAACGTTGCAACATAGTTTTCTGAGAACCTTACACCTCATGAACAGCGGCACTGTCATTTCGTTAACTGGTCCTAAAAGGTGATTCTGCGCAGTGACTGCAAGATCACCTTTCGGGACCGAATAACGCCATGACAGTGACTGAACTCATGAGGAGGGGCCCCAAAAACCCCATGTTGAAAATTTGGTGCCAAAATTCCAAAAAATGACCGAGATATGCACCAAAGTTGAAAAAACCCTATTTATGCCACTATACAGCTTACTGGCATTTATTCAGTTTGCAGTCCGCTTTGAAGACTGCAGATGTGTTCCCAGTCCACCGAAGATAGAAGTGCCGGGCTCCGGAGGCAAGTATGGGGTGAGGGAGCTGGACAGACCGCGAGGGACCATTTTCTTCTCTTACAGGGAAACAAAAAAAAGAACACTGCAGGACTCTGGGGCATTTGGCATGCTGGGGTGGGCTCCCAGCGTGCCACCTAGTGTTTGGGGGAGGGGCTAGCCGATGGGGATTGGGCACCCCGTCGGCACATAGCAAAGGGGGGCGACAAACCCCGGCGAGGGATTGGGCACCCCCTGTTTCTAGAACAAATGGGGGTCCCGATAGTTACATGAACTGAGTGACTGCATGCCGACAGGGGTTGGGGACCCTGAAGTTGGATCCTGCGGCGGCGGCAGTCAGTGCCGCCATGTTTCTGGAAGGGTTTTACCAGGAAAGGCACGTAGGGAGGGTGTATTTTGGTGGCGCTGCATGACGAGCTTGGCTGTCATTGCAGTGGACCTTTTGTTTGATGTGCTCGCCACATTATGTATTCCTGGTGTGGCGCCTGCATGCTGGCTTACTGGGGAATGAGGGACGCACCTACTGATGCGTGCCCTGCATTCACCCAACAGTGACCGCGCCTTCAAATCTGCCACTAATGCAATATGTTGGCTGGCGCGCAAACCAACATAAAAATCAATCAAAAGCCATAGTCCCCAAATTTTGACACCACCAGATCATGCATATGTGGGCCCACTACTAGATCATGGCTCATGATTGTGGGGCCCTTTCAAACAAGGGGAGTTAAACATGACAGAAGAGGTGCAAAGAAGGTACACAAAAACACTGGGAAGTATCTGATCTGCCTTATTAAGTCAGACACAAGGAACTCAATGCCATGATACAACAGAAGAGAGGGGATCTGATGCTAGTTATGACATCAAGAAGGACCGGTTTTTAATGCCAGAGTTAGACTTTGAATACAAACCTGATTATGGTGGGACCAGGGGTCATCCTCTATAAAACAGGAGGAAAACCTTTGAAACACATAAAAGAATGTCCTTTTCATGAAGGGTAATAGGTCTGTGGAACAAACTACTATTAGAAATTATTATTAGTCTATAAAAGGCAGCATTTAACAGTAAATTAGATAAACATGTGATGGAACACCAGAGATTAAGTATTATCGCTGAAATAACGGGGGAGCAGAATTTATGGGCCTATTGCAGCATCTCTTTCAGGCATTTATTTCTCGCCTAAATTATGTGTTTGAAGAGCACAATACTCCACTCCAGGATGCACCATAAGCCCAATCTAACTGCAATTCCCACATGGATAAGGGCACCTTGGTTGGACCTCGTACCTCACAACAAACATAGAAAATGCTGGAGATCAGTCTTTCCATATATGCCACTGGGTGTTACTGCTTATTCAGTAGCAGGAAATGCTCCAAAGGGAGCAGTGCAACAGGGAAGTGTTGAATATCTTTAACTCACAGAAATAGAACAGTTACGTAAGAACTTACCGTAACAGTAGATCGACTGGATCGCTGCCATCAGGTCACATGGATGGAACGTCACAGTCGGTGAAGCAGGATCCACACGGAAGATTTTCAGCAGTATCACTGGGGCTGCCGACACTGACGTCATCTGATGTCTCCAACCCTATAAAGGCGTAGGCAGCCCTGCTCCCTACTCAATTCTTTCCCCCAAAGACTAAGAGAACACATCCATGCCATGGGGGACCGAGCAGAAAGAGAGAGGCCCACACCAAAATAAAAAGCTGGATACACCAGATAACCAGTTCTGAGAGGAGAACCCGATAAAAGGGGATGGAGGGAGGGAAAGCACACCTGATGACTGAGATCCCCTCAAAGATCTACTGTTATGGTAAGTTCTTACATAACTGTTCTATCTTGGTATCTCAGTTATAAGGTCACACAGATGGAAGGAGTCCCAAGCAGTTACAGATGCAACATAAGTGTCTAGGGGGAAGGCCAGCCAAAGCTTAGGACAAGAGGCCCTGCAGGACAGCGCTGCCAAAACCTGCACAAGCTCTAGAAGCAATGTCCAGACAGCAGTGTTTGGTGAAAGCATGGACAGTACTCTAGGTGGCAGCAGCATAAATGTCAGTGGCTGAGACCCCTTTGAAACAGGCCACAGAGGTAGCCATGCCCCTTGTGGAATTGGCTTTCAACGCCCCTGGCAACTCTTTGCCATGCTTGTTGTAGCAGAACACAATACAATTGGCCAACCATTTGGACAAACATTGTTTAGAAACATGAACGCCCTCTCTTCCTGGGGCAAAAGAAGCAAAAAGCTGCTTTGACTTTCTGCAGTCCTTAGTTCGGAGCAGATAATACTTCAAAATTCTGCACGTCTAACATATGGAGCAGTGCTTCCCCTGGACTGGCACGCTCAGGAAAATAAACAGGAAGGTGGATGGATTTATTTAAGGTAAACTCAGACACCACTTTGGGGAGAAAACTGCAGTTACATAAGAACTCACCGTAACAGTAGATCTTCAAGAGAGGTTCCTGCAGTAGGTATTCACATATAGGACTGCGCCCCCTGGCATCAGGTTCCAGTGGCAAACTTGTAGCTAGCAATCATCAGTGGGGATCGCCCTCGACGTCGGGCAACGTGACGTCAGCCCGACTATAAAAGGGGCAGTCCCACGCCCGCCCTCCAGCTCTTTTCCCCCGGAGACCTAAAGAAAGGTAAGTAGAAAGACAGGAGTGATAACTCCTAGGACCGCGCTTCCTCTCTAGACCCAAGAGCTAGGCAGGTTGTAAAATAAAGGAAACGTTCCAGGAGTAGGGGGAAGGTGGATAGGAAACTAGACCTACTGCAGGAGCCTCTTTCGAAGATCTACTGTTATGGTAAGTTCTTACGTAACTGCAATATCTTACTTCGAGAGGGTTCCTGCAGTAGGTCTTCACATATAGGACTGAATACCAAGCAGTCCAAAAGAAAAATTCAGAGATACGTCCGGGAGGAGGAGAAATCTCCAACTGAGAGAGAGTTATGACAGGAGGCCTTGCAGAACCGCAAGACCAAAACCAGTCCTGCGCCTAGAGGCAATGTCCAGACTGTAATGCTTAGTGAAGGTGTGGACAGACGATCACGTAACCGCTGCGCAGATCTCTGCTGTGGACACATTCCTGAAAAAGGCGGTACAAGTAGCAACACTCCTAGTGGAGTGACCCTTAACCGCCCCTGGAAAGGATTTCTCATTTTTGGTAAGTGAAGTGGATGCAGTTAGCCAACCACCTGGAAATGGTCTGTTTGGAAATGGCCTTGCCCTGGCATTGGGGAGCAAAGGCCACAAAGAGTTGACTGGTCTTATAGACCCCTTTAGTCCGGGTTTGTGTAATACCTCAGAATACTATGCACATCAAGAGTGTGCAAAAGATATCCCCCCCTGTTAGAATGCTGGGGATAACAGACTGGCAGTTCAACACTCTGGTTGAGAACGGTTTCTGAAACTACCTTTGGAAGGAAGGAAGGGTCGGTCCGAAGGACAACTGTCTCTATGGAAAATGAAATAGTGTTCCTTACAGACAAACGCCTGAAGTTCTGAAACCCTTCTGACGGAAGTGACTGCAACTAAATACAAACTCTTCCAAGAAAGAAAGCGCATGTCACAGCTAGAGGCGGGTTCAAAAGGAGGCAAGGTCAGCTTTTCTAACAAAGTTAAGGTCCCGGGGGGGAAGGTTTCACGTGGAGGATGCCTTTCAAAAATGTTTTGGCGACCTCCAATTGAGCCAAAGTTTTGTCCTCCACCGGGAGGTGGTAGGCTGACACCGCAGAGAGATGGACCTTGATGGAGGAATAACTAAGGCCCGTCTCCGATAGATGTGTGAGGTGCTTTAACACCTGAGCAGCCGAACATGAAAAGGGATTCCAGCTCCTGGCTAGGGCCCAGATAGAGAATCTTTTCCAATTCATGGTGTAGGTGGATCTGGTAGAAGGTTTTCTGGCTTCCACCAAGATATGAACAACCTGGGAGGAAACACCATAGCGAGAGGCTGCTATGTCCACAGGTGCCATGCATGAAGGTGGAGAGACTAAAGGTTCAGATGCAACAGGGTGCCCTGCTCCTGAGTCAGAAGGCCGTGGGATAACGGCAGGGGAACCAGAGGTTCTAGTGCCAGATGTTGCAAGACTGGGAACCAAATCTGGTGGGGCCAGAGAAAAGTGATCAGAATCAAATGTGATCCTTCCTCCTGAAGTTTCTCCAGAACCTTCGGAATGAGAAGAAATGGAGGAAAAGCGTAAAGAAACCTCCCTGTCCAAGAGAGAGAAACAGTGCGTCTCGCCAAAAAAGCACCATGCCCAGGAACGAGTGAGCAAAAGTTGGCTAGTTCTGCGTTGAATGGGGAGGCAAACAGATCGATCTCTGGCCGACCCCATCGAAGAAAGAGATCTTCTACCACCTCTAGCATTATCTCCCACTCATGAGCCCTGGCCACTGATCGACTGAGACTGTCTGCCAGGACGTTGCTTACACTGTTGGACTGCTGTCAAGAAAAGGCTGTGCTGAATCGCCCAGTACCAAACCCTCACTGCTTCTCTGCAGAGAGGGTACAAGCGAGTTCCTCCCTGTTTGTTGATGTACCAGACTGTGGACATGTTGTCCGTCTGGATAAAAAGTGATCCCGGTAGAAGAAGGTACTGGTATGCCTGGAGGGCATACAGTACTGCTCTTGTCTCCAGAAAGTTGATGTGGAGCAGAAGCTCCTGGTCGGACCAAGACCCTTGTGTCTTGTGAACCCCCAGATGGGCTCCCCAGCCCAAGTCCAAGGCGTCCGTGGTAAGGATCTGGGAAGGGATAGGGGAAAGAAAAGGTGCTCCCCCTTAAAGATTGGAAAGATATTGCCACCAGCAAAGATCTTTCCGTAGACTGTAGGAGATCATGACCTTCTGGTTCATGTCATCAGTTCTCTAATCCCACTGGACTTGAAGAGACCACTGGGTGACCCTCCTGTGTAGTCTGGCTAGGGGAACCGTCGAAATTGCCGCTGCCATCAGTCCCAAAAGACAGAGCACAGTGTGTGTGCTGGGATCCAGAGAGCCTGGGCCACGAAAATGGCTTCAGAAACTAAGGTCTTGGCTCGATCTGATGGCAGAAAAACCTTGCTCTGAACTGTGTCTAGAACTGCTCCAATGAATTGGAGCCGCTGGGATGGTAATTGCTGGGATTTGGGCAGACTGACCGTGATACTCAAAAGAGCACACAAGTTCAGAGTGAAAGAGCGACTCTTTCAGGCTGTTCGGAGAGGGCGCTGCGAGGAGCCAGTCATACAGGTACAGGAACATGTAAATGCCCTGGCGACGAAGAAAGCTGCAACCACCGCTAAACACTTGGTGAACACTCGGGGGGCCGAAGAAAAGCCAAAGGGGAGTGCTTGGAACTGAAAACGGGCCTCCTGAAAAGTAAAATGGAGAAACCAGCGGTGGGCCGGGAGGATGGAGATATGCAGATAGGCATCCTGCATGTCCAGGGAGCACAGCTAAGAATTTGTTTGGAGCAGGGAAAGAAACCCCTGAAGGGTCAGCATGCCAAACCTCTTGTACTCGAAGAGGTTGGGCATGTGGAGGTCCAGAATTGGTCTTAGATCGCCAATCTTCTTTGGAACTAGGAAGAAGTGGGAGTAAAATCCCCTTCCTAGTTGGTTTTGAGGGACGGGTTCTATGGCCGCTTTTAACAGGAGGGCCTGAATCTCCTGGAAGACTATGGGAATCTGATCCCTTGGATAAAAAGACCATCCCGGAGGGTAAGGGGCAGGAATCTCTGTAAACGCCATCGAGTGACCTCGCTGGATGAGTTGTAACACCCACGAATCTGCAGCGATGCAACTCCACCCCTCCAGGTGGAGGCCGAACCTCCCCCCTACCAGTTCCTCCTTGACTGCTGGAGGGGAAAGGAGTCAGGCCACGGAGGGGAGCTTTGGCTCCGGAGGCCGACTTAGGGAATTTGGCCTCCCGAACCAGAGGCCCATCGCTTGCCCTAACGTTTACCCTGGCTTTTATTCCATCGTCTTTGGTGACAAAAAGGCTGCTTCTTCTGCCCCGTCCGGTACATGGAGCATACGTCCCGAAGGGAGCATCCGCTCTCTTGCAGCCCTGTAATTATATCTTTGGCATCGCTGCCAAAAAGGATGGAACCCCTAAAAAGGGCATTCAGGACGCAAGACTGGATGTCCTGTGCCAAACCTGCAATCCTGAACCAAGAAAGGCGACATATGTAGATCCCC
The DNA here is from genome assembly GCA_016271365.2 of Neoceratodus forsteri. NCBI lineage: Eukaryota > Metazoa > Chordata > Ceratodontiformes > Ceratodontidae > Neoceratodus > Neoceratodus forsteri. Next base: position 1,548,885,880 of record CM028131.1, on the reverse strand, counting down.
GTGGCTGCTGCCCTAGCCACTGAGTCTACTGAGTCATACACTGCACACAAAGCATGACAACATGAAGACTTGCCCATTCGGACTTTGTCCAGTAACTTATTTCGGACTCACTCATCCTGGACCTCCTGAAGGTCCCTCTCCAGCTCGGAGAGAGAGGCCTTCTGGAAGGCCACCCTGTGTGAAACATAGTTCAGGGACCGGATGGCGCAGGAAGAGGAGGAATAAACCTTTCGGCCAAACAGATCCAACTGCCTCGAGTCCTTGTCGCGGGCAAGGAACTCAAATGTTTTGGTTGAGCTGACCGGTCGTGAATGGCAGTAATGACCATTGAGTCAGCTTTAGGATGAGCAGTAAGATGATGGATCCCTTACGGGAGATAGTAGGTACGATTGGTCTTTCTGGAAACAGCAGGGATGGAGGATGGCTGCTGCCAGATAGTAGTATCCAGATCCTCATGAGGACCCATACAGTAGGAACAGGTAGGGGATCTGTGGTGGCCAGATCTAAGTGTTCCGCCAGTCTCTTACACTGGGGATCCACTTCTTTGGAAGGCCAGCCTCTTGCTGCCTGGATAGTACGCAGGAGGTCCCCAAAGGAGGGATCTTCTGAAGGAGATTTTGGGGGACTCCTTGGGTGGTACCTCGACTGGGGACCGAGGTCCAAAGGGTTGGAGTCCAAGGGCTCAGCGCAGCTGGGGATGGAAGGGTCCACCCAGAGGATCCTACTGGTAGAGCACCTGCTGCTCATCCAGAGGGTGTCGGGGGACCCTAGGTAGGGGGATGTCACCCACAGACTGCCTTAACTCCATGATGAGCTGGGTCCTAGCATCCTGCCACCACATGGGGATCGTCTCTAGATCTGGCACTGGAGGTGGAGGATGGTAGCCCGGGTACTGTGGGTGCGGGTATTGCCAAGAAGGTTATTGGAAACCTGGCAATCCTGGATTATAGCCGTAAGGTGTGTACCCAGGGTATCCCGGCGTCTGGTACAGTGGTGCCGATGGCGGTCTGCCCGGTGGCAGAGCATGGGGGTCTGGCCCCGGAAGACCGCCTGGAGGTTCGACTGGACCTACCGGGGGAGGTGCCAGAGGGCCACAGAGTGGCATGGGATCCGGGAGCCCCCCCCCCGAAGGTCTCGAGGGAGGGGGCCCCGCAGAAGGATCCTTAGCAGGCAACGGACTCCTGTCCGGAGGCGGCAAGAGAACTGGCGAAGGGGGTAATTCCAGGACGGACCCCAACGAAAGGTCTAGGAACAATCCTGACGTCAGGGACAAGGCAGGATCGGGTGGCGAATCCCTGGGGTGAAGCACACGGAGGGATGAAGAGTCTCTAGACAGCACACACAGTCCGGCGTTGGGGGTCTCTTGGGAGTCCGACGGGCGAGAAGAAGGGTCCGGGTGGGTGATGGAAGATCCGCCGTCCGACTTATGGGACCTAACTGGGCTAGTGGAAGCAGAAAGGCTGCCGCTAGGCTTACCCATCGAGGCCGCGCACCCGTTGACTGGTGACTTATCGGCAGTGCTGGGAGGAGAAAAAACAGCAACCTCGATAGAGGATACCACTGGCTGCCCGCTCACCTTGACAGGAGGGAGACAAGGTGCCTGGCCTAAAGAGGCGGACGGGGTACCTGAAGGAGTACTCACCGTTTTTGAAGCAGATCTCCCGCTCTGGGTCAGCGATGACGACCTTTCCCTCAACTCCTGGAGCTCCTTTTCCATCGATGCCTGCCGTTGGGTAAGGAGGTGGACCTCGAAGGTCCGCTTGCGCTTGGTCAGAGTGGCTTGACTGAAGGCCTGACAGATAGCACACTTGTCAGAGTTGTGTTTGGGGCCTAGGCACAAGCGGCAGCGGGAATGGTCGTTCTCGCGCAGGATTTGAGCTCTGCACTTACAGCACTTCTTTGGACGAGTTGACACAATCTGTCAAGTCAGATGAGGAAAAAAGTTATAACGTGAAGAAAAACACTTCGACTGACGCAGGTGTTAGATTGCTGTTCTTACTCGTGAGCCGAAAGAACTGAGGCGATGGCGGGAAAGAACTGGAGGGCGGGTGCGGGACCGCCTCTTTTATAGTCAGGCTGACATCGCATCACCCGATGTTGGGGGTGGTCTCTGATAATTGCTAGCTACAAATTTGCCGTTGGAATCTGACGCCAAGGGGCGCAGTCCTATATGTGACTACCTACTGCAGGAACCCTCTCGAAGTAAGATCTTTGGATTCATGCGCAAAGACACTGTCTTTGTGAAAAATCAGATAAGGCTCCTCGCACCAAAGGGCCTGAAGCTCGGAAATCCTTTGAGCGAAGTAACAGCAACTAAAAATAATTTCCAATAAAGGAAGTGTAGCTCGTAAGTCGCAGCTGGCTCAAAAGGAGACAGTCAACTTCTCCAAAACAAAATTCAAATCCCAAGCCGGGACAGGGGAACAGACTGGAGGTTTCAGATGCAGGATGCCCGTCAGAAAAGTACGGGAAACATCCAGCTGAGCTAAGATGCAGTCACCCACTGACTCATGAGAGGCCGAAACAGCCGAATGGTGCTCCTTGAGGGAGGAGTACTGGAGACCTGAATCCAACAGTGGTAACAGGTAATCCAGAATCTTGTTCACTGGACAAGTGAAAGGGTCCAGATTATGTTTGGAAGCCCAGATGGCAAACCTCTTCCACTTCATGGCATGAATGGAGGGTTTCTGAGCGGCCACTAAAAAGTACAGTTACGTAAGAACTTACCATAACAGTAGATCTTCGAGAGAGGCTCTTGCAGTAGGTAATTACATATAGGACTGACGCCGGCCAAGGCAGGACCCCACTGAAAATTCCTAGCTAGCAGTCTCGACAGGGACCGCCCCACGCCAGGTGACCGCGCCATGAGACGCTGGTATAAAGGGGTGGTCCCGGATGCCCGCCTTCCAGTTCTTTCCCACCACAGGCCCGGACGAGAGAAGCAGACATTTCCTCAATGGAAAAGTAGCTGAAAAAGCCTTAGGGGGATAGAGGGTGAAGAGCCTCCTCTCAAGATCTACTGTTACGGTAAGTTCTTACATAACTGTACTATCTTACTTCGAGAGGGCTCTTGCAGTAGGTAATTACATATAGGACTGAATCCCAAGCAGTCTGGAACAAATAAAAAGGCACCGGGAGGAGGAAACTACTCCTGAAAGTAGCAATAGCCTTGCAGGTCTCAAGACAGGAGGCCCTGCAAAACAGCTAGCCCGAAGACTGCTCTACGGTGAGAGGCAATGTCAAAACTGTAATGTTTCGTAAAGGTATGGACGGAAGTCCAGGTGGTGGCAGCGCATATGTCTGCCGCAGACACATTCTTGAAACAAGCTGCAGAGGCCGTTACTCCATGCGTGGAGTGACCTCTGACTTGACCCGGAAGGGTCTTGTTGTACTTGTCATAACAGAAAGTGATGCAATGAGAGAAGAAAAAAAATACTCAAAACTTCGGTAAAACTGACGAAAAAAAAAAAACCAGGGCTTTGCTAAGCACGAACTTTACTGCGAGGCACTGCACCAGCTAATGGCGCGGAAAGAATTGAAGGCGGCATCCAGGGACCGCCTTTATACCGACGTCGCATGACGCCGGTCACCTGGACGGGGCAGTCCCCTCACCAGGGACTGCTAGCTAGAAATCTTTCCGTGGGGTCCTGCCGCCGGCCGGCGTCAGTCCTATACGTAATTACCTACTGCAAGAGCCCTCTCAAAGTAAGATCATCTGTTACCCTGTTGAAAAGCCCAAATCTGGCAATGGCTACTTTCTCAGGAACCAAGCATGCAGATGAAGCGACCTGAGGTTGAGGTTAGGAGGGACCAGGGTCCCCTGAGCCTGGGTCAACAGAGTCCTGCAGAGGGACCGGAGGCTTCTCCCCCTCCTGCTGTAGTAATGGGAACCATATCTGGCAACGCCAGAATGTAGCTACCAGAATCATGCTGGCCCCTTCCATCTGCAGCTTGATTAGCATCCTCTGAATCATAGGAAATGGAGGGAAGGCATGAAAAAATGACTTACCATAGTAATCTTCTTTCTTCCCAGTGATACTCAGACATTCATAACTTTGTGCAGTCATCCTGATGGGTTGGACTGCCCGGAGAGATGGAACACATGCAAATGATGGAATTCTTGGCACGTGAGCATCTTTCAAATACTGCCTCTACCAACTGTAGTGTTCTAAACCCTTCAGATTTGTAAGAAGCCTGGAAGTCAGGCAACATGGAAAAATCAGACATCTAATAAACATTTTTTAGGATTAGCCTAATAAAAACTTGCTACAAAAGACCTCCAAGGGAGGAACTATATTTATATATAATAATGATGTTCACCATAAAGTGAGAACTATTAAGAGAGACAGAAAACTCTGTTAAAATCTATCAAACAGAGAAAATGTATCCAGAAGGAATGGCTATGTGGCACTAGCATGCTGAATGCAGAGGCTGAAGTTCTGGAAGGGGAGGATGGGAGGGAGTTATGAATGTCTGAGCATCACTGGGAAGAAAGAAGATTACTATGGTAAGTAATTTTTTCTTCTAACCCCAGTAATGCTCAGACCATTCATAACTTTGTGCAGACTACCAAGCAGTACCTCGGTGGTGGCACAGAACTTATTTTGGAAACAGACTTTGCAGGACTGCTGTGCCAAATTTGGCGTCACTTCTGGACAAAATATCTAAATTACAATGCTTTGTAAAGGTGTGTACTGATTTCCAAGTAGCTGCTTTACAAATGTCCAACAATGGCACCTCCCCAGTATCTGCCATAGTGGCAGCTGTTCCTCTTGTTGAATGAGCCCTCAGCCCAGCTGGGGACTCTCTTACCTGCTTTAGTGTAGCAGAATTGAATACACTGGACAATCCACCGAGAAATGGATCTTTTTGAGGCTGGTTTGCCCATTCCAACATCCCCATATGTAAGGAAAAGCTGTTTTTTGTCTTGCCTATGGCCTTTAGTAGCTGTCATGTAGTAGCTGATAGCTCTTTTCACATCCAGGCTGTGAAGCCTTCTTTCACCAGAGCTGGCATGATCTGTGAAAAAGACAGGTAGAGTGATTGACTGGTTCAGATGGAAGTCTGAAACCACTTTGGGAAGGAATTGTCTGTTTGTTCTGAGGACTACTTTGTCCCTGTGGAAAGAAATGTAGTCCTGGTCAACACAGAGAGCCTGAAGCTCACTAATTCTTCTTGGTGAAGTAATTGCTACCAGGAAAACTGTTTTCCAGGTAACATACTTTAAATGGGCTCAAAAGGAGCCCGAAACAACCTTGCTATACATACATTAAGATCCCAAGCGGGCACAGGTGCCCTGTGAGGGGGGGTGCAAATGCATTAGGCCTTTGAAAAATCTTTTGAAAATGGGATCTGATGCTGCAGATACCTTTGTCCTAGCAGACAGGTATACAGATACTGCTACGAGGTGAACTCTTAAGGAACTGGGTTGCAGACCTTGTGAATGCAAATGAGTTAGATAATACAACACCACTGAGACCCTGCATCGCTTTGGGATGAAGTTTCTAGTAAGCACCAGAAAGAGAATCTTTCCACTTAGCAGAATAAGTTTTTTAGTTGAAGGCTTTCTGTAACCTTTCAAGATGTTTAATACAGCTTCAGAAAGGTTCAAGCCTGCATACTCTAACTCCTCAAGAGCCATGCCTTGAGGTGAAGAGACTTGAGATTTGGGAACAGCAATGTTCCATGATTGGAGGTTAGAAGATTGTGCCTGAGAGGCAAGCTTATTGGCCTGCTCACTGCCATGGAGAGCAGAAGAGAGTACCATGGCTGCCTGGGCCAATCTGGAGCTATCAATATCAGAGAAGCTGAGAGGGATCTGAGTTTCAGCAGTACCCTGAAAACTAGAGGAAAAGGGGGAATGCATAGAGAAACTTGCCCGACCAATCCAGTACCAAGGCGTCCAGAGGGATTGTGCTCTGGGCTGGTGGCTGCAACAGTACTGCTGAGGCAACTGGTGGTTCTGTGGGATGCGAACAAGTCTCATCTCTGAACGCCCACCTGCTGAAAATTACCTGTACCACCTGTTTGTTCAATGTCCATTTGTGATGGGACTGATTGATCCGACTCAGTGCGTCTGCCAAGATATTGTCCTTTCCTGGCAGATGGATGGCTTGCAGGGACACCTTTAGAGAATATGCCAGAGCCCAAATTCTCACGGCTTCTGTGCATAGGGGACCTGATCTGGTGCCACCCTGCTTGTTTATGTAATACATAGTGGTGGTATTGTCTGTTCTGACCTGTACCACCTTGCCCATTACCAGTGTAGAGAAAACTTTTAGTGCCAGCCGCACTGCTCTGAGTTCCAGGAAATTTATATGCTGCAGGGACTCTGCTTCTGACCAAGTACCCTGAGTTGTGTGCTCCCCTATATGGGCACCCCAGCCCAGAAGGGATGCATCTGTTGTGAGACCTAGTGAAGGATCCTCCTCCTGGAAGGGGACTCCCTGTCTTAGGTTGGATTCCTTTTTCCACCACAAGAGGGCTTGTAACAGGGGCCTTGTCACTGGAATGAGTTTTGAAAAGGGATTTTTTTTCTGACTCCAATGAGCCCTGAGGTGAAACTGGATGGGTCTCATGTGAAACCTGGAACCCTGCACTGTGCCTGTGGATGCAGCCATATGACCCAAGAGCTGCAGAAATTGCCTGGCTGTTTTTTGACCGTGCAATCTGAAGGAGTTTGCTATGGTCTGAAGACTTTGCACCCTGTCTAGTGGTAAAAAAGGCCCTGGCCTGTAGGGTGCTGATCTCTGCCCCTATGAACTGTAAAGTCTGTGTAGGGGTGAAGACAGATTTTTTCTGGTTTACTATGAAACCCAGGGACTTCAAAAGATCCTGTGCGAGCCTTAGAGAGGTTGTGACCTGCTCTGGTGATTTGCCCACTACCAGCCAGTCGTCCAGGTATGGAAAGACAGTCACTCCCTGTCTTCAAAGAAATGCCACCACAGCTGCTAGGCACTTTGTAAACACCCTTGGTGCCGAGGAAAGGCCGAAGAGTAGGGTTGCAAACTGATAATGACCTGATGGGAGTCTGAATCTGAGATATTTCCTGTAAGATTCCTTTATGGGGATGTGGAAATAAGCGTCCTGTAAGTCCAGAGATGCCAGCCAGTCCCCTTTTTGGATTGTTGGCAGAATCCGAGCCAAAGTGACCATTTTGAACTTTGGCTTTTTAGGTGCTTGTTTAAAGCTCTGAGATCCAAAATTGGCCGCCACTCCCCATTTTTCTTTGTTGTTAGGAAGTATCTGGAGTAAAAACCTCTTCTTCTCAGGGTTGTAGGGACTTTTTCCACTGCTTTGAGCTGAAGCAGCTTCTGAACCTCTGCCTCTAGTAACGAGATTTGTGCTAGGGGTGGGAAAGTGGAAACCCTGGGGTGTCTTCGAGGAAGAAATCTGAACTGCAGAGACAGACCCTTGCCCACTACCTCCAATACCCACTTGTCTGTGGTGATGGTTGACCAGAGGGGGAGGAAATGGGACAGTCTGCCTCCAACAGGTAGGGAGGAGGCGGCTTGCATCTCAGGGGTTCTGTTTAGGCTGGGGTTGAGGTTGTGGCTGAGCCCCTCGCCTAGAGCCCCTTCTACCCCTACCCCTTGAGTAGCCCTGTGGGGGGTACTGCTGGTATTGGGGCATGGCTACTGGCTGGAAAAAAGGGTCTTGATAAAAAGGAACGACCCCTAGCCCCCCTTCCATAGGGCCTAGTGGATGAGGAAGCTCTGTCTCTAGCAGAGTTACTTCTATAAAGTAGCCTTATATTCATCCACTTTTTTCATATAGACCACTGTGGACTCCCCAAAAAGGGCATTTCCCTCTAATGGGAAATCCAGGGCCTCTGACTGGGTATCCTGAGTGAGGTTTGTAGCCCTGAGCCAAGCAAACCTTCTCTGAGCCACTGTATTAGCCATCCATCTGGCTGCAGTGTCATTCAGGTCAGCAGCCATCTGGAACTGGTACTTGGCTGCCTCTAGCCCAAACCTGGCAGTTTCAGCCAGGTCATCTGACAAGGGTGGGGTGGCCTTCATGGACACTGCCAGTACCGACTGCCACAGGGATTTCTGATACTGGACAGCATAAGCTTGAAAAGTGGCCTGTCTCATGGCCAATGAGGCTGATAAATAGCCCTTTTTGGCCATACTGTCCAATTTTCTGGAGTCCTTGTCCGGTGGGTGTGAGGACAGAGGGACTTAGCCTTATCACAGGCAGCTTGCTGTATTACCCTTGATGATCAGGGTGGGAAAAGGAAGTCAGCTCCTCCTGTCGAAGCTGGTATTTTTTATCTATTCGATTGTCAATAGGAGGAATAGAATTTGGGGTTTGCAGGAGCTTCATAGCATCCTTTTTGAAGAATTTATACACTGGGAGAAGGAGGGCCTTTGTGGGTGTTAAACCCATCATACTGAGGTACTCAATCTCCTCCTCATCCTCAATCTGCTCTGCTGTGGCAAAATCCAGAGCATCTGCCATTTTCCTTACAAAAGAAAAATGAGTGGAAAAATCCTCAGACACTCTGGGAGGCGAGCCAAATTCCTGCTCAGGGGAAACCTCTGGGGGAATAGGTTCGTCCTCCTCATAAAGCTCAACCTCTTCAAAATAGTGTTGCTCCGGATCAGGGGGCAACACAGTAGCAGCAACCTGGGGACCCTGGGAAGGGGCAGGAGGCTAAGGGATGATGCTCTGCAGAGCCTGAATAATTTTAAATGCCTGGGCTATGTCCTGAGCCGAAGGCATTACAGGCTGCTGCGCAGAAGTCCCTGGTTTAGCAGGAGAGGGTTCTGCATGTTTGAGCTTCTTTAATTTCTTTGAGGGAACCGAGAGTCAGCCGTTCTTTCCTCTTTGCCCTCTTTTCGCCTGTATCAGGGCAGGGTAGAAGCACTGGTTAATTCAACCACAACAGACTGGGGTGTCAGCTGGTCAGAGCCTGAGGACCCCTTGAAACTTTTTATTAGCCTTTCAAGGCGCTTCTCAACAGTTTTTTCTGGGAATGTTTTACATATATCACATTCCTGGTCCAAATGTTCAAAACCCAGACAAGCCACACATAAGGTGTGCTTGTCTGCCTTGGCAAACACATCTCCACCCTTCAAACAGTTTTTGAAACCAGGCTCCCCGGTTCTCTTTTTAGGTTTCTCAGTCATGGTGAAAGATAAAGTGAAAAACCTCCAACCGCTAAATACCAAAGCTAATGCGGTAATTTAAACAGCTTTGCCTTTTTTTTTTGCGGTCGGTTCCTGAACCCATAAAGAACAGATGGAACCGAGAAAGGAGATTAAAAGATGAACCGGTTCAGCGGTTCTGTAACCGATAAAAAGCGGTTACAAATAAAATCTTTTAGGACCAAATTTTAGTGATAATGAACAGGTTCTTTACTCACAGAACCGAAACAAAGTTAAAACTAACTCGGATCCCTCACGGTTATACCGAACCGCGAGGAACCGAGAAAACAACAATTTAAACAATAATAACTAACAATTAATAGAGGCAGTAAAAGAAAACTAAAAATACTTACGATTTTTTTTTACTTTTCTTTCTTCTTTCACGTGAAAGAGGGCAACAGAGACCCCGAGTGACCAGACTTTCAGATGGAGAGAAAAATCTGAAGGGTTTAGAACACTACAGTTGGTAGAGGCAGTATTTGAAAGATGCTCACGTGCAAAGAATTCCATCATTTGCATGTGTTCCATCTCTCCGGGCAGTCCAACCCATCAGGATGACTGCACAAAGTTATGAATGGTCTGAGCATTACTGGGGTTAAAAAAGGGAACCTCCAGCTCCAGGAGAGGGACAATGTGTATTTATTACAGTCTTGTAATTTGACATATCTTGAGTCAGAGACCCATTTACAAAGGTTCCACGTCCAAAAGAAATCATAACTATCAGCTAAATACAACGATGTAACAGAAACATAATATGGATAGAACAAAAAAAAAAAAACAAAAAAAAAAACAAAACAATCAGAGCTATCATTATATTAGACTTTGTCAAAGATGGCAAATAAGAACCAAAAAATACATTCCAGGGTATCTCACCAGAAAACTCCAGGCCCTGGATCAAGCGAGCAGAAATTGGGCAGTTTGACTCTGAGTGGGGACACAACAAGGTTCAACTCTGGATGATCCCATCTATTGAAGAGATCTTCTGCGATGGATGAGAAGAGCTCCCACTCATGCATGCTGGACTGCGTCCGCCAGCTGAGAGTCAGACTGTGGTCTAGCGCCCAGTACCACACTCTCATGGCTTCCCTGTATAGGGGATATGAATGTGTCACCCCTTGCTTGTTGATGTGGTACATGACACTGAGGCTGTCTGACTTACTCAACAGCTGGCCCAGGAGATGATTCTGAAAGGCCTGCTTGGCATACAGGACCGCCCCCATCTTCTGGACTATGATGTGCAGGGAGGTTTTGATCTGGGACCAAAAGCCCTGAGTTTGAAAGGGACCCAGATGAGCCCCCCAGCCCAAACTAGAGGCATCCGTGGTGAAAATCTGCTGGGGGCAGAAGATCTGGAAGGGGACACTTTGCAGCAGATTCGGGGGTCCATCTACCACTGGAGCACCTTACGGACTGGGGAGGAGACCAGCACCAACTGATCCAATTCGTCCGTGCGCTGGTCCCACTGTACTCAAGAGTCCACTGGAGGATGCGCATGTGGAGCCTGGCCCGTGAAACAGTGGGGATGGCCACAGCCATCAGCCCCAACAGCCTCAAGAACAGCCTTGCAAGGACATAACTATTCTGGATGACCTCCTGAGTCTGGACAATAAGGCACTCCGCCCTGTTCTGAGGCAGGAAGGCATTTCCCTGCACAGAGTCTAGGACCACCCCTATGTACTGCAGCCCTTTGGATGGGACTAGGTCCGACTTGGGTAAATTGACCATAATGCCCAGGGAGAGAAACAAGTGAAGAGTTCTCTCCAGAGTCCACAGGAGCTGTTCCCTGAACGATGCCATGAAGAGCCAATTGTCCAGATAAGGGAAAATGTACAGCCCTCCCACCTCTGAGAACCACAGCTACTGCTACTAAGAATTTGGTAAAGACTTGCGGCACAGAGGACAAGCCAAAGGACAACACTTTCAATTGGTAATGCTTGCCCTGGAAGAGAAACCTCCTGTGGGGAGGGAACACTGAGATGTGCAGGTAAGTGTCCATGTCCAGAGAACACAGCCAGTTGCCTTCCATGAGAAGGGGCATTAGACCTGGCAAAGTTAATATTCTGAAATTTCTGTACTGGATGTATAGATTGAGGTCCTTTAGGTTTAAGATGGACCTCAAATCTCTGGTCTTTTTGGGGACCAGGAAGAACCTGGAATAAAACATCTAATTTCTCTGGTGCCTGGGCACTGGCTCAATGGCCTGTTTGCAGAGAAAGGACTGCACCTCCTCCTGGAGAAGAGAAAGGTGGGCTGGGGGGGGGTAGGTGGAGGGCAGAGAAGGAGTCTCTGGGGGTTGCTTGATGAGCTCCAGAGTGTGACCCCTTTCTATGATTTGAAGAATCCAGGAGTCTGACGTGATGGTTCTCCATTGATTGGGATGGAGGGAAAACCGACCTCCGACCACCACCTCTTGGTTGGGGACTGGAAGAGGGGGTCTAGCAAGGAGTCGAGCGGAGGCAGATCTAGCCACTGTGGCTGGTCCGTCACTTCTAGGGCACTTGGCAGCGGCCCCTGCAGTGGAGGGGGCAGGTATGGCAGCGGAGGCTTTGCGTTTGCCTCAGGGCCGAGAGGCTGCTCCCTGCCTACTGGGTCCCTTGCGAAAGGTAGGGTGCTGTCTGCTCTTCAGTTGAGTATGATAGAGTGAGTGGACAGACTTGATAGCCATGCCAGCAGCAAATCATTAATGATGTCCAGGACATCTGGCCCAAACAGCTTTGAGCCATTAAAACGGGCATTCAGCACCTTCTGCTGGATGGCCACAGCAAAGCCTGAGACCCTCAGCCAGGAGTGCCTACGGAGGCAAATGCCAGTGGCAACAGCCCTGGCAGTGGTATCCGAAAGATCACAGAGGACCAGTAGGAGGTGCTTGCTAACATTCTCAGTGGCCTGCAAGCAAGAGAGAACCTTCTACTTCTGGATACACTCTGGAAGGGCCTGGGCCACGGCCTTGCCCTTCTTCTAGCTGGTATTCTGGTATTTTACCATGTGAAACAGGTAGTTAGCAATCCTCAACCCAAGGGTGGAGGAGGCATAAACCCTCTTGCTCCAAAGATTAATTCTACATGACTCTTTGGGGGCAGGGAACCAAGGTGCTTGGGCACCTTAGACCTGTCATGAGCCGTCTTTATGACCACAGAATCAGTTTCAGGCTGGGCAGCATAATGTGGAAACCCTTGCGGGGCGTGATAAAGTTTGTCTGTCCAGCAGGGCATAGCTGGCACCATATTGGGCCTGTGCCAGGCTGCAGAAGTAGCATTCCTCAAAGCTGGCAGAATAGGAGGAATGATCTTGGGTAGGAATTCTGGGAACTCCAGGAAGTCCACAAATCTTTCCTGATGACATCCTCCTCCTTGGTAAGGAAGCCCATGGCTGAGGACAACTGCTTCATGATACTGAAGAAGGTAGGGTCCTCAGGAGGAGACCTAGGAGTATGTCTGACAGAATCTTCACTTACTGAGGAAGCCGTGGATCTATATGAGAGGTGGTTCCTCCTCCTCATCAGGAAGGATAAGGTCAGGATGGTACACCTCCTTGATGTCGACCTCTTCCAGATCAAGGTCCGATGTTTGTGGTACAGACAACGGCCCTTGGGGGGTGGCCCTCTACCACCGAGGTGGAATCGAAGATGGTGCCATCGAGGCGTAGTAGGCCTGAATGCGCCTAACTGGTGTACTATCACCGAAGCAAATTTAGTTTAAATTTCTTTGAGGCCAACGACCGAAGGCTGTGTCGACGGAGGCGAGGTTGATGGCACAGGGAGCGACACTGCTTGTAGCCAGTCTAACCCTGGAGGCCTTCCTAGTATTCAACTGGTGTCACACTGGGATTGGCAAACATGGATCCAGTCTCACATTACAGGACGAATACTTTGTTCCCTAATTAGGAGCACGTAACCTGCTTGTAGCCAGTCTAACTTGGAGGCTTTCCTAGTATAAGCTGGTGTCACACTGGGATTGCTCACTCACCTCTATTCTATATATGACCCTTTGTATGCAACTGTCAGCAGCTTGAACATGGATGACAGCAGATACTCAGGTTGTTAGTCGCACTTGCACTGCATACTGTCAGCTAACAGGATTAATGTATTGTTTCCCTCTATGTTGATTACTTTCTTTTATGCTTTTATTCTTTGATATGGACTCATAAGATTTATGGTGACTCAATGAAAATATATTTAAACAAAAGAAATGTTAAGGACCATGGGCGGGCTTTGGGGTCTGTCAGGTGGGGTGTGAGGGTCCTGTGCACCCTCACTATATTTAGGGGAGAATCCTTAAGCCAGGTCAGGAGTTCCAGTAACAGAGCTTCAAGGAACAGCTCCATGGCACCTGTTTCCATTTCTTCCAGCAAGCTATGGAGCTGTTGATTATTTCACTGGGAGCAGAGATCAAGATCATCTAGCTTCTCAGTGAGCTCGAGCTCCCGGCATTGAATATATTGGATTGTTGGTCAATGTTCTACTGCCTTCGCCATCTTGGTCAGGTCAGCCTCAAGGTCTGCTGTGCATTGGGTGACGCTTGCCAGGCCCTTTGTATTTTCCGCGACTGCCTTCTGAAGTGTGTCCATTGTAGTTGAGTCGATCCTCCGTAGTTTGTAAAATAAGTTTAGGAGGCAATTGTGAAACGTTCATCCTCCTCCTCCTCATCGCTTGTCTACTATAAGCAGTAGGAGGTGATGGAGGCCAAGCAACCAAGCAATCTCGGGGTTCACACAAAAATTAGTGAGACTGTGCCCAAATCTGCTCGCCAAAAATTACTGTTCCTCATAACCACATATATTATTAATAGGCAGTACAAGTTCAGTTTCAATTTGAGCTCGTGCATGCTACTGCTGCCCACAATCTCAAGCAGTAAAGAGTTCCAGGTGTTCACCACTCTTGGACTGAACCAACTGACCCTCCTTTTACTGTGGCAGTTTTCCACCTTGAGCTGTAATATATGTAACCTGGTGGTATAATGAAGATCTTTAAGCTTCGAGCCCAAACAATCCCATAAATCATCGTTTTCAAATGCCCCATACAGTAGACACAAGTCTCCTCGTAGTTTTCTATACTGAAGGGTGCATAGGCTTACTTTATCTAATCTATCCAAGTAACTCAAGTGTTTAACTTCTTTCATTAGTTTTGTAGCAGCACAATGCTGAACCCTTTCTAGTGCCTTTATCTCCGTTTTATGGTGTGGGGACCAAAGCTGGACATTGTATTCCAGGTGCGGCCTAACCAAAGAAGTGTGCAGTGGCATCAGAAAGTAGTTATGTAAGAACTTACTGTAACAGTAGATCTTCGAGAGAGGCTCTTGCAGTAGGTATTCACATACAGGACTGACCCGTCAGGCGTCAGGACCCCACAGAAAAATTTCTAGCTCACAGTCTCTGGCGGGGGACCACCCCCACATCAGGTGACTGGCGTCATGTGACGTTGGTATAAAGGGGTGGTCCCCAACGCCCGCCTTCCAGTTCTTTCCTGCCAAAGGCCAAAGGAGGCAAGACGACAGAAAAGAGGATATCCCCCCCCCCATGGAAATGGAGCTAAAGAAGCTTAAGGGGATGGAGGGCAGGAAGGCAATACCTACTGCAAGAGCCTCTCTCGAAGATCTACTGTTACGGTAAGTTCTTATGTAACTGTACTATCTTACTTTGAGAGGGCTCTTGCAGAAGGTATTCACATATAGGACTGAGTCCCAAGCAGTCTGGAACAAGGAAAAACACTCGAGAGGAGGATAACTATCCAAAAACATGGAACCTCCGGCTGAACTGGTCTTATGAAAGAAGACCTTGAAGCACAGCCAACCCAAAGCCTGCTCTACGGCAAGAGGCAATGTCCAAACTGTAGTGTTTCATAAAGGTATGGACGGAAGGCCAAGTTGTGGCTGCTCATATGTCTGCTGCTGACACATTCTTGAAATAAGCCTCAGAGGTAGCTACTCCTCTGGTGGAGTGACCTCTGACTTGACGTGGCAGGGTCTTGTACTTGTCATAACAGAAAGTGATACAACGAGCCAACCATTTTGATAGGCATTGCTTAGAAACAGCGTTGCCTTCCCTTTTGTAAGCAAGAGAGACAAAACGCTGATCAGTTTTCCTGAGATCCTTAGTCCGAGTGGTGTAGTATCTCAGTATTCTGTGAATATCCAAAGTATGCAAGAGGTATTCCCCTTGATTGGAGTGTTGCGTAAAGAAAGCGGGTAGCTCCATGGATCGATTCAGCATAGATTCAGCTGCCACCTTAGGGAGAAACTTAGGGTTGGTGCATAAAGCCACATGTTCCTTGTGGAAAATCAAGTATGGGATTTTGCACATCAAGGCCTGGAGCTTGGAAATGCGCTGAGCCGAAGTAATGGCCACTAGGAAGAGAGTCTTCCAAGAAAGGAAATTTAAATCTGCTGTGGCTGCTGGCTCAAAGGGAGGCAGGGTAAGCTTCTCTAGAATAAAATTCAAGTCCCATGGAGGAGCAGGAATGCGGATGGGGGGGGTCTCAAATGGAGGACCCCTCTAAGGAAAGTCTTAGAGACTTCCAACTGAGCGAAAGTCCCGTCTCCGAAGGGAATATGGTAGGCTGAAATCGTTGTCATGTGGACCTTTAAAGAGGAATGGATGAGACTCAGATCGAAGAGGTGACGCATGTAATCCAGGACTTTATTGGCTGGGCATAAGAAAGGTTCGAAACCCCTTGAAATGGCCCAAATTGAAAAGCGTTTCCACTTCATGGCGTAGGTGGACCTGGTGGAAAGCTTTCTAGCCTCTACCAAGATGTCTGCTACGAGTGGAGAAACTCCAAAGCGGGCCTTTGCTCTATCTGCAGGAGCCATGCATGCAAATGAAGGGATTTGAGACCTGGTGAACAAGGGTCCCCTGATCCTGGGTCAATAACTGTTGTGACAGAGGAAGAGGAAGTGGAGGTTCTTCAGAAAACTGTTGCAGAAGAGGAAACCAAACTTGCCTGGGCCAGAAAGGAGCGGTGAGAATCATTCGAGCTCTCTCTGATCTGAATTTGTTCAGGACCCTCGGAATTAAGGGAATCGGAGGGAAGGCATAAACGAATATGCCCCTCCAAGCGAGAAACGGAGCGTCCCACCAAAAAATGCCTCGCCCTGGAGCGAGTGAGCAGAAGGAGGGAAGTTTTGCATTTTGGGGAGACGCTAAGAGATCTATCTGAGGCGTTCCCCATTGCTGAAAAATGTCATTTATGACTTCTTGGTCCAGTTCCCAATCGTGGGCCCTGGCTAAGGACCGACTGAGATGGTCCGCCAGCGTGTTTTCCACTCCCGTAATGTGGACTGCAGTCAGGTGAAGGTGATGCTGGGTTGCCCAAAGTCAGACCCTCATTGCTTCCTGGTATAGAGGGTAGGAACGTGTTTTTCCCTGCTTATTGAGACACCAGACTACGCACATGTTGTCTGTTTGAATGAGGAGATGACTGGGAAGGATAAGGGAGTGAAGAACCTGAAGGGCGTAAAGAACTGCCCTCAGTTCAAGCACATTTATGTGCAGGTTTTGTTTGGACTTTGACCAGCTGCCCTGAGTCCTGTGAGACCCAAGATGGGCACCCCAGCCTTCCCCCAACGCATCTGCCGTCAACGTCTGGGAAGGAGGTTCAATACAGAAGTGAACTCCCAGGCATAGGTTCTCCTGCACCATCCACCATTGTAAGTCCCTGATCATGGGGTCGGAAACTAGCACCTCTTGGTCTAGATCATCCAGGGTTTGGTCCCATTGAGAGATCCTCATGTGGAGCCAAGTGCATGGGACTGCTGGAATGGCAGCTGCCATTAGCTCGAGGAGGCGAAGGACAGACCTGGCTCCGACCCTCCTGCGACCGGATAGAAGACGGGCCTGCGTCTGAAGGGTGTTCACCCTGTCCAGAGGCAAAAAGGCTTTGCCGATGGTCATGTCCAGAATCGCCCCTATAAACTGGAGGCATTGGTGAGGGACCAAACAGGACTTTGTTTATTTGATGGTGATACCCAGGCTGGTAAAAACCTGCAGGGTAAGGGAAAGGGAGTGCAGGAGTTCCTCCCTGTATGTGGCTGCTAGAAGCCAATCGTCCAGGTACGGGAATACCTGAAACCCCTGGGTAAGCAGGTGGGCCGCTACCACAGACAGGCATTTGGTAAACACTCGGGGGGCTGAGGAAAGACCAGACAGGAGGGCCCTGAATTGGTAGTGGTCCCCCTGAAAGCAAAAATGGAGGAATTTGCGGTGGGAAGGGCATATGGGGATATGTAGGTAGGCATCCTGCATGTCCAAAGCGCATAGACACTGTCCCTGCCAAAGAAGAGGTAGAAGACTCTGCAAAGAGAGCATTCTGAAGCGCTTGTACTCCACGAACATATTCAGGGAACTGAGGTCTAGAATAGGCCTCACATCTCCCATCTTCTTTGGAATATTAACCTGTCCCCCAAAGGTGGTTGAGGACTGGTTCTATCGCCGTCTTTGAAAGAAGGGAGTTGATTTCTTCTAGGACCAAAGGAAGATGTTGCGGGGAGTAAGACGACTGAGGAGGTGGTCTTGGGTTGGTTTCTGTAGAAACTCTACCGAGTGTCCTGCTGATAACAACTGGAGCACCCAAGCATCTGACGTTATCCTCTCCCAACCCAGCAGATGGAGAGCAAATCTCCCTCCTACCGGTTCCTCTGAGAGATCCAGAAGCAGTGGGAGAGGCGGGGAGTCAGGAGGTGTGGGGCAGCGCAGCAGCCGAGGCTCCTGCAGGTTTCTTGCTAGGGAGAGTCTTGGTTGCTGGAGGGGCCCGCTGTTTGTTGGTCCGTTTGCCCTGCGGCTTTGGTTTCTGACGGTTCCTTCTACAAAAAGGACGCTGCTGCCCTTGAGGGGGCCTGTACATGGAGTCAACAGACTTGAGTGCAGCGCCCTTTTCCTGCAGGCTGGTAATGATGTCCTTGACATCACCACCGAACAGCACTGAACCCCTGAAGGGAGCATCCTGGATAGCGGATTGCACTTCAGGGACCAGTCCTGACACACAGAGCCAGGCATGATGCCGTAAACCTACAGCGAAGGCCGAGCTCCTGCCGGCGGTGTCCACTGCGTCGTAGGTGGCACGAAGCACGTGCTGACTGGCCAAACGAGCAGAATGGATGAGATCTGCCACTTCCTGCTTAGTCTGAGACTCAGGAAGGGAGTCCAATTTTGATTCCACCTGACTTGAGGATGGTCTTCTGATAATCCCCCATATATGCCACATAGTTCAGGGCCCCAATACCTAGGGTAGAAGGGGAATATATCTTCTTCCCGTATTGGTCCAGAAGCCGTGATTCCTTGTCAGGTGGGGATGAGCTGAGGTGTTTTGGGTTAGTGGAACGGCCGTGAGCAGCGCTGACGGCCAAATCCGCCTTGGAGTGGTGTAGGTTCAAGAACTCCATGCCCTCGGGAGCCTGGTATAGCCGATCTGCCTTCCTCGGAAGGGGGGCTAACGCTGAAGGTTGCTTCCAAACAGTGGAAACAAGGTCCGCGTGAGGCTCTATCCAGGGTGGAATCAACGTAGGAGCAGTCTCGGGCAGATCCAAATGAGCAGAGAGCTTTTTACACTGTGGGTCTGGCTCCAGTGATTGCCACTGATGGACTTCCTGTATCTTCCTCAGTAACTCCAGAAAGGAGGGATCCTCCAGAGGGGACTCTGGAGGGGTCCTTGGCCTGGGGCGGTCTGGAGTACGTGGCTCGTCATCAGGATCAGAGCATCCAGTCTCTGAGTCTGAGTCAGATGTTTCCAAAAAAGAAGAGGAGGACTCCTCCCTATGAGGGGGAAGAATGGCCCCTTTGGGAAGTTCCCTGGGACACGCGTCCTCCCCACCCCAGGCATCACAGGGATCTCATCTGGTGTCGGGTGGTGGGGAGGAAGTCTCCCATCTCCGACGTCTGGGATCCTGCAAAGGGTCCGGTGTCTGCAGATGACTTTTGATCTCTCTGGTGAGCTGAGCCTTGGCCTCAGTCCACCAGGAGGCCAGAGTCTCCTTCAAGTCCGCTGGTGGCTGGGGAGTGGGCAGCGGATGAGGGGGATACAGATACTGAGGGTATCCGTAGAAGGAGCATTTATAACCTGACAGCGGGTAGCCCGGTGTCTGGTACTGCGGCGCCAGATAATGCGGCGTCTGGTATGAAGGTGCCAGATACTAGGGTGTCGGGAGCCAGGGGCTCTGACGCAGCAGAGGGACCTGGCAAAGGCCCAGCAGGAGGGTGAGGTAAAGGAAATGCTGGCCACGCTGGTGTCGGGCCCGGTGTTGGTACGCCTTCCGGTAAGGGGACGTCGGCTGGCGTTGGGTATGCAGACGTCTGAGGGTCCGGTGTCAGGGTATCAGGTTCCAGAGGAGGAGGCCCAGACGGCAGCATCTCTAGGTCCTCTGTAACAACTGGGGAGGAGGGGTTAGACTCCCCAGGAGTTAACAGAGGAGACACAGGGACTTCAGACGGCAACGCAACACGGAGAGCCTGGGGTGTCGGACTGACGTTTGGGATCCGGCGCAGGCGTCTTGGCCTGGTGGGCATCAGTGGGACCGGCGTCCGACTTATCAGATTCCTTACCCGAGGAAGGTCACGCTGGAGATGCGGCCTTGGGTGAAGATTTGGCTGGGTGTGCCCCAAAGGGGCAAGCAGCTTATCAGCCTTGTCTGGGCAGACGCCAGTGGTACCGGTGTCCAACTTACGAAACCCGCTCTGACCCAAAGACTGCATGGTGGAAGCGGCCTTCCCGAGCGAAACCTCCCTTTCCCAGAGGCTCCCGAAGGGCCAGAGCGCGAGCCAGATGGGAGGGGCGACACCTTCTTGGATACCACCAAAACTGTTGTGGTGGAGCAGTACCCCGGAGGGGACGTTACCTTCAATGCCACGACTCCGGCCAGAGTCTCGGCCGCCGTGGAGGCAGTTTCCCACTCTCGATGCTTCTCCTTGTCCCTTTTCTTCTTATGGCCTTCAGGGGAAGTGGATGCCTGCCTTAATTTCTTTAGCTCATTTTCCAAGGATGCTTTTCTTTTCTTGAGGGTGTGGGCTTCCAGGGACTGCTGCCTTCTTTGCCGGGTAGCAGAGTTAAATTTTTGGCAGTGCTGGCACTTCTCCACAGGATGGTCTGGGCCCAGGCAGAAGAGGTACAAGGAATGGCCATCCTTGTGTGGCAGTTGGGAGCCACATGAGTCACTTATTTTTATGCAATTCGGAGGGCGTCGGGGACAACAAACACAGCGAATCAGGTTGAACGAGCAAAAAAAAGAGAGAAATTAGGTCGAAAAGTCCAAAAGCTAATGACTGGCAAAAGGCAACGAGTGCTGAACTCTGGTGAGGAACTTTCTAGCCGGCCAGCGGAAAGGACTGGAAGGTGGTGAGGGACCACCCCTTTATAGCGATGGCACGACACTGTCACCTGACGTAAGGGTCCCCGCGCTAGAGACGGCTAGCTAGAATTTTTCTGTGGGTCCTGACTCTGGCGGGCAAGTCCTATATGTGAATACCTACTGCAAGAGCCCTCTCGAAGTAAGATCATCTGTTTCTGTTTGCAATATGTCTCCTGATGCTGTTTAGTGCCATGTTGGCTTTTTTCACCATCGCACTGCAGTGCTTCTTAAACCTCATGTTGTCAAACACATATACCTAGGTCTATTTTGGGAGTATTTTAAAAGACAAACTCGGAATCCCGACACCCAGGATCCTGAGTCCAGTAGCCCGACAATGCTCACCCGACAGACCACCATCCTGACCACCAAAACCCGACACTACAACTTACCAGGACTTGGAGTTGATTATATTATTTTAGAGGGTGCGGGGAAGGGGTGGAGCTCCCTGCCAGCCCACAAACATGGCATTAAGTCCAGTATTGGGCTTTCCGTGTTTGGGATGGTGGTCCGTCGGGCAATAGCCACCTCTGGATGTTGAGCTCAGGATCCTGGGTGTAGGGATTCTCAGTGTCAGGCTTCTGTTATATATCCTCTATTTCTAGCTTTCTTGATGTAGACCCTTGTAGCAAATAATTATTCATGGTGTTATTTTTACCTAGATGAAGTACCCCACATTTCTCAGTATTCTAAGCTAGTTTGAATTTAGATGCCCGTTGACCCAGGTTATTTAGTTCGGCCTGTAAACTCTCCATATCAGTTTTTGAGCCCAAAACCTACCGTATTTTGATGTCATCTGCACATTTTTGTAACCACACTCCAGTAGTACTTGCTATAGATGATGCATAGATATTAAAGAGACAAGGGCCCAAAACATATCTCTGTGGGACCCAGTCAGTGACATTGGCTAAACCCGATATATTTCCCAGTACATTGACTTTTCTGTTTTCTGTCTGTGAGCCAAGAATCAATCCAGCTCATTATCCTGGTCTTATCCTTTTAATCTGGTTTTCAGAAGAACCACTCAACAACCACCTTCCTCCTCAGGCTTACAGACTCCATCCTTTCAGGGATGGACGATGGCCTGATCACCTTGGCCATCTCTGTTGACCTAGCCAAAGCTTTTGACACGGTTTCCCATCCCCTGCTTCGTGACTCCCTCTCCTCAGCTGGCCTTGCTCAGTCAGCCACCAACTGGTTTAAATCCTACTTCACTGGCAGGACCCAATCGGTGAGAATCCTTGATTCCATCTCCCCTCCACTCCCCATCAACACTGGTGTCCCTCAGGGCTCAGTGCTTGGTCCCTTACTCTTCTCCATGTTCCTTAATGATCTTCCCACAGCCTGCTCATCTTCATCTATCCACATGTACATTGACGATACTGTCTTATACAGTTTCGGCAAAAACCCTGCTGTTGTGGAAACCAGCTTACAGCACGACTTCAACCAAGTTCAGCTCTGGTTTGCTTCTTACCAGCTTTTTCTAAATGCCAAGAAGATGGTCTCAATGACCTGTGGCACCAGGCAGAGACTCTCTAGGCTCCCAACTCTAACCACCTTCCACACCCTTGATGGGACTATCCTGGAGGACACCTCCTCATTTAGATATCTGGGGGTTTGGCTGGACCAGTACCTCAACTTCTCTGTACATATCAATGCTATCCTGAAGAAACTGCGCCCCTAGCTTGGTGCTCCTGTATAGGAATCATAGTTGCAGCATGCTGACTGCGAGGCGTGAAACTGTCCAGAAGAGGATACTCCCCATCTTTGACTACTGTGACGTAGTCTGTGGTGCTGCTCCCAAATCTTCCCTGACCAAGCTGAACACTCTCTTTAACTCCTGCTGCTTTGCACTTGACTCCCCTTCCTGGTCCCACTACTGTGAACTTTATCACTCTCTAACCTTCCTTCCACTATCTCACAGACGCATCTCACACTGTGCCAAACTAACCTCCAAATTCTGGTTCGGGGTGCTCCCCTCCTCTCTCTCCACTCCACCTCCCCCCACCCACTCTCTTAGCTCTAATGACACCCACACCTTGACGGTTCCCCACCGCTCCACCCTCATCGGTTAGACTGGTTTCGCCCATTGCTTCCCTAAAATCTGGAATTCCCTCCCCCCTGAAATAAGACACTTCTCCTCCAACTACTCCCTTACCTCTGCCCTACATAATTACCTCTCCCTCAGCTGTTCCTGCTTTAACCCTCCTTAATACCTCTCCCCAGTTTCTGCCTTCCTACCTTGGACCCTAGCAGGATTCTCAACATCCTGAAGGGGGAATCAGGAAATGGCTACCCCTTCTCTTCATATTCAGTTCTTGCCTCTCCCCTTCTCTTCTCCACCTGCCCTTCTGGGTCACCCATGTGCACAACCTACCCCGTTCTTTTTGCATACTACCTCGAGCCTGCTCCTGGTACACTCATGCACTATAATGGTTCTGTTGCATTATTACTGTTTTGTACGTTTATATGTTCTTTTGTATGATTTTGGACATGTATTGTAATTTACCCAATGTTCCACTGCTGTTTACTGTACAGCATCTTGTTTTTCCAACTGTTGCATAACCTTACAATGTTGTATTGTTTGTACTACCCACATACTATTGTAACTGATCATCCTTCACAACCCTATGTAACCCCTTCCCCCCCAGGTCGCATTGTAAGACGAGCAACTTGTTCAGTGTGCCCTCCTGGTGAAACATTTCAATAAATAAATAAAATCCTTTTATTCAAACCAACGTCAAGGAGAGTTTGCGCCAACAGGTTGTGTGGGACTATCAAAGGCTCTGCTAAAGTAAGTAAACATCACATCCACAGGTTGGCCTTGATGAAGTGCTCTACTAACCGCGTCATAAAAATACAACAAATTAGTTAGGCATGATCTGCCTCTAGTGAATCCATGCTACGTCATGTCAATCAGTCAGTCAGTCCTATGCTCTTGATAAACTCATCAATCCAATCCTTCAATACCCCCTCCATTACTTTCCCCAGGATTGAAGTCAAGCTTATCGGGCGATACTTTTTACTGTTCTTTTCTGGTCTTTTGTAAATTGTAATCACAATTGCTTCCTTGCATGATTTTACGGCTAGTCTCTTGTTTATTGATTCCTGAAATATCTTCGTAACGGGTACAGCCAACTCTTACAACTCCCTGACCACCCTAGGATGTACCCCATCACGACCGGGTGACTTATTGGGATTTATTTTATGTAGTCTCGATTCTATATCCTTTACTTCCATAAATTACGGGCAGTACATTTCCTCAAAACTAAACCCTACCCCATCTTGTTTTTTAGTAAACACTGAGCTAAAATAATCATTCAGTTTTTGGGCTACATGCTCATTGTCTGAAATTGATGTCCCATCAGTAACCTCTAATGGCTTGGCATTGCTTAGCCATGTAGTCCAGCAATGTCTCTTTGGGTTTCATTTTGGCTGGCATAGTTCTTGGTCCATCCCTCACTGAGCAAGTAAGTATTTTTGGGTTTACCTAAGGGCATATTGAGATCAATTTTTCCAAGAGGAGGGGAGAGCTAAAATGGCTCACATCTTTATAGGGAAGAAGCGGAATCAGAAGCATCGGCCTTATCTATCTTCAGGGCTACCAGACCTTTCTGGACCCTTTTGCTTGTGAACGCTGGCTGCCTCATCTCCCGGACCCCCTTAGTGGCCACCTTGATGCCACACACTGGCAGGGGGCTGCCATCCTCCCTAGTGAAAACTACGGGAAAGTAATCAATGAGGACAGGAGCCTTTTGCCCATCTTCCTCTATCACCCTATTCCCATCAGCTGGCCTTATGATTCCCCCTTTCTTCTTTTTCTCCCTAATATATCGGAAGAATTGTTTTTCTCCACTCTTTACCCACTCCATAATATACAGCTCTGTGTTTGCTTTTGCTTCCCTAACTGCCTTCTTTGCATACCTATTTTCAGTACATTTCCGCCCCTTTTTTCTTTATACTTGTAGAAGGCCTATTTCTTGGCATTCAGCGCTTCCCTGACCTTTGCTGAGAACTATAAAGGTCTCTTGAACCTGTTCTTTTTTGTTACCGTTCTCATACGTGAGCCAGATGCCTCGAGATTTGCCCCATCTCTCTTCTACCCCACCCATGCTGCCCACCCCCACTAACTTTTCCCTGACCAGCTCCCTTAGCCTACTTAAGTCCACCTTTCTAAAATCAAGGACTTCAGCCCTCAATTAGGGTTTTCCAGACTCAGTGGCCAGTTCGAATCAAATGGAGCTATGGTCGCTCTTCCCCAGTGGCTCTTTCCCCCTGCCCAGGAGGTCTATAGATCACCCCCAAATGCAGTTCCTTGTCTGAGACTGCTGTGAATTGCACCCAGATGACAGTCTCCCCCTTACTATCATTGATGCACCCATCTTCTGCCACCTCCTTGGCAAAAATTGGTACTCCTCTCCCTCTACCTGTTCCTCCATCCCTCCTGAATGAGTACCCAGGGACCGTCAGTTCCCAGTCCCTATTTTCCAAAGCCCACATTTCTGTGATTGCCACAAGGTCCAACTCAATGTTCGTCATCAGCGCCTGAAGCTCGCCGATGGTGTTAAGGCATACCCCTTCACCTCTGATCCCTAATCCTCCAATGCTACTACCCTTGTCTGTTCCTTGCCCTTTCTTCTCATGTTTTTTCATTGCGATTGCACACACAAGTTGAATCAGTTTCTTCTGGTGAACAAGTCTGCTGTACACAGCAGTTACATGGCTGGGTTTTTACTTGGGGGGCCCTCCATAGTGCAAAGTCCATAAAACATAATGGTAGCTTCATATCGCACAATGGTTAAACAGTTTCCTTCCCCGCCCCCAAGAGCTGCTTCTCTGTTTGTGGTTCGCATGATGGCACCATGCCAGCCCCATTACTGGCCTTCATATAGTCTTGCAGGTTATCCATGACTTACCCACGAATATGTATTGGTGGGTGTTCCGACATATCACTTGTGCAAGAGCCTGTGGGGGGTCACCAGTGTAGGGTGAACCAGGCTTTTCCTTCCTCTTTCCCAAATGGCTGATGCTGCACATGCACTACATGGAGCCGCGCACACTATACAATAACAGTTGTCAGCTCCTTCATGGACCTCAGTTCTGTTCGCTAGGAGACAAAGTGGAGTGAAAATAAGAGGACTAGATACCTTTTAGCTCAAAGGGACAGGAAAGGATATAGTAACTAAAACCATTTGGTCAGCACGGCAGTGCAGTGGCAGCACAACTGCTCATGACGCTGGCGACCCAGGTTCAGGATCAAGTCTGGATTATTGGGGGCCAGGCAGGGGGAATTGAGCATCCCAGAGGATGCTCTCCTTCCCCAGGAAGGGAGGGTCCTGTCTGCCACTGCCATACTTCCCCTGGATGCAGGGAACTAAACAGCATGGCAGAACTAGGGGTAGGAGGAACCACACTGGCTGCAGGTGATGTCACGTTGGCATGTGTGCACGCTTGCATGCGTGCTTCCTAAGGGACATCAGGATAGAAAAATTTGAAAATGGAGGAGCCCTGTGCCAGACAGTCTTCCGGCAACATGAATTCCTTGCGGAAGAGACTGCCTCTGACGAAGATAAATTGTTCGAGGCTATATCCCTCCCCACCAGGAAGGGCAAACCTTCTCTGTGGGCGATGGTACTGAGGAGTTCAAGGTAGGGATGATGTGGTTACTCCTGAAGACTTTTTGGGGGCGAGAAAAAGAAACTGCAACATAAATAACCAACTAGAACCAGACTACCAGCATAAAGATTAAAGGCTGGGCCTACCGGGTGACACAAAGGTAGTGGGTCCAAAAGGATCCAGAGCCTCTTAACACTAGACAGTGATAAGTAAAAAGATCGTATAGCAGCCTCAGCAAATTGCTCTGGCATAAGTAATAAAAAGGAAAGTCCAACTGGGACCCTTGCAAATGTGATTTTTTTTTGGGGGACATGCCAAAAGGGAAAAATATATTTGGACTACTAAAACAGCATAGCTCCATGCTACCAGACAGAACTTGAGCAACCTTAAGAGTAAACCATAACCCTCTTTTCTGTAAGACAGATGGAGAAAGGTAGGGATGAAGAGCACAGGAGTTGCAGGACTAGTACTCCTAGAGAGTGAAGATGCAGTTGTCTCTTCTAGCATGTTCCAGGCAGAGTGGGCTGGGCAAAGCAAAGCTCAAAGTGGAGAGAGAAGTGACAAGGAATACCAACTACAAATGTCAGCATGAGAAGAAAAACAGGCCCTGCGTCTCCCTGCAACACAGGGATGTACCCTGTGTGAAGCTAGTGCACTGATCCAAATCAAGCGCACAGCACCTCTCCAAAGACGGAGCATCTGCTCAATCGAGTTGGACTGGACAGTGCTCAGGGCACATGTTGCACAAAGCAACTAACAGGGATATACCCTAGAGGGGATATATCCCAGGCAGTGAGAAAGGAGATAAAGAAAAAATGGAGGGAAGGGGGCCAGCTACCCACTACATGGAAAAAACAGGAATTTATTTTTGGTTGGCATGGGGAAGTAAACCCCACTCCCTTTTCTTGTGTGTTTTTGTTGTTGTTGAGGGTGGCACCGAAGAGTCACACCCCTCGTTTTTAAACCATCCAAGGACAATGGCAGAAGAGACTAAGTAGATTGGTCTGCCACCAGTACCCCACAGGGAGAGCTGCCAGACGCCCTAGCTCTCAGCTGAGCAGGGGATGGTGGGCGGGCATCTAAATCAGTGGTGAAGATATTCTGGAACATCAACAATTGTGGTAAGTAATTTTCACGGTCTTTCAAGATTCAGTCTTCACCACGGATTCATATATCTGGGTCAGAGTCCCAAGCTTCCCAAAAATGGGAGAAGATGGCTCACCCGAGAGTAAGAAATACCCTTGTCTCTCTGCGTGGGGGAGAACACCTGAAGACAGGGGCATCTTACAAGTCTGGGCAAGACCCAAGACCAGGTAGAGACAGACTGCTGAGTGGGACGGCACCTTGATAGCTCCCACCTAACCCTGCAGGAGAAAAAGTGAGCCCCTGGATCTGGGAGTATAGCACCTTTCACTGGACCACAGGTGCCAGTCATGCAAAGCGAAACCATGCAGTCCACCGAATGCAGACTGCAGTTTCAACCAGCCTGCAGGCCACCTCACTGGCACTGTATGATGGCCCTGACTTGTGCTTCACCAACTCCAGGCTCTTAGCAGAAAGGCTGATGGCTTGCCTGACTAACTCTTTGCGGCATGGCAGCTAGGAGCTGATCAAGCTGCTCCCACAGGCGCTTGGTGTAAGCTGCTTAGTGTGTCTGATGTGTGGCAATGCACATTGTGGTACGAGCCAAGGTGACTACCTTCCTGCCCAAAGCATTTGCCTGAGCAGAGTTCACCTCAGGTGGTCAGTCACGCACCAGGTGCTGCGGCCCTGTCGAGGTCTGCACTATCCAATGTCCAGCACCTGCAACATGTCCGCCAGGAATCTCTAGTACAAGGAGTACTAAGAGGCCAAGGGCATGTGAAGGGAGGTTTCTGTGTCCTCAAACGAGGGTGCAGACGAAGAGGAGGCTGTGGACATGGAAGTGGCTAGTGCTGGGGGCTGGATTGGAACTGGACCCGGTCAGCGTGTGTATGAAACTGGTACAAGGCACCAGTCATACCTCCATGTTGAGACCTTGGAGCTCTGGCAGTACAGGCCCAAGAGAGAAGCAAGAGCCAGAGGCTCTAGGGCCTATTCTTGGGCTATGGGGATGCTTAGAAGACCTCACTTAGGGGAAGGGCATAAGAGGAGTGTCTTAGCAAGGCCAACCTACAGAGGAGGCAAGGCCAGGTAGGTTCTCATTGGGGAAGACCCCCAGGTAAGGAGAGTGGAGCCTTACAATCCCCTCAGGGCAGCTCCAGTACTCACCAGTGGCAGGTTCAGCCTGAGGGACCAGAAAGAACTCCATTCCCTCTGCCGCCCTCTAACCACAAGCCGGTGCTGCCTCCGACACCAGGTCCAGAGCCAGGCATTGGCCTAGACATAGGTTCTTCTCTGGCATCGCAGCTAGCACCACCATTTCTGCTGGGCCAGGTGCCATGTCTGACATCCCCAGCCTCACCCCTGAAACCGTAAGCGGCATAGGGGCCAGCCTAGCTCTAGAAACAGCACTGGAACTAGGTACGGATCTGGGGGTGACATCGACGGCACCACACCCGTCGCCAAGGTTGATGTGTACTCCACCCCTGGAGCCACAGGGGACAGAAGACCACCACCTCAGCAACTGGACGCCGCATGGCCTCAGTGCTGGTCCCTCCCCCAACACCGAATGGTGTCAGAGGTCTTGATACGTTGCACCACACCCTGCCCCCGACTGTGAACGTGGTTATCAGGGCCAGGGCAGCACCAGGCTGCAACACTGAGGTGTCCACCAGTGTAGACTGAGCATATAGCTGTGGCCTCACCACCAGAGACGCCTGCAGCCCACCTCCACAGGGCCTCCAATACCTCAGCAAGGAGGGAGCTTCTTCAGCACAGGAGTGCTGGAAGGTTGTGGGAGGGCCAAGAGACCTTGCTGGCTGGCTCCCTGGCGTAGATGCGACAACCTGTCTTCAAGGTGGGGGACAGGAAAATAACACTCAATGCCTTAATTTCTAGAGTATGGCAGTCCACAGAAAAGCAGGTGTCACATGCATCCATATCGTGAGCTGAGCCAAGACAGGTCCAGCATCTCTGATGTCGATCCGTCACTGCGACATGTTTGGTCTTTCTTTAGCCCCCTTCTTACTGGAGTTCTCCATCGCAGAAAATGAATAAATGAAAGTTGACACCATAGACAAAAATTACTTTTCAGCGGTGACTAAAGAAACAGGTCAACAATGGCTGAACTGAGGCACTGTCGCTCCCATGTTGTGCACTCGATGGCGGGAAGAAGAGAACTGAGGTGTGTAAGGGAGCCAATGCCAGTTACTGGCTAGCGCATATGGCACTGTGTAGTGCACGTGCAACTTCAGTAGCAGATGTTGGCTCCCTCCCTGTAGGAAGAAAAGCTCCCGTGGGGTCCCTGTGCCTTTGGTCTTCGACTCAATATGTAAAAATCAATAGTGAAGATTCTTGGAAGTTCCACACTTGGGGACTTGGCTCCTTGCAGTGCTGTAAAGGGCAGGTCCCACAGAGGGGAGACGCTCTGAAGGTATCCTTAGTTGGGAGTTGAGTGCTGGGCAATATCATGGCCAGAGGTGGTATACCCACGTGAGAGAGGACTAGGATATGAAGGTAGCTGAAGAGGTACAGTGCGGTTGGTTAAGAACTATAAACACTGGGGGGAGGTGGACTGCCTTAACTGGCAGTGGGCAATCAAACATTTATTTCAGTTTGTATATCTGTAAAGAGATGATCAAGGTGGTCACATTCTCATGAACACGGGACCCATGTGCAGTAAGTGAGAATAAGCTGCATCTGTCATTGCACAAGGTGGGGAGGTGGGGGGTTTAAGTTACTTGCGCTAGGTCACACAGCTAGCATATGGCAATGGTGAGTTTCAAACCTAGGTCTTCAGGTTGATAGCTCAATGCTCTAACAATTACGTGAAAAAAAGAAGGAAAGCAGACCTTGGTGAGGTGATACTAGTAGGACAAGCACTCTTCTGAAGAAACTGGTAACCTACTAGAAAATAGCTCGTCAAAATATAACCCATTAAGGCCTGGTCTCCATCTGTCAGTATGTATACATGGTGTCAGTATTCCGAACACTGTTTATATGAAATGGGATAACTGTTCCTGTTAGAATTAGGCCTTTACAAGTAGTTCTGACTTTGGGCATGTGCAGTACAATGTTTTGTAAGATAGGAGGTTGGCCTTTCAGCAATGTTTATTCAAATACTGTGTTTTTTTATTTGTACTTTTTGACCAAGAAAGGCACATTAAGCTGAGATGGCTTGTTTCTAGATACAACCAGGGAGGGGTGGGGTTGTTACACGGACTGTTTTATTGATGGGGGAATGTTGGCCATGACACAGGGGAAAACTACCCTACTCTTCATCTTTATCTTCCACCTGGACAGTGTCAGCCCTGTCTGGGGTGGATGCCCATGTGTGAGGTATCCAGGGCCCGCCACGCCCCCCTCCATTCCTTTCACTCTATTTCTGAGGGACGGCTGCTCGCACTGGTGGAATGAAAATGAAATATGTTTGCTGTATGCTTGTCTATTTTAGGGTGTCACATTTAATTATCTAATGGAAAGAAAAAGATACGAGTTCCAAGGGTTAGCGGGAGAAGAAGAGTGTGCCCTCATTCTCCCGTTCCCCTTGCAAACCCAGTGGCACCCTCATAGACTTACTACCTTATTAAAACTATCTTTTGAGATAAAACAAAATGGTAATATAAAACCCCCTTAACCAAGAAAAGAGGAGCCGAGACTAGGCTAGAAAAGATAACATGCATGTCTTTACTGTTTGATGGGGAACTCCTGAGAATAAGAGGTTTATACTGGTTTTAGCAAAAAGGGGTGGATCACCTGACATTGATGTCATCCATGAAAGGTATAAAAACCCACCACTTGGAGTAACAAAGACAGGCAGGGGAACCAGTTGAAAACTGAATACCAAGTGAGGAGTACCTCAGAAGTGTGTGCTTGTTTCAACACTGTTCTATTTGCAAAGGCTGAAGCTAAGCCTCAGGAATTTTCGAAATTAGAAAGTTTGCTGGATACAGGACACTGAATAACCTTTTGCTTTCTGTATGTTTATTTTTTTTGATTTGAATAAAATAACGCACGTTTGTGTTTTTATGCACCTGACTTCTGGCTTGTTGGGTCTGTTTTATCCTACACCTTCACAGATAGTGACCAGAGACGGGCAGAAGGTACTTCGGTTTTAACGTCTGATTGAAAGGAAGGCACCTCCAAAGTGCACCCCCCCCATACTGCACTGTCAGTGATGGGTATTACCACAAGTACCTAGAGTGGGGCTAGAACCCACAACCTTCTGTTCTTCCTGCTGCAGAGGCAAGCGTGCTACCTACTGTGCACTAACACAGACAGTCCACCTGCATTCCGATAATTAGAATATCCCGGCTGTGTTATTCAAAATACTATTTGGAGTACTGCCTTCATATTCAGAATGTTGCCATTTAGTGGAATATTTATTCGGAATACACGGCATTCGGAATAATACTGGAACACGAGTGGCCATCAAAAAGTGTGACAGTGGCTAGGAGGAGGGATTCTACAGCAGGCTAACAATATTTGACAAGGACACTAAACTGACAAAATAAAATTAGCAGTGGGGCATAGGATGCATACTGCACTGGGACCAGCACACATTAGGGGCTTAGGCTCAAGAATGAGTGCATAGATTTACCATAGGCAAGTCCAAGGTACTATATGGGGGTGGGGGCAAGGAATTCACAGTCACACATACACCTTCTGGGGCACAACATGGTCAGCACGCTGGAGGAGAGTTATCTTGGGGTATGAACAGTGAGGTGAAAACAGCCATGCAACGTCCCGCCACAGTCAAGAGAGCAAACTCAAAGTTGGAATGCATTAGAAGGGAAGGAGGAAGTCAAGTTTTATGCTCCTCCCCCCTGTACAACACCTTGGTTAGAACATAGCTGGAGTACTGCACCCAGTTCTGGTCACTGCAGCACTGAAAGGACACAGAGGGTCTAGCAAAGGTCCAACAAGTTGGATAACGGCTGATGGGAGCAAGAGTTATAAGGAGAGATTGTACATGCTGAAAGTAGCTGGCTAAGAGAAGGCTAAGCATGGGCTTCCCAGTACTAGAGAGGGTGGGACAGGGCAGTGTACTGTATATAATTTTATTTTTTTTTTTTTAATTCTGTTTCTGCTCCTTGCTCCCCTCAGTCCTCTCTCGAGCCCCCACCGCACCCCCAGCCCTGTCACCTCACCGTCCCCCGGGTTACAGCTTCTCCCATGTTTCCCTTCCCTTGAGTGCACAAGATACAGCCACCAAGAGAGTTCCCAGGTTGCGGAGCGTGGGGCCTGCAGGTGTGGCAGAGCTGTCACTGTGCAAGGGTGGGGGGTTCTTCTTCACCTGTTCCATCCCTCAAGACACAGATGGCGCGGGTGCACATGTGGACGCAGAAGTGCGCAGCACTGGCCTGAGTCATCCCTCCCCATTAGCCACTCCGCTGCACTGCCACCTTTGGTCATCCAGGTGACAGTACAGCAGCAGAGCTGGCTGCCCTCCGTCCCTGGAGAAGGAGAGCATCCTCTGGGATGCTCGATCATCCTCCTCCTCACCCACCCACCCCTGACGACCTGCACTCATTCTCAAAAGCAGTTTGTGACAGGGTTGAATAAGGCCCTGTCCCATTTGTTCTGCAGAAAGAGCTAAATGCAAGAATCTGTTCTATCCTCTCCTCTTCTGGTTCTTGTCTGTCTGGTTGCACAACCAAATGTTCTCGTGAGACCTAGGAACTAATCACTCTGATGGTGTCATGATTCTCTGCCTTCACTTGCCATTTGTCTTTTCTTCCCCTTTGCATATCTGCAGCTATAAAGATATATGTGAATCTTTATGTGAAATTGAGATCCCTTTGTTAGAAATGTACAAAGTTATACTGTTGATTGCAAAAAGCTATTTGGAATTTAGGCGGTTAAACTGAGATGCAGTCTGAGCTCCTCTCAGGCTTGCTTTGCAAACA
This sequence comes from Neoceratodus forsteri, assembly GCA_016271365.2. Classification (NCBI taxonomy): domain Eukaryota; kingdom Metazoa; phylum Chordata; order Ceratodontiformes; family Ceratodontidae; genus Neoceratodus; species Neoceratodus forsteri. Next base: position 1,548,852,793 of record CM028131.1, on the reverse strand, counting down.
CTTTTGCAGAGCTGTCAGCAGGGGGCCAGCTTGGGAAAGTATTCTATTTGCAAAGAAACTGGCAAGAACATTTTGTGCTAAACAGGATGTCTCTTAACGAGTTCCCAGGCAAAGACTTATAAAAAGAGCAGCAATACTTTTGCTAGAGACAGAAAGAGACTGATTTGGAATTGAACAGATACCCTCAGATGAAGGACTTTTTTTCTCTGTTTGTACTGCCTTTGTAAATACTTATACTGAACAGTTATTTTTTTTATTTTACTGTTATTGATAATAAAACGTTACTTGAGAATTTTACAACTACTCCTGGTCCTCCTATGCTTCCTGACCTGTGCCTCGGCGACAAAAGTCACTGGCATCATAATGCAGTAGCACCTACTGCGCCGGCCCAGCCCTGTATATAAAGACGAGCTGATAACTGCAAGCAGAACTGGTGAACATGCACTCAAACTAGAAAGGGGGAGAGGGAGAGAGAGAGAAAGGATAAGGGGAAACATTTCAAAGCATTATTTCACACAGAGGTGGCCCAATCCACTACTTGCACAAAGCACTTTACATACAACACTGGGTTCTTAAAAACATGGGTACAAATCAATAGCTGACAGTTTTGTGGTAGTCACGTACCTGATGTGAACAGACTCTGTGGTTCTGGTGCTGTAGGCCAGTCGTTTGAACTCTGTGGTGAGCTGGGAAAAGGGGGGAGACCGCTGGGGATGGGGTTGGGGTGTCGGAAGTTGTCTGAAAAAAGCGACTGTGATTCTGCTGCTGCTCCTTCAAACGGCGACCGGGCGCTGTGATTCGATGAACTGATGGGGCGGACTGTACTGGGTTTCGATAAGCCTGGCGGGGGTGATGGCGTTTCACTGATTGATATCTGTGAATAAAAACACAAAAATGTTAATTTATGTAGCTCAGCAGTCATGTTCTTGTCCCTGGGTCAAAAGGTCATTGATTCAAGTCTCACACGCATATCTCATGTTGTTGTCCAGTGATGACATTGTAGTGCTGTAGTCTGTGAGTGTGAGTGTGAGTGTGTGTGTGAGAGAGAAAGAGACACTAAGTGAGTGTGACACAGTATGACTGAGTGTAAGAGTGAGCTTGGATGAGAGTATGACTGAGTGAGAGTGAGTAGAGTGTGGCTGAGTAAGAGCGAATATGAGTGAGTGGTACAGTTCTACTGTTGGGGGCATCCTTCAGATGAAACATAGAATGGGGGCTTCTTATGCCCATCTATGGCAGTTGCCTACGTGCAAAATAACACTGTGAAGCTGTAAGGAATTTGGGTTCCGGTTTATCCCCCCCTTCTGCTGTATATTGACTACTGTATTTAAAACTGAATTATGGTCACACCTTCAAGATTATCAGCGAGGATTCTACCTTATTCATGTTTGTAACTCTCAATACCAGTCTCCTTCAGTAGTCCTGCTCTGAAAATCTTTAGTCTTCCACAACCTCACCATGTAGGCTGTTTCACAGGTAAACTGATCACCTTATTCCACCCCCTGCCAACTACCTGTTTAAATGCATGTTATCTAGTCCTAGCACTCAGTAGCGGAGACATTTTTGTATACATCACAATCTACCCCATAGAACACGTGACCCTGTTCTCTCTCAACCTTGTCTTCCATTGGCTGAATTAGAGCATGTCCAGTCTCATGTGGAATTAAGTTTTTAAAAGAGGTCAACAGTCTGGTTAAGGAGCATCAAAGTCAGCCTCCATTGCTCTGAGGAAGTGTGCTGTGCTCCTGCAGGGGACAAACCCAAGTTTATGACCAAGCTTGTATGTCTAACTCCCTCAGCAGAAGAGGTGCAGAGAGGATGTGTGTATTATTCAGGGACAGGAGTGCTTTCTTCTTGAGTAACCATGAAGTTGAGTTAACAAATGAGATGAAGAGGACCAGCAACTGTGATCCATCACAGCCTGAGCCAAGGTCAGGTGTGTGGTGACCTGTAAAAGTGCTGGAAAGGGTATGAGGAATGTGAAAAGAGTTTCATGGAAGGTGAGTGAAAGCGATTTTCCAGCATCCCAAGAAACATTTTTAAAAATCAATAGATTTCAATATGTTTCTGTGTTTTATCTATGCATTTTATTTGTTATTGAGGTTGCTTGCACGAAAAGACCGGTGTGTCTCAGACTTCATCTTACTCTACTTCTTCTTGCACTAAATTCACAATCTGTTCAGTTCAGTACTTAGACAGTAGTTGTCTATGGGGAGTACTCTGAAGTTAGACAGGTCACCAGTGTAGTAAACGCAGGGATATGTTCTTTTCAATACCTTCATCTGTAATAAAGTTGAGGGAATCTAGGGTAAAATAAATCGGTCTGTTTGTGAATGATTCCAAAATCAGGGGCAGGGCGAATACGGTGGAAAGAATACGGGGAATACAAATAGAGCTGGACAGATTGGTAAAGTAGTCCAGGAGTAAGCCTGGAGCAGATACTGGAGGAAAGGAACTTGGGGATCATTACTGACAGTTTTAAGTTCAATGCCCAATGCCTGAAGGCTGCAGGGAAAGCAAACAGGATATTGGGGGTACAGAGGGAAAGGATTTGCTGGCAGAAGGAAGAAGGTGATTCTGCCCCATACAGTTCCATGGTCAGATTGCACCTAGAGTACTGTATTCTGTTCTGCAGCCTGCACCTGAAGACGGACAGGGGCCTCTTGGAAGCTGTTCAGAGGAGGGCCACAAGGCCAGGAAGAAGTGGGAACATGCTAGGGACTTTTTTTTTTTTTTTTATTTATTTTTATTCATTATATCAAAAACTGACAGATACTTGGTTCAAAGGCATATAAAGTGATAAAGGAAAAGATGTACAATCAAGCTACTTTTATTATCTCCCTTTGTTACATTGGGGAGGGGAAGTTCAGCTGATTGAACGTTGTGAGGAAAAAATAATAAAAGCCATTGCAGCCATGACAATGGACTATATACCATAGAAAATGATCATCCGAAAAGTCCCAGGGTACAGGACCCTATAAGTCAATGCGGGACAGTCCATTAACAATTAAAGAGATAATTATGCTGTTAAGAGAGGTAAGCCGTTGAGACTTCACTCCATCTATAAACAGCTTAATAAAAACTGTAATTATCAGAAAATGAGCAAGTGCTTTAAACTTATAAACAGATTAAATAGGGACCACTGTTCAATTGTAATGACTCCAAAAAAAGTCAAGTAGGGAGCCCTGTTATTAAATAATCAGACCCAAGGGGCAGCAGTGTCAAGTTTAGTTCAGCCTTCAGTCTCCTCGTGTGCCGCACCTCCACTCAGAAAATCTTCCTTAATTTTGAGCAGTCTCTTTCCTGCCTCTGTAGGATCATTAAATAGAAAGGTTTTACCTGCATAAGATATTTTCAGTTTTGCAGGAAGCAGAAGTGAGTGAGTGACACTGTAAGATTTCAGTTTGCTTTGCAAAGCATCAAAAGCCTTTCGACACTGGCAAATGGAGAAACTGAGATCCGGAAAAAAGAAAATATGTGGGCCTTCAGTTTTCACCATCTGTAGGATCCAATCCCCAACCAATATGCTGACCTGCTGTGGAAATCAGGATGGTGCATGGTAGGTTTTGATCCAGTGTTTTCCAGGGGGTAATATGATAGACCTTGTTGATGGACTCTGGGATACTGAGATCAAAAATGTGTTGCAGTAATTGATGGGTGTAAAGCAGCAGATCATCCCCTTCTAAGCCCTCAGGGAATTCCAGTAACCGAACATGGGTTAGTCGGGCTCTGTTCTCTAAATGCTCAAGTCGGAGTTGATGTAACTTGTTTTCAGTCACCAACCAGAGGTCAATGCTCCGATTCCTTCGCCAGGTGTGCTTCTGCAGAAACGGTTTCCACCTTATTTTCAAGTAATGTAACTTGATTGTTACAGAGATCCATTATAGCATCCAAAGCTTTAACCAATTTATCAAGTGCCTGAACAGCTTGTAGAACGGCACTGTTGGAAGGTTCAGTGCCTCCGCTAGTTCCGGCCTCAAAGCCACTATGATCTGCGCCATCATTTTGTTTGCCATGGTTCCCTTTGCCAGAATCTGTTTGCCCATTTTTTCAAGGGTTCCTCACAGCACTGGCTGCTGATTGTAAAGTACCAGGCTCCTAGTATCGTGGTCTCAGTAGCTCTGCTGTTGAATAAAGTTTTAGCTCAATATAAAGATAAGTTTTGCTGTTTATTTCAAGCAGAGTTGAGGACCTCGAGAGTGCGTCCGATGCAGTTGGCTGCAAGCCATGCTCCCCCAACTTTTTTTTTTTAAACTTTAGTTTTGTCACTGACTGCTCCTTGACAGCTGCCTGGCTGCTTTTCCACCTGACAAAGCCCTACTGCCTGCCCGCCGCAGGAGTCCTCTGATAGTCCAATCCGGCACCAGCCTCTTCTAGACATCCTCTCCCGAGTTCCAACTGTAACCCACAGCCTGTCCCGCCCCCCCACCAGCGTTTCCCATGCTGGAAGGAGGATGCTTCACTCAGCTGAAATCCAGGAGCAGGACAAGCCGTCAAGGAGCAGGAGGAGTTGATAGGGCCCTACCGTTGCCCACTAAGACCTCCCTTATTGCCCCAAGGGTGTGGTCCTGAGGTGCGACCTGGCAGAATATCTATCAGAGCCAGCGGAAGGATGGGTGCGCCCCGGCCTACCCTAAGAACTCACCTGCAGGCCCCACCCTGGGAGTATGATGCCTCTGAGTCACTCACCAGGCATGCAGGTGCAGGATGATGCAAGGCTGCTCTAGAGGGACCACTTTCCTTGTCACACAGCCTGCCTTTCCCCATGGCCACCAAAGGGCAGTCAGGCACCAGAAAGAGATGCCCTCCCTCCACGAGGCAGAAGACCTCAAAGACGGACACAGACAACTATCCATGATGGAATGTGACTCTACTCCCAGTTATCACAGAACAGTTACGCAAGAACTTACCATAACAGTAGATCATCAAGGGAATCTCTGTCATCAGGTCACACGTATGGAACTTAGCCGACAGGTGCTAGATCACATGGAAGCTTTTCTGCAGTAGTCTAGTACAGGCCACCCATGCCAACGCCAGGCTCAGATGTCACAGCCCTATATAAGTGTGGGTGGCCCCACTCCCTCCTCAGTTCTTTCCCTAGCCGGAGGCCAAAGAAGACATAAGTCCCACCAGGGAACCGGAGAGAGAGAGAGAGAGAGAAGGTGCCCAGCTAGTAAAAAGGCTGGAGCAAAAGAACAGCCAAGCTGTAAAAAGAGAGAGAGGCAGATGGAGGGACGGACGGAATGACCTGATGACAGAGATCCCCTCGAAGAGCTACCATTATGGTAAGTTCTTACGTAACTATTTTGTCTTCTTTGGGGATATCTCTGTCTTCAGGTCACACCTATGGAACGAGTCCCACGCAGTGCTAAGCACAAGACAGACTGGGTGGAAGGAGGCCAGAGGCCTAAGAAGGAAGGCCCTAAAGAACCGCGACAGTTTAGAAAAAAACAGCGCTGCAATTGAGTCTAGGGGCTGCCACAATGAGGTTGCTAACCTTTCAGCGACAGTTAGGAAATAGTGGCACACTCCAACAAACAAGGCAACCAGCAACAATTGCAGATAAAGATTTTCCATTTATTATTACCCCAAAAATTAAGCCAGACACTGCTGTCTACAACAGAAACCCTCTGCCACTATTTCCTAACTGTGTCCCTAAAGCACAGCTAGGCCAAGTGGCAGCAGCACAAATTTCTGCAGCTGACACGTTCCTGAAACAAGCAACAGAAGTGGCCATGCCTTCGGCTGAAGGGCCATGAACCACACCTGGAAGTTCCTTACCGTACTTCCTATAGCAAAAAAATAATACAGTTGGACAAGCACTGTTTAGATACTGAAGTGCCCTCTCCGCCAGGGGCGAACGAAACAAACAACTGAGTCCTTAGTAAGGTGTGTATAGTACCTGAGAATTCTATGCACATCCAAAGTATAGAGTAATGCTTCCCCTGGATTGGCATGCTCTGGAAAATAAACAGGAAGGTGGACAGATTGCTTTAAAGTAAACTCAGACACCACCTTAGGAAGAAACTTGGGGTTAGTAAGCAAATAGACCTTATCTTTGTGGAAAATCAAATAAGGTTGCTCACATGAGAGCCTGTAGCTCTGAAATCCTTCAAGCAGAAGTAATAGCAACTAAAAATAATGTTTTCCACGATAGAAAGTGAAGCTCGCGCAAGATGCGGCTGGCTCAAAAGACGGCAGGATCAACGTCGCTAGAACAAAATTCAGGCCCCAAGCTGGAACTGGATTCCAGATAGGAGGCCTCAAGTGGAGAATGCCTCGCACAAAAGTACGGGCCACAATCAATGGGCACATGAAAGGCTGATATAGCTGACAGGTGCACTTTAACAGGAGTATTTGAGGCCTGCATCAGACAAGGACAGGAGATACTCCAGAACCTGGCTCACCAAACAAGTGAAAGGGGCCAGACGATGGGAAGTGGCACAGACAGCAAATCGCTTCCACTTCATAGAGTAAGTGGCCCTAGTGGAAGGTTTTCCGGCAGCCATGAGGACATCAGCCACCTTCTAAGACACCCCAAACCAAGCAATGACTATGTCCTCAGGAGCCATGCAGCCAGATGGAGGACTCTTGAGATCTGGGTGGACCAGTGTCCCCTGTGCCTGTCAACAGGTCCTGGCAGAAGGGCAGGGGGAACTGGAGGTTCCACAGCCAAGTGTTGCAGTAATGGAAACCATGTCTAATGAGGCCAGAATGGAGCCACCAGAATTAAGGTGGCATCCTCAATCTGTAGCTTGATGAGCACCATCTGCATCAAGGGGGCGGGGGCATAAAGAAACCTTCCTTTCTAGGAGAGGGACAACACATCTCGCCAGAAAACTCCAGGCCCTAGATCTAGCGAGCAGAAATGTAGCAGTTTTGCGTTGAGTGGGGACACAGAAAGGTCTAACTCTGGCCGACCCCACCTGTCAAACAGGTCTTCTACGACAAAGGTCAGTAGTTACCACTTGTGCATTTTGGACTGTGGCCAGCTGAGGCTGTCTCCCAGGGCGTTTTAGGCGCCTGGCACATGGACAACTGATAGTTCTAGACCGTGATCTATAGCCCAGCACCAGACCCTCAATGGCTCCCGACACAGGGGCTAGGAACGTGTCCCCCACTGCTTGTTGATGTAATAGACCACACTGAGGCTGTCTGACTGCACCAACAGTGGGCCTGGAGAGACAGGGTTCTGTAAGGCCTGCAAGGCATACAGAACCACCTGCATTTCTGGGACGTTTATGTGGAGATGGATTTCCCACTGGGACCAGATTCCCTGGGTCTGATAAGGACCTAGGTGGGCTCCCCAACCCAGATCGAAGCATCTGTGGTGAGGACTTGGTGAGGGGTGGGAATAAGAAAGGGAACCCCTTTCAGGGGTTTGTCTGGGGACATCCAGCACTGAAGCACCTTGCGTACTGGAGAGGAAACAAGGATCAGCTGGTCCAGATTGTCGAAGCGTTGACCCAACTGGACCCCGAGAGTACACTGTGATATCCTCATATGCAACCTGGCCAAAATGACCATAACAATGACTGCGGCCAGCAAGCCTAGCAGCCTCAAGAACGTCCTGGCTAGGACATACCAGCACTGAGCCACAGCCTGGGCCTGAGCTATGAGACAGTTCGCCCTGTCTTGTGGCAGGAAGGCCTTGCCCAGAGTAGAATCCAAAAGCCTCCCTATGTACTGCAACCGCTGGGACGGGGTCAGCACAGACTTGGGCAAACTGACAGTGATGCCCAAGGACTGGAACTGCTGCAGGGTGCGTTCTATAGTCCGCAACAGTACTTCCTTGGCTGGGCTTTCAGTAACCAGTCGTCCAAGTAGGGGAACACATAAAGGCCTTCGCGTCAGAGGGTTGCTGCTACAGCTGCTAAGCGCTTTGTGAATACCTGTGGCACAGAGGATAAGCCAAAGGGCAACAATCTGAACTGATAATGCTCCCTCTGGAAGAGGGACCGTAGGTATTGCCTGTGAGGGGGGCAAACCATGGTATGCAGATAGGCATCTTGCATGTCCAGGGACCACAGCCAGGTGCCCTGCTTAAGCAGAGGAAGAAGGCTGTGTAAAGTTACCATCCGGAACTTTCTATATTGGATGTAAAGATTAAGCTTCTAGAGGTCTAGAATGGGCCTCAAGTCCACAGTTCTTTTGGGAACCAGGAAGAACAGGGAATAGAACCCTTTGTTCCTCTGCCACTTGGGCACTGGTTCTATGGCCCTTTTGTGCAGCAAGGTGGACATCTCCTCCCAAAGCACCGCTGTGTGGTCTGGAGGATAGGAAGTGGGAACTGGTGGAACATCTGGAGGCTGTTCTAGAAGTTCTAGAGCATGGCCCTGTTTGATTATCAACAAGATCCAAGCATCCGTGGTAATGGTTCTCCACTGGGACAGATGGAGGGAGAACCTACCTCTGACCACCACCTCGTGGCTTGGAACAAGAGGAGGGGGGTCTGGCAAGGAGTCAGGTTGAGGGAGAACCAGCAGCCGGGGCCACCCGCCCTCCCCTGAAGTGCTTAGCAGAGGGATGAGTGGTGGAGGAGGGGGCAGGCAAGGCACAGCTGTCCCTGTGTTTGCACTGGAGCTTGGTTCCGGAGCCAGACTTGTGAGAGGCCTTATGAAAGGAGGGCCTCGGTCTGCTTCTAGGCTGGGTATGATAAAGGGAGTGGACAGACCTAACAGCCCTGCAGGTCATTAATGATATCCTGCACATAAGGGCCAAAATGTTTATGACCCACAAAAGGGGTATTCAGCAGCGAAAACAGAGACTCTAAGCTGCCCTGGCTGTAGAATCAGCTATATCATAGGGTGCTCTGAGGAGCTGCTTACTAACATCTTCAGAGGCCTGGAGAACTCTGAGAAGCTCTCGTCTCTGGATACCCTCAGGAAGGGCCCGAGCAGCAGCCTTGCTCTTCTTTCAGAGGGTAGTCTGGTACTTGATCATATGAGACAAGTAGCTGGCAATTTTAAGGCCCAAAGTGGCTAGGCAAAAATCTTCTTGTACCCAGAGGTCAATCCTCCAAGATTTCCTGTGGGGGAAGAGGCGAAGATGCCTGGGCACCTTAGACTGGTCATGAGCAGCCCTGATTACCATTGAGTCATTTCCAGCTGGGCTGCATAGAAGGGCAGCCCAAAGGTGGTTGGTAACGCTTATCAGACTTTCTGGGCATGGCAGGTACCAGGTTGGGCCTGTGCCAGGCAGCACTGCCAGCATCATGCAGTACTGGAAGCAGAGAAGGAATCACTTTGGGTGAAGATTCTGGGATCTCCAAGAAATCCACCAGGTTCCTCCTTGAGGCATCCTTCTCCTCTGTCTGGAACCCCATGATAGAGGAGAGCTGTTTCATAACATCAAAGAAGGAGGGGTCTTCCGGGGGGATCTTCGGGCATGTTCGAGTCATTACTCCTGGAGGAGACAGTAGACCTGTCAGAGGAATCAACCTCAACATCTTCCTCTTCATCCTCATCACGGAGGATGAGGTCAGAGTGCTATTCCTCCTCTATGTCTGCCTATGCTGCAACAGGGACCAACAACTGGAATATCAATGGCTTTCTAGAGGGCCTGGGGTGGGTAGGTCAAACTGGCATCAACATCGAAGCAGTGCCCAACAGTGAGGGCGATGAAGGCCCAGGCTGTGGAACAAACTGTTGTATGAGAGTCGAGGTGACAGAAGTAGGAACCATACAGAGGTCCACGGCAGGGTAAGGAAGCATCGTCGACACAGGTATTGGAGGGTGAAGGACCCAGCCCCGATGAACCACCACTAACCATAGGAGTTGCGGGGCATAGCGCCTGTGGACCTCGCTGTTTAAGAGGTCTCGACAGCAGGGCTGGGGCCGACGACCCGAAGACCTATGGTCCGTCCGCAGCCCTAGGAAGGCTTGAGGAACTCTCCACTGTGGGGAGGCCTCATAGGAACAAAGGCCTGCACAGAGGGAGGCATCAAAGCTGAAGTGTTCAATCCCACGTGAAGAAGTTGAAGTATGCAATGGGGACTGGGACCGCAGTCGGGGGAGGGGAATGGTCCTTGTCCTGATGAGAATGTTTCCCCGAGGTCTTGTCCCTGTCTTTGGCAGCCTGAAAGCTCAAAGAGGACGCCAGTGACTGGGAGGAGGGAGCCCCAGAAGATCCCTGCTCTCTGCTGGCTGCTAGTTGCTCCATAAGGAACTTCTGCAGGGCTTTCTTGCGTTGTCGCCTGGTTGTGAGGTTGAACTTCAGGCAAAAAAAAAAGCTGACTTATTTCTCGACATACCAAATTAAAGGAATCACTTTAAAATAGTGATTCAAAACTATAAAAACAAAACAAAAGGTAAGTAGATATTTGGCGGTCGACTGAGTGACGAAGCTTCAGTGGAGTCCGTGCACGAATGGTCGACGGCGGAAAAGAACTGAGGTGGGAGCAGGGCCGCCCACGCTTATATAGGGCTGTGACGTCGGAGCCAGACGTCAGTGTGGACGGCCTGTACTAGACTGCTGCAGAAAAGCTTCTGTGTGATCCTAGCACCTGATGGCTAAGTTCCATAGGTGTGACCTGATGACAGAAAGATTCCTGGAGAAGAAATCACCGAAGATTTTATAGTTACAATAATGAATGAATGAATGAATAAATAAATAAATAATGATTGTGAGTACAGTCACGTTTCATCTTGGGTGGTTGTCTATGTCTTAGGAAGCCCAGGAACTCTGACCCCTCAACTGCTGGTCAATACAAGAACTGGGAAGCACTGAGTGTGTTTGTTGTCTAAGATGGATGCCAGATCCCCGTCCTACTGGTCAACTACAGATGTCCCTGCTCAGCACATTTATTTAGTTTTTGTTGACCGGAAAAGAAGGACTAGACAATTCTGCCTATTTTTAGCCTCGTCCCAGGGGAAGAGGATACAGATGGATGACAACTGCCACTGAACCAGATTAAGCCGTTGGTGGTATTTTTAGTGAATGGGGGAAATTTGGCCAGGACATGGGGGAAATTCCCCTACCCTTTTTTGAGAAATGCCATGAGATGTTTAACATCCACCTAAGCTACCACCATCGTACCTCGGTTTAATGTCTCATCCAAAAGACAGCACCTCAGAGGTGCAGCACCCCCCCTCATGCTGCACTACAGTGTCAGTACTGGGACTTAACCCAAGTGCCTGGTGTGGGACAGAACCCACAGTCTTCTAATCTTTCAGCCTCAGTGGCGAGTATGCAACCTGCTGAGCCACTGACACTGACGTGAATACATGACATGAATAGTCACATGAATACAGGTCATCTGTATGGCAAGCAGAAGTGCTACTGCTGTGCTAGCCTGCTAGCTATGATAAAGACCTTTAAGTACCCAAGGTAACAAGAAGTCAAGAATGGAAAGGGAGAGAGCTTTAAGAGGGATGTAAGAAAGTTATTTACAAAAAGGGTTATGGTAAAGTGGAATACATTGACAAAAGAAGTGATCAACACAGAGTCCGTCACTGGCTTCAAACAAAGATGAGACAGGCTGAGAGGAATAATTCAAGCCAGAGTAGACCGGAAGGGAGGGTGGACAGTCAAAGGAATACAATGAATAAACTAGAGAGGGGAGTGGCGCCAAAATACAATCAAGGCAACTGGCAGGCTACAGAGCAAAAGAGGCAGCAGTTTGTTTGGTGAAGTGAGCCCTAAACCACATCGACACCTCCTCCCCAGTCAACCTATTGGCACCAAGTGATGCAGGAGGTTACCCATTGGGCAATCGTCTGCTTGGCTGCCAGTCTGCCAAGGGTGACTTCAGCATATGAGAAACTGCTGGTGAGACCCACCACAAAACCTCGCTATACGCTCCCGGTAGAAGAGCAAAATCCTGCGAATACCAAAATGTGGAGTGTTTGCTCGGCCTCTGAAGCATGAGACTTCAGACAGAAGGTTGGCAGAATGAGTGCTTCATTAAGATACAACTTGAAGAATCTACCTCGGGCATGACTTTTGCATGCGGGTGTAGGACATCCTTCTAGAAGACCAGCTATGGAGACTCCACAGATCACGCCTTGACCTTAATCACCTGTCTGGCAAAGGTGATGGCGACTAAAAATGTGATGCTCCATGACAAATGCAGAGGTTACATTTGTCCATTGTCCAGAACAGTTTACCCATAGGCCGTGACAGTACTGACGTTAAATCCCATGGTGGAGGTGGTTCCCACACCAGAGTGGACAGATGGTCCTGCCCTTTACAAAAACATGGCTGACCACTTTGTCCTGTGCCGCTGACGACAACCATGCTTTGGCACAGTCTGCCAAAATGGCAACCAGATGTACCTTAAAAAGGGAACGGACACCACCAAGAGACCCCACACTCAAGTGTGGGGCTGGTCCCAATGCGCAATTTGTGTGCAAAAATATTTTACTGTTTACTGTAGTACAGTAGACTGTATCAGACTAATTTTGCTTAGATGTAGGCTGACCTCTTCTGTTACTACAAATCCCAGAATCCATTACAGATGACATCAGAGCAGTAGGCAGCAGTGAGATGATTTAACAGCCTGCAATGCATGTTAGAGTTTCTATAAGCTCTGATCATTTGCTTGCTGGTCCTGCTGTCCTCCATGGGCTATGTACAGTCATAGAGAACTGTACTTAGCCTCTGGTGAAAAGCAGCCCCCGAAAACATCTGACTGGAGATTATAACAGCTCTAACATGCACTGCAGGCTATTGAATCTCCCACTGCTATGATGATAGCTGCAGGGGATTCTGGGATTTGTAGTAACTGAACATGTCAGCCTACAACTCAGCAAAATAAGTCTAATATAGTCTATGATACTACAGTAAACAGTAAGTAAACCAAAATGTTTTTGCCCATAAAGTGCACATTGGGACAAGCCCCACACTTGATGTGGGGTCCTTTGTACTGTTCCCCTTTAAGAGATGTGGCTCACAACCCTCCAGAGCTAGAACCATAGGGTAGTCAAGTTTGTGCAATAAGGGGCAGGACAGGGGTACCAATTTATGTTCCTTGTAAAAATGAGAACCTCTTCCACTTGCACGTGTATGTCTTGAGAGTCGACTCCTTCTGAAATGCCTCCAGCACTCAGAGAACATCTTCATAAAGCCCAGGCGCCTACACCTCTAGTTCCTCCGGAACCAGGCTGTCAGGTGCAGGGACTGCAGGTCTGGATGCCTGACAGCACCCCTTGGACCTCGTCAGCAGGTCATGAAGATCTGCTGCCGAGACCGAAAAGATTCTGGTACCAGAAATGGCATGTCCAGTACTATGCAACCAGGAACATGAATGCTTCTCTCTCTCTCTCTGCTGCTCAAGGAACTAAAAGAAGGCATACAGGAGGCCTAGAGCCTATAAAAAGGGGAACACATCACCTGGCAGTATGCCCTGTTGAGAGGGACAGGCACAAGATGGTCTCGGTTTCCTGTTCTCCTAGGAAGCAAACAGATTCATAGGCCGTGTTCTCCACAATGTGAACACCTGCGACACCCCCTCTGGGTGCAGGGACCACTCCCACACCACTAAGAGCATCAGCAAGCTGGTCCACTTCTGGAACATGGACTGCCACCAAACCAGTCTGCAGAAGCAAGCCAAAGACCATGTCCAAGGGGTACCCTGACACAAGGGAAGGGAATGCGTGCCTCCCTGTTTGTTCAGGCAGAACATCGGGGTTGTGTTATCTGTGCTACCTTGGACAACTCAATCATGAACCAGCTGTGCAAACTCCGGCATCACCAGATGAACCTCACAAAGTTCTAACTGGCTGATGTAAAGCTGAGTCTTGCATGGTGACCAGAAACAGTGTGCTTTAATCCAGGAGATGTGCGAGGGGTCTACCCAGAAAAACAAAATGCCTTCTGACAGGTTCTGGGGAAACAGCCAACTACCAATGGCATCCAGCATTGACTGGGTTACCAAAAATGGGTGGTTCAGGTTAGTGTACAACCGGGGACCACAAACTCCTCAACTGCCATTAAAGGGGACGCATGTGCCAACAAGCAAAAATGCAACTTAACGTAGAAAAGTGCAAGGTGAGGCATATGGGGAGGAATAACCCCAGGTATACATATAATATAAACAATATCCTGTTATCAGAAATAAAGGAAGAAAGGGACTTGGGGATATTAATCACAAATGATTTATCCTTTCAAAGGCATAACCAAGAAACCATCATAAAATGCCAAAAATAATAAGGTGTATCCTGGGTAATATTAAAAGCAGAAAGAGAGTGATGTCATAATACTACTTTATACTTCCCTGGTACGCCTCCACTTGGAATACTGTGCCCAATTTTGTGCACCACAAGATATTAAAACTCAGACATTAGTAGAAAAGGTGCAGAGAAGGTTAAAAAAATTAGGACAATATAACACCTGGGGTATAATCAGAGACCGAAAAAACAACCTGTACGTCACACAATATAGATACACCAGGGGCGAGATGTGCCTAATCTTTAAATTTATAAATGATCCTTATGCCTTGCAGACAACTGGACTTACCAGACACACGGGTAGTGATTCAACTAAATCTCATACACAAAAATTAATAGGTGAACACTCACTAACTGTGAGGAAGAGTAAATTTTACACCCAAAGACTTATCAGTCAATGGAACACCCTACCTAAAGATGTAGTAGATAGTAGTAATCTGGACATTTTCAAAAAAAGATTGGACAAATACATGGGGAACAATAACTCTGTATTCCACCCATGAGTGGGTGGCGAGTTCACTAAAGGGCCATGGCTCACTGATCTTGTATCACACCTATGAACCTATAAGCTCAAGGAATCATGGCTATGGTCGAGCCATGAAGCTTGGCTGGGAGAAGATGAGCTCTGGCTTGGACAGAGCCTAACTCCGCCCCAATGAAGAGAATCACCTTCTTTAGGGTGAGCTCATACTTGGCCAGACTGACCATCAGACCCAGGTCCCGGAATACCTGGACCACTACATTTCCCGCAACAAGATCCCCATGAAGAACCAGCTGTTGAGGTATGGAAATATCTTGATCTCCCTGTGCCTGAGGAAGGCTGCCATGACCAACAGGCATTTGTGAACACACACGACTGCAGACAACAGACTGCACATCATGGATATGAGCTGATACAGGGTCCTGTCCACCCACAAGCTGAGGAACTGTCAGATGGATGAAAAGGATTGTGGAAATACGCATCCTGGAAGTCCAGGGAGCAGAACAAGGCCCCCAGCTGCAGGAAAGGAATGATCTGAAGCCGAATCATCAGACACAACTTCCGACTGTTCGTGAACTTGTTCAGAACTCATAGATCGAGAATGGGGCACAAGCTGGCATCCATTTTGGTACCAAAAAGTACTGAACTACGAACCCCTGCTGAACCTGATCTTCAGTGATGAGCTCTATCGCATTCGGCTCAAAAAGCTGGGAGACTTCCGTCAGCAGTATGGGTAGTGACTCCAGATCCCCAATGTGGCTCAGTACCAATAGGTATAGTCTTGAATTCCAGAGACAACTCCAACCCCACCACTTCCAGAATCCACTTGTCTGGGGTGAAAGTGGGACACTGTGGCAGACAGTGGGAGACTCGCCTCTGACCAAGAGCTCAATAAGGTTCAGGATGGTGAGGTGATGGTTCCCTCAAACAAACACTTGTTGCTCTTGGTGAGGTGCTGGTGGACTGGCCACCAGAGGAACCACCACAGCTGCTTTTGTGCTGGGCTTGACCTCCTTACTTGTTGGAAGGCTTGGCCAGGCAGTACTGCTGAATGAACATGCCCCAACAGGGTCCTCAAAAAGAACACGAGACCTGCAGTATCAGCATGGGCTGTTGCTTGGAATAAGTGACCAAGGTCACAGAGTCCAGAGTCAACTTAGACTACTCAACAGGCATGAGAAGGTCCAGAACCACAGGGCCAAAAAGATTTGTCCCTGTAATAACAGGCCCACCATTCACTACTGTAGTTGGAAGGGTGAGCTGTGGGCAGATTAACGGGCAGACTGGATGGGCCAAATGGCCCTCATCTGCTGTCAGTTTCTGTTTCTGTGTGGCTCAATGGAAGAGATTCTCTCGAAGGTCTACCATTATGGTAAGTAACTAACCTAACTTTTTTTAAGGACTTCTATCTCCACTGAGCCATGCCTTTGGAATGATTCTCAAGCAGTACAAAACAGGTGTCCGGAGAGGCAGGAAGTATGACACAGATCAACAAGACTCTAAGACAGATGACCACGAAGGATAGAAGGACCAAAGCTAACTTGACCAATAGAGAAAAGATCACAACTGTAATGTTCATGGAAAGAGTGGACAGAAGACCACAGCAAGGCAGAATAAATATGAGCTGCCAAGACACCAGGAAAACAAGCCACAAAAGTGGCCTGGCCACAGTTTCAGTAGCCACGGTTCATGGAGGTGCTGCAACCAGCACATCATTAATAAATATCTTCACCTTGATGTAATGACAGATACAGAATAACGTTTTTTTTTCCCCACGGCAGCAGGCAACGGTACTTCAAAGTAAAAATAAAACAATGAATGAAAACATCTAGTTTTCAGCATGGTTTCTCAGCAGATTCTACAAGCATTTGCCTGTGGGAGAAAGAACAGGGAGAAGGCCCACGTTATATTGGTGGCGAAGTAAGTCAACGTGGGCAGCCTCAGCCGGCAAAGGTTTACAGGTTATCCTGACGCAGATGGCTTACAGTTCCAAATGTGTGGCTCAGCGGAGGGAAGTATCCCTGAAGATCACATCTGAAATCTGGATTGTGCTTTGGTATTCAATCCGGCGTGGTACACAGGGGTGGTGTCTGGGGGTGGGAGGAATTAAAAGGTTAAAAAAAAGGCGTCATTTACTTACTTATGTAGCTTTAAGAAGACCTAACTTGTGCATTAACAGTTTTTTGCAACCAATTTTCTTTCTTTTAGAGATAGCCGTAGTAGCTTGCTGTGCACATATACACCATGCAACATCCTCCTCATCCAGACCGCGTCAGACCTGAAGTGGATTTCACATGTGGCGCCAGCAGCTACTTCATCACAAAGACTGAGACTCACTTGTAACAGACTGTGAATGGCTAGCAGCTGCTTCATCACAGAGACTCACTTGCAACGGATTGCAAATAGCCAGCAACTGTTTCATCACAAACAGTGAGACTCACTTGTAGTGGACTGCGAACGGCTAGCAGCTGCTTCATCACAAAGATCAAGATTCACTTGCAATGGATTGCGAATGGCCAGCAGCTGCTTCATCACAAAGACTGAGACACACTTGTAACGGACAGTGAATGGCCAACAGCTGAATCATTAATCACAAATTCCGTCACAGCTGTAGCAAAGAGAAATTCTGGTCAAAGTCAACACGGTTGCTTCAGAGCAGCGAGTCAGAGTGAAAAATACTCAGAGCTCCCATCACTGTGCATGCACGATATTCGCGCATGCACAATGAGCTTACGGTGTCAGTCTTGAGCAAGGCAGGCTCTTTTGTTTTGCCTGCAACTATGGAAGTGACAGGAGGGAAGAAAATAGTCCCCCCGTGGGGGTGGGGGTTTGCAGCCCGCAGAGGGGAGGGGCAGTGGAGAAATAACCCACCAGCACTGATGGAAGCTCAGTGTACACAGGACTGCAACACTGTGGAGGCACAGAGCTGAGGTATCCAGTCACGTGCTTCCAGAGCCCCTTTTCACTCTCCTAGCAAAACGTCTGCAGGGCTCTTCCCACGCAGCCATAAAAATGGAGATTTGCTCTGTAGGATGTCTGAATATGTAGCTGCTTTGTGAGTGACCTACGCTCTCAAAGACAACTACAGGCGTGGGGCAGTATGTGTGATAATGGAGCTGCTTCTGAGAATGGCCCACACTCACATGGGGCAGTTTATGTGATAATGCAGCTGCTTTGGGCCCATAGAGCCACTTTTAAAATCCACTACCGGTCTGGGGCAATGTGCGTGATGATGCAGGCACTCTGCAACTGGCATGCATGACAGACACACACACACACACAAAGGTATTCTGCAGCCTTCTGTCTAACATATGAGTGCAGTGTTGGTCATGAGGTGCAACTGTATTCCTTGTACTGTTATTGATTTATGATGCTAAAAAATGGGTTAGAAATCTGGATTGTGCTTTGGCATCCAATTTGGTTCATGGGGTGGGCAGAGTTGTGGTTCCAAAAAATGAAAACATAATGCAAGACACAGACACACATGCAGCTGGTAATCTGTGGAGTACACCTGTGTTGCAGCACTCACCTGTTTGTTCCTTTCCTGTTTTGCAGTCACAGCCCAGGACTGTTACCAGGTGTTAGCAGTCGCTGCTGCTCACTCATCCAGCACATCTAAATTCACTAATCTGCATAGCTGTTATTTGCCTGCTATTGTGCACTACTGTAGTTACTGTCATTTTGTTTCTGCCTTCCTCCTCCTCCTAGCTGCAATGTGCTCTGCACTCCTCTGCCTGCTCCTTTCCCCCTCCTCCTACCCCCTTCACTCCCCTCCCCATCCAACTCTCCTACCCTTCCTTCACCCCCTGCACCCATCCCCTCCCCTCCTTCCCTATCCAAACTGGTCTCCTACCATCCCCTTCTCTCAGACTAATTTCTCCACCATGTCCTCCCTCTCTCTCCTCACCGTCCCTCTCCTACTGCTCACCAACCTGCTCCAAGGGCAGGAAGCCCCACTCTATCCTTTTCCTCCTCCTCCTGTCTGGTGACGTTGAGCCCAACCCTGGTCTCTCGCGCCCCCAAACTACAGCCAAGGATCTTAGTGTCTTCCACCTAAATGCAAAGAGTCTTCTACCTAAACTCGACCTTCTCTCAGTCTTGCTTCAGTTACACTCACCTGTTGTCCTCCGTATCTCAGAGTCCTGGCTCAACTCCAGGACTCCTGACTCTAGCCTGTTCCTTCTTGATAGGAAATGGGAAAATGTGGAGGAGGGGTTGCCATTCAAGTCCGTCAGACCCTCTCTTGTACTACAGCCATCAGGAAGGACATACCCTCCCATGAGTTTCCCTTGTCAGGCTCTCATTCACCTCCTTTGTACCTTTATTCATTGGGGTTGTCTATGCCTCTCCCAAGATGTCACATTACTCTCCGGTCGACAATCTCTCCTCCATTGCTTCTCATTCCTCAGGAGATAAACTCCTCCTCCTCGGCGAATGCAATGTAAACCGGCTTTCCCTGTCATCTAAATATACCATTCATAGGACTTACTCTCTTAATTTGTCCTAGGTTATTTCGGAACCCAGAGGGCTCAACCCCCACTCTGCCAATCATACCCTTTAAGACTGGGTTTTAACCTCCCTCCCCCACTGCATTATTGCAGCAGGTATCTTGCCAGACTCATTTAGTGACCACTGCATGACATCCTGCATCAGAAAAATCTGGCGTCCCTGCTCCTCGCCGTAATATATCTGTTCAAGGTCTCCCTGGTCGTTAAACACCAATGCTCTACTGAGCGACCTCACTATAGCAGACTGGTCAGCGATTCTCTCTGCATCCGATATTGACATGGCCCTTGCACTATTTCACTCCAAACTCTCCTCTGTCTGGGACAAGCATGCCCCTCCCCCCCAGCAAATCCAGAGTGGAAACTTCCCACCACCCCTGGATTGCCACCAAAAATAGCTGATCTGCACAAGTTCCGAGACCTTGTTTGGGTCCCCTACAAATCATCCCACTCCTCTCCCAACCTCATCTCTTTACAGGGTTCTGAGGAACAACTGTATGAAGGCTGTCCGGGCAGCAAAATCACACTATTTCAAGGCCAACCTCCAGAAAAACCAAACCCAGTTAAACTCTAGAAAGCTAGCCACTCCCTTTTTGACCTCCCCTGCCCAGCCCACTCCCCAATCCTCTTGGTAAATGGTTCACCTATGTCTGACCCTACCTCTGTTACTGCTCACTTCAATGAGTTCTTCACTATCGGCACTTTGCCTTCTTATCCCCCTCCTGGCTCCTCTCCTACTCCCCTCCCCCATCCCTCACCAGTTTTCCACCTCCCGGTCACCATCCAGGAAACCCTGCCTGACCTTTCTTCACTAAACCAAAGTCCAGCCCTGACAGTCTGGACCTCAGCTCCTCTACCTCTCAGCTCTTGCCACTGCAGCCCCTCTTATTCACCTACTTAATCTTCCCTTCTCACTCAGTGCTGTTCCTCAATCCTGAAAATTGCCCAGTTATTCCACTTCACAAAAGGGGTGACCCCTCCACCCCGGTAACTTCCATCCCATCTCCCTCCTCACCCTTTAAGCTGTAAGAGAAACTGGTCCACTCTAGATTCCTCTACTTCCTTTCATCTTCTAACTTCTTCTCACCCTCCGTCTGGTTTCCGGAGGCACCATGCCACCCTCTTCTCCTTGCTGTGTGTCACTAATTCTGTCTTCTCCAGGATGGATCAGGAGCGCATTATGGCTGCTATATTCATCGATCTGGTCAAAGCCTTTAATTCGGTGTCCCATCCACTCCTCCTGGATAAGCTGAGTTCTGTTGGCCTCTTAGCTTCCACTGCTGCTTGGTTCTGTCCCTACCTAATGAGCCAGCAACAGTCTGTACAGGTTGCACCCAGTCTCCTCCCCTTCCTAACCAGGCGGGGGTCCCACAGGGATCTATTCTGGGTCCCATCATTTTCTCCATCTTCCTAAATGACCTCCCCTCTGCCTGTGTCAACCTGCATATCCACACACATGCAGATGACCATGCCATAATTTGCACTGGTGTCATATACAGACATCCATCACCGGGGGGTTAGATAGGGAACGGTGGAAGTCATTAGCAAAATAGCAAAAAAGGTTGCTCGTAGGGGACTTCAATATGTCAGATGTGGACTGGAGTCTTCCTATTACAGTTTCAACTAGAAGCTGGGATATCCTGGACTCTGGGTCATTCCTCAAACAATTAGTCAGTGAACCCACTCGTGATGGGGCTACACTGGATCTAGTACTTACTAACAGAGACACTGTGTCGGACATCAGAGTGGGAAGCCACCCAGGGACCAGCGATCACCATATACTGTGGTTCAATATAATGAGAAAGATTTTATAAAAATGGGCAAATGTCTAAAGGATGAACTGGCAGGAAGAGATAACCTAGGTGAAGTGGAGGAACAGTGGGCGAAATTAAAGTGCCACAGTGAAGGCTATAAACCTCCGTGTCAGGCAAATGAGTAAAAATAGGAGCAAAAAGAGACCACTGTGGTTCTCTAGGGAGGTGGTGGAGAAGGTAAAAGCTAAAAGGGTGGCATTCAGATGATATAAGGAGACACAAAGGGAGAAGGATAGGGATTTGTATCCACAGAAGCAGAGAGAATCGGGGAAAGCAGCAAGTACAGCAAAGGAAATGACCGAATAGAGGATAGCCAGAAAGTAAAGAAAGGAGACAAAATATGTTTTAGGTATGTTAGTGAAAAAAGAAGGAACAGCAGAAGAGTAGTCAGATTAAAAAGGGGTGGGGATTCCGCAAAGAGAGATCACAAAAAAACAGACATACTAAACAAATACTTTCGCTCAGTGTTCAGGGTGGAAGAAGATGGGGATGGGCCACAAAAAAAGCATACACACTTTGTAAGGAGAGAAACGGTAACAGTCCATTCTCTGAGCAGAGGGTACTAGAGGGACTAGATAATCTGAAAATGGGACCAGATGGGGTACATCCCAGGGTACTCAAAGAACTCAGGTAAATACTAGCTGAGCTAGTGACAGTTCTCACTAGAAACAGGAGTGGTTCCAGTGGACTGGAGGAAGGCAAATGTCCCTCTTCACAGAAGTGGCAGAAGACAGGAGGCTGGAAATTATTGGCCTGTCAGTCTGACCTCTGTGGTGGGAAAGTTAAACAGACTTGCAGACTAAATCTCCGATTCCAATCCTGGAATCCTTGTTGAAGGAGAAGACAAACATAGAATGTGATGGCAGGTAAGGGCCAACAGGCCCATCTATCCTGCCCGTTTTTGGTTTTAAACCTTTTTTTTTGCTGCAGACCTTATTTGATCTATGGCACTATCTCTTCCCCTCCTTTCCTTACCCCTGATTCCCTTGTGCCTCTTCCAGGCATTTTTGAACCCCACCACTGTTTTAGCCCCTACCTCCTCTGGAAGGCTGTTTCAGGTATCCACCATCCTTTCTGTGAAATATTTCCTCACGTCCCTCCTGAATTTACTCCCTTCAGCTTCATGGAATGCCCCCTTGTTCTAGAGCACCTTTTTCTCTGAAATGTACTCCCCGGTGCTTTATTGTAACTCCTGTGAGGTATTTAAAGATCTCTATCATATCTTCTTCCCCCCTCCAGGGTGTGCATATTAAACTCCTTTAGCTCCTCTTCAGAGAGCTTTTAAGGCAGATCATGCACCATTTTGGTAGCCCTCCTCTGGACTGCCTCCACTCTATGTCCTTCCTGAGATGTGGTTTCCAGAACTTGACAGTACTCAAGCCGAGGTCTTATCATTGATCTGAATAGGGGCAGTACCACCTCCCTCTTCCTGCTGGAGATGCCCCTTCCTGTGTACCCCAGCATCCCATTTGCCCTACCACCTGCCTTGTCACAATGCCTGGCCATCTTTAGGTCATCTGAAATGATTACTCCTAGGCAACCCCCTAGGCAAGGGCATAGCTACTGATACTCCAAGTAAGCCACAGCATACCAAGTTTAGTAGCAGGGGTTAGCAAACAAGCTGGCCAGCACTGCTCTGCCCTCTCTAGTCCATCATGTTTAAATTCCTTTGTTTGGCTTCACAGACTTTTTCTTTTCTCTTTCAGCTTTGTTTTTTTTTTGGGGGGGGGGCGCGCAGAGTGGACCACGGACGTTGAAGTTGAAGGTCTCAATTAGGTCCACATGGTCCGCCTGCATAGTGATTGGCTTTGGCATCTGGTAGGGGGTGTGGCAAGTCTTGGATGGTGAGTTTAAATGCCCCAGAAAAGTCAGAAGCCATACTGTTAGTTCAACTGTACTGGGAGTGAGAGAAGCAGCAGCAGCTGGAAGAACAGACTCCGAGCCGGCTAAAAGAATGAAGACTTCATGTGGAATGGCAAGTGGAGCAAATCAGCCTACCTGCAGGGGAGAGACAAACACAGAAACATAGAATTTGACGGCAGGTAAGGCCCGCTTGGCCCCACCTAGTCTGCCCTTTTCCTACCTAACAGATAAGCTGCAGATCCTAGTTAACCAACAGCCTACTTCCTCCTACCCCCCACTAGGACTGCCTTATGTCTGTCCCATGCACTCTTGAATTCAAACACTGTTCTTGACTCCACGACCTCCTCAGGGAGGCTGTTTCATGCATCCACAACCCTCACCGTGAAAAAATACTTCCTCACATTACCTCTGAGCCGTCCCCCCTTTATTTTCAAATTGTGCCCCCTTGTTCTTGCACATCTCTTTTTCTGAAATATGCTACACTGTTGGACTTTGTTGATTCCCTTGAGGTACTTGCAAGTTTCTATCATGTCCCCTCTCTCCCTTCTTTCCTCAAGGGTATACATATTAAGCTCCTTCAGTCTTTCTTCGTATGTCTTCTGCTGCAGACCCTGCAACATTTTGGTTGCCCTCCTCTGGACAGCCTCCACTCTGTCTATGTCTTTGCGGAGATGGGGTCTCACCAACTGTCTGTACAGATGGATAACAACTTCCTGTTTTCTACTGGTGATGCCTCTCCCTGTGCATCCCAGTATTCCCCCAGCCTTCCTTACTGCCTTCTCATTTGCTTTCCCTTTAGGTCATCTGATATAATTACCCCAGGTCCCTTTCCATTTTACTGTTGTCAGTATCTCACCCCCACTGTGTACTCTTTCCCTGGGTTTTGTTTCCCAGGTGCATTACCTTGCACTTCTTTGTATTGAATCTGAGCTGACATACATTTGACCATTCCTCCAACCTTGCCAAGTTCCTTCTCATCCTTTCCACTCCA
The DNA here is from genome assembly GCA_016271365.2 of Neoceratodus forsteri. Lineage (NCBI taxonomy): Eukaryota > Metazoa > Chordata > Ceratodontiformes > Ceratodontidae > Neoceratodus > Neoceratodus forsteri. The sequence continues at coordinate 1,548,828,971 of CM028131.1, read as the reverse complement.
TCTTGTGTATCAACCCTGTTGCAGATCTTTGTGTCGTCTGCAGAGAGACATACTTTTCCTTCTAGTTCAGTTGCAATGTCACTTACAAAGACATTAAAAAGGACCAGTCCCAGTACTGAACCCTGCGGTACCCCACTAGTAACCCTCCTTTCTTCACTGTGGACTCCGTTTACTACAACCCTTTGTGTCCTGTTGTCTAGCCAATTTTTTTATCCAGGCTACCACCTTGGGACCCACTCCAAGGCTGGCTAACTTGTGTATTAAGCTTTTGTGTGGGACTGTATCAAATGCCTTGCTAAAGTCTAGGTAAGCCATGTCCACAGCCCCTCAATGGTCAACTACTTTGGTCACCCAGTCAAAGAAATCTATTAGTCTGACATGACCTTCCCATCGTATATATACTAGGGCATCATCACACAGCAGGCAACAGTAATGAGGTACAAGTGAGGCAACACAAGGTGGAGGCAGCAGAAGGTAGCAGGGAAACCCAGGGCCAGGGAACAACAAGTGGGAAGCTGCTGCTGCTATGTGACAGAGATAGGGACGCCACGTTTCATCAGATTTTGCTAGTAGCCCTGCAGACTTACGGGTTACTCATTCAAAGGCTGCCACCTCCGACATTTGATATAAATAATCACAAATCCATGATGCAATTTCAGTGACACACATCAAACAGCACCACAGGTAGTAGAAGGAATATTTTGAGTATGTCTATGTGTTTGGGGGGGGGGGTGGATGCGGAAGTACCAGCAATCCATTACAGCAGCCCTTCAGAATGATGCTAAATAGGAAAGAGAGAAGAAATTTCTGCCATGGTCTTGGACCCATGGTGCAGTCAGTGGCATTTACCAGCGGGCAACGAGCACCACACTAGCAGCGCAGACAGACAGCAGGTTTAGTGTAGGAATCATCTGACTAAGCCAGGAACCTTGGACTCGAGTCGTGGGTGGGTGGAGGGGGTAGCAATGTGGCAGGCTAGTGTACAAATCTGAAATGCCTGGCTACATCCCTGCTCCTATGTCTTTTTCCTACTTTGTCTTGTATCACTCCACCCATTTTGCACTCCACTCCTGCACGTCTATGGCCCAAGTGCAGTATTTTGCACTTCTTTTTGCATTAAAACCCAGCTGCCATACCCTTGACCACTCCTACAGTCTTTTCTGATCCCTACCCATCCCCTTCCCAGAGTGTCCACTCTGCTGCAGATCTTGGTGTCACCTGCAAAGAAGCAGAACTTTCCTTTCAGTTCCTCCCCATGTCACTTATAAAGACACTGAAGAGGACTGATCCCAGCACTAGGCCAGGATTCACAAAACTTTGCCCTGACACAAACCCGGTTCTGCATGAGCAAACTGGGTTTCACGCCGAGTTCATATTTGCAAAAGCCCGGTTTGTGTGCACAGGGTTTGCGATGTGGCAAAGTATGAAGGGGGTCGCAATGAAAATGAGAAAGAGGGGAACTGCATATCGGCGTAGCCAGATTCAAAGACCATGTGCTCTGCTCAAGGACCTTTTGTGGGTCCCCTTGCACAGAGCAAATACTGCCGACTGAGACCTTGCTTTAATCCCCCGCAACCACTGGTGGTGGTACTGCGCCCTCCCCTCCCCAACCAATTGCCGGCCCAAGTGAAAATATAATACTTCCCTGGAAGTGGTGGTAGTGGTTCCCCCAAACCACCCCCCGATTACCAATTGCCCAACCAATATAAGAAGTAATTTTTCTAGTGGTAGTGGTCACCCCCACCAAGCTGAATAAAGAACATTCCCTGGTGCCAGTGATTCCCCACTTCCCCAAAATAAACAGCACAGTTTCCTGGTGTCCAGTGATCCCTCCCCACCCATATTTGGATACTATTTCTCTGGTGTCCAGTGGTCCCACCCCGCCACCTGATCCCTTGCCAAGTCCCAAACACTATTCCCTGGTGTCCAGTGGTCCCTGCCCCCATGTAAAATAAATGAAACCCATTTGCTGGCATCTAGTGGAACCCCCCCATCCCCTGTACAATAACTAACCGTCCCTTCCTTGGCGTCTAGCGGACCTCCCGCCCTGGCAGATAGTGTCCAACCACCCCACCCCACTCACCCCCCCAATCCTGAACCGGCCGAGCCCTCCTTTCTCCACCACGGCTGGCCCCTAACTGAACGGTCAATGAATGGAATGTGGGGCAAGGGATCGGGTTTGGGTGGGACCACTGCACACACCGAAACTGTATCTGTATATTGGGAGGCGGAGGACCACTGGACACTGAGAACAACTACATTGTTCATTTGGGCGTGATCACGGGTGGTGGGGACACTGACACCAGGGTATATATTTTCCTTTCAGGCTGCTGACTGGCTGGTTGGGGGAGAGAACACAAGAGAAACTATTGTTCATTACGGGCAGGCCGGAGTGGGGTGGTGGGGGGGACAGACACGGACACCCACTACCTCCAGGGAAATTAATTTTTTTGATATCGGTTGGGCGATCACAGGGTGGACCAATAGTGTGCATGCAAATGGCCACATAGCACCTTGCAGGCCCAATGGGCTCATTTACATGGCTGCTTTCATGAACTGGAAATGGTACACCGGCGCTATTCCTTGGGAAGCAATACTCCTGTCTGCATGTTGGGGTGGTGCTAGTGGGGTTAGCACTAGCGGTACTGGGGTTAGTGCCGACTCCACCTGCCTTATTCTCAGTCTGACAGCATGGTGCGCTATCCAACTGAGAATAGCAACATTTGACACCTGGGCAACTGCAAAGCATTACGCAAATTGCTGCACCATACTTTGCGATTTTTTTAAGAATCTAGCCCTGATCCCCGAGGTACCCTGCTGGTCTCCTTCCCTTCCTCGGAACGAACTCTGTTAACCACTACCCTCAGTGTCCTGTCCCCTAATCAGTTTTTTTAGCTCACGTTACCACCTTAACATTCACCCCCAAGGTCCAAGGATAGTGGATTATCTTGAATCTAATGGGTTACAAGATCACAGACAGCATGGATTCACAGTAGGGCGGTCATGTCAAACGAGTCGGATAGACTTCTTTGATTGGGTGACAAAGGACGTTGATCAGGGTGGTGCAGTGGATGTGGCATACCTAGATTTCGGTAAGGAGACTACTCAACAAGCTTGGAAGCTTAGGAGTGGGTCCAAAGGTGTCAAATAGATAAGAAATTGGTTAGGGGATAGGAGACAGAGGGCAGTAGTAAATGGGCTTCACCCAGAGGAGGGGAGGGTGACCAGTGGGGTGCCACAGGGGCTAGTGCTAGGACCAGTCCTCTTTAATTCATTTATTAGTGACACTGCAGAGGATCTGGAGGGGAAGGTCCGCCTATCTGTAGAGGATACCAAGCTTTGTAACACGGTGGGCATTCCCAGGGGGCGGAGAGGATGAAGAAAGACCTGAGAACGATAGTGGAGTGGTCTAGGGTATGACAATTTGATTTCAATATGAAAAAGTGCAAAATAATGCACTTGGGGTACAGGAACCCAGAAGATGAATACAGAATGGGAGGAGCGATAAAGCAGGAGAGACACCTCGGTGTAACTGTCTCAAATGACCAGGTGATAGGAAACAGTTTTTATACCTCTAGATGCCCTCCAGTTTCTTCTACTGGCTACCCAGTATTCGGATATGGTTTTGACCTTTTTTGTTAAATTTAATAATCTAATTTTGTTGCCTTTTTAACTACCCTGAATCCCTCTCTCCTCAGTAATTGCTGCTCTCTCTTTTCATACTGCCTGAACACTCTATGACATCAGAAACTCCCATTCCAGGCCAATCAGATGAACAGCATGGAACATGAGTTACTGATGTCATAGAATACCTTAGAAATATGAAAAGCAAGTGCAGTATCTCTTCCTAATGCTGCCTTGCTGTATCACTAAAAAATGTCCTTCCGACCTAAATGGACTGGCTATGAAGTTTATTTGGGTGTTTAAGAGGCACAGAATGTTTAGGGCTAAGAATCGGGGAGGACTGAAATTGCCTTATTTTTACTTCTATTAATTGGCATACAGAGCACTGCAGTTCTCTAAGTGGTCATTGAGTGTTTCTCCCGAGCAGTATATTCCAGAGCGGTTGCTCATGGAAATTGAGATTTTGGCAAGACAAGTTATTAACATTAATGTGCTGCTGTTTGCTAAAGCTAAATTATCCAAACCAAATAAGCCGATTACAGATTCTTTAAAACAGATCAGCCAATGGAGTGAATTACTTGCTTTGAATACAAGTAAGTCTAGATCACAACCCTTATGGGGTAACCCCAACTTTTCGATAAATAATATAACCCTGCTGAAGCTGGATTGGGTAATGAATGAAATAAAATGCATAAGAGACATAGTAAGTCAGGAAAACTTTAAACCCTTCAAATACTTCAGTGCACATAAACATATCGGTTACAGACTTCACTTTATGAGGTTATTAAATAATTATTAAAGCAGTGTCTCCAACAGATTATTTGAACAGTAATACCAATGAATTTCTTGGCTGTATCTGTACTTCACCTAGGAGCTCCAATTTCTATAATTCACTTTTACAGAACGTTAGGGGGAGTGCTTCTGAATGTATGGGCTGGTGGTCTGAGGTCCTTAACATTCCTACTCAGGGATGGAAATGGGGCAGGATATGGAATCTTAGTACTAAGGCCTCTAGTGCTGTAAACTTGAAACTGATGCAATTTAAAACCTTGCACAGTCTTTGCAGGGATTTAGTTAACTCCAAAAATTGATTAGCGTTTTGCTCATAAAAGTGCTAAAACATTGTGAAAATGCATAGCACTTGCCTCACTGTGTTTAACAAACATAACACTTCTAGAAAACCTATATAAATTCTTTCTGTACAGTTTGCATTGTCCCAAGGAAAAAACTGCTAATCAATTATTTAAAACCCTGCTTTACTATACCCCTTACTTAATGCATAAGATGGGCCTACGCATTTCTCCAACCTGCTCTAAGCGTACTCCATCCAGTGGGTCTTTAATTCATATGTTCTGGGAATGCCCCTATGTACAAAGCTTATGGGAGGAAATTTAAAAGTTTGTTTTGAGCGCCTCAGCCTTGTCAACTTGCATTAATAAAGAAACATGGGCCGGTCCGGTGGCGTAGAGGGCTGAGGCGCTGGCGCCTTACCTCCAACCATGCCAGCGACCCGGGTTCGGGAACGGACTCGGGAAGCCGTGGGTCGGCAGGGAGAGGATAAGATTGAGCATCCGGAGGGACTGCTCTCCTATCCTGGGGGTGGGTTTGGGAGCGCATCGCTCGGCAGTGGCCCCAATGGAACTGGAGGCACTACAGCCGACACAGTGAGGGGACCTAGAAAGAGGAAATGCCACCTGGTGGCCGCCGGATGATGGCTCTCCGTCACCGGATGTCCCGTCAGATGCCTTCGGCGAGCCTCCTTCCTCAGCAGCATCCCCTGGGCCCTATTGAGTAGTGTGCTGGAACTCCTCCCGGTGCCTTCCCCTTTGGAGAGGGGAGACCCACCTGGCGAAGGGTTCGTCCGGTATATCATGGGGATGGCGTGATGTGGGGGATCGAGGAAGCCGGGCAGGGCTAGCGGGGGATCGAAGAAGGACTTGTCGGAGCCCGAAGGAGTGGGGGTCACCAGGTGAGAGGAGGAGGAGGAAAAAAAATAAAGAAACATGTATAGTGGGGCATTTCAGTGAACATCAGGCCTGGATTCTAGAGCAAAAGTATTCCCTGATGCTAACTGACGTGTCAACTGGGAACGTTATTTATGTAACTGGTCATCTGATACTGCGCCCCATCTTTACTAGAATGGAAACATTGCATTTTGGAGATTCTGAGCACAGAAAAACTGTCCCTTTGTATGCATGATCAAGGCCACCAATTTTTCAACAGGTGGGGTGTTTTATGCAAGGCTGTTTGTTGTAATGTGGATGCAGCTCCCAACGGGCAATAAAATACATTGTGTCCCCTACCTCAGAATGACAGTATCTCTAGGATGCCATTCTGTTTAAGAGATGTTCTTCCCCACTGTGCTGACCACATTTTTAACATGTCTATAGCCATCCTGTAACTTTCGCTACTCCCTTTTCCATTTGTCTTTACTCTCTCTTTTCTACGCTTTCTTTCTGTTCGAATTGTGATCTTTGCTTTACTATCATCAGGGGAAATATAGGCACTTTCTTTACCCTTACTTAACCTAACTGTGTGTGAATATGCCTCAATGATCTACAGTTTTGCAGGTATGTAAATCTGGTTATATCTCTTTCAAATGCATGGTAGTATGCGATTTATAGTACAGCACTTCTCAGTATTTTTAACAGTTGCTGTCTTATTTTTACTCTCGGTTTAGTACCATTTTAGTTACTTAGGAAATGTGTGGAACATTTATTATCTGACATTTCTTTATGGTCTATAAAAGATGTATGTAACTGATGTTTTTTGTTATAACATTATTTTAATAAAATTTAATTGACAAAAAAGTGCAGTTGCTGGTGAGGAGAGTGGAACTCTATATAGATCTGAGGGCACCTCAAAGACAGATTATCAAAACATCATCAAAGCATATCAGAATACATAACTGGAATGGACAGGAAGATGGAAAGGCAGTTAACTATGTAGAAATAATTTCCTATCTCCTTTAAAGTAGCTAGGCAATGTGACAAGGCAGTTGGGAAGGCTAATGTGATGCTGGGTTGCATGGAAGTCAGCAGAAGTAGCGAGGTCATGTTACCTCTGTATAGGTCACTTTTGAGACCTCATCTGGAGTATTGTATACAGTTCTGGAGACCACATCTATGGAAGGACACAGACAGTCCAGAAGCGGGCAACTAAGATAGTGAGGGGCCTGCAACGTAAGACCTATGACAAGAGACTGAGGGAACTCAATATGTCCACCCTGGAGGAAAGAAGAGAGAAAGACAGACAGGACATTTAAACACATAAATGAGGTGAATAAAGTTGCAGGAGGGAAGGGTTTTTCAGAGAAGATTCGCTCAAGAACGAGGGGGCACTCCAAACTATTACAGTCCCTAAAAACAGACATTGCCAGGTGGCAGGTGCTTCCTCTCTCCCTGTTCGGAAGAGTGCACACCATAAAAATGAACATTCTCCCCAGGTTGCTGTTTCTTTTTCAAACGTTGCCCCTATCTAGTAGTAGTAAAATCTTTATTTTTATACAGGATAAGCTGGAATAAAACATCTTTAGGACAAGTCCTATATTATAGATACTCCTATTTAACTTCAGTACAAAAGTAAAAGACCATGCAAAAAACAAAGACAAGTTACACAAATAACATTAAATCATCATATACAACCAACATAATGTTTTGTTCTAATCATTGCACATACATCTCGCCCTCAATTCATATTTTAACTCCCTCATAAAAATGTTATTATTTATTTATTACTAGGATTACAAATACTTTTGAACCAAGGGTTCTTTTACAAAGATTCCGTTACAGCAATGTGTGCAAGCAAAACAGTGGTAAGATACAATACAGGTCAGGAGGTTAACTTAGTAGCAAAAGACAGTACATGTGTATAGACTAGCACAGCAGCAGTCAGTGGCAAACAACAGTGCACAATTAACAATATGGGCATATATATAGCAAGACAGATACAAATGAAAACCATCCTGGGGTGACATAAGTGGAGCAAAGGGTGTTGGCTAAGAGGGGGAGGGGTGGGGAAAAGGAGGGGTAGGCAGTCAAGGATTTGACATTATTGTAAGTGCAAGAACAGAAAGATACACGCTAGGTAGTCTGGGGATGGCGCAACAAGAGATAGGGTGATAGGGAGGGAGACAGGAGGAGAGGAGCAGGAGAGGGGGAATGGTAGGTGAGGGGTGGAATGGTGAGAGGGGTGGAGGAGAGGACGGGGTAGCAGGGGATGGAAGGGTGGAGAGAGGGGAGGTAGCAAGGGAGGAGAAGAGGAGGGAGGTGACACAAATCCATGAAGCCTAGGCAGAACAGTCACAACTGCTGAGGTCAGCGAGGTGCTGGCAGAGTTCACGTTTGAATGGGCCAAGCTTGTTTTCAGCTACAATTTCAGGGGGAAGGTTGTTTAGCAGCAGGGGGGCCCTGGTGTGGAAAGCACGCCGAGCCTGGTTGGTATGGCAGAATGGAACGATAAACGTTGGTTTGAGGGAACTGCATGTAAAATGTGCAGTGACTGCGGGCAACATTAAGGCATGAGTTGCAGGGGGTGTGAGGTTAAGACAACTTTTTTAGCCAGTAGGCGGGTCTGGTAGGTAAGTCTACTATTTAGATTGAGCCAGTTGGATTGCTTGTAGAGATCACAGGTATGCGTATGCTTCCCTGTGCCAGTGAGAAGTCTACAGAATTTGTTAAGGGCTGTCTTGACCTGTTTTAGGGTGGTATCAATGGCAGCCCCGTAGAAGACAAGCCCGTAATCAATGATGGGTGGGACTAAGGCAGTTATGGCTGCGTGCATAGCTTCTTTGGTAAGACAGTGACGGTGGAGGTAGAGGACCCCAATTCTTGAGTTGACTGATTCTGAGATTTGTTGAACATGCGAGCTGAAAGACATAGTGCAATCAAGGGTAATACCAAGGTATTTAAACTCCTGCACTTTCTCAAGTGGCTGTTCAAGTTCATTATGTATGGTGAAGTTTATGGATCTGTATTTGCTGTGAGAGCTATGGAACAGCATGGACTTTGTTTTTTTGTAATTCATCAACAGCATATGTTGGAGAAGCCAGGTTTCAACGAGGCTGAAGTTCGTCTGTAGCACCTTGGAGAGCGAGATGGGGTCAGTATGGGAGGAAAAGAGGACTGCATCATCGGCATAGAGTATTAAGTTATTATTGCAAGCTGCAGGAAGAGTATTGATGAAAAGGCTGAAAAGTAGAGGGCCAAGGATGCAACCCTGGGGTACACCAGAGCGGACAGAAAGGGCACTTGAGAGAGAGTCAACGATTTTGACTTTTTGGCTCCTTGCCGAGAGGTAGCTTTCAAACCATTTGGTTACGTCATTAGATAATCCAAGGGAGGAGAGTGAGTGAAGTAGGAGCTGGTGGTTCACAGTGTCAAATGCCTTGGTCAAATCAATGAACACCGCACCCAGTGTCAATCGCCTTATGAATATGGCTGGTGAAGTCAAGCAGGGCGGTGGCAGTACTATGGGCTTTTCTAAAGCCATGTTGTTGCGGCCACAGTAAGTTATATTTGTTGAGGTGTTCAGACAACTGGTTAGCTACAATTCGTTCCAGTGCCTTGTAGAGTGGTGGGAGGACAGAGATAGGGTGGTAGTTAGAGAGAAGAGACCGGTCACCACTTTTATGAACGGGTGTGACCACTGCTGATTTCCAGAGCCGGGGGAATTGTTTATGAGAGAGTGAGAGATTCAGAAGTTTAGTGAGAGGTTGTAGGACAACGTCAAGGGAGAGAGAGAGAGAGGAGTTTGCGGTCAAGGGTATCGCTGCTGAAGCTGGCTTTGCTTAGCACTTTGTTAAGATATATTTTAGCTTCAGACATGGATACCTCTTAAAGTAGAACGGGTGGGGGATTACTGTGGATATTGATTTTATTATTGAGGCAGTGCCTGGCAGAGCTGTCAAAGAAGCTGGTGGGGGGGGGGGAAGGACACTGCTAAGATCAGTGAATGCGAGATTAAAGGATTTCTTTGGGGTCCTGTAAAGTGAAGCCGTTAACCTCAATCATAGTGGGGGAGGATTTGCTTGGTTTACCCGTGAGGCTCTTGATGTTCTCCCAGAAGGTTTTGCTATTTCTACAGGAGCTAGTAAGTACTTGGTTGTAGAAGACTTGCTTGGCTCTGCGTACAGCTATTGTGCACTGGTTCCTTGCCGCCTTATAGAGCTGCATATCGTGTGGTTTCCCTGAGTCCATGGCTCGGTGCCTGAGGTTATCTCGGTTTCACATCATGGAGATGAGTTTGGAGTTAATCCAGTGATTAGTGGTAGACTGAGTTTTGCATTGGCTGATGGGGGGCAAAACTGTACAAACTTTGTTAAACTGGGCAATGAAGAAGTCAAGGGCTTGGTCGACACTGCTCAAGGAGTGTCTAGTAAACCGCTGACAGGGCAGCAAGGAATTGTGGAAGCTTTTCTTTTGTTAAGTTTCTTTTATAGGAGAAAGAAGACTTAGGTTTAGGTGCCTTGTTTGACCAGTGTCAAATAACTGGGGAGTGATCACTGACGGCATCTGGGAGAACATCCGTGTTAGTGATTCTGCTGGGATGAAAGGTGAGGATCAGGTCAAGTAAGGAGCTACTACCAGACTTATAATTAAGCCTAGTGGGAGAGGCGACCATTTGAGTAATGTCTAGGGTAGCAATTATCTTACTATATTATCCTGATCAGCTATAGATACTTTATGAACTGAATTCCATACTTGAAACCCAATAGCTGAAAAACTCATGTGGCTATATTTATTAATTTTGGAGGAATGAATCCAAGTAAAGAAGTCTGACGTAAATTGTAACGATGTTGAGTTTTTTCAAATTTCTCATACAGATAAGTTGCTTTTTGTGTATAATTCCAAATTTATTCGGCCTGGTAGCGCTGAGGGTTGAGGTGCCGGAAGCCACACCTCATGCCACGCCGGCGACCCGGGTTAAGGAATGAGCCCGGACCGCCAGGGATTGGCGGGGAGAGAGAGGATCGAGCATCCGGAGGACTGCTCTCTCGGGGAGGGATCAGGGTAGCCCGGTGCAGCAGAGGCCCCTGGTGGAGACCAGCGGCACTGCGACGCACAGGGGCTCACAATCGGGGAAGACACTAGGTGGTTGCCTTTCAGGACGTGAGTGGGAGCACCCATGTCGCGGGCTGACAGCATTGCATGTCTGGGGTGTAAAAACCTACGTACAACAGCCCCACCAGCCCGGAGAGGCGATGTCCATCCCAGTGCTGAACCGCCACACGCCCAACACTGGAGCCCTGCCACTGCCCTTTCAGACTCCTCGGGCCTTTCGTCCTCCTCAGGGCTTGGGGAGAATATAACACCACTGAAGATGACAGGGCTCACAGTGGGCAGTAGAGCAGCATAGGCGAACGGATGGCCCGAGAGAGTTCCGGTGCCTGGCGCAGAAAAACAGAATTGAAAAAAAAAAAAAAAAAATTCCAAATATATTCTGGAAAGATCTACACAAACTCCAATCCAGATTCATCTGGCAGGGTAAAAAAACCCTAGCCTCTCTGGTAACTTGTTATGCATGCCCAGATCAGAGGGGGGACTGGCCCTTCCGGACTTGAAAAAATACTATTTGGCAGCACAAGGTCCCTGGTTATATACCTGGCTCAAACACAGGACCGAATCTGGGTGGTACCTCATTGAGCTGGAACAAGCCATGCCAACACGGTTGTGGACCTTGCCTACTGCCTATATCTAACCACAAATGATCCGGGGTATCATTAACCCGTGGACCAGACACACGTCATATACCCTTCGGCAGGTTAGGAACCAGTTAGGGGTCCCTAATTCGTAGGGCCTTCTGACGTTGATAAGGCATCACGAGCAGTTTATACCCCCCTCCCCCAAGTCATGACCAGGGTTACAGTTTCTGGGAGGGCGGAGGTCTTACTAGATTTACTCACCTGTTGGACCGGGGGATTTGTATGTCCTTTACACAGCTTCAACATAAATTTGGTCTCCGCAAGGAGGATCATTTTCGTTTTTTGCAGGTTAGGCATTTTATTTTGCAATCAACACATTCAGAACAACTGTCGAGGCCTATGCTGGACTTGGAGGACCTATTCTATGGTCGGGTCCGGTTAAATGTCAAAATGAAGCCTTTATCACAACTGTATCAGCTACTTAATACTAAAAATGTTAGGTACACGGACAATACTAGACGCAGGTGGATTCAGGATTCACAGATGGATATCCCAAAATAGGGAGTGGGAGGCATGTCTAGCAGTGGGGGTTGAAGAGTAGTGGCCTCCCCCACTTGGGGTGAATTACACTGGAAAGTGTTGAGATATTTTAGGACACCTGTCATCACACAACACTATGTGGTGACATATACTGCACAGTGCTGGCAAAACTGTAACAGGACAGGTTCATATTTTCATATTTTTTGGGACTCTCCTGTAATACAGCCATTTTGGCACCATATGCACATACGCCAGCAATCAATATTAATTCAAGTCCATTCCTTTCTCATTTCAGGCATTCATTTTTGGCCTCTTGGACAGATCCTATTTAGGAAGGCAACACATAATAGAAAATTATATCATATTCTCCAACTGGCAGCTACCAAATGCATTACATTAAAATGGCTCTCTCCAGACCCGCCTACTACAGCTATGTGGATGGCACAGGTAGAGGAGATCGAGCAGATGGAATACATTAAAGCCTCACTAAGATTATGGGCAGATAAACATTTAGAAATCTGGAGGCCATGGAAGGGGTTGGAGGAATGGAGGGGGAAGGAAGATGCCTTGGGCAAGCCAAGTAGAAGTGCTCTTTATTTATCCACCTTAATATATATATATATTTCTGTGTATGGATTTGAATAAGGTTTAATAACAAATACAGACACCAACCAAAGTACTTTAAAGTAAATATCCACATCCCCAGTAATAACACTGCACTCTTTGGATGTAGTAATTATGAGCACTGGAAAAGTGAACACTTAAGAATTTTCCTATGTGCAGTAATGTTTACAGTTCAGAGTTTATTCTTGTTTACAACATGCTGTTATTTACAGTACAGAGCATGGACTGATACTTTCATTATCTGGCCAAAATGGCCTAATAAGGGCCATCAACTTTCCAAAATGGCCTATTGGACTATAAGATTCTTGCAAAGGCAGATATGATATATATCTCTACAATAATTTGTGAAAGTAGTTGACAGGAGATGATGGAAGGTTTGATACTTTTATTGCACCAACAAGTGTCTTGTACAAAGATGGACTTATACGCAAGCTTTCGGGGCCTCACAGGTCCCTTCTTCAGGTGAATAGCAAAACTGAGCAACATAAGCAGTACTGCTGAATTGTGCTATTCACCGGAAGGGACCTGTATATCAATTCCATCTTTTGTACAAGACACTTGTTGGTCCAATAAAAGGTATCAAACCTTCCATCATCTCCTGTTTTCCAAGGACCAATACGGCTGGAATCTCTTTTTACAAAGTAATGAAAGTAGTTGACATTAATTTAGTCCATGATGGTAAAGTGTAAACAGTACAGTCTCTGCTGTATAAGAATATTGTAACCAATACCATGTGTCTTGCGCAGAACTTCTGTAATACTTGTGCTACAATAAAAAATTAAGTTACAAAAAAAAAAAAAAAAAAAACGAGGGGGCATGATGTGAAGCTGAAGGGGGGTAAATTCAGGAGGGATACAAGAAAGTAGTTCTTCACAGGAGAGTGGTGGATCCCTGGAACAGGTTGCCAGCTGAGGTGGCTGGGGCTAAAACAGTGGAAGGATTCAAAAACGCATGGGACAGGCATAAGAAAATCTTACAGAAAAAGGAACAAGGGGTGGATGGAAGAACCAGAGATCATGTAGGTCTGCGGGGGCACTGTAGGCAAAGTTAAATGGGCAGATTGGGTGGACCAAGTGGTCCTTATCTGCCAACAGCTTTTATGTTTCTATGACATGGTCATCTTCACCTCCAATCCCTCCATCACAGCTGTGGAAGACCTACCCCAGCGGGATTTCAACAACGTTATGCACTGGTTCCAATTCAACCAACTCAGAGTCAACACTAAAAAAAAAAAAGGAGTCCATGACCTTTGGGACCAGTAAGAAACTGACCAGACTCACTGCCCCACCCTGTGTTCTGTTTTTTTACCACTCTAGAGGGCATACCTCTTGAAGCAGTTCAGTCCTTTAAGTACCTTGGAGTGTGGCTAGACAGTAAGCTTGACTTCTCAGACCACATCGATGCCACCCACGCAAAACTCCATCCCAAGCTTGATGCCCTGTACTGCATCAAAGACTGCTCATCTCCACATGCCCACAGGAAGCCTGTTACCAAAATGCTGCTCCCCATCTTCGACTATGCGATGTGGTCTATGGCACCACCCCTTCCATTTCCCTTGCCAGACTGGACACCCCCTGCAACAACTCCTGACATTTTGCTACAAACTCCTCCCCTCGCACCCACCACTGTCCACTGTATTTGGCCCTATCCATCCTCCCATTGCAGTCTCGTACTCTCCCCTGCTTCCTATTCCCTTCATTCCAGAGACAACTGCAACACCATAACTCCTCTGCTGGGCAATCTGCCTTCTCCTATCTACTTCCCCCACTGTGGAACCATCTCTTCTCCTCCTCCCTCTGCCTCTCCCCTTCCACTGGCTCCCTCAGGTACCAGTTGAAACTCCAACCCTTCCCCACCTCTTTCTGTTACCCTTCCTCTTGATACCGCAACCATCCTGGCAAGCAGCTGGCTGGCCCCCGCTCCTGCCTTGGGTTAACTTCCACAACCACTAGTTTTCTCCCTCCATTACAAGGTTGGGCAATAACTCACACCTCAAGCCCATCATCTCTTGTAATTATTGTTCTCATTCAAACAGTACTGCCGCCACTTCTGAATATGCACTTGCTTTTAAATAAATACACACACACGTTTTCGCATAATGTTCCAACACAATCACAATGCAAGGCTTCTGCAACACAGGTTCCCAGCTTGTTCGTATCTGATTCAAATGTCAATTGTTTTAGCACACATCTGCTATCTAGTTCTTAAAGACAGATGCCACAGAGGTGGTGGGGGAGGGGGGCTCTCTGTATTTTCTACTAAAAGCTACATAAGGAGCCGACAAATTTTATCAAAAAGAAGTCAAGATCTGTCAATACCTGGTGTGAGTTTTCACCGTTGCCTATACTGTGTGATTCTGGAGGTTTGTCAACCAAGCTGGGAAAAGAAAAAGGAAAAACAGTGGATGAATCCTATGAGGCGGTTTACATTTTTTAAAATGTTTGTCCTGACATTTTCAGAGGAAACATTTTTTTGCCACAGTGGAACTGTGTATGAAAGTTACCATGGTACCATTTTTACGGCTGCTGTATTTTTATTTTTTTAAGTAAAGAAACTAATAAAAGTGTGTGATTTTTTTTCCAAAGCTCACCTTTTTCCTTAAAGAATACAAGTCAAAATCTGCAGAAACATATGCTGTTCAGAGTGTTGTGCATGGGTAATCCTGGTGTGTCCTTTCCTTTGTTTGATATTAGGATTTATTTTTTTCTAAATTTGCCTACTAGTTTTCTGGCCTCTGGGGATTTCCATGTTAGTATGGTTTACTGCTGTTCTTTCTCCTACAATACCTTCTGTCCCATGTGACAGTGATGCACCTGGGACCACAGATTCAGCAAGTACTGCTTTAGAATCAATTTTATAGCAGTAGAGCTGTGATTTTAAGTAACCTTCCTTATCCAGTGGGCACTGAAGTCTACACTTACAGTTTACCAAACATCTGAGGTCTAACTGAGTGGGTATTCTGTAAGAAAACAGCTAGAGTATTTGCTAATTATAGCACGGATAAACTAGGGTGATTTGTGTGCTTTTTATGACTAGGTGTAGTTTGATGACACTTAAAGCTTTAGAAACATCTACTGCTGGCTAGACCCAGACACACCCATAGAAAACAAAAATATTGGATCAGAGTTATTTAGTTGAGGCAAGATCATAAAAAGTCCAGATATTCAAAAATGGGTGCAAGTGGGACGCAAAGTGCGATGTGCCTTCGCCCGACCCAGAGGTTGCTATATTCAGTTGGACAGTGGACCGCTATCCGACTGAATATCGGCCCCAGTCGGCACTATGCCAAGTCAATCTTGCTGCCCTGACATGGACCTGGGATGTATCCAGCATGCAGAGAACTGCGCCCCAGGACTTGATAATGCAGTGAGCCATGGCACGGTATTTTGCCGCAAAATACAAATGAGCCCACGGGGAATGCAAGGCACTAAGGGGTCATTTACATGCCCATTATGGGTTCATTTGCATGTGGAGCGGTGGCCCTTTTGCGCCCATCCTGTGAGCACCTGACACGTCATCCCTGGTGTCTAGCAACACCCCCCCCACCACCCATCCTGCATATATTATTGTATTCCCTGGTGTCTAGTGGCATCTCCCCGATCACCAGTACCATGAAAAACTGCTGCCCCTGGTACGTGGTGGCACCCCAACTTCCGATCGCCCGTCCCTGTATATGTTAATGTCTCCCCACGATCACCCAACCCGTGTAACAGCAGCTGTCCTTGGTTTCGGTGGCACCCCTACCCAATCACCTGTCCAGGTTATCAGATACACTTCCCTGGTGTCTAGCAGTACCCCCACCCAAACACCCATCCCGTATATGTTAATATTTTCCTGGTATCTAGTGGCACCCCCACCCTTGATAACCCGTCCCGTGTAACAGCCACTGTCCCTGGTGTCTAGTGGCACCACCCACTCTGCGATCACCTATCCTGCTTATCAGATACATTTCCCTGGTGTCTACAGGCAGCCGCCACTCTGTGATCACCCGCCCCAGTTATCAGATACTTTATCCTGGTGTCTAGTGGCACCTCCCTACCCGATCACCCATCCCGTTTAATATCCACTTTCTCCCTGGTGTCTAGTGGCACCCGTCCCATGTAACCCACACTGTGCCTGGTGTGTAGTGGCGACCCCGCTTTTCCCGTCCCATGTAACCTAGATTATCCCTGGTGTCCAGTGGTAATGCCCCGCCACCACCCCAAATACCAGTCAACAAAAAGACTGGTGAGCAAGGAGGTCCAGGGGCCTCCCACCCACCTTGTCTGTAACCAGACGACCATCCAAGTACCAACCCCTTTAACCAGTCATTCCAGGGACTGCAGTTAAGTCCAGTACGGCGACTGGCACAGTGCTCCTCTCACCTCCACGGCTGGCCACCGTATGAGTTGACCATGAACGTGCATACTGTACGCATGCTGACTGTCAACTTGTACATCGGCCAGTCGAGGAGGGAAGAAGAGTGCTATGCCGGTCGCCATACTGGGCTTCACTGCATGTCCCCAGAATGATTGTTTGGGGCGGGGGGTGGGTGCAGGTCTGGGTGCGGGCAAGGCAGGGCCGCTGGACCGCCAATGTTCACTGGTCTGTTTGTTGACTGCCATTCGGGGTGAGGGCAGGAATTACCACCAGACATCAGGTATAGTCTAGGTTACATGTGACGGGAGATCGAGGGGGGGCACTACACACTAGGAATAGTGTGTGTTACATGGGGAGGGTGCTCACAGGCTGGTGGGTGCCACTAGATACCAGGGAGAAAGTGGATGTTAAGAGGGACAGATGATCGGAGGGTGGGGGGGTCACTAGACACCAGAGTAGAGTATCTGATAACTGGGACGGGTGATTGGAGGGTAAGGGATACCACTGGGCACCGGGGAAAACAGTGCACTATATAGGATGGGTACTTGGGGTGGGGGGTTGGGGGCTACTGGACACCACAGAGCCATTTGACAGTCACAGGATGGATGAACGGGGGTGGGTGGCTGCAGTACAACTATTCCACCATGGTTGAGGTGAGGCACTATCTTTGTGCCCACTTAAGTCAAGGTTTTTAGAGTGAGTAAATAGTGCTACTTTGGGTGCCATTTACCACAGATGCAAACCTTTGAAACTGCCGCTGTTCCTGTATGCAAAAGGAGGACCCTCATTTGCACAGGCACAGTGTTATGTTAGCATCTAGGTGCTAACAGGTTTAGTCTACGCTACAGAGGCTTCTGAATATAGACCCACCCAAAAAAAAACGGCGCAAACCCAGATAGCACGCATAAAAAAACCATTAGTGCCAATGGTAACTTTTGAACATCTGGCCTCAGGCCCCTATCTGCATATTACTGTGCAGTATTTTACATCACTGAATCAGTGGTCCCAAACTCATCACTGCCACATAAGATAGGAAGCACTGTAGGAAAAAAGAAAAGCTATAAACCATGTTAACATGGAGACTCCCAAAGGTCATAAAATTGGGTAAATTTAGAAAAAACTAATAGCAAACAAAGGGAAGGACATGCCAGGACTACTCACACAAAACACTACACAAAGTACAGTTACTAAGAACTTACTGTAACAGTAGACCTTTGGGAGGATCTCTTGCAGCAGGCCATCATAAGGACAGGACAGTCACCAGGCGCTAAAACACACGGAAACCTTCTAGCTAGCAGTTCACCAGAGGGGGCCGCCCACATCCGACATCAGCGCCTGACGTCAGCCAATCCATTAAAGCTAGGTGGCCCCCTTCACCCTCCTCAGTTCTTCCGCCGGAGACCATAAGCAGGATGCCGGAAGGGGAGAACTGAGGAGGACCGCAAGGTATCCCAGCAGCATAGAAAAGTAAAAGCAGAAGGCTCACCCCTATGGAAGGGGAGAGAGAGAGACACAGGAGAGGGAAATAAGGGAGGGAAAGCAGGGGCCTGCTGCAAGAAATCCGCTCGAAGATGGTACAGTTACCAAAGCACTTACAGTAACAGATCTTCGAGAGAAGCTTTTGTAGCAGGCCACACCAGTAGGACTAACCCGCCAGGCGCTAGGACCACACGGAAAACTTCTAGCTAGCAGTCTACCACAGGGCACTGTCCCCCACCTATGTCAGCATAGCCTGTTTAGGAGGGTGGTCCGCCACATCACCTCGGTTCTCCTGCCAAAGACCCCGTTTGGGCAGCAGAAGGAGAACCGAGGAGGATTCCTGAGAGCCAAAAGACCGGCAGAAGGTGGTACACAGAAAAGGAACAGGGGAAGGAGGGAAGGAAAGCAGGGCCTACTGCAAGAGCTTCTCTTGAAGATCTACTGTTACAATAAGTTCTTATGCAACTGTACTATCTTACTTCGAGGAAGGTTCTTGCAACAGGCCACACTGGTGGGATTTAGTCCCAAGCAGTATCGGTTATCACCAGGATACTATCACCAAGAGGAGAACCAGACAGCAGTCAAGAGTTCACGACAGAAGGCCCTGAAGAATTGCCAGGCTGAAGTTGGCTTTACGCCTAGAAGCGATGTCCAGACTATAATGCTTGGTGAAAATGTGGACAGTACTCCAGGTGGCAGCTGCATAGATGTCAACAGCAGACATTTCTGAAGCAAGCTGTAGAGGCAGCCATACCGCTGGTGGAATCGCCATTAGCTAACCACTTAGACAAACACTGTTTGGAAACCGGAGTGCCCTCTCTCTTGGGGGCAAACAAAAGAAACTGGCTAGTTTTCCTCAACGACTTGGTGCGGTTCGTATAATACTGCAACATTCTGTGAACATCCAAAGTATGAAGCAACGCCTCCCCCTGGTTGGAATACTCAGGAAAATAAACTGGCAGGTGGAAGGATTTATTTAAAGTAAACTCAGACACCACCTTAGATAAAAACTTAGGATTAGTACGCAAAGACACCCTGTCTTTGTGAAAAACCAAATAAGGCTCTTTGCATATCAGAGGCTGTAGCTCGGAAATCCTGTGAGCAGAAGTAACAGCAACCAAAAAGAGGGCTTTCCAGGACAGAAAGTGCAGCTCGCAACTCCGGGACTGTTCAAAGGGAGGTAAAGTGAGTTTCTCCAACATAAAGTTGAGGGACCGGGTCCCAAATCGGAGGTTTCAGATGTAAGATGCCCCACAGGAATGTGTGGGACACCTCCAGTTGGGCGACAGTTTTGCCCTCAATAGAAGCATGATACGCACAGATGGCGTAAAGGTGCACATTAAGGGAGGAGTACCCCAGGCCTGAATCTGAAAGGAAAAGGAGGTATTCCAACACCGATTCACCGGGCAGGTGAAAGGATCCAAATGGTGAACGGCGGACCAAATGGAGAAGCGCTACCATTTCATAGCATAATTGGCCTTGATGGAAGGCTTCCTGGCTGCCACCAGGACATCAGTGACCCTAGAGGACACCCCGGAGTGGGCAATAGCTAGGTCCTCAGGAGCCACGCATGAAGATGCAGGGACTTGAGGTCCGAATGGACCAGGGTGCCCTGGTCCTGGGAGAGCAAGCCTGTGAACAGGGGCAAGGGCACTGGAGGTTCCACAGCTAGCTGTTGCAGCAGGGGAACCAAATCTGATGTGGCCAGAAGGGAGCTATGAGATATACCTCTGCTCCTTCCAACTGGAGCTTGAGCGGAACCCTCTGTAGGAGCGGGAAGGGAGGGAATGCGTACAGAAACCTCCCCCTGCAAGAGAGGGACAATGCATTTCACCAGAAAACTCCAGGCCTGGGATCGAGCGAGCAAAAAAGTGATAGTTTTGCATTAAGTGTGGATGCAAAGAGGTCCAACTCAGGATGGCCCCACCTGTCGAAGAGGTCTTCGACCACCGAGGTTATAAGTTCCCACTAGCGAGCCTATGACCTGGAGTGGCTGAGACAATTGGACAATACGTTTTGGACACCTGGAACATGAAGGGCCAAGAGCTCCAGATGGTGCTTGATGGCTCAGAACCAGACTCTCATCGCCTCCCGACACAGGGTGTAAGAATGACCCCCCCACACGTGTTGATGTACTACACCACACGAGTTTTTTTTTTTTTAATATCATTTTTTTTTGCCCACTCTGGCTAGGACATGGTGGCGGCATACCACCTATCAGGGGCTCCTTCTCCCCCGATCGGGGATCACTCTGCATGGCAGTGGGGCAGGATTTTTCGTGGTTGCAGAAAGTAGCTACATTGTCCCGTCCCCATGCCCCCGATGCCGGCGTACAGAACCAGAGTCCAAGTGGTAAGCCGTGGTGAGGCACAGCTCTGCCACTTGCCCAATGACGCCCTCCCGACACCGTGCCCACTCAGCTGGCACGGTGCCCAACCAACCACAGGAGAGGAGAGTTGCCAGTCGGCAACTCAATCCAGCTCCTTCCTCCCTCTGGCATCCTGGGCTTGTTCCTGAACCTGCGTTGACAGTGTAACGTGACACCACACACGTTGTCCATCTGCACCAACAGTGGACCGGGGAGAAGAGTCTGAAAGGCTTGCAGGGCATAAAGGACTGCCTGCATCTCCAGGACGTTGATGTGGAGATCCTGTTCCTCTGGTGACCAGGTACCTTGGGTCTGATGTTCGGTCAAATGAGCGCCTCAGCCCAGGCCGGATGCATCTGTTGTGAGAATCTGTTTGGGGGGGGGTCGGGAGCTGAAAGGAGGCTTCCCGAAGGTTGGCTGGGTCTAGCCACCATGACAGTCCTCCAGACTGGGTCAGAGACTATGACCAACTGGTTGAGGTCATCGGTACTCTGATCCCACTGGAACCTCAAAGGTCCACTGAGGGACCCGCATTTGCAACCAGGCCAAGGGAACTGTGGCGACTACCGCCGCCATGTGGCCCAGAAGACGGAGGAAGACTTTGGCTGGGACCTGCCGACTGGAGGAAACCAGCTGGGCCTGCGCCATCAGTCGCTCCGCTCTGTTCTTGAGCAGAAAGGCTTTGCGCTGATTGGTGTCCAGGACCGCTCCAATGTACTGCAGGCGCTGGCAAGGAGAGAGGCAGGACTTCCGTAGATATATGGTGATTCCCAAGGCCTGGAAAAGACTGAAGGTTGATTCCAGGGTCTGAACAAATGCTCCCTGGAGGGGGCTGCAAGCAGCCAGTCGCCCAGATGGGGAAGACATAGAAGCCCTGTCTCCTCAATGTGGCAGCCACCACTGACAAGCATTTGGTAAATACCTGGGGGGCAGAGGAAAGGCCAAAATGAAGGGCCCGAAACTGATAGTGGGCTCCCTGAAAGTGAAAGCGGAGGAAGCGACGATGGGCAGGAAAGACCCGGATATGCAGATAAGCATCCTACATGTCCAGAGAACAGAGCCAGTCCCCCTGGCGCAACAGGGGTTGCAGTCCCTCATGAGTGACCATCCTGAAGCGCTTGTACTCGATGTACAGATTCAGCTAGCTCAAGGTGAAGATGGGCCGAAGATCCACTTTCTATTTGAGGACGAGGAAGAAAAGGGAGTAAAATCCCATTCCCCACTGATCCTGAGGGATGGGCTCTATGGCTCTTTTTTGAAGAACAGCCCGAATTTCCTCCCAAACCAGAGACGGGTGTGCTGGAAGGTTAAAAAAGTGGACAGGAGGATTATCGGGTAGCCACTCTAGGAATTCCAGACTGCGACCGTGAGATATGATTTGGAGCACCCAGTTGTCTGTGGTCACTTGTCTCCACCCGTCGAGGTGGAGGGAGAACCGACCCCCAACCGCTTCCCTTGGATACTCGGTAGGAGGGGAGGAGTTGGGTAAGGAGTCAGGAGGTAGGGGTGGGTGCGGGCAGCGGGGCCATGGCAGCTCTGCCGGCTCTTGACAGTGGCAGCAGCATCAGGGGCTGCTGTGGCTTTGCACTTCTGCTGATCCTTGGCAGGCTGGCCAAGAGTTTGTTTCCAAGAGAGGGCAGACAAAAGGACTGACGTTGGCTTGCTCTGGGCTGGGTGTGACAGATCGAATGGACCAACTTGAGGGCCCACCCAGACTACTGTAGGGTAGAAATGATGTCCTGGACATCACCCCCAAAAAGGACTGCCCCTTGAAAGGGAACATCCAAAATACTAGCCTGCACGTCCGAGGCAAAACCGGACACACAGAGCCAGGAATGACGCCGGAGGCAGACCACAGCAGCTGCCCTACACCACAGGCGTTGACAGTGTCATAAGCCGCTCAGAGGACACGACTGCCAATGTCAGAGCCTGACTTCAAAAGCTGGGCAAGCTGCGTCTTAGTGGTATCTTCAGGCAATGTCTGAACAAAATCCCTGGCTTGGTTCCACAGAACATTTTGATATTGGACCATATAGTTGAGGGCACTAGTAACCAAAGTAGTAGAGGCAAAGACATGCTTACTGATGTGATCTAGCTGCCTGGATTCCCGGTCAGGGGTGAGTGCTGAGGTGCTTGAGCTTCTTAGTATGATTGTGCACCGCATTAATCACCACAGAGTCCGCCTTAGGGTGGCTGCCCAAAAAGGGCTTGCCATCTGGGGCATGGTACAGGCGAGTCACCTTTTTAGGCAGAGGCGGGGTAGTAGAAGGGTGGGCCCAGGCTGCCTTGGTGATATTTTCATAGGAGTCAATCATAGGGGTACCACCAAAGGAAGGACATCCCATTGCCTAAGGTAGATAGCCAAGCGGTGTCTTTCTGGGTCCTGTTCCTCAGTCTCTAAGCCCATTATAGACTGGATGTAATGCATAACATCCATGGGTCATCCGGGGCGGGCGCTTAGGCACCACCTTAGCCCGGTCCTCCTCCTCCGAGGATTTATCCTGAGAGGAGGAAGACCCCAAAGATTCAGTCATCCTCTGCAGTACTGCTGTCTAGGATTGGCATTAGAAGCCGGTGATCCTCCCTTCATGAGCCTGAACCAATGTCAGGTCGCACCCAGGAAGACCCCCACATGCGGGGTTCGCTGGGACAAGCCCGGTCAGGATGCTGAGGGTCCTGCAGAGGGCAGTGGGGGTATGCCAGAGGTGGGCCCTGAGGAACGGGGGTCTGCTTTTGCATAAAAGACCACCACGCTGAAAAGAGGGTGCTGTAAACCACCTGGGGTGCTATGTTATACACCGGCAGGACTGAAGAGACAGTGGGTTGGTAAACATAGACTAAGGAGCCAATGAAGGGTACCTCGGTGCTGGGTCACCTGGCGCCGGACAGCGATCTGGTGACGGGCCAACGGGCATCTGCGACGATGGTAACAAACCCAAAGGCTGGGGTTTTGGCAGTACTGGTGCCGGCCTACAGACGAAGCCAGTACCTGAGGGGATGGAGACCTTCGAGAAGGAGGCAGAGGCAACGCTGGTGAGGAGGAAACGGTGGTGGCCTGCTGCGGGTGCAGCCTAGCTGGACTGGCGTCAGCCCCCCCCCCCCCGAGATGGGAGCCGATGAAGGCAGCGCCAGGGCTGGGAGGAGGGGGAGAGACATAACCGCAGAGCTGCCGCCCGAAAGACCAATACTGGCCGAGCCACCTGGCTGAAAGACCGTGGAGGATAAGGGCCTGAGTATCAGGGGCTGGGCAGGAGAAGTCCCCTGCCCCGAAGAGCCGCCGCCCAAGATGGAGAAGAGGGTGGGCGGTTGAGTCACCAGGAGCATGGAGGAAGAGAGGGCTGGTGGGGCTGGAGGAGCCCCCCCCACGAAAGGAAGGCCCCGTTGTTGTCGATTTGTGGGGTGACCACGACTGAGAAGCTGACTGGACCCGTTCCCAGTGCTTGTCCTGGTGTTTGTGCTTCCCAGATTGGTCTTTGTGAGAAGAGGAGGCCCCACAGGATTGGGCCGGCAAGGATGAAGAACTCCTGGCCTGCAGCTCCTTTTCCATGGCGACCAACTTCTGCTTTAAGAGGTGGCTCTCCAGAGTTTTTAAACATCGTCTCTGAGTGGCCTGGTTAAATTTCTGGCAGAAGTGGCAAGCTTCAGTGTCATGGCTGGGGCCTAGGCAGATCAGACAAATCAGACACACAGAGTGGCCATCCTTTCAGGAATCTGTTTGCCGCAGGCATACTTTATGGAGTGGTCAGAAGATGAGGCTGGTGGAGAAGACAAACTCATCGAAAAAACACAGAAAATTTGATGTTTTACACTTAGAAGAAATGACAAAAAAACAGTGTGGTAAGCGTGGGAAATGGCAGTCAACTGTAGCTGAGGTGTCCACTAAGGTCTGA
Source organism: Neoceratodus forsteri (assembly GCA_016271365.2). Taxonomy (NCBI): domain Eukaryota; kingdom Metazoa; phylum Chordata; order Ceratodontiformes; family Ceratodontidae; genus Neoceratodus; species Neoceratodus forsteri. The sequence continues at coordinate 1,548,804,445 of CM028131.1, read as the reverse complement.
TGTGCGCGAGTTGATGGCAGGAAAAGAACTAGGGTGGTGTGGGGGGACCGCTCTCCTATACAGACCATGCTGACATCAGTTGACCGACGTTGGCGGGCGCAGTCGCTTTGCGCAGACTGCTAGCTAGATGTTTTCCGTGTGGTTCTAGCACCTGGCAACTTAGTCCTACCTGTGTGGCCTGCTGCAAGAGCCTTCCTTGAAGTAAGATCTACTGTTACGGTAAGTTGTTACATAACTGTTCTGTCTTACTTCAAGGGTACCTCTTGCAGCAGGCCATCACCAGCAGGACTGAGTCCCAAGCAGTTTTGACAGTATAGACAGATAGTCTGGTATGTAGGCCAAAAGAATAAACAGCCTATGAAAGGAAGCCTTGGAGGACAGCTAGGCCGAAGTTGGCCCTATGCCTAGAGACCATGTCCAAACTGTAATGCTTGGTAAAAGTGTGGAGAGAGCTGCTGACATTTGTACTGCTGCCACCTGGAGCAGACAAATTACGGAAGCAGGCCAGTGATGCGGCCATACCTCCTGAGGAATGGCATTTAACCCCTCTAGGAAGTTCCTTGCCATACTTCTGGTAAAAACAGACAATGAAATTGGCTAACCATTTAGACAAACACTGGACACTGGGGCAACCTCTTTCCCAGGCGTGAATGAAAAACAACCGACTGGACTTCCGGGAGTCCTTAGTCCGGTGTGTACAGTACCTCAGAATTCTATGCACATCCAAGGTATGGAGCAATGCCTCCATTTGACTGGAATGCTCCAGATAATAAACAGGCAGGTGGATGGATTGATTCAAAGTTAACTCCCGACACCACTTTAGGAAGAAACTTGGAATTTGTATGCAGACACAATGTCTTTGTGAAAAACTAAATAAAGCTTGTGACAGGGTTGAATAAGACCCTGCCCCATTTGTTATGCAGAGTTAAATGCAAGGATCTGTTCTAGCCTCTCCTTTTCTGTCTCGTGTCTGGCTGCACAACCAAATGTCCTCGTGAGACCTAGGAACTGATCACTCTGACAGTCCTGCTATTCTTCATCTCTTGCTATCTCTCTACCTTCACTTGCTGTTTCTGTCTTTTCTCCCTTTGCAGATCTGCGGTTATAAAACTATGTGAATCTGTGTGTGAAACTCTTAAGTGATACTGGGATCCCTTGGTTTGAAAATGTATATAGTTACACTGTTAAAATGATTGCAAAAAGCTATTTGGAATTTAGGCGGTTAACCTGGGAAGCAGTTTGAGCTCCTTTCAGGCTTGTCTGCAAACTCTTCTGCAGAGTTGTCAGCAGGAGGCCACCTTGAGGCACCGCTCTATTTGCAAGTCTGCTCTGCAAAGAAACTGACAAGAACATTTTCTGAGAAACAGGACGTTCTCTTAACGAGTTTCCAGGCAAAGGCTTATAAAAAAGAACAGTAATAGGTTTGCTACAAAGTGAGAGACAGACACTGAAACTTGGAATTAGAGAAACCCTCGGATGAAGGACTTTGTTTTCTCCTTTTGTACTGCCTTTGTAAACAGTTACACTAAACAATTTAGATTTTTTATTTTAGTTATTGGTAATAATAAAAGGTTACCTGTGAATTTTCCAACTACTCCTAGTCTTCCTGTTCTTCCTGACCTGTGCCTCGACAACGAGGCTCCTTACACATGAGGGCCGGAAGCTCAGAAGTAATGGCAACTAATAATAATGCTTTCCATGACAGAAAGCAAAACTCGCAAGCCGCAGCTGGTTCAAAGGGAGGTAGTGTAAGCTTTTCCAACTCAAAATTAAGGTCCTAAGGCGGGACAGGCACCCTGATTGGGGGTTTCAAATGCAGAATGCCCTGCAAGAATGTGAGGGACACATCGAGCTGGGCCGCTGAGTGCCCATCGACAGGTGCATGATATGCAGAGATGGCAGAGAGACTGATCTTAATAGAGGAGTACTACAAACCAGAGTCTGAGAGGGACAGAAGGTACTCCAGGACCTGATCCACTGGACAGGTGAAAATATGTAAATGGTGCGATGCAGCCCAAAAAGCGAAGCGCTTCCATTTCATAGAGTAAGTGGCCCTGGTAGAGGGCTTCCTGGATGCCACTAACACATCCGCTACTCTGGGGGTGACCCCAGATCTGGTGCTGGCCATATCCTCAGGAGCCATGCATGGAGATGAAGAGACTTGAGGTCTGGATGGACCAGGGTGCCTTATTCCTGGGACAGCAAGCCTGTGCATAGGGGCAAGGACAGCGAAGGTTCCACTGCCAGTTGCTGCAGCAAAAGGAACCAGATTTAATGAGGCCAGAAGGGGGCGATGAGAATCATTGTATCCCCCTCCATCAGGAGTTTAATCAGAACTCACTGAAGGAGCAGGGAGGCATATAAAAACCTCCCTGTCCAAGAGAGGGACAATGGGTTTCTCGCCAGAAAACTCTAGGCCCTGGATCTAGAGAGCATAAAAGCAGCAGTTTGGCGTTGTGTGGGGACGCAAAAAGGTCCAATCGGGCCGACCCCATCTGTTGAAGAGGTCTTCTACCACTGAGGTCAGAAGTTGACACTCGTGGGCTCTGAACCATGAGTGGCTTAGGCTGACCACCAGGATGTTTTGGTCACCAGGAACATGGACAGCAGAGTGTTGCAGGCTGTGCTCGATGGCCCAATACCAGACTCTCACTGCTTCCCTGCACAGGGGATAGGAATGAGTCACCCCCCCCCCTTTATGTAATAAACTACACACACGTTGTCCTTCAGAACCAAGAGTGGAGCTGGGGAAAGCTGTGTCTGAAAGGCCTGCAGGGCATTCAGAACTGCTCACATCTCCAGGACACTTATGTGGAGATCCCTCTCTATCTCAGACCATGACCTTCAAGTTTGGTGGATCCCCATGTGGACTCTGCAACCGAGGCTGGGAAGAGGAATACAAAAAGCAACTCCCCAAAACAGGCTGCCGGGCTCCAGCCACAACAGCAACTTCTTCACTGGTTCCAACACCAACACTGGGTGATCTAGGGCATACATGGGTTGGTCCCACTGTACCTGCAGCGTCCATTTAGGGATTCGCATATGCAGCTTGGCACGGGGAACTGTGGTAATGGCTGCAGCCATGAGGCCTAAATGCCTCAGAAAGACCCTTGCCAGTATAGGATGGTTGGAGTAAAGAAGACAGGCCTTGTCCATCAGACACACTGCTCTGTCTGGGGGTAAGGCAGTCTTCCTCTGGGTGGTGTGCTGCACTGCCCCACATACAGGAGGCACTGGCAAGGGGTCAAGAAAGACTTTGGTAGGTTGATAGTAATGCCCAAAGTTTGCAACAGGCTGTAGGTGTGAGAAACAGTTTGAAGGAGACAGTCCCTGGATGGGGCAACTAGCAGCCAATCATCCAGGTATGGAAAGACGTAAAATCCCTGCTGTCTCAAGGCAGCTGCCACCGCTGCCAGGCTTCTGGTGAAGACCCTGGGGGCTGAGGATAAACCAAAGGGCAGAGCTCTGAAGTTGTAGTGTGCTCCCTGGAAGTGAAAATGGAGGAAGCGCTGGTGGGAGGCAAAAACCTTGATAAGCAGGTAGGCATCCTGCATATCCAGGGAACAAAGCCAGTCCCCCTGAAGGATGGCCATCTTGAACCATTTGTATTCCATAAACAGGTTCATCAGGCTTAGGTCCAGGATGGGCAGAGGGTCTCCCGCCTGCTTGGGGATCAGGAAGAAGTGGGAGAAGAACCCCCTGCCTTGCAGGACACAGCGGGATCGGTTCTATGGCCTTTTTCGAAGTAAGGCCTGAATTTCCTCCCACATGAGAGGGGTATGGTAAGGAGGATATGAGAATTGCCCTGAGGGTTTTCTGGAAGCCACTCTAAGAACTCGAGAATGTGGCAATGCTCAATGAGCTACAAAGTACAGTTACATAAGAACATAACGTAACAGTAGATCTTTGAGACATAGATACACAGACAGTGTCGGCAGATAAGGGTCTATGGCCCACACAATCTGCCCATTTGAGCTTGTAAGTTCAGTTTGTTTTCCTAGAAGTCTGTTTCCCCTTACCCCCGACCTCTAGAATTCCTTTATGTCTATCCCACGCATTCTTAAATCCCGTGATTGTTTCTGCCCCCACCACTTCCTCTGGCAGGGTGTTCCACTTGTCCACCACCCGTTCTGTGAAGAAATTCTTTCTCATGTTTCCTCTGAATCGTCCTCCCTCCAACTTCATCCCATGCCCTCTAGTCCTGGAACATCTCTTTCGCTTAAAAATAGTGTTTTCCTGCACCCTGTTCCTCCTGTAAGATACTTGTATGTCTCTATCATATCCCTCTCTCCTCCTCTCCTCCAGGAGTACATGTTCAGTTCCTTCAACCTGTCTTCATAGGACTTGTGATGCAATCCAAGCACCATCTTTGTTGCCCTCCTCTGAACCTTCTCTACCCTGTCTATGTCCTTACGTAGGTATGGTCTCCAGAATTGTACACTGTACTCCAGTTGGGGCCTCACTAGTGGTCTTGTATAGCGGAATTATGACCTCCCTTTTCCTGCTGGTGATGCCCCTGCCTATACATCCCAGCATCCTATTTGCTTTACCTGCTGCCTTGTCACACTGTTTCCCTACCTTGAGGTCATCAGAGATGACAACCCCAAGATCCCTTTCCTGCTTGGTGCATGCTATATCCTCACCCCCAACTGATATATTGTGCCAGGGTTTTTGTGCCCCATATGCATTATCTTGCACTTCTTTGCATTTAATTTCAACTGCCAAACCCCTGACCATTCTTCAAGTTTCTGCAGGTCGCTTCTCATTCTGTCTACACCCTCTGGTGTGTCTACTCTGTTACAGAGCTTTATGTCATCAGCGAACAGTGAAATTCTGCCTTCTAGATCCTCGTAATGTCACTGATGAAGATTTGAATAGGACCGGTCTCAGCACTGATCCTGTGGTACCCCACTGGTCACTCTTCCCTCTGTGGAGTGACAGCCATTTACCACCACCCTGTGTCCTGCCACCCAGCCAGTTACCTACCCACCACACTACTGTCCTGCCCACACCCATATTCCCCAGTTTGTGTAATAGTCTTCTATGTGGCACAGTGTCAAAGGCCTTGCTGAAGTCCAGATAGGCCATGTCCACTGCCCTCCCCTGATCCACCTCCCTAGTCACCCAGTCAAAAAATTCAACGAGGTTGGTCTAACATGACCTCCCCCTGGTGAAACCATGCTGCCTTGGGTCCTGTAGTCCATTGACAACCAGATGTTCCACCAATCTCTCCTTCAGTAGTGCTTCCATGATCTTCCCCACTACCGAGGTAAGGCTGACTGGTCTGTAGTTCCCTGCTTCCTCTTTGTTCCCACTTTTGTATAAGGGGACTACATCTGCTGTCCTCCAGTCTTTGGGTACCTCCCCTGTTTCCAGTGATTGCTAAACAGGATAGCCAGAGGTTCAGCCACCACCTCTCTTAGTTCTTTAAGGACCCTGGGGTGCACCCCATCTGGCCCCATTGCTTTATCAACTTTTTATTACTTCCAGTTCCTTCAGGACCCTTTCTCGTGTAAAGGGACTTGTGTCCATTTCTGCACCATTCTCACCCCTTGTACTCCCTTCAGACCCATTACCCCCTCTTCCTCAGTAAAGACTGAGCAGAAATACCTGTTCAGTATGTCAGCTTTACTGTTGTCATCCTCCATGCGGCTCCCATCCTCCCCCTTCAGTCTCACTATCCCTCCCTTTGTCTTTCTTTTTTCACTTATGTACCTGTAAAAGGTTTTGTCCCCTTTACCCACTGATTTTGCAATGTGTTCTTCTGTCTGAGCTTTGGCTTCCCTTACTGACCTCCCTGCCTCCCTTTGCTTCTCCTGGTACTTCTCCCTATCCCCTTCTGCCTGTGTCTTTTTGTATTGCCTGAATGCAATCTTTTTGGCTTTCACTTTCTTTGATACCTCTTTGGAAAACCATAATGGTCTCCTCTTCCTTTTCCTCTTGCTAACCTGCTTAATGCATAATTCTGTTGTTCTTGTAATCCCCATTTTAAATACTGCCCACTGTTCCTCAACCCGATTCCTGTCCCATTCCCCTTAATGCCTCTTTCAAGAGACGAGCTCTTGCAGCAGGCTATAACATTCAGGACTATGCAGCAGGCACTAGGACCATCTGGAAAAACTTCTCAGCCAGCAGTATACAGCAGGGACCACCCTCGACACCGGCCCCGCCCCGACATTGGCCCTGGTACAGAAGGGGGCGGACCCAGCTCCACCTCAGTTCTCCCACCAAGGCCCACAAACAAGCGCTGACAAGAGAAGGAGATGAAGCACATAGAGGAGATGTAAATGAAGATGGATCTGCACACCTCAAGGAGGAAGGTGGGTGGGAAAGTTAACACCTGCTGCAAGAGCTCCTCTCAAAGATCTACTGTTACAGTAAGTTCTTGCGTAACTGTACTATCTTACTTCGAGTGGGAGCTCTTGCATCAGGCTTTAACATTCAGGACTGAATACTAAGCAGTCCATGCCAAAGAGGTAGATGACCCTGGGAGGTGGAATATGCCGACTCCAGAGGCCTCAAGACAGAAGACCTTGCAAAACAGGCAGGCCGAAGCCGGCTTGGCATCTGGAGACGATATCCAAGCCGTAATGCTTGACAAAAGTGTGCACTGAGTTCCAGGTAGCGTCCGCACACGTCCCTGATAGAAACATTTCTCAGGGAGGCGAATGAAGCAGACACTTCTCTGGTGGAGTGATCCCTAACCGTGCCCAGCAGGGGCTTTATTGTGTTTTTCATAGCAGAAGGAAATGCAGTGGACTAACCACTTCGATATAGTCTGCTTGGTCACCGGTTTGCCCAAGCATTGTGGTGCAAAGGCCACAAAAAGTTGCTCCGATTGTGCGTAGCCGTCCGCTTGAGGCAATACCTCAAAGTCCTGTGGACATCCAGTGTGTGAAGGAGAGCCTCCCCTCTATTGGATGGGGAAGGAAAATAAACTGAAAGGTCAACCGACTGGTTAAGGGTCAACTCATAGCCCACTTTCGGAAGAAACTTAGGATTTGTTCTAAGGGAAACCCTTTCTCTGTGGAAAATCAAATATGGCTCTTTACACATCAGAGCCTGAAGCTCGGAAACTCTTTGAGCTGAGGTAATAGGCACCAAAAAACAAACCTTCCAAGAAAGAAAACGCAGCTCACAATCTGCTGCCGGTTCAAAGGGAGGGAGGGTGAGCTTCTCCAACACAAAAAGGAGATCCCAGGGTGGGATAGGGTCCCGAATGGGAGGTCTCTTATGCAAAATTCCTCTTAAAAAGGTGCAGGCGACATCCAACTGTGCCAACGCCTTATCTTCAATGAGAGAACGATAGGCGGAGACAGCCCACATATGCACCTTGATAGAGGAGTAACTCAGGCCATTCTGATACAAGGAGAGAAGATACTGCAACGCTGAGTTTACTGGACAAGCGATGGGGTCCAAATGCTGTGACGAGGCCCATAGACAAAAATGCTTCCACTTCATGGCATAGGCGAAGCGGGTGGAGGGCTTTCTCGCCGAAACTAGGACTGACGCCACTTCCGGGGAAACGCTGTATCCGTGTTGAGCTACGTCTGAAGGATCCAAGCATGTAGGTGTAAGGACCGAAGGTCCGGATGGACCAGCGACCCCTGTTCCTGGGACAGCAACTGCGAGCATATGGGCAGCGGAATTGGAGGCTCCGTGGATAACCGCTGCAGGAGTGGGAACCAGATCTGCCGAGGCCATCTGGGGGCTACGAGAATCATTCGGGCCCCTTCTGCCTGTAACTTTAGCAGGACTCTCTGAATGAGAGGGAAGGGAGGGAAGGCATAGAGAAACCTTCCTGCCCAGCAAAGGGATGACGCGTCTGGCCAGAAAACTCCAGGCGCGTGCTCTCACGGGCAAAACATTGGCAGTTTGGCGTTGCGTGGTAATGCAAAGAGGTCCAGCTCTGGATGACCCCACTTGTCGAACAGCTGATCTGCCAAGGACTGTAGCAGCTCCCACTCATGCGCTCTGGATCGAGACCAGCTTAGGCTGTTGGCCTGATCGTTGAGGACGCCTGGAACATGCACTGCGGACAGCAGAATGTGCCACTCCAGTGCCCAGTACCAGACTCTCATCGCCTCCCTGCAAAGGGGATACAAATGGGTACCCCCCGCTTGCTGATGTAGAAGACGACCGCCATATTGTCTGTTTGAACCAGAAGAGAGCCTGGCACCAGGTCCTCTTGAAAGGCCTGTAAGGCATAGAGAACTGCTCGCATCTCCAGTACATTGATGTGAAGGGATCGCTCCTTGGGGTGACCAAACCCCTTGCGTTTGATGAGCACCCAGGTGCTCCCTCCCACCCCAGGTATGATGCATCTGTCGTAAGTCTCTGATCTGGTGGCTCCGGATGAAAGCTGACCCCCTTCACCAAGTTCTGGGGGTACATCCACCAAAGCAAAGTTCTCCTGACTGGCTCGGTGATCCTGACCATGTAGTCTAGATCATCGTAGCCTTGGTCCCACTGTACTCTGAGCATCCATTGTGGGATCCGCATGTGGAGGCGGGCCAAGGGAGTGACAGGAATAGCCGCCGCCATGTGCCCCAGTAGCCTGAGGAAGTTCCGTGCTGGAACTTGAGGAATTATTGAGATCCCTTCAGCAATCTCTCGCAGGCGATCGCCCCGTCCTGGGGGAGGAAGGCCATGCCCTGGATAGAATCCAGGACCGCTCCAATGAAGAAGAGCTTTTGACTGGGCTCTGGGGACGATTTTTGTAGATTCAGGGTGATCCCCAGCTCTCGGAATAGAGTACAGGTGTCTCAGAGGGCGTGAAGTAGGCCTGCCCTTGACAGGGCTGTAAGTAGCCAATCGTCTAGGTATGGCAAAACATAGTGTCCCATGCGCCTGAGAGCCACAGCCACCACTGCCAAGCATTTTGTAAAGACTCACAGAGCAGAAGAGAGGCTGAACGGAAGAACTCTAAACTGGTAGTGCTCCCCCCTTGGAAGTGGAACCACAGAAACTTCCTGAGGGGAGGGAAGACCCCGATATGCATGTATGCATCTTGCATGTCTAGGGAGCAGAGCCAGTCTCCTTGGTGCAGCAGAGGAAGTAGACCTGGGAGAGCCACCAACCTGAACCTTTTGCACTCTAAAGAGATTGAGAGAGCTGAGGTCCAGAATGGGTCGAAGATCCTGGGTCTTTTTTGGGACCATGAAGAAGTGGGAGTAAAACCCCTTTCCCCGCTGATGAAAGGGGACTATCTCTATTGCCCTTTTCTGCCAGAGTGTCTGAATCTCTCCTATTAGTGGGATGTGAGAAGGAGGATAACGGGAGTACTCTGGCAGAGTATTTGGGGTAAACTCCGTGAACTCCAGCGTGTGTCCGCTCCTGATGATATCTAGGACCTATTGGTCCGCAGTAATCGACTTCCACCCTTCGAGATGAAGGGAGAAGTGGCCCCTGACCATCTCCCCTGGGTCTTCCTGTGGAGGGGGGGTGGAAGAGAGTCTTTGGACTGAGCCGGGTGTAGGCAGAGAGGCCTGGGAGGACTTGGGCCCATGGGTAGGAGCGCCTCCGGGCTGCTGGTTACCGGATCTCCTACGGAAGCCACCTCTCTGCCACTGCTGATTACCACAGGCATGACTCTGGTCACCTGAAGGCTTAAGAAATGGCCGCTTATGTTACCTTCGCTGGTCGCCGCGGTATATCTGATGGACCGACCAGATAGACTTACCAGACTCTTGGAGACGAGAAATCAAAGCTTCTGTCTCCTGCCCAAATAGCACAGTACCCTGGAAGGGTAAATACTTGATACCGGCCTGCAGATCCTGGTGAAAGCCTGAGACTCTCAACCAGGTGTGGCGCCGTAGGCACACCCCAGAAGCGGCTGCCCTGGCTGCCGTATCTGCAGTGTAATACGAGGCTCTCAGGACATGGAAGCCTACGTCTGAGCCTGATTTCACGATGTCCAGAAGCTCTGTCTTCTGATCAGAATCTGGCATGGCCTTCAAAAGCTCTTGTCCTCTCTCCCATAGCGCATTCTGGTACTGGACCATATGCATCAGGAAGCTGAGGGACCGTATGGAACAGGTGGAGGCAGAATAAACCTTCTTGCCCATCTGGTCCAAATAGTGAGACTCCGGGTTGGGGGGCTGTGAGTCAAGGTATTTCAGTAGCCTGGATTTATCATGGGCAGCCATGATCACTGAGGAGTCCGCCTGAGGGTGTTCCGACAGGAAAGCTTCTGCCCTCGGGCCTTTGTACAACCGATCAGACTTCTTAGGAACAGCCGGGATGGAAGCTGGATGTTTCCAGGTAGTCCGCGTGAGGTCCTGGAAAATATCCACTAAAGGAGGGACCACCAGTGGTTTCAGCTCCTTCTGCCTCAGGTACTTTGCCAGTCTCCGGCTTTCCGGATCCAGGTCCTCCGTCTCCCACTTGTTGGAGGCCTGGATATGCCTCATGACGTCCATGAAGGCTGGATTGTCTGGAGGCGAGCAAGGCTGGTCCTTCTCTCCCAGGGACCACTGCAAGCTGAGAGAGGAAGATGACGAAGGTGAAGATGAGGGACAGCGGCTATAAGATCTAGAATAGTCTGACCTCTCCTTATGACCAGACTCCCTCTGTCGTCGGTAACTGAGGGACCGACATCGGTCCGAAGACAGACTCCGGTCCCGGGACCGGCAATGGAAACGGAGCAGAGACTGACGTCGAGAGCGCTCCTGTCTAGAAGACCGAGAAGGGCTCCGAAAACGTGACCTAGACCAACGACGGTCACCAGAGTCCTTGGAGTGTCGTCGGTAGTCCCCAGACCGGGTGCGGGAACGAGCCCTAGTAGGAGGTGTAGGCGGTCGCTCCAGGGACTTCTGCGGGGAAGGCTCACCTTCCGCTGTGGTTTGCCCACTGGGTCCAGAACGTGTCTGGGCCGGTGACGGGGGTCCGCTCTGGACCTGCCCCCACCAAAAGAAAACAGCTCCTGCAGCTCATCCTTTGTAAAAGTTTGGCTGCTCGTCCCGAAGGAGTATCCGGACGCCGGTCCGCTGAAGGACAGCCCTCCTGGGGGCCCGGGTGGGGGTGGGGGGACTTGGGCGACGGGGATGTCTGCTCTTCCACGGCCAATCCCTCACCCTCTGCCCCTTCAACCGGTGTCAGTGGTGGTACCGACAATGGGGCTCCTAAGGCACGCCTTTAGCAGGCGGCGCCAGTGTCTTGGGAGGTGGGGCCGCAGCTTCCGCCTCAAAGGGCTTGGTGGTAACCCTTAGCAGGGTTACCTTCAGCTTGACCGGCTTCTCCCCCGAAGGGCCGGCCTTGGCCTGCGACTATTTCGGATGGTCTCCTGATCCCGAAGGGCAAGCCTTCTTGGGAGGGGGGCCGTGAGTGAGACCGGGATCGGTGCCGGGACAGATTACAGTCTTTCCTGTGATGCTTCCTTTCTTTGCGCTTCCCCTCGGACTGCAGATCCATCTTCTGCTCCAGAAGAAAAGCCTTCAGACGACAGATGCGGGACCGGCTAGTAAATGCCTGGCAGGCGGAGCAAGCCGAGGTTTCGTGGTCCGACCCGAGGCAAAAAAAATGCAACTTCGATGGCTGTCCTTGGCCGGGATCTGCTTCCCACACTCTTGTTCTGATGGTGTTCAGGCGAGGCAGACGACGGTGAAGACATCCGTTGAAAAACTTCAAAAAACGTCGGAAACGGTCTGACATCGGTAAACTAGAAAAAATCGTTGAAAATGGTAAGAAAAAGCAGGTTTTTAGGAAAAATCTTGCTGTTCCTGGCAAGCTGATTGTAGATCTTCTCTCTTCACGTGCAGGATGCAGTGGACAAAGAACTGAGGTGGAGCTGGGTCCGCCCCTTTTGCACCAGGGCCGACGTCAGGGGCAGTCCCTGCTGTATACTGCTGGCTGAGAAGTTTTTCCAGATGGTCCTAGTGTCTGTGGCATAGTCCTGAATGTTATAGCCTACTGCAAGAGCTCTCACGCGAAGTAAGATCACCCAGTTGTCTGTGGTGATCTCCTTCCACCTGTCCAGGTGCAGGGAGAAGCGAATCCCAGAGACCCCAGACTGCCTCCTGTGGAGCAACTGGGGTGGGGGTGGGAGAGAGAGAAGAGGGATTTGGCAAGGAGTCAGAAGGTGGGAGCAGCCACTGCTGGGGCTGCTGCTGCACACCTGTAGGACAGCGGGTGGTGGCGGAGGAGGGGGCGAGGAGAACTGACCCCACTTTGCGTTTGCCCTGGGTTTTGGGAGGGGGACGGCCTGTCTATGGGAGGAGTGACAAAAAGGAGCCAGCTGCCCTGACCTCGGCTGGGTATGTTATATAAAATAGACGGATTTGAGAGCCTGGGTCTTCAGTTCAGAGATGATATCCTGGACATCTCCCCAAAAAAGCTTGAAACCCCTGAAGGGTGCATCCAATATGTTAGACTGGACATCCTGCGGGAAACCAGAGACTCGAAGCCAGGAGTAGAGTGTCACAAATGCTGAAGGCCTCTGCCTGGCCCAAGGCATTTACCACATCACAGACAGCCCTGAGGACATGGGTACCAACATCTGATCATGTTTTGAGGGCCTGTAGGGACTGCTACCTGGAGGGGTCATCCAGCATGGCTAGGACAGCCTCCCTAGCCTGGTCCCTAGCAGGTTCTGGTATTGTACCATATGGACCAAATAACTGAAAGTCAGACTGGCAGAAGTGAAGGTACGCTTGCTCATCTGGTCCAGCTGGCGAGACTCCCTGTCTGGGGGAAGGGAGCTTAGGTGCTTCAGTCTCTTGGTGCAGTTGTGCGCTGCATTGATAATGACTGAATCGGCCTTGGGCTGCTCGCCAAAGTATAGCTTGCCAGCCAGGGCATGGCACAGCCTGTCAGCCTTTTTGGATGCTGCCGGGACTGTATAGGCGCTGTTCCAAGCAACGCGGGTAACAGCCTCATAGAAGTCGATGATGAGGGGAACCACCAGAGGAGGGGCATTGGTCTGACATTTGTAGACTGCCAGCTGATGCCCCTCTGGATCCTGCTGTTCTGTCTCCCACCATATAGTGGCCTGAAGGTGCCTCATGATGATCATAAACGTAGGCTAGTCCAGGGGAGATTTGGGGATGCTGCTTGGTTGCCTCTTCCCCTTCAGAAGATTCTGGGTCCAAGGAGGAAGACTCACTGCTGAAACTCTGCTCAGCATCATTGTCCCTGCTGTCCTTGGATGACAATCAAGAGTGTCTGGCTGACCCAGCGTCAGGCCTATCTCTGGGTGTGCGAAGAGCACTAGAGCCTGGCCGAACAGGGACCGAGGAAATGGGTCCCAAGGGAAGGCCTTCAGGGGTGGCCGGGGCCGGTGCCCTCGGGGCCAAGACTTGTGCCTGCATAAAGGCCACAGGGCTGAAATCAGACTGTCATAATTAAAAGGAGTCAGTGTCAGTTCCCCAGGTATTGGGCAAGTGGGAACTGGTGATAGTACCAAAGGAGCCGGGTATGGGCAGCCTGGAGCAGGCCCCACCAGCACAAGGTAGGGGTATACGGGTGCCGGACCAGGGGAAGCCGGCATAGGGTGCCTAAGCTGAGATCCTGTGGGTGCAGAATGCGGCAGGACAGGTGCCAGACCCACTGGAGTGGGTGGTTGAAGGGTGGGCCATGAGCCCACAGGTGCTGGCTGAGGGGACAGGGCAGGAGGAGTCCATGAGAGCCGACTGTGGGGAGACAGGTGCTGAGTGGACAGCGACCCCCTCCCCCTGGTGAAGGCTGAGGATAAACCGGGCCTGGGAAGTCACTGATGTCCTGCAGCACCTACCCCCAAAAAGGAGCAGAAGAACCGGCAGTGGTCCCAGAAGACGAGACCGGCATTGGTGGTGTGGGTGTCAGCAGATGGGAGACTGGTGCTAGATGCGCAGGCCGAAGAGGCACCGGTTGAGCAGCCTGACTGTGACCCCTTGGAGAACAAGGGCTGGAACAGCAGGGGCTGAAGTGTTACAGTTCAGAGTACCGTGTCCCAAAGAGTCGCCACCATGAGGGTGTGGGCCACCGCATCCCTGTGGAAGTTATGGCATGCGAGACCAAGAAGGTGGACCCCCCCCCGCCGAGGGAAGAAGACCGTCTGGCAGTCGAACAGTTGTGTGGGGATCGGGAGGCAACCAGGGTCAGTCCTGGTCCTTGTCCCTATGCTTATGTGTCCAGGTAGTTTTGTCCCAGGACTTCAAAGATGAAGACCCCCCAGGACTGGGCAGGGGAAATGGAGGAGTTCCTGGGTTGCAGATCCCATTCCATTGAGGTGACGTTCTGCTTAAGGAGGTGATTCTCCAAACAAACTGACGGCAGATAAGGACAGCTTGGCCCACCCAGTCTGCCCACTTCCCTACCTATTGGATAAGCTGCAGATCCTAGTTAACCAACAGCATACTCCACGATCTTCTGTCGATGTCTCCTGGTGGTTGGGATGAACCTCTGGCAGGCATCGCAGGCTTGGACATCGTGGTCTGGACCTAGGCACAAGACGCAGGCAGAATGGCCATCCTTGTCCAGGATCTGTTTGCCACAGGCACACTTTGTGGAACAGCTGGAAGATGAGGATGGTTTTGAAGACATAAATCGTCAGGTAAGAATACTGAAATTCCAATGTTAAACTGAATTGAAATTAAAAAATAATAAAGCACGGTTAAACGCAGGGGAAAAGGCGGTCAACTAGTTGTGGCGGTATCAGTGATCCGATGTGTGTTGGTCGACGGCGGGAAAGGACTGAGGAGGGTATAGGGGCCACCCGCCTTTATAGCTTGGCGGAAGTCGGAGGTAGGTGACCCCCCCGGGAGACTGCTAGCTAGAAGGTTTTCATGTGGTTCTAGCGTCTGGCGGCTAAGTCCTATTGGTGATGGCTTGCTGCAAAAGATAACCTTGAAGTAAGATATGTTTTTGCAAATTTGGACTGCAGTATTCCTTTAAACACACTGTTCAAAACTAAGTAAACCTGTTTGGCATGACAAGAAATGAGAATACTCTTTTCAGATTTGAGAAGCGATTTCTTAATAGGTATGTCTGTCATTCCTTGGCCCCCGATGGAGCTCTACATTCTGCGTCTATTACTGTATCACTTTTTAAACCTACAACAGTAGTATTCTTGAGAAACAAAATTATAAACACTTGTTGCAATATTTCAACTGTTGTTCAGGAAACAAGAACTGTCCGTGCGATTTTTTTTTTGGTTAAACATTCATGCCAACATGATTTCAGGACAGAACCATCATTAAATTACTGAGGAATAATTGTCATGAAAACGGATTTTTAGTGTTTGCAAAATCAAATTTGGTCTAGGTACTTGGAAATAAAGGAAGCACCAGCACAGGTCCTGGCATTCTGATTTTTTCAGTTTCCATAAATCAGCAACCCTGATGACGATGTTTAGAGTACTATCAGGGCTGGTTTGTGGGTTACAGCGGTGGCTTGAAGTCCTGAGTATGGTCCGTCAGATCTCGGCCTCAATTCCAGCCCAGATCCAATCATATTACGCCATTTACATGATTCAGGGCAGTCATGGGCAACTCTTAGTGGACAGGAGTGCACAGTGTAAATGTGACCTGAACGGCTATCAGCTGGTGCTCCATCCCCTACCAGGTGTGTGATGCATCCTAGCACCAAGAAAAGATGACTGGGGCCACACTTGTGGTTTAAGGAATGCTACCTGACTACACAGCATTGAAGTACAGGAAATATTTCTATTTATACCATCACTAGAGAACTGACTGAAAAGGTGGAGGGTTATGAATATGTCGTACAGGGATTAATCACAATCTGTATAGGCCCTTATTAGTCGGCAGTGGTGTTAATCTATATGCAAGGTTGCTGCAACCCACAGAATTTAATATTTTAAAATAGCCTCATTGAGTTCTACCGACTGCACCCGGAAGTGGAAAAAATCATCTGGTCATCACCTTGGGTCAATTTATGATCCCTTCCCTTCCAAAAGGGACTACAATAAATACAGGTTACTCACCTGTAACAGGAGTTCTAGGAATGGTATATGTTGTTCATCCACACTTATTGGCAGGTTCCTTGCCGCTTTAAATCTTGCCGGAAGGTCTTCAAGCTGGCTCCTCCCACCCACCCGGGTGGTAAAACTCTCGGCTCCGCCCCATGACGCCAGATCTGGCCTGGAAGCTCAGGTTGTGCGCCTGGGCCGGGAGGTTTGAGAACAGGGATGAACAAATATATACCATTCCTAGAACTCCTGTTACAGGTGAGTAACCTGTATTTCTAGGGCACATGGATATGTTGTTCATCCACACTTATTGGCAGACTCCTAGCAGTTCTCCTGGGAGGAGGGAGGCAAGGCACACACCCCTACTTAGGGAAGAGAGACTGAGAACCGGGAGGCCCCAAAACCAGCATCCCGGGCGTGACTCAAGGCTCCATGTGGTAATGGGTGATGAAGGTGTGCCGACTTCCAGGTAGCAGCCCTGCAGATTTCCTGGATAGGGACGTCCCTGGAAGCAGCCACCGATGCAGCAGTATGGCGGGTAGAATGAGCTCTTATCCCTCTGGGAGGCTCCATGCCCGCCAACTTATAGCAGAGATCTATGCAGGAGGTGACCCACCTGCTTATCGTCCGCTTGACTGCAGGCCTGCCAGGTGCGGCTTCAGCGTAGGTGACAAACAGCTGGCGAACCTCTCCCCGGACTTCAGCCGTGCGCTCCTTATAGTAAGTGAGCGCTCTTCTAGGGTCCAAAGTATGGAGCCTATATTCGGCCTCTGAGGTGTGATTGGGGTAGAACACCGGCAGAGTCAACACCTGATTAAGATGAAACTCCGACACCACCTTCGGAAGGAATTTCGGGTGGGGACGCAGGACAACCTTGTCCCTGTGGAAGACCAGGTAAGAAGACTCAATGGAAAGCACCTGGAGCTCTCCCATCCTTCTGGCTGACATAATAGCCACCAAGAAGGCGGTCTTCCACAACAGGTGAGAGAGATCACACCTGTGCATTGGTTCGAAAGGCTTGCCCATGAGCTTTGCCAATACCAGCAGTAGATCCCACGGTGGTGGAGGTTCTTGCACCGAAGGGGAAATGTGATCAAGGCCTTTGAAAAAGCGCCAGACCACCTTCTCCTGCGCCACCGACTGCTTCCTGCCCGCGCCTGTAAGCAGAGATGGCTGCCAGGTGCACTCTTAGGCCTGGCCGGCCTGAGCCTCGCTGAGAAAGGACCATAAATAGTCCAAAATGCTTGCCAAGGAACAGGAGGAAGGGTCCAGGCCCTGTTTCTGACACCAAATGGAAAACCTTTCCATTTGAAGGCATAGCATTTCTGGTCGACTTTCACGGGACGCCTCAACTACATTAAAGACCTCGTCGG
This sequence comes from Neoceratodus forsteri, assembly GCA_016271365.2. NCBI lineage: Eukaryota > Metazoa > Chordata > Ceratodontiformes > Ceratodontidae > Neoceratodus > Neoceratodus forsteri. Next base: position 1,548,787,168 of record CM028131.1, on the reverse strand, counting down.
AAAGACCCAAGGCCTGGAACTCTAGCTGCTCAGGAACCAGGCCGTCAGGTGCAGGGACTGAAGGTCCGGATGGAACACCTTCCCCTGACTGACTGAAAGCAGGTCCGGGCGAGCTGGAAGCTGCCTCGGGAGCCTGAGCTGAGGCTGAGGAGATCTGGATACCAGCATTGGCGGGGCCAGTCTGAGGCTACCAGAATCACCTGCGCCTTGTCCCTCCTCGCCTTGAGAAGCACCTTGTGGATCAAGGGAAATGGAGGAAAGGCGTAGAAGAGGCCCGGGGTCCACGGCCTCGAGAAGGCATCCCCCTGCAGCGAGCCCTGCTGAGGGGGGCGGGCATGGAACAGCCTCAGCTTCGCGTTCTCCCTGGAGGCAAACAGATCCACCTGCGATGTGCCCCAATGGGAGAACAGATCTTGTACTACCTCCGGCAGGAGAGACCACTCGTGGGATACAGCCCCTATCTGGCTTAGGGCATCGGCCAGGGTGTTCGAGGCTCCTGCCACATGAATGGCTAGGAGATCCGCCTCCAGGCTGCGCACGAGTGATCAAATGCGGAGAGCTTCCTTGCACAAGGGCATGGATCGCGTCCCCCCCCGGCGGTTTAGGTAGCACATGGTCGTGGTATTGGCTGTCTGGACCCGAACCACTTGACCCCGTAGAAACGGAGCGAAGGCGGTGAGAGCCAGGTGGACCGCTCGGAGCTCCAGCAGGTTGATATGGCATCAGGACTCCTGCGGGGACCAGAGGCCGTGCGCTCTGTGTTCCCCCAGATGGGCACCCCAACTCATCAGAGAGGCATCGGTCGATAGAGATACCGCCGGCTCGGGCGAGACAAACGGGATGCCCTCCTGCAGATGAGCTGGAACGATCCACCACTGGAGAGCTGCCCACATCCCTTGGTCACCGCCACCGCTGGTCTAATGGATCGCAGCGTGAGACCACTGGCTGGCCAGCCCTCATTGGAGGGGCGATGTTCCAGCGGGCCCAACGGACCACGCTGGTGCAGGCCGCCATGAGACCCAGGAGGCGCAGGAAGTCCCGGGCAGGGCGCAATTGCCCAACCAGAAATGATCGGGCAAAGGAGGAAAGAACCTCGGCCCTGTCCGCCGGGAGCCGTGCTCTGGCTCGAAGAGAGTCGAGCTCTGCCCCGATGAAGAGAATCACCTGCTTCGGTTCGAGTTCCGACTTGGCCTCGTTGATGAGGAGGCCGATTTGAGAGCAGACCTGGAGGGCCAGATCTCTGGACCGCTCCACCTCCTGTCTGGAGGGGACTGCTATCAGCCAGTCATCCAGGTAAGGGTACACCTGGACCCCTCGGCGCCTCAGGAATGCTGTCACCACTGCCATGCATTTGGTGAAGACCCTGGGAGCAAGAGAAAGGCCAAGGGCATGGCTAGGAACTCAGAAGGGATCCCTCCGCTTGAAAGCGTAAGGAACCTTCGTGAGATGGACAGATAGGGGACGGAAAAACGCTGCCCTGCAGGTCCAGAGAGCAGAACCACACGCTGGCTCCAAGGATGGTATTATCTGAGCCAGAGTAACCATCCTGAAGGTTTGAGACCTTAGGAACTTGTTTAAGTCGTAGGTTGAGAATGGGGCGCCAGCCCCCGCCCATTTTGGGACCAGGAAGTACCTGGACACAAACCCAGGTCTGAGGGAGGGTCCCACCTCTTGATCACCTCTTTTCGAGGAGTAGAGCGATGTCGGCTCGACGCACGACAGCGAGGCCAGTGACCTCGAGGCCCCTGGGGGCGATGGCTCTGAAGGGCGGGCCTGCTCAACTCCAGGGAAGGCCTTTCCTACCACTTCCACACCCACTGGTCTGTGGTAATAGCAGACCAGGCGGAAAGGAAGTACCGGAGCCGCCCCCCACGTGGGGAACCTGGGGTGAGGTGACGAGGTTGGGGGCGACACCCCTCAACCCGTCACTGTGCAGGCTTGAAGGAGGGACCGGCCGAGGGACCACCTGGGCCTTTACCTCCCTGCTTCCTGGAGGAGGAAGCCACGGGCTTGGGTTTGGGACGCCAAGTGCGAGCCTGCTGGCCCTGATGTTGCTGGGCCGGACGTGCCGGGGGCGCAGACGGACGAAAGGGCTTGGGTTGTGGTCTGAGGCCCTTGTCCCTTTGAGCGGATGAGACAGAGTCCAAGGTAGCACTGGACTTTTCGATCCTTTGCAGATGCCTTCCACTCCAGGGCCGAAGAGGTCGGTCCCCAGGAAGGGGACATCCGCCAATTTGTGCTGGGTATCCGCTGTGAAGGTGGATATCCTCAGCCATGCCCGACGGCGCATAGCCACTGTGGCCGCGACTGACCCGATGCAGGAGTCTCCAATGTCCAAAGCAGTCTGAAGTTGCTGCTTTGCCACTGCCCTGGTCCCGCACCTGCCTAACCGTAGTCTGCACGTCAGCTGGGAGATGAGGGACTACCTCGTCCAGGGAGCCCAACAGGGCATGGGAGAAATGTGCCATAAGCACAGCCGAGCTGGCCTGGTGAAGGCCAAGGGAGGACGCAGCGTAGACTTTTCGCCCGGCATAGTCCAATTTCTTGGACTCCTTGTCGGGAGGTTTGTCCACGTCCCTAGCATTTCTGGCATGCCGGAAAACGCTAGTCGGTAATCAACCCTCGGCTGAGGGGTTTTCCGAAAAACTGGACAGGGAACCGGTAGGGACCGCATACTTCCTGGCCATCCTGGCCGAAGGCGCACGGCAGGAAGCAGGGCGCTGCCAGAGCTCCAAGGCCGGGCCCACAATGGCCTCGGTCACAGGAAAGGCCTCCGTAGGAGAATCCCTTTGGTCCAATATCTCCATGAGGGGATACTTGGCCCGCTTGGATACGGGCTCGAGCTGCATCCCGGTGGACTCCGAGATGAGCCTAAGCAAACCCAGAAAGGACGAAGGGCTATCGTCCAGCGACTGACCTCCAGAGGACTCCAAGTTCACTCGCCTGGAGAAGAGGGAGGAATCGTCGGACTCGGAAGAGTCCGCAAAGAGCTGCCTCAGGCCTGAGCCACCCTCTACCTGCCGAGGGCGATCGGGAGTAAGAGTGACCGACAGCCTATGGGGTAAACCCAGAGCCGACCTAGAGTTCTTGGTCGGAGCCCCAAACAACGGCTGTGGAGGCGGAGGTTCCACCCTAATCGGTGGAGCAGCTGGTTTCGGCTGGGAAACAGGCGCCTCGGCTAAAGTGAGGGGTTGCTTCGGCCGCCTCCGGTGACAGCCACTTAATGGCCGGGGAAGGCAACGTCGTCGGCTTGTTCCCGGCCAGCAGAAGCTGTTGCCACATGAGGTCCTCGTGATTGCCGCGAATCTTGCATCGAAGCTTCCTCGTCCGAGGATTTTAAGACGAGCGGCAACGCCATTGCCGCTGTGCCGACCGCCTCTGGTGGCGTGGATCGGCTGGACAGCGAAGAAGTCTGAGACCGAAACTGCCGAACCTCAAGCTTCCGAGAGTGGGTGCAGGGAAGGAGCGGGAACCCGCCCTCCCTTCGGCGCGGAAGGAACACTCAAGGGCTCCGGAACCGGAGGCACTGGCAAGCCCACGGGATCCTCAACCACCACCGGGGGAACTGGGGAGAGAGGATTTTCGGCTTCGCCGGTCGACAACCCGCCAATGGGTCGAGAAAAATCTCGACTGCGTCGACGGGAGTCTCGGTCAACTGACCTGACGGGGACTGGCCGAAGCTGAAGGATCGACCGAAGTCGATGGTTGACCGCTCGGGGAGGGGGACCTCTCCCGCTCCCAAGAGCGTCGACGGACGGACTTACCCTTGTCCTTCTTTTTGGACCGAGAGGAAGGTCCCGAAGATGAAGGTCCCTCTCCCTTGGTGGAGAGAGACAGACAAAGCTCCTTAAAGAAAGCAGAATATGAGGATCCCAGGGAGAGCGGGATAAATGCCGCGGCCGAGGAAGATGCGGTCCGCGCCGCCTCCTCTTCGAGGGCGATCATCTGCTCTAGCTGATCCGCCGAGCCCGCCGCCACGGAAACTGCCAACCGGGCCTCTTTCGACTTTACCGGAGGGTAACGCTTTTCGGGTCGCCCAAGTTGCAGACGGGCGGCACGGTCTTCCAGGACGTAGGCCGAGAAAGAAGAGCACAGGTCGCAAGCCTGCGGGTCATGCTCAAGGCCCAAGCAATAGACGCACGTGGAGTGCGGATCCGTCCGAGACATCTTCTGCCCGCATGGGCATCTCCGAAAACCGGGAGTCGATTTGTCCATCGCAGCCGCGAGGGAAATAGTTGACCAAAGTCTAGAAAGCCTTAAAAGAATAATTTCAGGAACCGAAGAGTTAGGAACCAGTCTTATACGTGGAGCGTAAAGGAGGGAACCTGAGCTTCCAAGCGGTAAGGAAGATCTGACGTCATGGGGCGGAGCCGAGAGTTTTACCACCCGGGTGGGTGGGAGAAGCCAGCTTGAAGACCTTCCGGGCAAGATTTAAAGCGGCAAGGAACCTGCCAATAAGTGTGGATGAACAACATATCCATGTCCCTAGAAATACACATTTCTCCTCTGTAACTGTAGTTCTAGGACTGGTACACAGTTCACATCTACACTTTGGTAGTTCCTCTGGAACAGACTAATTTATCGGATGGTTGGATGTCTTCAAGCTAAGCTCCCCACACCACCTCAGCCGTATAGCCTCTGGCTCTGCCCCATGACGTCAGAGTTTTGCATGCTGGAAGCAGAGATCCGTTTGTCACTTGCCAAGGGAGGTAGGGTGGGATGTGAGCTGTATACCACTCCTGGAACAATGGTAACAAGACAGTAACCTGTATTTATAAAGGCATGGATACAGTTCACTAGCCACACTCTCCTGTATGGAGCTGTCACTGGAGGCAGCAGTATGTTTGATGGAATGAGCCTTAAACCCTATGGGAGGCTCCCACCAGCCAACCTATAGCAGAGGTCGATGTGGGACATCATTCACCTGCCAATCATCTGCTTTGCTGCTGGTCTGCCAGGTGCAGCTTTAGCTTATGTTATGAACAGCTGGTGAGCCTCATCCCGAATTCCAGCCGTGCACTCCTTATACTAACAGAGCACCCTCCACAGGTACAAAGTATGAAGCCTCCGGTCAGCCTCCAAAGATGGACCACTGGAGTATACTGGAAGGTTAATCAATTGGTTAAGGTGAAACTCTGATGCTACCTTCAGGAGGAACGTCGGGTGTGGACGAAGGATGACCTTGTCCCTGTAGAAGATCAGGTAAGAAGACTCCATCAAGAGTGCTTGGCGCTCGTTAATTCTTCTGGCTGACACAACAGCCACCAAGAAGCCAGTCTTCCACGACAGGTTTAACATCTCACACCTGTGCACAGGCTCAAATGGCTTGCCCATGAGCAGAACCAGCACCAGCAGTAAGCCCCAAGGTGGCGTTTGCTCATTCACCAGGGGGGGACAAGTGGTCAAGACCTTTGAGAAAGCACCCAACCACGTCCTCCTTGGCCATCGGCTTACCAGCTTGCACCCAGTAAGCAGAGATGGCTGCCAAGTGTACCTTAAGGGTCATCGCTCATAGACCCGACAGAAAGGGACCAAATGCCCTCCTGAATGCTTGCCACAGGGCAAGCAAGGGGATCAAGCTCCTTGTCCTCACAAAGAGAAAGAACTTCTTCCATTTGAATGCACAGCACTGGTGAGTCGACTCCTTCTGGGAGGCCTCCACAATGTGAAGCACATCTTCCAAGAGACCCAAGGCCTGGAACTCCAGCCACTCAGGAACCAGGCTGAGAGGTGCAGGGATTGAAGGTCTGGGTGCATGCAGGTCCTTCCCCTGTTGTCTGGTTAGCAGGTCCGGAAGAGGCAACCGCCACAGAGGTCTGCTACTAAGGCTGAGGAGATCAGGGTACCAGAACGGTCTGGGCCAGTCTGGACCTATCAGGATAATCCGCGCCTTGACCACCACCTTGTGGATCAAGGGGAAGAGAAAGAAGGTGTATATGAGGCCTGGTGTCCAAGGCCTTGTGAAGGCATCTCCCAACAGTGCCCCAGACTGTAGGGGCTGGCACAAAACAGCCTTAGCTTTCTGTTCTCCCAGGAGGCGAACAGGTCTACTAGAGGGGACCCACTGGCAGAACAGGTGGTTTACCACTTCCTGATTTAGGACCACTCGTGCAACTTCTCCCACCCAGCTGAGATCGCCTGCCAGCTGACTGTGAACTCCAGTGACATGAATGGCCAGGAGCTCTGCACCCAGGCTGCGCACGAGTGTCCAGGGTCAGAGGTCCTCCCAACACAAGGAATGGGAGCGAGGTCCGCCCTGCCTGGTCAGGTAGCAAATGGTCGTGGTGCTGTCCATCTGGACCTGCAGGACCTGACCCCTGATCAGAGCAGCAAATTACATAAGAGACAGTTGCACTGCACAGAGCTCCAGCAGGCTGATATGGTGACGGGACTCCAAGGGTGACCAGAACCTGTAGGATCTGTGGTATCCAAGGTATGCTTCCTATCCAGAGACGTGTCCATCATGAGCGTGATGGTTGGACCTGGACAGACAAATGGGATTCTTTCCTCCAAGTGTTAAGGACCAGCCACATCCCACAAAGGCTGGGTCACAAGAATAGACTGGTTCAGACACCCTAGACACTTAGACGACCGGTGGCCCAGCTCCTACTGCAGTGGCGCAGCTGACAGCATGCCCAACGAACCACACTGGTGGTGGATGCCATGTACCCCAGCAGTAGGTGAAAACCTGGGCAGGGCGTGAGCACCCAACCTGAAATGATCGGACAAGGGAGATAAGGTCCTGAGTGGGAGGATGGCATGGCACCCGAGGACTGGAGGAGGGCAGATGCGATTCCTCTTCACAAAAGTGGGATCAGGACAGAGGCAGGAAACTACAGACCAGTTAGTTTGACCTCACTGGTAGGGAAAATGATGGAATCACTTCTGAAGGAAAGAACTGTCGAGTACCTAGAGGCCAATGGGGCACAAGACCCAAGGCAGCATGGATTCATTATGGGAAGGTCGTGTCAGACGAATCCAATAGATTTCTTTGACTGGGTGACCAAAGTAGTAGACCAGGGAGGGGCTGTGGACATGGCCTACCTAGATTTTAGCAAGGCATCTGATACAGTCCCACACAAAAGATTAATACACAAGTTAGCCAGCCTTGGAGTGGGTCCCAAGATGGTAGCCTGGATAAAAAATTGGCTAGACAGGACGCAAAGGGTAGTAGTAAATGGAGTACACAGTGAAGAAAGGAGGGTTACTAGCGGGGTACCGCAGGGCTCAGTACTGGGACCGGTCCTTTTTAATGTCTTTATAAGTGACATTGCAGAGGAACTGTAAGGAAACGTATGTCTCTTTGCAGACGACACAAAGATCTGCAACAGGGTTGATACACAAGATGGAGTGGAAAGGATGAGAAGGGACTTGGCAAGGTTGGAGGAATGGTCAAATGTATGGCAGCTCAGATTCAATGCAAAGAAGTGCAAGGTAATGCACATGGGAAACAAAAACCCAGGGGAAGCGTACACAATGGGGGGGGTGAGATACTGACAACAGTAAAAATGGAAAGGGACCTGGGGGTAATTATATCAGATGACCTAAAGGTAGGCAAGCAATGTGAGAAGGCAGTAAGGAAGGCTGGGGGGATACTGGGATGCATAGGAAGAGGCATCAATAGTAGAAAACAGAAAGTTGTTATCCCTCTGTACAGACAGTTGGTGAGACCCCAATCTGGAGTACTGTGTGCAGTTCTGGAGACCCCATCTCCGCAAAGACATAGACAGAGTGGAGGCTGTCCAGAGGAGGGCAACCAAAATAGTGCAGGGTCTGCACTAGAAGACATACAAAGAAAGACTAAAGGAGCTTAATATTAATACCCTTGAGGAAAGAAGGGAGAGAGGGGACATGATAGAAACTTTCAAGTACCTCAAGGGAAATCAAAGTCCAAGAGGGTAGCATCTTTCAGAAAAAGAGATGTGCAAGAACAAGGGGGCACAATTTGAAGATAGAGGGGGGACAGCTCAGAGGTAATCTGAGGAAGTATTTTTTCACAGAGAGGGTTGTGGATGCATGGAACAGCCTCTCTGAGGAGGTTGTGGAGTCAAGAACAGTGGGGGAATTCAAGAATGCATGGGAAAGACAAGGCAGTCCTGGTGGGGGGGTAGGAGAAAGTAAGCTGTTGGTAAACTAGGATCTGCAGCTTATCTGTTAGGTAGGAAAATGGGCAGACTAGGGGGGCCAAGCGGTCCTTATCTGCCGTCAAATTCTATGTTTCTATGTTAGCCTGGTCTGCAGGGAGATGGGCCTGGGCTCGCAGGGAGTCTAGTTCTGCCCATTACTTGCATGGGGATCAGTTCGTATTTGTCTGGGTTGATCAACAAGCACAAATCTGTGCTGGTTTGGACGGCCAGATTTCTGGGCCGCACCACGGCCTCCTTGGACAGGCTGGCTATAGGCCAGTCGTCCTGGCAGGGATATGCCCCGATGCCCCTGTGCTGCAGGAAAGCCACCACCACCGCCATGCACTTGGTGAAGATCCTGGGTGTGGACGACAGGCCGAAGGGCATGATCCAAGAACTGATATAAAACCCCTTCTGCGTAGAACCGTAGGTACCGCTAGTGGGATGGAATGGGATGTGAAAGAACACGCCCTGAAGATCCAGGGAGCAGAACCACATGCCCTGCTCCAGAAATGCTATAATCTGGCTCACAGTGACCATCCGAAGCATCAGCATGAACTGATTCAGGTCATGCAGATTCAGTATGGGGCACCAGCACCTCCCCCCTCCCCATTTTGGGACCAGGAAGTACCTAGACACGTACCCCTGACTTGCTAGGCCATCTGGGACATGGGCTACTGCCACTTTCGCAAGGACCTGAGTGAGCACGTCCTGCAACACCGAGGACTCCCTAGGAGCATGGAGTTGGTAAGGTAGGAGAGCCTCGAAATCTAGAGGTAACCCTCTGTCTACAACCTCCAGTATCCACTTGTCTGTAGTAATAACAGACTAATATGGCACAGCTGATCCTAGACTGGGAGCTGGGTCAGGGACTAAACAGGCAGGAGGATACCCCCCCCCCCCAATCACTGGGCAGCTTTGGAGTGGGCAGCAGCCATTGGGGTCGGAGGGGCACCACTTTCTCTGCCCCTGCCTCTTTCTGGATCCTGGCAGCCAAACAAAGCAGCAGTACAATGAAAAAAGTTTTTCCAAAAAGCTACTTTTCTGCTATGGTTATGAAAAATATTGGCAGAACTGTTGATTTGGTTTTTCTGGAGACTTCCTGTGCTGTGTACGGTACATTTGCATTTTTGTCTGGATTCTTACCCTCCTGAGGTCCTCAGTATTATTTCAATGCAAAAATGAGGTGGCCACCTTTTTTTCTTGAGAAATAATTAAATTTTTCATAAAATTCTTAAACAACAGAAACTGAAAATTTCACCACTAAAATAAACTGGAAGACATATGACATCTATTAGAAAGAAAAAAAGGTGGGGTAAATTTTTAGCCCGTTTTTGTTGCACTGCTGCTTTAAGCTTTGGATGCAAGGCTTGGTATTGCCCCTGCTGGGGCTGCTGCTGAGGTGGCTGTGGCTGAAACGACTGCTACTGGAAGGTGTTGTTCTTAGGCTTCTGAGCCTTTGGGTCCTTCTGGGACAATGCCACAGAATCAAGGGTGGAGATGGACTTCTCTATTCTGGAGAGATGTCGTTCCACCCCAGGCCTAAGAGGTTGGTGCTCAAAATGGGACATCGGCCACTTTGTGCTGGGTACTCGCTGTGAGGGTGGAAAGCTGCAGTCAGGCCACGGTTGATGACATGGGACAGGTACAAGAGTTGCCCATGTCTAAAGCCATCTAGAGCTGGTGCTTAGCCAGTGCTTGACCCTGGTCCCTGACCAACTTCACTTCAAGCTGCCCTTCAGCAGGAAGGTGAGGGAGGCTATCTAGCACTCCCAGCAGTGAGGGATCAAAGTTGGCCATCATCAAGGTGTAACTCCCCTGGTGGGGACCAAGACAAGAATAGATCTTCTTGGCCATGTGGTCAAGCTGCTTAGACTCCTTGTCTAGGGGCTTGTCCACATCCCCTTGGCCTTCGGACTTTTGGAAGGCCTAGCCTGAGATCAACCCTTTGACCGAAGGGTGCCAAGCAGGATGCTGCCAAAGCTAAAGGGCCAGTCGCAAGATGGCCTCAGCCACGGGAAAGGCAACCCCTGGGGCTTTGTCCCTGTTGATGTCACTTAAGGGGTATTCAGCCCTCCTCTGTACCGACTCCAAGGGCACACTCATGAACTATGTTTACAAAATGACGGATTCTAGGAATCTTGTAGCCTCAGTGTTCATGGACCTCACCCAAGGCATTTTACCTAGTTGACCGTGGTTTGTTGCTTCAGTCTGTCACAATGCTGTTTTTCTAATGATGTCATTAATTAGTCTGGGGACCACCTCTCAGGCCGTAAACACAGAACCAGTTATCAGAATTCTAGTTTTCTTAAAGTCTACTGTGGTGTCCCTCAGAGCACCATCTTCGGACCTCTACTCTTCTCCCTTTTCTTAAATGATGTGCCGTCAACTTGTCCATCCTCTGAAATGCTTCTCTAGGCAGATGATGTGGTAATTTTTAGGAAAAGGAGGGACTCAGGGGCCCTAAATACGATTCTTAAAAAAGAGTTTATTAATTTGCAAACATGGTACAACAGAGACCAGGGGATGGTCCTCAACAACAAAATAAACCAAAGCAATGATCATGAACAGAATTAAGAAACTTGGTAACAGTGAATTCTTGTTGAAAGGTCTCGATGGCAAAATTGAGACAGTTAATTCAAGTACTTAGGAGTCGTTTTGGATTGTGTTTTATAATATGGCTCACACACTGATAGTATGGCAAAGACAATTCATTAACGTCTGGGTTCGTTGTACAGGATTTGCAACAACCTTTTGCCAGAAACTTGTAAACTTTAAGTGAAGAGCCTACTGCTATCAGTCCTGGACTATGGCATGTTATGTTATTCTGATGCAGGAAGTGGGGTGTTATAGGGGTAAAAGTTTTAAATAATTCAATGCGTCATTTCATCACTGGTGTTCCGTTACACACCCACCACTGCTTGTCATACCAGGCTGCAGAACTACCCTCACTGGATGACCATGTGAAAGAAAGAACACAGACTTCCTTTCATAGATCACCCTGGGTAAGGCCCCCCTGTTCAATCCTAGAACTTCTTCCATTAGAGCAAAAATATTGCTGTACTAGATCCAAGGAATCAATACTGTTTGAAAGTCCTTTTCGTAGAACTTGTTTTGGCCAAACAGTATTTGACTATGCTGGATCAAACTGTTTACAATCATTTACCAGAATCCGTTCAGTCCAACAAATCAATGCCTGTTATTTAAGAAACAGCTGTTCAATCTTCTTAATGATCAGTTCTAGTGCGGTCATGACTAATTTATTGCAAGTTATTTTTTAAAATTGTTTTTTGCTTTTGTATTGTAATTATAAATGCTGGTTGTGCCTGAAAATGGGCAAATCTGCTCAGTGCACCTTTCCAGGGTATACAAAATGAAATATGAAGTTGGGTAAATCTGTCAATGACAACGACCCATGGTTGGTAGACATATCATTGACTGAGGTACAGTTGAAAGTGTGGGTCCTTGACAACAGCATGGACGACCCCTCTGAGTCACCTGACTCCTCCTCAAAAACAGCACATGACTGTTTGCTGCCGTGACCACCCAGGTGTCCTTGGATTGGATGATTTTCAGACAGACCGCCTTGGCCAGCTGGCAACAGCATGGAAGTCCTTCGTCGAAGCTTCCACCAACGGCTGCAGTGGTGGTGGCTCCACCCTCAGGGCTGGAGAGGCAAATGTCTTACATCTGCAGTAGATTCACTGGTGAAGACGTGACTGGCAGCTGCCAAACGATAGAGGGTCCAGAGAGTAGAGCCCAACCCTGCCTCACAATGGTGCACTGCTGCCACAGGAGCTCCTCATAGCTCCTCTGCATCTTTGGACAGTGGCACTCCTCACTCAAAGAGGTCAAGAAGTGTTCGCGACTCCTGGTTGAGCGAGATCAAAATTGTGAGTGGCGCTTGAACCTCGACCTGGGGCTGACATCAATGGGAAGCCTCCAGAGGGTCGTGATACACCACATGCTGAGCCATGTTCAGAAGCATCAGCCTCAGGGGCCGGCAGAGGCTGGTCCCAAGATGATCTGGCCAGGGACACTGACCAGGCCACGTCCTCCTGGATGAGGACTGGGAGTACCAAGGTCAGGAAGACTGACTCATCAGGCTCCTCCTAAAACTGGTCAAAAGGCTCGAGGAAACTCTTGACAGCCTGCTCGATTGGAGTTGAGGTTGACAAGCCCAATGGGGTGCAGAGGAGCTCTCGAGCATGCCCTCGACTAAAAGCCACTCAACCACAGTAGAGTGGTTAGGGGAGTCATGGAAATGGAAGGACTGATCCCACGACCTGTGACGGCGACGCTTGTGCTTCTTGCCCCAGAGAGAAGGGCTCTCCCCAAAGGTCTGGAAGTCCTGAAACCTTTCATGGAAATCCTCTGTGAAGGACCCTCTGACACTAGCCCCAGCTGGAAGCAGTGCCAAGACTGATGAGGTGCTCATCGCAGCAGCAGCAGTTGAGACCTTTTTGTGGCTCTCAGATCAATCCTTGGGGTCCCATTACGCAGGTTGACAGAGGATGAGTCTGGCCTTATGATCTTGCAGCGCCACTGAAAGCACTGCCTGACAAAGGCCACATCCCCTTCACATTGTACTGCCCTCCCAGTTAGTACAGGGAAGACACACGGGGTGGATTTTCAACTTTCTGCCAAGAAGTCATGCAGAACCTGAAACTGCGTGACTGCTTCCCTCTTCCATGCCGAGCTCTCTCAAAGGCAGAGCTGGAACGAGCTGAAAAAATGGTAAGCTGAAGAAAGTCAAACTTTTTGCAGAGGTTCTAACTTGCAATGAACCCTCCAATGCTGCTAGAGCTGTGAAGAAGTAGACCTGTCCCTTCAAGCGGAAAGAAGGATCTGATGTCACAGGGTGGAGCTGGAGGATATACCACCTTGGTGGTGGGAAGAACTTAGCTTGAAGAATCAGACTGTTTCAGACAAACTGCCAAATTGTGGATAGTGAACTATATCCAGGCCCTTAGAAAAAGTATTTTTTTTTTTTTTTTTTAGATAAAATTACTCCGGATCCATTAAGGTAAGAGCATACGGGTTTACAAAAGCCCAGATGCTTACAACAAAAGGGCTCCAAGGACAGTATGCTTGTGTGGCACTGGTTCATCTATATGCTTTTCTTACAGAGGAATCTCAAGGCGCTGTTCCCTTTTGCTTCTGTTTGCCAGCTACAGTATCTGGCTGGTATTCAGAAAGTGTTTTTGTGGTTGTCATCACAGCATACGCGGCTGGAAGCCCTGTGCATTTTACTGTTAAGATGATGTAACAGTTTTTTTCAGTCTCCTTGGGTGCCAGAGATGACTGCTCTTTAATGGAAGATGGCTTAGCATTTTGTTTTCAGTCCTCTTGGGTGGCAGAGACTGCTGCCAAGCGAAAGACACACCTGAAGCATACTCTTACCTTCAGTACTACTTTTCTCCATATTTATATATATATATATATATATATATATTATTTATATATATATGCTATTTTGTGGAGAGCACTCTTGTGAGGCTGTTGTAGAAGCTGGTGCACATGAAAAATAATGTTTAACTGGCCCAATTTTGTTTTAGGACAGAAAGCTTTTAAAATTGTGATTTGGGCCAAGATAATCGAAGCAAAGGTTGTGGCCGTCCTGCTTTTGCCAGCCAATGCTTACAAGATATTTTTTATTTATTCTCCCTCCCCTCCAGGAAATCTTCTGTGAGCCAATCTGCCTTCTCATATCGTTTTCCTAAGCTCTGGACCTCTTTTTTCCTGTGTATCAGGTCAGCCTTGTCCTTCTCCCTCAAAGCCCTTCAATGTGACTTTACTACCCCCATCCTGCAACTGTTCTTAATTCCTGAGTTCCCTCCTCCCTTTGTTGTTGATGTTCCCCTTAGCCCCCCACCCTCGGCTACCTAAGCCTTTCATCAAGTTAATCATATCCGATAATAATCTGCTCCTGAGCCTACCTCCTGCACTGGCCTGGATAGCTCTCGCACACCTTAACAGTCTGGGTGGTGGTAATCTGCTACTGTCGGGCACTGCTTTCAGTACCGTACAGCATTTAGCCTTAATTTGCACCGTTATTTATCTTTACTTTGTGATGTCCTATTTGTCTGTAAATTATTACACTGTTGTGTATTTATACTTTAATTTTTATTGTACTTTTTTACTGTGTTTTATTTTTATTACTTCTGCACCTTATAAAATGTATTTTCACATGGGTATCCTGTATTGTATACTCCCCTTCCCCCACCCCTCAGGAAACATCTGGAAAAGTACAGTTACGCAACAACTTGCTGTAACTGTAGATGTGCGAGGGGATCTCTTGCAGCAGGCCACACCGATGGAACTACAAGACGCCAGGCATTAGGACAACATGCACACTTTTCTAGCTAGCAGTCTACCAGGGGCTGCCTACTCCATCATCATACACCGATGTTGGCCTATCTATAAGAATGGGCAGCCCCCACACCCTCCTCAGTTCTCCTGCTGGAGATCATAAGCCACCTAGTCCCAGCAGAGGGAAACGAGGATGAAATGAAGGTTCCCCCAGGAAGAAAACTGAGAAAGAGGTATAGACACAGAAAGACCTCCCAGGTCTGGGGGGAAGGCGGGAGGGATAGCATGGCCTGCTGCAATACATCCCTTCACAGATGTACTGTTACGCAAGTTCTTACGCAACCGTACTATCTGATTTACACAACTGTACTATCCGACTTCCGGGGCATCTCTTGCAGCAGGCCACACCTATGGAACGAGTCCCAAGCAGTTACATCAGCAGACAGTACAGTCTGGGTGGAGGAAACCCTAAGCCTAAGAAAGTAGGCCCCGGAGAACAGCTATGCCAAAGTTGGCCTTACGCCTAGAGGCAATGCCCAGACTGTAGTGTCTGGCAAATGTGTGTACAGAACTCCAAGTAACAGCAGCATAGATCTGTGCAGTTGACACATTTCTGAAACAGGCGCCAGAAATGGTCATGCCTCTGGTGGAGTGGCCACGAACAACACCAGGAAGATCCTTGCCGTACTTCCTGTAGCAATAAGTGATACAACTGGCCAACCATTTGGACAAGCACTGCTTAGAAACAGGAATGCCTTTTTTTTCCAGGGGTGAAAGAAACAAACAACTGAGAGGACTTCCTACAGTCCTTCATACGGCGTGTGTAGTAACTCAAAATTCTATGCACATCTAAAGTGTGGAGCGATGCTTCACTTGGACTGGCATGCTCTGGGAAATAAACAACAAGGTGGATGGATTGATTTAAAGTAAACTCTGACACCATCTTAGGAAGAAACTTAGGGTTAGTACGCAAAGACACCATGTCTTTGTGGAAAATCAAATAAGGCTGCTTGCACGAGTGCCTGTAGCTCTGAAATTAGTCACACAGAAGTAACAGCAACTAAAAACAATGCTTTCCACAACAGAAAGCGTAGCTCACAGGTCGCGGGCCGGCTCAAAAGGAGCCAAAGTAAGTTTTTCTAACACAAAATTCAAGTCCCAAGGTGAGACTGGATAGCGGATAGGAGGCTTCAGGTGAAGAATGCCTCTCACAAATGTATGGGACACCTCCAGTTGTGCCACTGTATGGCCATCAATAGGCACATGGAAGGCAGAGATGGCAGACATGTGCACCTTGAGAGAGTAGTACTTCAGGCCGGAGTCTGAAAGAGACAGCAAGTACTCCAGAATCTGATTCACTGGACAAGTGAAGGGATCCAGCTGAGGTAAAGCAACCCACAGCACAAAACATTTCCACTTCATACAATATGTGGCCCTAGTGGACGACTTCCTAGCCGCCACCAGGACATCAGCCACCTTGGGTGACACCCCGAACCGAGCTCTGGTTATGTCCTCAGTAGCCAGGCATGAAGATGCAGGGATTTGAGGTTTGGATGGACCAGGGTGCCACGGTTCTAGGAGAGCAAGCCGTTGCACAGAGGTAGAGGTACTGGGGGTTTCACTGTCGACTGCTGCAATAAAGGGAACCAGATCTGATGAGGCCAGAAGGGGTGATGAGGATCATCATGGCCCCTTCCATCTGAAGCTTTAACAGAACCCTCTGAAGCAGGGGGAAGGGAGGAAATGCACACAGAAACCTACCTTTCCAAGAGAGGGACAATGCGTTTCGCCAGAAAACTCAAGGCCTTGGATCAAGCGAGCAAAAAAGTGGCAGCTTTGCATGGAGTGTGGACGTAAAAAAGGTCCAACTCTGGACGACCCCACCTGTCAAACAGGTCTTCTACTACTAAGGTCAGCAGCTCCCACTCATGTGTTTTTGACGGTGACCGGCTTAGGCTGTCTGTCAGGACATTTTGGATGCCTGGAACATGGTCGGCTGACGGTTCTAGACTGTGTTCCAGAGCCCAAAACCAGACTCTAATCGCTTCCCGGCAAAGAGGGTATGAAAGAGTGCCCCCCTGCTTCCTGATGTAGTGGACTACACTGATGTTGTCCGTTTGCACTAGCAGAAGACCTAGGGATAGCTGTGTCTGGAAGGCCTGAAAGGCATAAAGAATGGCCTGCACTTTCAGGACATTTATGTGGTGAGAGGATTCCATCTGGGACCATGTCCCTTGAATCTGGTGACGCCCTAGATGAGCACCCCGCTCCAATCCCGAAGCATCTGTCGTGAGAATCTGCTTGAGGGGAAGGAATGAGGAAAGGTACCCCTTGAAACAGGTTGCTGGGTTCCATCCACCAAAGCAGAACCTTTTCTGCCAGAGAGGAGACTAGGACTGGCTGTTCCAGGTCGTCAGAATGCTGGTTCCACTGGACCCTCAAGTGTCCACTGGGGGATTCCCATGTGCAATCTGGCTAGAGGCACTGTGACTATGACTGCAGTCATCAGGCCAAAGAGCTGGAGAAAGGTTCTGGCTGAGACACAGCAGCTGCTGTACAGCAGGTGGGCTTCAGTTATAAGGAGATCTGCTTGGTCCTGAGGCAGTAAGGCCATGCCCTGAGAGGTATCTAGGACTACCACTATGCACTGAAGGCGCGGACAGGGGGTCAGAACTGACTTGGGCAGGCTGACCATAGCGCCCAGATCCTGGAATAGGTGTTTGGTTATGTTCCAGAGTCTAACAGGTACTCCCTGGATTGGGCTTTGAGAAGCCAGTTGTCCAGGTACGGAAAGAGAGCGTCCCTGCCGCCTAAGGGGGGGCTATCACTGCAAGCATTTGGTAAACACCCCAGAGGACAAGCCAAAGGACAACATCCGGAACTGGAAATGTGCCCCCTGGAAATTAAACCTTAAGTACTGGCTATGGGAGAAGACATGAAAAGAAGCCCGCTGACCAGACTTCGGCTGGCTATGGTACACAGAATGGACGGATATGACGGCCTGTCCTGAGGTCTGGAGTTCAGAGATGATATCCTGGACATCTCCCCAAAAATGCTTGAAACCTGGACTGGACGTCCTGTACAAAACCAGAGACCTAGAGTCAGGAGTGGAGCCTCATACAGATGCCGACGCCCAGTCCGAGACATCAACCGCATCATAGGCAGCCAGAGGAAGTGGGTACCAACGTCTGAGCCCGTTTTGAGGGCCTGTAGGGTCTGCTGCTTGGAGGGATCATCCGGCATGGCTAGGACAGCCTCCCTAGCCTAGTCCCAGAGCAGGTTCTGGTATTACACGATATGGACCAAATAACTGATGTCTCGCATGGCCAGAATGGCAGAGGCGAAGGCATACTTGCCCATCTGGTCCGAGTGGGCGTTAGTGTGCGCTAATATATTTGGATTGTATGGCAAGACTCCCCACTGTCTGGGGGAAAGGAGCTTAGGTGCTTTGGTCTCTTGGTGTGGCTGTGCGTCACACTGATAATGAACGAACCGGCTTTGGGCTGCTCGCCAGCCAGGGAGTGGTAAAGCCTGTCAGCCTTTTTTGGACACTGCCGGGACCGTATGGTGCTGTTCTAAGGAGCCCAGGTAACATCCTCATAGTAGTCAATAATAGGGGAGACCACCAGAGAGGCGTCGGGCTGACGTAGGTAGATTACCAGCCAACACCTCTCTGGATCCTGTTCTTCAATTTCCCTCCCCATTGGCCTGAATAGGCCTCAGTGGTCATAAAAGCGTGGGAGTCGTCCGGGGGGCGGGGGAGAGGGGACTTTGCCTTTTCCCCTCGGATGGATTCTGGGCCCAAGGAAGAAGACTCACTGCTAAAACTCTGGTCAGCTTCATCTGCATCACCATCCCCACTATCCTCGGGCTGACGATCGTCTGAACATCCAGCTGATCCAACATCAGGCCTATCCCTGGGTGTGCGAGGAGCACTAGGGCCCGGCTGAACAGGGGCCGGTGAAATGGGCCCCAAGAGAGGCCCTTGAGAGGTGGCCGGAGCCAGTGCCTTTGGGGCTGGGACTGGTGTCTGCATAAAGGACCACACGGATGAGATCAGACCGTGATAATCCAAAGGGGCAGGTGTCAGTCCCCTGGGCGTCTGGTAAGTGGGGACCAGTGATGGTCCCAATGGAGGCTGGTATGGGTGGCTCGGCATAGGCCCCGCTGGTGTAGGGTAGGGTATACAGGTGCAAGCCCAGTGGGAGCCAGCACAGGGTATCCAGGCTGAGGTCCTGCAGGCATAGGTTGCAGCAGGACAGGCAACAGACCCACTGGAGTGGGTGGAGGGAGGACGGGCCCACAGGTGCCAGCTGAGGGGGGGTTAGGGCTGGCGTGGGTCCCACAGGCTGTGGCAGAGGAAGGATAGGCGCAGGCCCAGTGGGCGTCTGGTGAGGCAATGCCGGAGGGGTGTCCACGGGTGCTGGCTGTGGGGAGACAGGTACTGAAGTGGAGGGCGACCCTCTGGGTGAAGGCAGAGGAGAAACCGGGCCCAGGGAGGCACCGGTGTCCTGCAGCATCTGCCCCATAGAAGGAAGGGTAGAACCGGTGGCAGTCACAGCAGATGAGACTGGCATCGGTGGCGCCGGTGTCAGGGGAGCAGCAGCTGGGAGACTGGTGCTAGCCAAACCCGTGCTGGCTGAAAAGGCTCTGGCCAAGTTGCCTGACAGTGAGACCGCTGAGAGCAGAGGCTGGGGGTAGGATACACGGTAACATGTCCAGAAGAGCCGCCGCCCTCGAGGGAAACCCGGGCAGGTGGCAGAGCCACTGGTAGCCCTGTGGAGGTTAGTGTGCGTGGGGCTGAGGAGGCTGACCCCCCCCCCGAGGGAGGAAGACAGTTTTGCGGTTGAAGACTGCTTGTGTGGGGACCACGAGCAGGAGGCAGACCGAGGTCAGTCCCGATCCTTGTCCCTGTGACAGGGCGAACCCTGTCATAGTGGACACCCCGGGATAAATTGAAACCCCTTTCCCAAACAGTTTATATGTTTTGTATAATGTCCAACACGCTGGTTGGCTGGTTATAAATTAAGTGCTGAAGTGTTTATAAAGCTTTCTGTGCATATTAACTTAAAACTAACTAGAAACCAGCCAAACCCTCAAAGAATACTAACGTTATATATTGTTTTCTTCTCTGGTCTTTGGCCATAAAACAAATCTAAAAGGGCAGTCTTAACATAAAAATAACAAAAACTTGTGTCTGATTTTTCTAGATGTTAGCAGCTCCCTTCTAAGATATATATTGCAGCAGACAGCATGAGGTAATTTGACCCTGCAGGAGAGTTAGGAGAGCACAGAATGTTCTGACCTTTAACAATGTTGTAAACAAGTTATGTAATGTGCTCCAGGTGCCAAATAACTGTTCTCTATGGAGCAACAGGGGCCCCTAGTGGCTAATTTTATGTTATGTCTGCTGTTAATCAAAAGGCAGTGGTAGATTTTTCCAGCTACTAGTGAGCTTATAAAAAGCCCTACCTCAGTGCTGACAGAGGACAGACAGGGAGGTCAGTTGAATACTGAGTAAGGAAGGTGAAAGACCTCCTGGTAGTGTGTGCTTTCACACCATTTGATTTATGCCAGGCTGAAGAAAAAGCCCTGGAAACTGCTGAAGTTAAGCAGTTGTCCAATTTACCATTTTGCTTTCTGTATATTTTACTTGATAAAAATAATATGATAAACACAACCATGTGTTTTTTATGCACCTGACTTGTGGTCTGCCTGAAATTGTGTTATTCTAAACCCACGCTCAGTGACAGTCCCTATGCTAATGTTTCCGGATTGATTTGTCCTGGGACTTCGAAGAGGAAGATCCAGAGGACTGGGCCAGGAAAATGGAGGAGCTCCTGGTCTGCAGCTCCCATTCCATCGAGGCAACCTTCTGCTTAGGGAGGAAATTCTCCAGGATCTTCTGGCGACGTCTCTTGGTGGCCAGGTTAACCTTCTGGCAGGTCTCGCAGGCTTGGACGTCATGGTGTGGGCCTAGGCACAAGACGCAGGCAAAATGGCCGTCCCTGTCCAGGATGTTTTCTGTAGGCACACTTCCTGAAGCAGTCGGAAGATGAGAAATTTTGATGTTAAATTAAAATAAAAAAATAAAGTGCGGTTAAAAGAGGGAAAATGGTGGTTGACTGTAGTTGTGGCAGTACCAGTGGTCTGATGTGCAATGGCTGATGGCGAGAAAGAACTGAGGAGGGTGTGGGGGCTGCCCGCCTTTATAGGATTAGTAGATGTCAGGCGCCAACGTTGGAGGTGGGCAGCCCCCTCTGGCAGACTGCTAGCTAGAAGGTTTCCGTGTGGTCCTAGCACCTGGTGTCTAAGTCCTACCGGTGATAGCTTGCTGCAAGAGATACTTCAGAAGTAAGATCTGTAGGTCCAGTCTTCTTCTTGGGCCCCTCAGTCATGCCAAACATTGACAACCCTAGAGAAGTGATCCAGTTTCCAAATAAACCACACACACAAAAAAATCCCTATAAAGGGAAAAGTAGGTATAAATATAGAAATGCGGTCCAGTTCCTTTTTCTGTAAAGAATTGCAATAAATATCGGTGTACCAAACGTGCAGAACAGGAAAATAAGGTCAATTAACGTCTCTGTTCTAAGGAAAAAGGAACAGAGAAGAAAAATACAGAAGACTACAAAGTGGTACCCTCTAGATAATGTGCATAAATAAATTTAGTAAACTTAAGCGGCTGCCTGAAGGTGGGAACTGCACCATCAACAAGCCCTTCTCCAGTTCCTGGGAACTGACGTGGAACTGGAAAAAGTTACAAAAAACACAAAATTTACACAAATAATGACCATAACTAATGCATTTATCAATACAAGTAACTATACTGCTAGAGTTATTATAAAAAAACTGCGAAGTCATAAACCATAAGGGCAACTGCTTTCCTCAAGCGGAGAAATAAATGTACCATTAGAACACAAGCATGAGCGTGACCATGCAGCAGAATTTTGCATTTCATTCTGAGATTCTCTAGTGTAAAATGTTAGACTCCAGGGCAGCTCATTCCAGGTGGATGATTGCAGTTGTTAAGTATAAGTGAGGGATTCCTGGGGCTTGAAGATAAAATGTTACTTTACAGGTGAAAAACATAATCGGTGACTGCTACACAGCAAGGTGTTGGGAACTTGTAGCTGGACGATTTCCTTTTATAAAACAATTTCTAGGATTAGTTACACTGGGTATATATTGATTAGATCCTATAGGCCCAGTTTTCTTTTTAGACCTTCCTGTCCTGCCAATTTAACAGAAAGCAGAAATAAATTTGTTTTAGGGGTTGTACTGAATTGCATTTATTTTTGTTAAATTTGGAACTGGTGTAAACTGTCATTCTCCCAGTTCTGCGTATCGCAGTGGAACGAACAAAAAAACAAACAAAAAAAAAAGGTACTTTGAATAAAACAAACTAACGCAGACTATTGGATAAACTCCCAAACAACAAAATGATGGTCAAAACTAAGAGCACTAAACCACAAGGATGGGAACAGGAGTAAGAGGCGACCGATCTTGTCAGTGAAGAGACAAATTTGCCATTGGAATGTCAGGAGAAGAGTGACCACACTAGAGTTTAAACTTTTTAATATTCCAATTTCCTATCTTGAGGCATTACATCAGGACGGAGATGCTATTTGAACATCACAAATAACTGTTGATAGAAACAAAAAAGATAAGAAAACACCAGCTTCTACTCTGTGAAAAATGGTATGACATTTTTTACCCTAATCTCCACTATTCATACTCCAAAAAAAAAAAAAGAGTCAGATAAAACAGAGAATTTGTTGGCAGATAAGGACCATACGGCCCGCCTAGTCTGCCCATTTCCCTACTCAGTGCTGCAGCCCTAGATCTTATTTGATCTGTGGCGCTCTTGCTCTGCACATCTCCAGGGTACCCTTATGTCTATTCCATGCCCTCTTGAACCCCCGAATTGTTTTCGTACCCACTTCTGCTGAAAGTCTGTTCCATGGCTCCACTACCCTCTCAGTGAAAAAGTACTTCCTAACATTACCCTTGAGTCTTCCGTCCTTCAACCTCATATCATGCCCCCTTGTTCTTGTGCAGAGTTTTCTCTGAAATATGCTTTCCACCTGTACCCTGTTTATTCCCCTAAGGTACTTGAAAGTCTCTATCATATCTCCCTTCTCTCCTCCAGTGAATAGATATTAAGGTCCTTAAGTCTTTCCTCGTAGGGCTTCTTATGCAGTCCATGTACCATCTTTGTTGCCCTTCTTTGGACTGCCTCCATTTTGTCAAAAATGCAACTTGTTCCCCTTCCCCCAACTAATTACCTCTCTGTTTCTGACATGGAGTACATAAGTGTTTCACTGTATTTGAACCTCACAGTGTGGTAAGGAACAGGCTTTGATGTGGGTTCTTTTATATCCAGTGGCACTTCTGTGTATCCAGTTGTGGTTTATGTATAAAGTACACAATTTTTGAACCTATACAGTGTGACTAAATAACTATACCAGTGTGTAATTCCCACAAAAAGAGATTTTATAGTCTGCCACTGAAACATATTGTGGGTTTTATTTTACAATTTTTTGGCAAAGAAAGACACTGTGCTGAGGCTTGTTTCCAGGTGCATCCTGTGAGCACAGGGAATTTAAGTGACTTGCTCATGATCACACAATATGTGAGTGATGGCTGTGGGATTCAAACCCAGTTCTTCAGGCTTGCAGCCCAGTGCTCTTAACCACTACGCTATGCAGTCTCCCTAGATGGAGCCCTAAACACAGGAATGCGGAGTTACGGCTACTCATAAATAAAACAGTAATAAAAAGTACATGTTCTTGGCAGGCAAGCTTTCTTTTTTCAATTTCAGGGCAGACTGGATGGACCAATGGTCTTTTTTGGCTGGCACAGAGCACTCCTATACATCGGACTTGGGCACCAAATGCCCCGCAAATGGGAGCGGGGGCCATAGGGCAATAAAGCTGCAGTCTATGGGAAGCAGGGTGGAATACAGGGCTGGGAAGTTGCCCTGCACAAAGCAGATTTTTTGGGGCGCAGCTGGTAGATGTAGGAAAAAAGGAGCAGTAATAAAAACAAAAATATACAGCATCATAGAAGTGCTAACATTTGTGAAGAGCACAGAAGCCTCTGTTCAGCAGTTAGTATCTGGAGATGCTTACTGAGAACATGGGCTCACGTGGCATGCAGCACAATGGATGCGTCAGGAGACAAGCAAGACATACCATGGGTTCCTATCTGGGCAGGAATCTTGTATTTTACCAATGGAGACTGTGGACATAAAACAGCTCTCGCCTTCAAGCTAAGCCGGGACAGATTCCTGCTGACCGGAGGAATCATATGGTACACTGACCAGTACTGTGGGTAGAAAACCCCTTTAAATTAGTAGTGACCTGCCCATTGTACAGGTAACTGGTAGGACTGCATATGGAATACCGCACAGGGTACTGGAGTCCAACCTCGAGGAAAGACTGTGACTAGGTGGAAGAAGTAGAGTGCTGGGGAAACCAAGATGGTTCATGGACTAGGAAGCAAGATATATGAGGAGAGGCTGCATGAAACACACACAAAGACAGGAAGGGGGGGGGGTGACACACACAAAACATACAAATACCTGCATGGGATACATAGGGTGGACACCAAGGTGCTTTTCTCACTGAGCTCAAATACAAGGACAAGGGGAAACTCACTGAAATTTGCAGAGGGATTAAAAGGGCCACCCACCGGTACTTTTTCACTGAAAGTGGTGGACAAGTGAAACAAGCTACTGGTAGGTACAGGCCAAATCTATGAGCAGCTTTAAACAGGGATGGGACAGGCATACGGGATTAGTTAGAAACAGGTGGCAGAAACAAAGGGGCGGGGGAGTGGCCACAACAGCCAGTGCAGAGTACTTAGGTAGGGTGGGTGGACTGCATGGTCCTACGGGCTTTTTTCCTGTCATCTTTATCCAAGTACCTATGTAAATACATGTTTGCAAAGCACACTTATTCACCCATGTTTTGGAGGGAGGGCAGGCATGATGGACCTCGAGTCCCTCTGGACTTGAAATTACTACGTACTGTGAATCCTAGAGCTGCTTTGCCATGGCAGAGCACGACCATTTGATTCATTTTGAATCCATGGGACCAAGGGCTTGTGAAACAAGTTGGATCTGCAAGTGTACATAATATGCAATAAATGTTGGAAGAGCAGGTGGTGCTTTCCCATGGGGTTTGAAAAACTGTATTAGTAAAAATAAAAGGTGAATTGTATCTAAATATTTTTTTCCAAAGTTTTCCCAAAGGGGTCAGTCGCTCTTTAGAGACCAGTACTAGTTTCACTGTAGAAGTTCATCTGTAGCTGTTTCCTTGACAGCATAACAGGGCTGATGAAGAAACCAGGTTTTGGTCCTGCAGAGAATTGTGAGAATTTTTTCTAAACTCAGTGGGGTTGTTATACTGCTATTTATTTCAATGTGAAGCTCAAAACATTCACAAAACATGCAACGTAACTAGCAATGTTCTCAAGGGACTGTGCATCTAATACTTAGGTGTGTCAGAGAAGCAGCCTTTTAGGTTTTAGTGTAGCAAAACGGGTTAGTTCCCAGTTTGGAGAAAGTACAGTTACGTAAGAACTTACCGTAACAGTAGATCTTCGAGAGAGGCTCTTGCAGTAGGTAATTACATATAGGACTGACGCCGGCAGGCGGCAGTAACAGGATTATAATTTCTAGCTAGCGGTCCCTGGCAAGGGACCGCCCCACGTCAGGTGACCGGCGTCAGGAGACGTCAGTATAAAGGGGAGGTCCTGGACGCCCACCTTCCAGTTCTTTCCCGCCGCAGGCCGAAAGAGGAGCGGATATTTCTATATATGGAAAAGGAGCTGAAAAAGCCTAGGGGGCTGGAGGGCGGGAAGGTATTACCTACTGCAAGAGCCTCTCTCGAAGATCTACTGTTACGGTAAGTTCTTACGTAACTGTACTATCTTACTTCGAGACGGCTCTTGCAGTAGGTAATTACATATAGGACTGAATCCCAAGCAGTCTGGAACAAAGAAAGGCACTGGAAGGAGGAAAACTACTCCTAGAAGTAGCTCTAGCCGTGCAAGCCTCAAGACAGGAGGCCTTGCAAAACAGCTAGCCCAAAGCCTGCTCTACGGCGAGAGGCAATATCCAAACTGTAGTGTTCGTGAAGGTATGGACGGAAGTCCAGGTGGTGGCAGCGCATATGTCTGCCGCAGACACATTCTTGAAACAAGCTGCAGAGGCAGCTACCCTCTTGTGGAGTGGCCTCTGACTTGACATGGGAGGGTCTTGTGGTATTTGTCATAACAGAAAGTGATGCAATGAGCCAACCACTTAGACAGGCACTGCTTGGAAACTGCATTGCCTTCCCTTTTGTGAGCAAAAGGGACGAACAACTGATCCGTCTTTCTGAGAACCTTCGTCCAGTTGGTGTAGTATCTCAGAATCCTGTGAATATCCATAGTATGGAGTAAATATTCCCCTTGATTAGAGTACTGTGTAAAAAAGGCAGGTAACTCTTTGGACTGATTTAAGGTAGACTCTGCTACTACTTTAGGTAGAAACTTAGGATTCATGCAAAGAGCAACTCGTTCCTTGTGAAAAATCAAGTAGGGGATTTTACACATCAGGGCCTGGAGCGCGGAGATTCTTCGAGCCGAAGTAATGGCCACCAAGAAGAGCGTCTTCCACGAAAGCAACTTCAAATCTGCAGAAGCTGCAGGTTCGAAGGGAGGAAGGGTAAGTTTCTCGAGAACAAAATTCAAGTCCCAAAGTGGAGCAGGAGTATGAATGGGGGGCCTCAGATGGAGAACCCCTCTGAGAAAGGTCTTGGAGACTTCCAGTTGAGCAAAGGCCTTGTTTGCGAAGGGAACATGATAGGCTGAGATGGCCGCCATGTGTACCCTCAAAGGAATGGCTGAGACCCAGGTCGAACAGATGGACGAATACTCCAGCAGAAGTCCCGCTTGAACAGGAGAAAGGTTCCACGTTCTTGGGGCGGCCCAAATAGTGAATCTTTTCCACTTCATGGCATATGGATCTGGTGGAGAGTTTTCTGGCCTCCACTAAAATCTCCCACTTTGGGAGACACACCAAAGCGGGATTGGGCTAGGTCTGCAGGAGCCATGCATGCAGTTGAAGGGATCTGAGGCCTGGATAGACCAGGGTCCCCTGATCCTGGGTCAACAAACCTCGAGACAGAGGAAGAGGAGGATCCTCTGAATATTGTTGTAGAAGAGAGAACCAGATTTGCCTGAGCCAGAAAGGAGCGATCAGAATCATTCTCACTGCTCCTGAAGCTAGTTTCTGCAAGACTCGTGGGATAAGAGGAATTGGGGAAAGGCACAGGCAGATCTGCCCTTCCAGTCTAAGAGACAGGCGTCGTTTCAAAAAGTGCCTCGCTCTGGAACGAGCGAGCAGAAGGTGAAGTTTTGCGTTTTGGGGTGATGCGAACAGGTCGACCTGTGGTGTTCCCCAAAGTTGGAAGATATTGTCTAGGATCCCTTGGTCCAGTTCCCACTCGTGAGTCAGAGCAGAAGAGCGACTTAGCTTGTCTGCCAGGATGTTGTTGACTCCTGGCACGTGAATCGCTGTGAGGTGAAGGTCGTGTTGCGTTGCCCAATCCCAAACCCTCATTGCCTCCCTCCATAGAGGGTAGGACCGAGTTCCTCCCTGTTTGTTGATGCACCACACTACATATATGTTGTCCATCTGGACGGCTAGGTGGCCAGGAAAGATGTATTGGTGAAGGGCTTGGAGAGCGTACAACACTGCCCGAAGCTCGAGCACATTGATGTGGAGAGCTTGTTCTCGCCTGGACCAGGAGCCCTGGGTCCGATGAGGGCCTAGATGGGCTCCCCAACCTTTGTCTGAGGCGTCTGTGGTTAGAGTCTGGGAGGGGGGAGGATGAAAGAAAGGAACCCCCCGAAACAGGTTCTCTCGAACCATCCACCACTGCAAGTCTCGCATCATCGGCGATGAAATCAGAACTGAGTGATCTAGGTCGTCCACTAGTTGATCCCACTGAGAGCGTAGGGCCCATTGAGAGATCCACATGTGGAGTCGAGCGCGAGGGACCGTCGGGATAGCAGCCGCCATGAGCCCGAGAAGGCGAAGGACCGACCTCGCCGAGACCATCCTGCGGTCGGATAACAGACTTATCTGGGTCTGAAGGGAGGCCGCCCTGTCCGGAGGCAGGAAGGCCTTGTCCATAATCATGTCGAAGATTGCCCCAATGAACTGTAGTCTCTGGGAAGGGTCCAGATGAGACTTGGAATGGTTGATGGTAATACCCAGGCAGGCAAAAACCTGCTGGGTGAGGGAGAGGAAACATGGGAGTTCCTCCTGGACGAGGCCGCCAGGAGCCAGTCGTCCAGGTAAGGGAACACCTGTACCCCTTGCACGCAGGTGGGCCGCCACCACTGCCAGGCATTTGGTAAATACTGGGGCCGGGGATAGACCAAACGGGAGTGCCTTGAACTGGTAGTGGTCCCCCTGGAACGCAAAACGAAGGTATTTTGGATGAGAGGGGCGAATGGGAATGTGCAGATAAGCATCCTGCATATCCAGGGCACAAAGCCATTGACCCGGCTGGAAGAGGGGCAGAAGACTCTGCAGAGAGAGAGCATCCTGAACCTTTTGTACTCTACATAAAGATTCAGGGAACTGAGATCTAAAATCGGTCTGAGATCTCCCGTCTTCTTTGGGACCAGGAAGAAATGGGAATAGTAACCCGTCCCTTGAAGATGAAGGGGGACGGGCTCTATCACTTGCTTCAGCAGAAGAGCAGAGATTTCCTCCTGGACCAAAGGAAGATGTTCCTGTGAACACGACAACTTGGGGGGGATGGGGTGGCGGGGTGGTTTCTGAAGAAACTCTATGGAGTGTCCTTCTGCTATGAGCTGGAGCACCCAAGAATCCATGGTTATCCTCTCCCATCCCGGAAGGTGGAGGGAAAACCTCCCTCCTACCGGTTCCTCCGGGAGTCCGGAGGCAGTGGGAGAGGCAAGGAGTCAGGTGGTGTGGGGCAGCGCCGCAGCTGAAGCACCCGCTGCTTTTTTGGGTGGGGGGGGGATTAGCAGCCGCGGGGGCCCGACGTTTTGTGGCCCGCCTTCCCTGGGGTTTCATCTTTGGCTGATTCTGTCTGCTAAAGGGACGGCGCTGCTGCTGATGGGGATGGTACATGGAATCAACTGATTTCAGACCCGTCCCCTTCTCTTGCAAATTGGTAATGATGTCCTTGACATCACCCCCCGAAAAGCACCGAACCCTGGAAAGGTGCTTCCTGGATAGCAGATTGCACCTCCAGGACCAGACCTGACACGTGGAGCCAAGCATGACGCCGTGGCCTACAAGCGTGAGCTCAGCCAACGCAGTGTCCACTGCGTCAGATGTCGCACGTGAGCATGTGGCGCATCGCTTCTAACGAGCGGACAAGACTGGAAGCCAACTCCTGTTTGACTTGAGAGTCAGGCAAGGAGTCCAGCAGCTCTCCACCTGAGTAAGGATGGCCTTCTGGTAGTCCCCATGTGGCTGACATAGTTCAGGGCCCTAATCCCAGTGTGGGGAAGCATAAATCTTTCTCCTGTACTGGTCCAGAAGGCGAGATTCATTATCAGAGGTGAGTAGCTAAGATGTTTTAGTTCGCCCGACTGGCTGCAATGAGCGGCTAATCACGACCGAATCGGTACAAGGGTGAGAATCGGAAATCAACACCCTCTGGAGCCTGATATAGCCTGTTCGACTTCCTAGGAAGTGGGGCTAAGGCCAACAGCTGTTTCCATATCGTGGTAACAAGGTCGGCGTGAGGCTCTATCCAGGGTGGCACTAATGTAGGAGCTGTCACAGGCAGATCCAGATGTTCAGCGAGTTTCAGACGCTGAGGATCTGGTTCCAAAGAGTGCCACTGATGAACCTCCTGGATTTTTCTAAGCAACTCCGTGAGAAAGGATCCTCTGGAGGAGACTTGGAGGGATCCTGGCCGGGGGCCGATGGAGGCGAGGCTCGTCGTCTCTCGGAGCAGCCGTCGGAAGAGTCCGAGGTCCAGAGTGAAGAGGAGGATGAAGAAGAGTAAGACTCCTTTCCCAACCCGGGAGGAATGGGTCCCTTGGGAGTCCCGTGGGACCCAGTCCTGCCCTCTCTGGATCCAGGCGGAAGAACCTGGAGTCGGAGGTGGTGAGGAGTGTGCTGGGGCCGCAGGGAACCTGGGACGGCACCGTCGCCGGAAGGTGGCTCTCTACCTCTTTGGTGAGCTGAGCATTGGCCTCAGCCCACCAGGAGGCCAGAGTCTCCTGCAGGTCCACCGGCGGCCGCGAGGGCGGTAGAGGAGGAGGAGGAGGAGGCGGGGGATAAGAATACGGGTTATACCTGTATGGAGCGTATCCAAAACCCGGCTGCGGGTAACCCGGCATCGGGTATTGAGGCATCGAGTACTGCGGCATCGGGAAGCCCGGCGTCGGGTACTGCGGCGCCGGATACGGCATCAAATAAGATGGCGGATACCCGGAAGCTGGGGGGGGGGGGCTGCCTGAGCAGACAGCCCGGTTGGGAACCTCACAGGCGGGTCCGTAGCGGAGAGCCCGGAGGGCCTGATGGGAGCAGAAGATCTCCCTGAATTGGTAAGGCCGACGGCGGAGGTACAGACGGCGGAGGGTCCGGCGTTGGAGCCGGCATCCGGGGAGCCGACATCAGGTCCGTCGCTCCAGAAGGAGGAAGGACTAGCGTAGGCAAAAAATTGCCAGCTTCGCCCGGGGACGGAGGGGAAAGTCCCCGGGTTCAGGCTGGGGGGGGGGGACCTCTGGCTCCCCAGACGGCAGCGAAGGCTGCGGTGAACCGGCAACGGACGTTGGGGGGTCTGTCGTCGGTTCCCTCGCCGGCCGGACGTTGGACGAGCCAACGTGAGGCGAGCTCTTGGCAGGCGCCGGAAGAGCCAACGTCTGACTTGCGAGAGCCAACACCGGAGATAGGTCGAGAGGAAGGGTCGGCCTGGTCCGGTGGGGAAGAAGCCGCGTGTCACCCCGGAGGGTTGCACGTCTTACCAGCCCTCTCTGGGCGGAATTCAGAGGAGCTGGCGCCTGACTTGCAGAGTCGCCCACGATGGTAGGCGCAAGCCTGCAGCGAACCGGGCGGAAGCACCAACTGCCGGGCGCCCGCAAGGCCAGCCCCTTGGCGAGCCAGATGGGCGGGCGGCGCCTCAGAAACCTCGAGGCGGCCCATCAGGTGATCCCCAGAGGGATGTTACCTGCGTGCCCAACGACTCCCGAGGGAGACGCAGTGGAGGAGCCTTTGTCCCGGTGCCTCTCCTTGTCCTTCTTTCGATGGCCTTCGGTGGAAGTGGACGCCTGCCTCAGCTTTTTAAGCTCCTTCTCCATAGAGTTCATTTTCTTCTTAAGGATATGGGCCTCCAGGGATTGCTGCCATCTTTTTCGGGTAGCCGCGTTAAAGCTGAGGCAATGCTGGCACTTCTCGACCTGATGTTCGGGGCCTAGGCAGAACAGGCACAGGGAGTGGCTGTCCTTGTGCGGTAGTTGGGCGCCGCACAAGTGCACTTATTCTTGTGCTCGAGATGGTGTGGGGGCGACATACATCGACGTTAGTACTGATGCTGAGTGAAAAAGAGTTTTGTTTGGTAAAAACCGTGAAACACGAACTTTCTGTGATGTACCCGCGAGCTAACGGCGGGAAAGAACTGGAAGGCGTCGCCTGGGACCGCCTTTATACCAACGCCTCCTGACGGGTCACCTAACGGGGGCGGTCCCTCGTCAGGGACTGCTAGCTAGAAATTTTTCCGTGGGGTCCTGCCGCCTGCAGTCCTATATGTAATTACCTACTGCAAGAGCCCTCTCGAAGTAAGATCTGTTGTGACCCTTATACTGTTTTACTAAGTAGGGTATGTGTCACAGAACTCCAAGAATGCTGTTCCCATCTTCAAAAAAGGCCCAGCTGGCAGGAGAATAGGAGAGACACTGTGTATACTGTCAGTCACCACCACAGGGAAGTGCTATGTGCTGTAGGACTTATACAGTCAATGGTCCATACAGTTATTCCAACTGAAGTATATACTTGACACTCGAGCAAGTCAAGCAGCGGGGCACTTTGGGCGCAAAGGTTTTCTCTGCATTATCATTTTGCCCATTAGTCAAATTTTTACCAGCAACCTGCAATCACGTGACTCAGCTGTCATTTTTTGAATATTCGAACAGTGGATTTTTCAGGAGCGCGGCAAATTTCTAGTAATTGTGTGCTTCTCTCCTAGGGCTGGCTGCCCTTTTGCTGCACCTGGGCCCTACACCAGTGTGTGTACGCACCTCCTTGCTCAGTTATCATCCCAAAATGTGCCACGATCCTAGGCAGCAGGCACTCGTACCCCTCCTCAGGCCAGGGCAGCCCTTAACCTTAGCCACTAACCTGCCACCAATTCTGGGTAGTAGGTGCTCTTACCCCAAGGCCAGGGCAGCCACTGACCTCATCATCCACTTACCTGCCACCATCCTGGGTAGTGGTTTTATGGCATGGAGCCTGACGGTATCCATGCCATCATTTGGATGGCACTGTTTGTTTTTAACCCCATGTTTTTTTCCTTTCTCCCTCCACCCAATAGATGGCGCCATCTGCCTACTGATTGCCTCACGACACTGCAGCTGAGCCCCGAAGGAAAGAGGGAAAGCTCTCTATCAACACAGAAGTCGCTGCGCTGCTGGATTCAGTACCATCCCCTCCTGAGAAGCTGGAAAGTGTTGCCATCAGCAGCACCAGTCATCATTCTGGCCACCCTTTCCACATGTCCTAGTCCCTGAAACAGGACAATAGCACAGAAGCACAGGTGACGCCAAAACTGCACACTTTTCACACCCCATAGTTGTTGCGTAACAAACACAGACACCTCAGTGAAAAAAAAAAAAAAGCAAAAGGAAGCCATATTATATGCCACTTATTTGTGAGAGGGCAGTCCTTCATAACTCATTCATGAAGATAAATGGCATATTCCGAGTCAGGCCATTGCATATGTCTGTATCCATCCCTCTCTTTCTCTCTCAGAAAGGACAATTTTTGCATCCCAAAGGGCAATCCTATTTAATCAATATTTCTATAACAGCAACAAAAAACATACAGACTCCACACTTGAGGGTCTGTGCCAGTAAAAGTATCATTAGAACAAAAAAAATACTGCACCGTCCTGATGACGCTTTACTAGTGAAATTGGTCGAAGTTGTTGTGGGGGTGCACCCCATTTATACTCTCACAGGGCACTTTGTTATTTTGCATTTTTTAGGCAAGGTTGGCATAATAAACTTATTTTGTGCATATACTCTGGTGCTGTATTTTTTGTTCTAAATACTTATATGTGTACATGTGTGTCTCGCTCTCTAAAAGACATACACACACACACATATATATATAGGGTATAAACAGAGGCAAATAAATCCCATTATCTAGACCTGCAGGTAGACACGCATTAAAATATACATTGACGTCCAATATAATAAATATAACAAATATAAAATAAAATATAAAGCCTTGGTGAGGTCGCACCTGGAATACAGGGTCCAGTTCTGGAGACCATACCTACGCAAGGACATGGATGGGATTGAGAGGGTGCAGAGAAGGGCAACCAAGATGGTGCATGGTATGCAGGGGAAGCCATATGAGGAGAGGTGGAGGGAACTGGATCTGTACCCATTGGAGACTGGAGGGGGGGAGAGAAGAGACATGATGGAGGCATTTAAGTACGTGAAGGGGATCAATAAGGTAAGGGAGGGGAGCTTATTTAAGAGGAAGGTGGGGGGGGTTAAAACTAGAGGGCACAGTCTAAGATTGGAGGGAGGAAGATTTAGGAGCAATGTGAGGGGGCGTTACTTCACGGAGAGGATGGTGGAGGCCTGTAATAAACTACTGGTGGAAGTGGTGGGGGCAGAAACAATGGAGGGATTCAAGAGGGCATGGGACAGACATAAGGGGCTGGCAAGTGGGGGGAAGGAGAGGTCCCGTGACACAGGTAATAAGTAAAGGGGGGAGAGGGCAGACTCGATGGACCAGGGGGTAATTTTCTGCCACCAGAGTTCTGGGATTGTATATTTATTTCCATGCATGTATGTCAACCATTTAGCCAATGAAGTCTAGCTATTTATATTAGCTACACGTTTGTGTTGTATAAACCAATTATTACAATTGCCCTTACTGTATAATCAGTTAATATTCCATTGTACGTCAAGCCTAATTACACATTCGTGGCTACGCTATTCCTGAGTAGAGGCTTGGAGGTGCTCATGAAAATACAATTGATTCTACCATCAAGGCACATGGAATACAATATTAATATCTATACATAATTAGGAGATGTACAATGGCCCGACTCAACTGGTCTTTCAGGTGTCAGTGGTAACAATGCACCAAAGGGACGACCCTAAAGCTTCTTATGTTTCTGTTCAAAACAGTTAATTTTTTCACCCCTTGCCCAAATTATGCTGTGACCCAAAGCACAGTTACAAATGAAACAACTTGTTTCATCAGGACCAGTCGAATTGGTGAAATTCTCTTGCAAATTTACAGAATCCATGTTGAACAACCTCTAGTATCCAAAGAGCCAGTAATAAAGTATACAGACGTTTCCTCTCGGGTAAAGCAAACTCCCTTCGCCATCTCCCAAACTTGAGTGTTCTCCACTGGAAGCCAACTCTTTCACTACCATGCCTGCAATTACCAAAGGCATACAATTACCTAAGTTCTGTGTCTGGCCCCTCGGGGGTCATGTGTTCAGGGTCTGAGCCATTGTCTAAGACTGGAGGCGTTTTCCTGTGTTCAATTGATAGCCCGTTTGCAGCTTTGCTGGTGCTTTGTAATGATGGCCATGCATCTTTGTTATGACTGTTGGGCCTGGAAAACAGAAGAGAAGGTGAAACCACTTACAGTGTGACTTTTGCAAAAAGCACAGGAGATCACATCAGTGACACTGCGGTCACCAGCAGCCAAATAGTTAATCGGAAAAATCAGCTAAACCTATGGTTTGGTACTTCAGAAATATGTTAAAAATTCTTCAGATATTTCTGCTTACTAGAGGTAAAAACTGTGCAGATCATCAGGCTCTAGCCTGTAACTACTTCCAGGTAAAACCACCAGGCATATTTATTTATTTTAAATTTGGTCACCGGGAAAGGCACAGTTTGTTTCCAGGTGCGACCCGGGGACAAAGGGATACAATATAAACAGTGGGAAAAGACAAGATTATAACATATAAGAAAAGGCAGAAAGCAAAATGACACTAAATAGCAAAGTTACAAAAAAAATCAAAATAAATGGCAGAATGCACAATATATAAATGCTACTTTTCTGTATATCGCTACCTAGCACGGATTACCTAGATCCATATCTCCCCCCAAAATCCTTTATCCTACACTGCCCTCAACAGCACTCCTTCAGGCGCTTCCCCAAGTTAGGCCCCCACTGTCCACTAGACTCACCACTCACTCCTGGGTTCTGCCGTCAGGCCTTGGCATCCATGCCACTGCTCTCCACCCTCTCCTGGCACAACCCAGCTGGGGACTCTGGGAGAAGCAGAGTTTTCAAGTGGGTGTTTGCTAAGGGAGAGGAGCCAGTGTGCTTTGGGAGAGGCACAGGAAGCCATGCTCCGGTGTGTCAGGGGGCCTTTTCCTCTGTTCTGGAGCCGGAACATCTCCCCTTACATGTGTCCATTTGTAGACGACTGGGAGTGGGGGGAGGCCACAAACTCTGTTAAAGATGTTATCACCAACCTCCACTAGGTGCTGCTATAGTAGACTTGCAACCCCCTTTAAGCAGAGCCTTCAAAGGATGCTCCAAGTCCTCTCTGCCGACCTTCACTACTGATGTCCTAGGCTGTGGAGTCAAACCCAGGCGGTCAGCATGCCACTGCACATTACATTTTTTTATTTTTAAAACAAAGGGATACTTCTCCCCCAGTCCTCTCCTAGTCACGTGACCGACTGACCTGTATCACTGTAAGTAAGCAGCTTTGAAGGTGGATTACTGCAATTTAGGAATAAGAACGGGAATGATATCCAATGGCTCACAAGCTAGGTAGTCTGTGTAAAGGTAAACTGCAGTGATAGACAGGGGTTTGATTTTCAACACCAGTGGCTGAGCAAGGAGCTATACGAAGGTTAGATGCTACCTTTCTCCACTGAGCCAGACAGTACTAACCAGCCTCCACCCGTGAGAAAGGCTGCCTCTCCAGTAGGTCATTACTTTTAGTATAGTTTGTTTACCAAGAATAGACCGATTAAAATGCAACATCTCATTTTTAGTGTGTTCCAGTGTCTACACAATTGTACAGCTGAGTAGGCCAAAGCCCAGGGAGCGCAAAGGACTTGCTGAGAGAAACAGAATTTGCCAGCAGATAAGAACCACTTGGCCTACCTACTCTGCCCATTTTTCCCTACCTATAGTATCACTGCAGATCCTACTTCATCTATGGCCCATTCAAGCACCCCTTCCGCTAAAATTTCCATATACCTATCTCAAGCACTCTTGAACCCCACCACCTCCGATGGAAGACTGTTCCAGGAATCCACCACTCTTTCTGCGAAGAAGTATTTCCTTATATCTCTCCTGACTCTACCCCCTGCAGCTTATCGTGCTCCCTTGTCCTAGAGACCTTTTTTCTGAAAAATACTTCCATCCTCTACTTTATTCACCCTTGTGAGGTATTTAAAGGTCTTTATCATATCCCACCTCTCCCTCTTCCCTTCCAAAGTGTACATAGTTAGGTCCTTAAATCTCTCCTGGTAGAGCTTGATTCAGACCCTACACCATTTTAGTTGCCCTCCTCTGGACCACCTCCACTCTGTCTACGTCCTTCCGGAGATGTGGTCTCCAGAACTGGATACAGTACTCTAGGTGGGGTCTTACTAGCGATCTATACAAAGGCAATACTGCCTCCCTCTTCCTGCTGGTGATACTCCTCCCCTATGCACCCCCAAAATCCCACTAACCATCCCAACTGCCTTGTCGCAGTGCCTGGCCTCCTTCAGGTCAAATACGATCACCCCAGGTCTCTTTCCTGCTTAGTGGTCATCAGCACCACACCTCCCATTTTGTACTCTGCCCCTGGGTTTCTGTGCCCTAAGTGCATTAATTTGAAACCCAGCTGCCATACCCTTGACCCTCCACCACTCCCCCTGGACTGCCCACCCTACTGTAGATTCTGGTGTCATCTGCAAAGAGGAAGACCTTCCCTTCCCGCTCCTCTGCAATGTCACCTATAAAGACATTAAAGAGGACCAGTCCCAGCACTGACCCCTGAGGTACCCCGCTGGTCACCCTCCATACCTCTGGGTGAACTCAGTTTACCACCACCCTTCGCCGCCTTTACACTAACCAATTTCCTACCCAGTTAACCACTTTTGGATCCACTCCCCTGTTGTTTTTACAAGTCAGTTTGTATTTGTATATAACAATGAAATATGCTGTTGGTTAGAATTTTAGTCACCAGCTTGATTTGTCTGGCAGTGCCAGCCTATGTATTTTCAATATATCTAGCTATTTAAATATAAGTAAATAAGCTGGTTACCTCTGTTATAGTAGCAAAAAGTTTTTACACTCTCACTGGGTTTGTGGGATTATGTGTATGTTGCCCTATTGGGTGAAACATCAGTCTGTGTGGTCACCTCTAGCCGAGGTGCTTTCCTTGTTTGTATCCTCCTGATTCTGCAAAAAGTAAAACCACTGTATCGTAAACCTTCTGTGTGGAGAGTAGTTATTTCATTACTGGGGTAAGTTCTGTGACTGCTTGAATAGCCCTGTGCTTCGCCGTCACGCTGAACCAGATACCTGCAAGGTGGCTCTGAAATTCTGAAAAAAATCAAAAGGGCAGTCTATACGCAAGCATAAGCTGCCAACAAGGAAGACTTCCTGGCAGCTATCAGGGTGTCCACCACCTTCTTAAAGAAACTTAGGTTTCCGGAGTCTCCTCCTTTCAGGAGCCAGGCCATGAGCTGTATTGCCCCAGGATTTGGATGCAGAATGGAGCCCTGTGAGAGAAGATCCCCTCGCAATGGGAGGCAAAAAGGTGTGCGTTGAGCTAGGTTCACTATGTCTGTGAACCACGGTCTTCTGGGCCACTCCGGAGCTACTAGAAGAAAGCTTCCTCTTGAGTGTCCTATTTTGTGTATGACCTTGGGGAGGGAAGGCATACGCTCGGTCAAAACTCCACTCTTGTGACAGGGTGTCCACTGCTTCCGTCCGTGGATACCGGCAGCAGCTGAAGAACCGCTGAGCTTGAGCACTGTGGCTGGGGAAGAAAAGATCGATCTGAGGACAACCGAACCTTTGACACAAAAGGTCGAACACTTCCGGGTTCAACATCCACTCCCCTGGATGAACATTAGCCAACTGGCCTAAATATTCAACTTCTCTGCCAAGTGGACTGATGACAGAGAGAGAGAGAGAGAGAGAGAAGATTCTGCTCTGCCCACAGTAGGAGACTGGTGGCTTCTTTCAGCATCTCCTAGCACTTTGTGCCCCCTTGATTGTTTATGTATGCCAGAGTGGCAGTGTTGTCTGATCTAATTTTCATGGCTTTTGGCTAAACCAGACTTTGAAATCGAAAGACAGCGAGGCGCACTGCCCTCCTCTCCAGAACGTTTATGTGTAGGTGCTGTTCCTGCACTGACCAAGTCCCCTGAATGAGAATGTGGTTCAGGACTGCCCCCAACCAGACAGGTTGGTATCGGAAGTCAGAATCAATTCTGGGGGGACTTCCAAGGGGGACCTTTTGCTCAGATTCACCAAACTCACCCACCAACTCAGACTGCTTCAGGTGTGGTGCGAGTGGGATCCTGGCCTGATAATCCCCGGAGGTCAGAACCCAGGCTGAGAGTAACTATCTGTAGGGGCCGCATGTGAAGGCGTACCCACAAAACTAGTTCTATAGTCACCGTCATGAGGCCCAGCATCCGTAGCAGGCGGTGAGCTGAAGCCAATGATTGGCTCTTCAGTCACTGGACCTCACTCAACAAGGTCTTCTTCCTGGCTGGTGAGAGGAAAACCTGCTCCTGGTCCATTCTGAACATGGCCCCCAGGTGTTCCAGGGTCTGTGATGGCTCGAGAGAACTTTTCTCTCGATTCATCATCCAGCCGTGAGACTCCAACACCTCCCGAGTCCTGGTCACTGTCTTCCTTGTTAATGAAGCAGACGGCGCTCAAATGAGCATATTGTCCCGGTAAGGCTAGACATGATGTCCCTCTAGTTGGAGCGGAGCTACCAGGACTATGAGCACCTTTGAGAAAACCCTGGGAGCTGTTGCCAGCCCAAATGGGAGTACCCTGTACTGGAAGTGCTGTCCCAGGACCGCGAACCTGAGGAACCTCTGATGAGACTGATGGGGATGTGGAGATGAGCATCCCTCAGATTTATGGAATCTAGAAGATCCCCCGGCTGGACAGCTCGGATAATCAAACCTGCTTAGGTGTCTCAGATCTAGAATGGGCCTGAAACCCCCGACTTCTTGGGAACTACGAAATAGATCAAGTAGAAACCCTGGCCTTGCTTGCTGGGAGGCACTGGCACAATCACCTGGGGTTTGACAGCTATTTTCTTTGGTCTGCACTTGCCCATTCATGTTCAATAATTTGACCATGGTGAATAAAGCTTGGAAAACACTTTGGAGTGGAGAAAGACTAAGGACAGGACTGACATCCACCGCCTCCATGGACTGCACCTCAAGCTGTAATCATGGGGGATTTCAGTGAGGTGGGCCAGGATCTCCCGACACCACTTGCCTCTTCACGGGGTGCTTTGGAACTGGGGATGGCAGAAAGCGCCCCTTTGAGGGGATTTGTGAAAATTCTATTGCAGAACCTAAGGCTAGAATTTCCAAAAGCCAAGCATCAGATGTTATCTGGGAACATCTTGTGTAAAAATTGCGCAGTCTTCCACCAAGGGTAGGGACGAAGAGATGGGCCTGCTCATTGACAGGTGCCCGCTTTTTGTCCTCGGCCTCCACTGCGTCTTCGGCAAGGGTCCCTCTGCTACTATTGCCCTTGTAACATGAATAGGTTCCTTTACTCCTCTGGTTTCCGAAGTTCCAAAAGGAATGAAAACCCACTCAGAACTGCCTTTGTCGGATGCCTCCTTGACCTTTTAGGGTTGATGTGGCCCTTTGCTGTTGCTTTGACACTTGAAGAGGCTCTTTTTATCCTGGATATCATGCAAAATTTCATCCAAGCCAGAATTGAACAAGCCTTCTTCAAAGGGTAGATTGAACAGCTTGGCCTTCGAAGCCTGATCAGCCACCCAATGCCTAAGCCACACACCCTGCATAGCCCAAAAAATGTGACAGGTGAAGTAAGCAGACATGCATACGTTTTCCACCATGGCATCACCTAAGAAGGCAGAGGCCATGGATACCAACTGCAAAATGCTCGGCCCCTCCAAATCCGGGGCAACGAAGCTGCTTAAGGTTGTAACCCATAAGTTTAAGGCTCTGGCAACAATAAAGGAAGCAAAGATGGTGCACAGGTTTGTGCTGTTGGAGGTGAAGGCTCTCTTCTGCACACAGCATCTACTCGCTTGTTGTGGGAATCCGTTAAGGACAAGGACCCTTCAATAGGAATAGTAGTGCGCTTGATGGATTTATGAACCGCTTTATCCGCCAGAGGAGGGGTTTCCCACTTGCGGGTGTTTTCCTCTAAAAAAGGGAAATACCATGGCCTTAGGTTTTGGCAGCTATTTGCTTTGGTCTGCACCTCCCCATTCCTGTTCAATAATTTAGTCATAGTGAATAAAGTTTGGAGTGGAAAAAGATGTGGATAGGACTGACATCCACTGTCCCCATGGATTGCACCTCCTTGAGCTGTAAGGACCTACACGCCTCCACTATCAGGCAGGACTTGGTATCAAACAGGGGAAGGACAGGAATCCTCCTCTTCGGCTCCATTCACTCCCCTTCCTTCTCAGATAGTTTACCCTCCTCCTCATCAAGTAGCTTCCTAGGGTCAGGATTTTCCCCAAGATCCCAGATATCCTCATCCTGACCCTCTAGATGGTTGGGGTGTTCCTGAATATCCATAGCCGCAATGCACCTGGACGTGCTTGTGTGGCCCCCCCCCTCGACCTGAGGGGCCCCGTTTGGGGTCAGGTGTGACAGATGGGATGTCCTGCGGAACACAGGGGCCCAAAAGATCTCCTATAAGAAAGAACGATTGATGAAATTTTTTTTTGCCACTGCCAACTGGTACATCAGGTGCACTCCCAAGCTCGGAGGACTGACTTTGGGGAACATGTCACTCATAACACACATTAGGTTGAGAAACACAATGGGGCAACAGGAACCCACTGGAGAGGGTCTCATTACCCTTTTCAGGTCTTACATCTTTTAAACGTGAGGGTCTCTGATAAGCCATGGTGCCAAGAAAAATAGCCCTGCAGATGCCTGGGACAACAAGATGAAGATATCCCTTAATATTTTATATATATATATATCCATGTATGTATGTAGTGTGTGTGTGTGTGTGTGTGTGTGTGTGTGTGTGTGTGTGTGTGTGTGTGTGTATATATCTAAATCTATATCTACAATATCATATACACATCACACACACATACATATAATATATATATATATATATATTTATAAAATGGGTAGGAAATTGCAGCAATATCATTAGCTGACCAGCATCACATGACCACATGATATCAGAGCTGATCAAGACACCTCAGAGTGGTATATCTGTTACATATATATATATATACACACACACACACATATATATATATATATATATATATATATATATATATATACATATATATATATATATATATATATATATATATATATATATATATATATATATATATATATATATATATATATATATATATACATATATATATACATACATATATATATATACATACATATATATACACACACACACACACATACATACATAGACACACACACACATATATATATTTTTATTCAATTACAATTTTAGTACTACCAACTGGATCCCCACCTCCCATCATGGGGAAGAATAAAAAATGCAGAGTGCATTCCCCTCAGCAGAGCTGGCTGCAGAAGCAAATAAACAGAATAAGTAGTAAGGAAAGAAGAGGCTCAGGAAGGAGAAACGCGGATCTCGCACTGAAGAAGTGCAGGCGCATGATGACGTCATGACGCTATATATGTCGTCATCATGCTTGGGGGAGGGTGCATGCACACTACTGGCATGCTAAAGCTGAGGAGCGTGCCCCCAACTGATAAACAGAAACTGCAGGAAACTGCGTGGCTCAAGACAGCTGAGAAAAAATGCTGGATGAAGAAAAGTGGCAAAAGTACTTAAAATGTGCAGGCAGCTAAACAACTCTCTCCTCAGCAGCTGCCCTTCACATTTAGTTAATTCTTGTAGATAAGGCACTGAAGAGATTTAAAAGGGAATTTAAAAGGGAAATACCCCTCACAAAGGAAAATCCAGATTAAAGGGAAAATGTCCCCTTAAAAACAACCACCTGCCAAACAGAAAAAGGACAAGAGCCTAAGGCCCTGTCCACACTACGCCTCTGTAATGTTACAGAGTGCCCAAACCGTTACCGCAATGGTTTGCGGTTACACCTGTAACGTTATAGAAGGCGTTTTCGTAACCGTTGTTGAAACCACATATGAGGTGGTTTCAACAACAGTTATAAACAGGTCCCGCCTCGATAGCGTTACGGGGGTAGTGTGGAGACAAGTAATGGTCCCCCTGCCAGGGCCTGTGGCGCCTTGTGAGCTGTATTGTGGGATTAGAGGCGCCGCAAAAATAGTCGCCCGTTCCAGGTGTGGACTGGCGGTACCGGTCACTGCTGCAGTGTGGACACTGTACTGCTCCCCGGCTGTAACAGTTTCTCTCCGTTACAGGGTCTGAGCAGTGTAGTGTGGACAGGGCCTAAATGTGTGTGTGTGTGGGGGGGGAGGGAGTAGACAGACGCCCAGAGATGGAGGTGAGACATCAGGAGTGCCCCTGACTAGAAACACCCCAAATAAATAAGTACTTAAGGCACTTTTTTTTTTTTTTAATTTAAAATATTGGACACCTGAGAAAATTACACACCCTGAAGCAGTGTGGCAGACGTGGCCCCCAATCCAAGCACAGGCAGTAGAAATGGGGAGAGCAGGTTAGCCAATTTGAAAGCCACAGTTTAGCAGGCTCAATTCTAATTTAGGGGTATTCTGTTACCCGGTAGCCCTAACCTGCTACGCAGAATTACAGACCCATGGCCTAAAAGCTGATTCTCTTCTCAGAAAAGCTCGACAGATGTTTCCCCTTCAATGGCAAAGCTAACACTGGAGAGTTGCTGCTGTCCGGAATCCTCATGTGCCCAACATTCTAAGCCTTTTGGGCGGTGCAATTTCCCCTAGTAGGGGTGACAATACCCATTTGTAATTGCTACCCATTGACAATGTGGAGTGCTACTGAAAGAGCACTACTCCAGTTACTGAGTTGGTGAGTACAGCCTTTAGAATGGCTACTTAGTGGGATCCCTGACCTGTTGTACCAACATGCAGTCGTGCCAGACATCAAGCAGGGCCAGACTTCTGGCACTCCTGGCCATTAGGAGATCCCAGTCGATGTCTGGCGAGTTAAGATCTCCCACTATTACAACCTCCCACTTTGCTGGTCCCTCTCCAGTTCAGCATGCAGGTCATCTCTCTCTTCTTCCTGCCAGTGTCTGTAAACCACCCCTATGAGTCTTCCTGACAACTCTGTGAGCTGAGGCCACAGCTGATCCTACCACACCCCTTCCCCCCAGTGGTACAATCCTCTACTGTCTTGATCCCTTCTCTAAGGTAGGGAGCCACACCTCCCCCTCGATCTGTCCTTTTATCACGCCTATATAAGGTGTAGCCAGGAACCGCTCTGTCCCAACTGCTGTTCACGCTGGCCCAAGTTTCTGTAACGGATACTATATCCAGCCAAGAGTCTGCCACCAAAGCCTAGAGCTTGGGCGTGCTTGAGTGGAGGACGGACAGATGGTGAAACAGACGGTATGGGGGGTGTCTGGGGTCAACAAAGTGGCCTGAAGGAGAGGGGGTTGGATTGGGCACTGAAGCAGGTGGGTAACCAAAAAAAAAAAAAGCCTGGAGCTCACAAATCCTATTATCCAGAATCCTGACACTGAAGCATGCTGCCCTCCTCCATCACCCTCCTCTATTAACCTTGGTGTCTTGCGCTTTCCCTTCCTTTCATGTCTGCTGCGTTTACCCTGTCCTGCCCCCGGACTCTTTCCTCCCATCTATTTTTCCCTAAACACCTTACCTCCATCCCTGGGGTACTCCTGTCTATGTTCCGCACTCTTCATACCTCCACAGTGGAATCCCCAGCCCCTGCCTCCCCAACAGCTAGTTTAATCATCTGCTGATGTAGACAAACTTCTGCCCTAATGCACTCATCCCCTCTCGTCAGGTGAAGGCAATCACCTCTGAAGAGCCTTCTGTCCCAGAAGCCCTGCCTAGTCCCCATATAAAGCAGTATCCCCATACTTGCCACCACCCCTTCAATCACCCACTGAACTCCTCGATCTCTACCTCCCTCACTCTATCCTACTCAGTCTCCCCACCCCAGACAGGAAGGACTTCAGAAAAGGATAAGGTAGCCAAATGCATCTGCAGTCTGTCCCCTGCCACTTTAGTCCCTCTTCACCGACTCCACAGCCTGACTTGCTAGATCGTTGGTAGCAATCTGTAGCCTCCTCCCTCCCCCAATCTTCCCTAGCCTCTCAATCTCTGATGGCTGATGCTCCAGACAGACATCGGACTGACCCCTCCCTTAGTCGCCACCTACCCCTCTCTCCATCCATCTAACAATACACACTCCTATCACTAGAATACTCCATGCTAACTTCTACTCCCCACACCCCCATGCGTCACCATGTCTCCCTTCCCGTCAGCACCAACTGACTCATGGTCACCCCTGCCTGAGTCACCAGTGCCTCTTTCAGGGGTGCAAAGCGGTTTCCACTGGTATCCTGTGGGAAGAGCTGATCGCTGTGTGATCATCCTGCCTCCTGATGTCCCCTCTCTCTCTGCCTCCCCCCCAGCGCCAGTGGACCTCTGAGGAAGTGGGGGTGTTGGGGGTGGACACAAGCTTAGTTGGAATCGCAGGCAGAATATTTCCTCCCTAGTTGACTGAGCATGGAGGTCACCGAAGGTCCTGCAAATATGGCAG
The DNA here is from genome assembly GCA_016271365.2 of Neoceratodus forsteri. NCBI lineage: Eukaryota > Metazoa > Chordata > Ceratodontiformes > Ceratodontidae > Neoceratodus > Neoceratodus forsteri. The sequence continues at coordinate 1,548,742,573 of CM028131.1, read as the reverse complement.
TGTTCCCTTCTCCAAAGCACAACTTTGGAGACTAGTGCTTCGTGATCCCTACAGCTAAGCACCTCTCCACTCAAGTCAGTTAAATGCCATGCCTCTGTTATATGCCTACGGTTAAGTTACTTCGTACTATGTAATACTAGGCTTAGAGGTCTTCACAGCCTCCAACACGGATTCCTATGACAAAGAAAATAAGAACTGCTTTATAATAATTACACAAATACAATCTCCCCCCAAGAAAATATAGGGACAGGGACACATCGAAACATAGAATTTGACGGCAGATAAGGACCGCTTGGCCCACCTAGTCTGCCCATTTTCCTACCTAACAGTTAAGCTGCAGATCCTAGTTAACCAACAGCTTACTTCCTCCTACCCCCACTAGGACTGCCTTATGTCTGTCCCATGCATTCTTGAATTCAACCACTGTTCTTGACTCCACAACCTCCTCAGGGAGGCTGTTCCATGCAACCACAACCCTCTCCGTGAAAAAATACTTCCTCACATTACCTCTGAGCCGTCCCCCCTCTATTTTCAAATTGTGCACCCTTGTTCTTGCACATCTCTTTTTCTGAAAGATGCTACCCTCTTGGACTTTGTTGATTCCCTTGAGGTACTTAAAAGTTTCTATCATGTCCCCTCTCTCCCTACTTTCCTCAAGGGTATACATATTAAGCTCCTTTAGTCTTTCTTCGTATGTCTTGTGGTGCAGACCCTGCACCATTTTGGTTGCCCTCCTCTGGGCAGCCTCCACTCTGTCTATGTCTCTGCGGAGATGGGGTCTCCAGAACTGCACACAGTATTCCAGATGGGGTCTCGCTAACTGTCTGTACAAAGGGATAACAACTTCCTGTTTTCTACTATTGATGCCTCTCACTATGTATCCCAGTATCCTCCCAGCCTTCCTTACTGCCTTCTCACATTGCTTTCCCACCTTTAGGTCATCTGATATAATTACCCCCAGGTCCCTTTCCATTTTTACTGTTGTCAGTATCTCACCACCATTGTGTACTCTTCCCCTGGGATTTTGTTTCCCAGGTGCATTACCTTGCACTTCTTTGCACTGAATCTGAGCTGCCATACATTTGACCATTCCTCCAACCTTGCCAAGTCCCTTCTCATCCTTTCCACTCCACCTTATGTATCAGCCCTGTTGCAGATCTTTGTGTCGTCTGCAAAGAGACATACTTTTCCTTCCAGTTCCTCTGCAATGTCACTTACAAAGACATTAAAAAAGGAGCCGTCCCAGTACTGAACCCTGCAGTACCCTGCTAGTAACCCTCCTTTCTTCACTGTGGACTCCATTTACTATTACCCTCTGTGTCCTATTCTCCAGCCAATTCTTTACCCAGGCTATCATCTTGGGACCCACTCCCAGGCTGGCTAACTTGTATATACATAGTTTTGTGTGGGACTGAGTCAAATGCCTTGCTAAAGTCTAGGTAGGCCATGTCCACAGCTCCTTACTGGTCAACTATTTGGTCACCCAGTCAAAGAAATCTATTAGATTAGTCTGACATGACCTTCCCATCGTACTGTATATAGTAGGGCATCATCACACAGCAGGCAACAGTAATGAGGTACAAGTGAGGCAACACAAGGCGGAGGCAGCAGAAGATAGCAGGGAAGCCCAGAGCCAGGGAACAACAAGCAGGAAGCTGCTGCTGCTATGTGGCAGAGATAGGGACTCCACGTTTCATCAGATTTTGGTAGTAGCCCTGCAGACTTACGGGTTACTCATTCAAAGGCTGCCACCTCCGACATTTGATATAAATAATCACAAATCCATGATGCAATTTCAGTGTGACACATCAAACAGCACCACAGTTAGCAGAAGGAATATTTTGAGTATGTGTATGTGTTTGGGGGGGTGGATGTGAAAGTACCAGCAATCCATTACAGCAGCCCTTCAGAATGATGCTAAATAGGAAAGAAAAGGAAATAATGAATTTACGATTCTTGGGCAATTTCTGTGTTTTTTTTTTTGGTTAAGGACCCTGACTACACTACTTATTCTACTACACAGTAGAATATTTAAACTAAAAACTCATGCAATGCAAGCTACTGAATCTCCCGCGGCTGCAGCCCAGGTCTGACACCAGCTGCTGGGGATTATCAAATACAATCTAATATACCGCAGTTAACAGTAAGTACAAATAAACATACAGTATATGTATATATCTGTCTATTATTTTTGCAGACAAAGTGCAAATTGGGACCAGCCCCCCTTTGGGGGTGTGTGTTTTTTTTGTGCCATTTCCCTTTAATTATTAACAAAGTGGGCAGGCTCACTGGCTTGGCATGTTAGAAGTTTCTGACTCAGAAGTAACCAGGGCTCCCTCACTCGCTAGACCAGCGCACAGTGGGCATGTGACTGACGCGATGCACTGGTTCTGTAAAAGGAGAACAGAATCAGCTGTCATGATTCTGGAACTTGGTTCAATTCAGAAGGCCCTATCTGTAGCTATGGCAATGGAAGATTCTCATGGGAGAGAGGACGGAAGGGGAAATGTGGTTCCCCAAGAACACAAGAATCATTTGAAGGGGTGGGAAGTACTTCAGTATTACTAATTCTTATCTCCTTACACCCCCTACTCTCTGAGTATGTCGCTCCTTTTTTCTTGTCTGTCTCTTTGGTTCTTAAAAAAGTCTTTGTATGCAGCCTGCTGGCTTTGCTCCACAGGGCTCTGCTCAGAGCCTGATCGGTTGATCCTGACATTGATATTGTGGTTTGCATGGGTAACATGTGCAAGGTGCACTCTCCTTGTTTATGCCAGGCTCTGATGCAGCACTGCTGACCTGGGCGACCACAGGTGGAAGTGCTGGCACAGCTGAAGGGGAAGGCGGATGCCTGATGGCTCCATGTGTTGACACCCATGCTGCGTGTGCACACCCTGGAGTGCTAGTGTGCAGGAGTCTGCAGGGGAAGGGCAAACGGGGATAAAATTCCCTGGCCTGCAGGCTGATGCATGATACACTTGGGCACTGTCAGCCCACTCTACCCTTAGTTTGGGGGGGGGGGGGCCTATCCGATCTGGCTCTATTACAGGTGGTTGGAAAGTGAGGGCCACAGTTGGTCACCTAAGGCAGATGGGCAGCAGAACTAGGATGGAAATTTTCTTTGTTTATATAGCTTGTTCTACCGTCTCCCCAGGGATGTACTCCACAATCATCGATACACCCTGACCAGGCTAGGGTTGTCACGGTATCACGGTATACCGTAGTATCAGAAGTTACAGTATTGATACTATGAGCAATTTCTGATACCACGATAACTGTGATTTATGGTATACCGCGGTATTGAGACCTCCAACTAGGTTTTTTGCATTTTCAGGGACAACTGTCCCTTCCATGCCAGCTCTCCCTGATGCAAGAGTTCGAGGAGGCTTCTTTCTTGAGCAAAAATGACTCATTCTGCAATATGGTATGACAATAACTGTGGTATTACATGTGATGTTCATCATACCGTAAGAATCTCATAGCGTAGCTGGCCTGGTGGCGTTGAGGCGCTGGATGCCACACCTCGCGCCACGGTCGTCTGGGATCGGCAGGGGAGGGAAGAGACTGAGCGTCTGGAGGACAGCTCTCTTCCCGGGGAAGGTTAGGGCATGTTTGCTCGAGGAGCAAACTCTGGCGGCGGCTGGGGGTAGCCAACAGCAGTGGCGTGATGTACGACCTGGGGGTGGAGCAGCGGCAGTATGTTGCCATGACAAACAGGGCTCCACAGAGGACTCCAAAGCATGTAAACCCCTCCTCCCTTTGCTGATAGGCGATGGCGCCTCCTTCCTTGGTCCACACTCCTGATGTCTGGCTTGGCCCCCCTCTGCTGGTCCCACCTCTCCCGCCTGGTGGCTCAATACTTGAGAAACAGCGCCCTGGGCAGGGGCAACCCTTCCCTGGAGGGCAGACCCGGGAGATGCCCGGTGCTGGAGAGGAGCTGTAGGGGCACAGTCACGCAAGGAGGTAGAGACAAGTGGAATCGGAGGTCGCCGGAGAAAGTTCAGCGGAGTGGTAGAGGCGCAAAAATAGAGTTAGGAAAAAAAGAATCTCATACCGTGACAAGCCTAGTCCAGGCATTTTAGATGTCATTCGGATGGCAGCGGGATTTTATTTGTCAGTTTTTCCCCGTAGTCTCTACCTCCTCCCCATGGCATGAGCAGAGCCTCTATCGCTCTCACACGCTAACAGCGTCCCTGCGACCAGAGCAAGCTCCCTGGCCCAGTTACAGGGGTCGCTGTGATGCCGGTACCCACCGCCAACCCTCCTCAACGGAGGCACGCTGCTGCATGGCAGCTATGTCCGCTTGGCCTGCTTTCCTCGGCATCGATCCGTGCTCAGGTTAACACACTTCCTCAGAGTCATCAGGGATGCTAAATGTAGAGATCCTTTACGTAAATACAGATGCTGGGGCCTTGTGAAATGCCACCCATGCTCACTCCTGAACTTGGGTTACCTGCACTGTAGCAAGACACGCTGCCTCTGGGCCATCGGGGTGTCAAAAGTAGAGATACTTTACGTAAATACAAAGGCTGAGGCCTCGCTACACTCAGACAACAAGTTGTCATGTTTGGGAGCAAGTGATGAGACCTGAAGGTGAGCGGCTCTAACACCAGAAGCATGCAAGAGTTAACATTCTGGACAAGTGTACAGATGTCTCAGTCTGTATTCAGAAGTTTTACAAGACTGTCCAATTTGTAAGATGTTAATAAATGTAAAAAACATTATTTAAAGACTACAGCAGAGCTATTGCGGTACTGAACAATGCAGGTACACTATGCGCTGCTGCGCTATTGCGCAATACAAGTACACGAAGCACTATTGTGACATTGCACGCAGCAGGTATGCTATGTGCTGCTGTGCTATTGCAGTAGCGCTGGAATGTAACTGTGTGATTAGAGAGCCTACATCGTTTATTTCTCATGCTGTAATCAAGCTGTTTTGTAACCACTTATTTTGGTGCAAAGGAGACCCCTGAAAATTAGTCTTGGCTCAACAGGGTACTCCCATTTATTCTCATCTAAATAAACTTACTGCTACTACTACTGGTTTTCTTACCTCATTCCCACCAATAAACACATTTTTCATATTAGATATGGATAAAGCATTCCAGCAAAGGCAATATTTTTTAGACTGAGGTTAAATTCAAGAACTTGAGAACACATTCCATAATAAATTAATACAAGTGAGCAATATATATATTTTTTTTTTTAACTAGGAGAGACGCACTAAGCTGAAAACTTGTTTACAGGTGCGACCTGGGAGCACTAGGAAGTTAAGTGACTTGCTCAAGGTCACACAGTATGCAAGTGGGGGCTGTGGGATTCAAACCTGGGTTCTCCAGGTTTGCAACTCAGAGCCTTAAACCACTGCGCAATACTTCCTCCTTCAGAGAAACTGCCTCCTACAGAGAAACTGAATGGAACGGGCTATTTACAGACAAGTTGTACACCTGCTGCATTTCTTTTTTTTTTTGTGTCATCTCCACTGCGACCTCCCCTACCTCTCCTTCAGGCCAACTGCCACAAGGACGCTCACCTCTCGCTCATTTCCGCTGCTGATTCAGACTCCACACTGCAGCCACCTCAGGGTAATGAGACATAACCCTTGCGTCACATGGGTACTCGTCTCTTCTGAGGACAAAGCGGCCTGTCTGCCTAGGCACTGGCCCTGGGTGCTGCTGCGGCTGGGTTGGCTGCCGCGGAGCTCGAGGAGGCACTGGTCCGGGTGTCCGTCACCCGGCAGCAGGAGATGCCATTTTTCTGTTTTTCCTCCGATTTCCCCCTGGTCTCCACTAGGGGTCGCTACAGAGTGACGCCAATCCCCAACCCACCCCAGGAGAGGAGAGCAGTGCTCCGGATGCTCAATCCTACTCCTTCCCCTGCCGACACTCCAGCGCCAGAGTCCATTCCCGAGCCTGGATCGCCGGTGTGGTGTGAGGTAAGGTGCCAGCGCCTCAACCCTCTGCGCCCCCGGGCCGAGCACCTGCTGCATTTCAATTCAGCGTTTGTCAGGGATCGCTTTGTTGTGTAAATAAAATCTGAACATCAGGTATTCACCAGAATATATAATCCTATAACACCCTCTATTAAACTATTACCACATTATTATTTCAACAAATCTGTTCTACACTCTGACACAACAACTGCAGATCTATTTTGGTACTGCCAACTCTCAACACCTTGGAAAAAAATCTAGTTCACACAACTGATAAAATATATACATTATCTCCTGGGTTGGTCTGAGTAGCTCTTGGTCAGCAGAAAACTGCCCATGATCAAGAGCTATTATTGGCTCTTCATTCACAAAACTTTATTTTGACCCCCTGTATAACTGCCCTAAATATCTGGAGCCAGACATCTCCACACTTCAGCAGCAAACATGATGGACGTGTGACTGCAGATCGACAGAAAGCTGTGCAGTGGCAGTATCAGTACTTACGTATCATACCTCTGCAGTGTGTTCACTTTGTTCTTATTCTTGTCAACAGTACCCGTGGATGGCTGAAGGAAATTTGGATTAAGTTTGTACAACTCGTGCAGCAGTTTCTGTTCGTATTCTTGATGTTTGCCCGCCTAGGAGAAGAAGGAAAAATTACTCACCTTAGTAATTGTGTTTCTTCTAATGGAGTCTTGCTGTATTCTGACAATTGCAGTTAGCTCCAGCCTTTGAACTGCCCCGGAGAGTATAGGATTAAATTTCTATGCAGGGCATAGAACGCTGAGCTCGTGCTCGGTTGAAGACTCTGTCTGCAGTACTCTGAATCCAAACCATCAGATTCTTACGAGCTAAAAAACTCACTGACCTATCAGAATGTGGAAACAGTAACATTTCTACTAGCCAACTGGCAACTAACGGTCTAGGTTCCCAAAGGAAGACTCAAGTCAGGAAACGCAAAAAAACAAACAAAAACCAGGTAATAAAGCATAACAAATTCTTAATAACCAAACTAAAGCACCCAAACAGGAAGTGTGCTGAAGACGCCCCTGGGGTGCAACACTGCACCTGCCCACCCACTTCCCAAAAACTGGTTCTGAGAGGGGAGGCAGGGAGGGAGATCAGAATACAGCAAGACTCCATTAGAAGAAACACAATTACTAAGGTGAGTAATTTTTTCTTCAAACATGAAGTCTTGCTGTATTCTGACAACTCCAGACTACCAAGCAGCACCTCCAAGGAGGAGGGACAGAACCTACTTTGGGAATAGGCTCTGAAGTACTGCTGTGCCAAACAGAGCATCACTCCGAGCCTGGATATCCAGGGAGTAATGCTTGGTGAAGGTTATGAACTGTTTTCCAGGTGGTTGCTTGGCAAATTTCTAACAAGGGAATATCCCTGGCCGCAGCCAGAGATGTAGCTGTACCTCTAGTGGAATGAGCCCTCAGGCCTGAGGGAGGAATTTTTCCCAGTTTCTCATAACAGAATTGGATACAGGACACAATCCACCTGGCAACAGTTCTCTTGGTGGCAGGTTTACCCTTATGTACTTCCCCATAAGTGAGGAACAACTGGAAGGGGTCAAACCTGTGACTCTTTGTACGTTCTATGTAGTAACTAAGGGCTCTTTTAACATCTAAACTGTGTAACCTTCGCTCTCCTAAGGAAGCATGATCAGTGAAGAACACAGGAAGAGACAAGGACTGGTTTAAGTGGAAATCAGAAACCATTTTGGGTAGGAACCTCCTATTGGTTCTAAGGACCACCGTGACCCTATGGAATGAGAAGAAGTTAGGTTCAACTGACAGAACTTGCAATTCACTGATACGTCTGGCAGAGGTAACAGCAACCAAAAACACAGTTTTCCAAGTCAAGTACTTGAGCTCTGCTTGGGGTTGCATCAGCTGAGCAATGCAAACATTCAAATCCCAGGCAGAAGCAGGATCCTTAAAAGGAGGATTGGTATGAAGCAATCCTTTGAAAAATTTACAGAATACAGGATGAGATGACAGAGAAACAGAAACAGCTGACAAGTGTACCTTGAGAGTAGCTAGTCTGAGGCCTAGACCATTAAGATGAACCATATAATCCAGAACTGTAGACAATTCAGCAGTGTATGGGGATATATGCTTCTTGGAACACCAAATGCTGAATCTTTTCCATTTGGAGTTGTAAGTTTTTCTAGTAACAGGCTTTCGAGAGGCTTTGAGAATGTCCAGAACCCCTTGGGACAGATGCAAATCTGTATATTCTAACTCTTCAAGAGCCATGCCTTGAGATTGAGGGACCGAAGATTGGGATACCACATCCTCCTGAGATGAGGTTAACAAACTGCACTTCCTGGGAAGAGACAGGGGACGATGGACTGCTAGGGACAGCAGCAGGGGATACCATGGCTGAATGGCCCAGTCTGGAACAATCAGAATTAGTTTGCAGGATTGTGACCTCATTTTGACCAGAACTTTGAACAACAGAGGTAAAGGAGGGAAGGCATGGAGGAATTTCCCTTCCCAGTTCAGAACCAGAGCATCCAGAGGGACTGAGCCCAGTACTGGAGATCTGCAACAAAACAGAAGAAGTTGGTGATTGTCCAGGGCTGCAAAGAGATCTATCTCTGGAGTGCCCCACCTGGAAGAAAATCACTTCTAGCACCACAGGATCCAGAGACCATTCGTGATGGCCCTGGGAGATTCTGCTCAGTTCATCTGCTAGCACATTGTCCTTTCCCGGAAGGTGGACTGCAACTAAAGATGTCTGCAGAGAGTAAGCCACAGACCAGTTTCATGGCTTCCATGCACAAGGCCGTGGACCGAGTGCCTCCCTGCTTGTTGATGTACCACATGGTGGTGGTGTTGTCTGTCCTGACCTGTACCACCTTTTTCTGCACTGACAGAGAAGGTTTGCAGAGTCAGGAACACTGCCCTGAGCACCAAAAGATTGATATGCAGGAGGGACTCTTGATGGGACCACTGTCCCTGGGCTGTGAGAGCCCAGAGATGGGCTCCCCACCCCAACAGAGAAGCATCTGTGGTAAGGACCACAGAGTGGGGCTGACTGATGAAAGGAACCCCTTGCCTGAGATTGTCCTGATCCTGCCACCATTGAAGTGCCTGGATCAGAGTCTGAGTCACTGGAACTAGTTTGGTAAGAGGATTCTTCTTTTGGGACCAGAAAAACCTTAGATGGAACTGAATGTCCCTCATTTGAAACCTGGCTCCTTGGACCCACTACTGTAGAAGCTGCCATGTGACCCAGAAGCTGAAGAAAATGCCTTGCTGGTCAAGAAACCAGAAGGCGGAAAGAGGAGGCCAGCTCTGAAATGGCTGTAACCCTCTGCATGGGAAGAAAAGCTCTTGCCTTGGCTGTATCCAGCTCTGCTCCTATAAAAGTGAGAAGCTGTACAGGTTTGAGAACTGACTTGGAAAGGTTGAGAAGAAACCCCAAGGAAATGAGCACTTGCTGGGTCACTTGGAGGTCTGACTTGACCTGGTCTGGGAACTGTCCCACAATGAGCCAGTCGTCCAGATATGTAAACACTGAAATCTTTTTCCTTCTTAAAAGGTCACCACTACTGCCAGGCACTTTGTGAACACCCTTGGAGCTGATGTTAGGCCAAAGGGCATTGCTCTGAACTGATAATGGCCTGAAGGCAATTTGAACCTGAGGTAGTTTCTGTGGGAGCACCTGATGGGAATGTGAAAATAGACATCCTTGAGGTCCAGGGAGGCTAGCCAGTCCCCTGGCCTTAGAGAGGGAAGAATTATTCCCAGAGTCACCATTTAGAATTTTGGTTTTAATAGATGCTTGTTCAGATATCTTAAATCCAGGATGGGTCGCCACTCCCCTGTCTTTTTTGGGGTAAGGAAATACCTGGAGTACAGACCTTTGCCCCTGTGTAGGTAAGGCACCCTCTCTATGGCCCTTAGAGCCAACAGAGATGAAACCTCTGCTTGCAAGGCAAGGGATTCGGAGGTGCTTACAGGTGGAAAAGATCTGGGACTCAGCTTTGGAAATCTTTTGAAGCGGAGGACCAGTCCCTGGCTTACCACTTCCAGGACCCATTTGTCTAAAGTAACAGACTCCCAGTCCTGGACGAAGTAAGCCAGCCTGCCTCCTACTGGTATGGGGGAGTGGACCCGGGCTGACACCTCAGGGTGTCTGCTTGGCAGGAGCCTTAGGCTGAGGGGTGGATGCAGCCCTGCTCATCCCCCTTCTGCCTCTCCCTCTAAAGAACCCCCTCTGGGAAAAGGGAGAAGAGGCCTGTGCTTGGTAGAAAGGCCTGTGAAAAGGCCTGCCCCTGGCTTGCTGCCTTTGAGGAGTTGCCTGCCTTTCCTTGGCCTGTGCACTCCTGTAAGTGGTCCTGTATTCATCCATTTTCTTCATGTAATTCTTTGTCTGCTCCCCAAACAAAGAATTACCCACCACAGGGAAATCCATGGCCTCAGCCTGGGTGTCCTGTTAAAGGCTAGTACATCTGAGCCAAACCATTCTCCCAAGAGCCACAGATGTAGCCATGATTCTTGATGACACATCATTGGAGTCCACAGCAGCATGAAACTGAACCCTGGATGCCTCGATCCCATCAGCAGCCACCTCCTCCAGCTCCTTGGCCAGCTGGGGGAAGCCAGCTTAGCCAGTGCCAGTACAGTGTCCCATCTTCTCTTCTGGTACCTAGCTGTATAGGCCATATAATTAGCCTCCCTGAGTCCCAAAGACGATGCCATGTATTGTTTCTTTGCCATGGCATCCAACTTCCTGGAGTCTTTATCTGGGGGGTATGAAGCCAAGGGAATGCCTGCCCTGTCACAGGCTGCAGCCTGCACTACCCCAACATGGCTGCATTGCTGGTAAAGAAACTCCATATCCGAGCCTGACAGAGTATACCTCTTGTCCATCCTTCTGTCCACAGGAGGTATAGAGTTAGGAGACTTTAGAATGTTTCGAGTCTGTTTCCCAAAAGACTTATGAAGGGAATAGACAGTCTCTTGAGACTCTGGGATATGCATCATTTCAACGAAGTCAGGCTCTTCTTGGTCCTACACAGCCTCCTCCATAGGAAGCTGGAGGGTTTCTGCCACGTTCCTGTAAAACAGAAAGTGGGGAAGGGACTGAGAGAGCCTAGGAGGGGAAACACCAGAAGGTCTGTCTGGGGAGATGTCCGGTTCTATAGGCACATCCAGACTTTCTGAGCACTCATCATCATAATCCTCACATCGTTCACAGTCCCCCTTCCCAAAATCTGGTTCATAAAAATCTTCAGGGGCATAATCCTGAACCAGAGGAACCGACCAAACCTAACCCCTACCAACCGGGACCGGATCGGTTGGAACCGGAAGAAGAGATTCCACAATCCAAATCACTCAGGCAATTTCTTCTGCAGTCAGAACATGGAGTACTAGATCCGAACCGGCCGATTTTTTCTTTCTTTTCCTTTTTGCAGGAACTGACCCCTTAGATCAGATCTCCTCTTGCCCGAAGTATTGCCCTGGTCAGAGGGCGGTCCTTCTGGTTCGGTGGTAACCGAACCGGGCTGGCCTTCTGGGTTAGTGGATTTCTCGGCCTCCTTCTCCCTAACTCTACCTAATCTCTTATCCAGGGTAGACTTGGGAAAATTCTTACATATTTGGCAGTCTGAATCGAGGTGGTCAAACCCCAGACAGTAAACACAGGTGGTGTGGGGATTGGCCTTAGCAAAGACCTCCCCACACTCACTGCAGTGTTGAAACCCAGTGGGCCCGTTTTTTTTCTTGGGTTTCTCAGACATGGCCAACCTAACCAAACTTACCCTTTTTTTGGTAACCGCTAGGCAAGAATCTCATCGGTTTCTAACCGTGTTATGGGTGTTTGAAAAAAAAAAACACCTTTTTTTTTTTAAACCGATAAGAACCGGTAACCACACACTAAAATGACAATCAAAAGACCTAAGGGATTGGTTCAGCCGAACCGATCGTGACTTTTACAATTTCCACAATCCAAAAACACTATCTAAGTACTTACTGTAACGCAGACAGAGTGAACCGAATCGCGGTAAAATAATTCAGAAAACAGAGACTTTAACCGACACTTTAACAGAGTCTTTGAACCGAGCAGCAGAAGAAATCTCCAGAGCAACTGTTCAGTGAAGTGGAGTAAAGAATCTGATGGTTTGGATTCAAAGTACTGCAGACAGAGTCTTCAACCGAGCTCGAGCTCAACGTTCTATACCCTGCATAGAAATTTAACCCTATACTCTCTGGGGCAGTTCAAAGGCTGGAGCTAACTGCAATCGTCAGAATACAGCAAGACTTCATGTTTGAATGGGAGCTATTAATCTGAGCAAACTAGGCGTTTCACAATTACACAGTAATGAGACGGAGGAAAGGACTCTGGGTCCATCTCGTCTGCTCCTCCTGCTGCATGCCAGTGACTATACCGCTATTTGAGTACTGACACGCATCCAAGCTTAAATGCTAGAAATGTCACCTATGTAACCCTAAGGCCATTCACCCTCAGGAATCTTGCCTAGACTTGCTCAGAAAGCTCGAATGGTGCTACAGTAGTTTTCTCTACCTCATCAGGTAGGCTATTCCACATGCTGATTTCTGTGTGAAGCAGATTGCTCATTTTCCCCGTTATCCCACTAACCAGCACTTTGAATACTTGCCCTGTGGCTCAGCTTGCACTCGTGATCTTGACCATTTTTGTATTTTACTCCATGCTGTCTGTCCCCCTTTAGTATTCAGTACGCAGTGATCATGTCCCCTCTTGGGGTTCTGTATCTGTGTATACACCACCCTGTCCATCCCCTTTAGTATTCAGTACGCAGTGATCGTGTCCCTTCTTGGGGTTCTGTATCTGTGTATACACCACCCTGTCCATCCCCTTTAGTATTCAGTACGCAGTGATCGTGTCCCTTCTTGGCCTTCTGCATCTGGGTATACATCACCCTGTCCATCCCCTTTAGTATTCAGAACCCCGTGATCATGTCTCCTCAGCCTTCTGTATCTATGTATACACCACCCTATCTATCCCCTTTAGTATTCAGTACGCAGTGATCATGTCCCCTCTTAGCCTTCTGTATCTGGGTATATACTACCCTGTCTATCCCTTTTAGTATTCAGAACACCACGATCATGTTCACTTTTTTTTATATTCAGGTTTATTGAACCATCAGGCGTCTTGACTTTTACAGCATCTCGTACAATTTGTAATTTCTTAGCAGATAGTAATACTTCATCATCAATAACTATTTAACATTTTACAGTTTAACAGTTTAAAATCCATCATTTTTAATAGTGTTCAGGAATTTATATAGGTCAAAGACACTTCATTTAATTTGATTAGGGCAAGCTACACTCTCTCTCCTGTCAATCAAGGTGAGCGGTCACTCATAGCCTCTCCCTATCAATACTTTCATTATTGCTGGGTTCTAGGGTTCTTCTCATGCTGGTCCTCTATCTCCCAGCTTGTTCCCCACCTTATTCCATTCCCTCCCTCCTGATGATCCATCTCATCCATCTGTTCAAATATTGAGTGGTTCTCTAGTTGATTTTGTGTATCAATTCCTCCATTTCTTGGATCTCCTGCACCACCCCATACCACTGTCCTAGTGTCGGTGGATCTGGTGACAGCCATCACCTAGTAACAGCTTTGTGGGTGGCTGCCACCAGAACATTCCATAGGTACACCTGATCTTTGCTCTTAACCCCTTTTGGGATCAACGCAGTATTAAATGTTCAGTGTTCAATTCCTCTGAGGGGGAAATATATCTATCATTGTCTCCCTAATTCCCAACTAATATTGGGATAGCTTTGGGCACTGTCCCATTATATGAGAGTGTCTTGCCTTGGTCTCCCCACATTCTCTCCAGCAGGCTGCCGTATGCCCCCCATCTCACTTGTGTCTTATGGCTAGGGTGATAAAGAAGCGAGTTCAAATTTCTTCCATCTCTGGGAATAGGTGGTTTTGGGGGACCTGTTTGAAAATGTTTTCTCACTCCTGTGGTGTAATTTGTTCCCCCAATTCCCTTTCCCATCTTTGTTTAAGGGGTTCAGAGTACCTGTGTCCTTTATCTCCAAGTGCACCATATATGGCAGATATATGCCCCTTAGTACATTGAAATTAGTATTTCCCCATGGTGATCCCTCAGCTCTGATGGTTCTTCTAGTGGCCCATGTGATTTTGTAATGTTTGTAAATGGGCCCTCAACTGAAGATATCTAAAGTGGTCTGAGTTACTCAATTTAAACTGTGTCTTAATATCTCCACAATACCTCATCAGGTTTCCATTCAGTAGTTGTCCTAGTGTGTTTAAACTTAATCTATTACAGCGTCTGAAGGCAAAATCAATCCGTGCTGGTCTAAAATCCCCATCCCAGGCAAAGTGTTGTAAAGGCCAGAGCTCTCCCTCGAGTCTATGTGTAGTCCATAGTCTTAACTGACCCCAAGGTATTTTTAACTGAGAACAATAGTACTCTATTATCTCTTATCAACGTTATCGGGGTGAATATTCTGGACGCCAGGGGTGTCCCGTCTGTAGTCACCATTTCAATATCTTTCCAAATTGCTTTGTATTGTGTAGTCCCCCCTAGGAGGGCATATTTCAATTGTGCTGACAAGTAGCAATCTAAGTTTGGAACTGCCCTTCCTCCATATTGTTTACTAGTTTGAAGTGGCATATTTCTGATTCTTGTTTTTTTTTTGTTTGCCCAAATGAACTTCATTACCATTTTTTGCCAGGATTTAAACTGGACAGGATCTATTTTTAGGGGTAGGCATTGGAAGAGGTATAAAAACCTAGGTAGTATGTTCATGGAGACAGTTTCTATTCTAGAATATAAGGGTAGGTTTAGTAGTCCCCATTGTTTAAGGTCTTGTTTGATTTGTGTGAGAAGGGGGTCAAATTCTCCAGAAAAAAATTATTTAAGTTTTTGGAGATGTGAGTACCTAGATATTTTAGTTTTTTGGGAATTCCACTTCAAGGGAAGCAGTTGAGTTATATTAGTAGAAGGGTTAAAGAAGAATTTTAAGATTTCTGTTTTGTTTTTGTTTACTGCATATCCTGAAAGTTTTCTAAACTGATTTAGAAGGTCCCATACTTTTGGTATAGATCTCTCTGGATTAGTAATATATAATAAAACATCATCGGCATATAGTGGTATTTACTGTTCTTTCCCCAGTTACCATTCCAGCGATAGTCGGATCCTCCCTGATGGCCTGTGCCAGAGGCTCGCTGTATAATGCAGAGAGCAGCGGTGACGTCGGGCAGCCCTGTCTGGTTCCTCTCCTCAAGCTGAATTTCTGTGAGACTTCACCACTGACCCTCACACATGCCTGTGGAGCAGCATGCAAAGATTTGCTTGCCCCATGAAGGCCCTAGGGAATCCCATCCGCTCCAATACTGCGAAGAGGAAACATTGCAACTTCCTCCCGCTAGGTGGGGGTATAATGGTTTGTAACACAACCCTTCTATATTCAACTCTAATTAACCTTTTTCCAAGTTTAAACTGTAACTATAAACTTAACATTTGAATAAGGAGAAACCGTAGTCTCCCTGTCCCCACCTCCTCTCCTGATATTAAGGGGCGTCACCCCGAGAGAGATTGACCCCTTCCCAGTTGTAACCAGTCTAGCAGACTTTTCTTTTCAAGTGGTAGGTAGTAATCACGTTGGGAAAATTCCCAACTATTTACTTTCCAGCTTCCATGGTCAACATGGTGGTGGTGTACCATGCTGGGTCATGTCCTCTCTGGGACATAAAGCCATGGTTGGTGTGTGGGGCCATTCCATCCTTGGGGGAACTTGTAGGGTCTCAGCCCTCCCTCGTGGTGAAAAACCAACATCAGCAATACCATTAATATCGTGATTGTAGTGTTATTACACATCTGTCTACTCTCCCACTGCCCTCCATTTTAATGAAGTATTAAAGAGGAGGGTCTAACTTTGTTGCATTGAAATATTCATCATTTTCTTCTGATCTCCACCCTCTCTCTTTGTGCATCCGAAATTTCCTTATCCATTCAACTTATAAGTATATTATTTAATCCCCAAAAGCTGTGCACACTTCAAATCAGATTTTTGTTGTCCCGTTCTCCCCCCAACTCTGAGCCCGCTTAAAACAACATTGAGACCATCGGGAATTTGTCTCAGTTACATCTCTTTATAGTGTTCATGAAGGGGCTGACATTATCATTTCCAGGTTTGCTGCCATCAGTCTGTCGTCGTCACACTGTGCTAGATCAGCGGTATTCTTAAGTCCTGAGCTGTAATTGCCTTATAGCGAAAAGTCCAGGCAGCAATCCATTTAGCTGATCAGCTTTGGGGGGTATGAGCACCACATCCTCCCTTTCTTTAAGGTGCACTCAGTCTCTACCCACACCCTCCACCAGTCCTCCCCCTAACTGGAGAACCCTATTTATTACAGTACCTTCGGATGTTACAGCATACAGATTCCATAAGGTCCGCCGGGGTGGGGAGGGATTCTTGCGATTTTGCCTCTCCAGTCTTCGGTTTGTTCAGGGCTCCATGTCGGCAGTTCCAGTCGCTGTTTCCTGCTGTCCTCTTGGGGGATTCCTTCTCTCCCTCGCCAGAATAGCATTGAGCTGAACCGATGAGCTGTGTGGCTTGATCGTGCTGCAAATATCAGCTCGCAGCATCTTAGGGTGAATTCCAGTTATCTGGTGGGAAGCAGAGGGCTCTCCCCAAGCCACTGACCATGCTGCTCTGAGCAATTCTTTTTCCAGCTGCTCCTTAACCATGTCTGGGACCAGGATTCCCAAGCTCTCTAGGGATGGTGTAGCCTCCACCAGATCTGCAAATATCTTTGTGCCTCCTTCTCTTCAATTCTCAGCCTTGCCAGGTATAACATTTGTGCTCTTAGGTTTCTGACCCTCAGCTACTTCATGACAGGCCAAAGAGCCTTACGTTTCTCCTGGACCACTGTAGTACATTCATTGTCAATTGTCAGACGATTTTCTCAACTTAATTTCCTGTGCTCTCCAGTCCCGTTTCAACAAATCCTCCTTGGTGGCATAAGAAGTGAACTTCGCCACAAATGAGCATGGCCTAGCCCCAGGGTTCGATGGTTTCTGCACCAGGGAGCAGTGGGCTCTGTCCAGTTCCAGATCAAAGTCCATAGGGAGTTTTAATGCTTCAGAGTATTTTTTGCAAAACAATTATTGGGTTTGTCGCACCATCCTCTGCCCCCTTCGGGATCCCATATACCCTGATGTTTTGGCGAGGGCTTCCGCCTTCTACGTCATCCAATTTGTGGGTAAGTTCACGCTCCCTGGCCAAAAGGAAAAGCATCAACCTGTTGTGACGGTAAGATTACATTTGTAAGGCCGATCTCCAGCTGGTCTGTCCGGTGTTCGATTTTATTACTATCTGCCCCTAGTTCCGTAAGAGTGCTATCAATTTGTTTAACTGTACGAGCAGTTTACAGGATTGCGGTTACCAATTGGGAGCATTCCTCCTCCTCCATGCAAGCTGTTTCAGCTCCATTCTAGTCTCCCGCTGTCTCGGGCATTGCACCCCGTTTCTCCTGCTGCAGCATACTATAACGTTTTTGAACCGGCGTCTGGGAGTTCTTTGTAAGTAACCCTTTCATTCGGGTCACTTTTGCTGGGGATTGCATTTCGTTTGTGTGAGGATGCCTTAGGATATTCTGTTCAGGCAGTGCGGAGCTCTAGACTAAGCCACCATTTGGTTGACTATGTCACCGGAAATGATCATGTTCCCTTCAGAGTCTTCAGAATCTTTGTATACCCCACCCTGTCTATCCCCTTTAGTATTCAGAACACTGTGATCATGTCTCCTCTCAGCCTTCTGTATCTGTGTATACACCCCCCCCGTCTATCCCCTTTAGTATTCAGAACATAGCGAATACTGGATGGGCAGCTATGCACAGCCAGTGTGTTTTGCTACAGAAGGGTTCTGATTCCTTCTGACCTTGAGAGCGAAACTCGAGAGGTCTGTGGGAATCAGAACCCCGAGGTGGCAGAACACACTGGTTATGCATAAAGTTGCTCATGCTGTATTTTTTTTTTTTTTTTTTATAGTATCATGTGAAATGTGTGCATTGTGTTTTTTCTCTTTCACAATGAAATTGATTCGTGCAGTCTCTAGAGGTTCTAGAATGCTGTTCTACCACAGAAGGTTACAACCACATTCCATGACTGTTGAACTGTGGTACAACAGCATTTTGAAAAGGACAGATTTCTATACAGAACAATGCTTTACTATATACTATACTGTGATCATGTTCCCGCTCAGTCTTCTGTATCTGAATATACCACCCTGTCTATCCCATTTAGTATTCAGAATCCCAAGATCGTGTCCCCTCTCAGCCTTCTGTATCTGTGTATGCACCACCCTGTCTATCCCCTTTAGTATTCAGAACACCACGATCATGTTCCCTTCTCAGTCTTCAGAATCTTTGTATACCTCACCCTGTCTCTCCCCTTTAGTACTCATAACACTGATCGTGTCCCCTCTCAGCCTTCTGTATCTGTGTATACTCCACCCTGTCCATCCCCTTTAGTATTCAAAACACTGTGATCATGTCCCCTCTCAGCCTTCTGTGTCTGTGTATACAACACACCACCCTGTCTATCCCATTTGGTATTCAGAACACTGTGTTCATGTTCTCTCTCAGCCTTCTGTATCTGTGTATACATACGAACATACGAATCCCTCTGTATACTCAACCCCCTCTATCCCCTTAATATTCAGAACACCGTGATCATGTCCTCTCTCAGCCTTCTGTATCTGTGTATACTCCACCCTGTCTATCCTCTTTAGTATTCAGGACCCCGGGATCATGTCCCCTCTCATCCTTCTGTATCTCGGTATACTCCACCCTGTCTATCCCCTTTAGTATTCAGAACATCGTGATCATGGCCGCTCAGCCTTCTGTATCTGTGTACACTCCACCCTGTTTATCGCCTTTAGTATTCAGAACACAGTGATGGCTCCTCAGCCTTCTATATCTGTGTATACCCCACACTTTGTATCCCCTTTGGCATTCAGATAACAGTGATCATGGCCTCTTTCAGCCTTCTGTGTCTGTATACTCCACGTTGCCTATCCCCTTTAGTATTCAGAACACTGTGACCGTGGTCTCTTCTCAGCCTTCTGTATTTGTATATACTCCACCTTGCCTATCTAGATTAATTAGAAGGGGACCAATTCTCTTTTGAATGAAGCATGACAGAGAGAGAATTTAGATGGCTACCTGTTGCAGACTTTTGACCTGAGGTGCACCAGTACACAATTCAGCCCATATCAGCTATAAAAAGATATGTAGAGAATAGTGTTATTTTGGGATAATTGAGAGCTTTGAATAAATAAGGACTCAAGGAGTGGAGGATTGCAGAAGACGTTCCATCACACAAGAAAGGGGGACAAGGAGCAGCCGGGAAAAGAACAGTTACATACTTACGGTAACAGTAGATCTTAGAGAGAATATCTTGCATCAGGCCACACCTATGACACTATAGCCACTAGGCATTAGGATTACAAGGAAACTTTTAGCAAGCAGTCTGCTAGGGGCCACCCATGCAACGTCATATGTTGGCACCTCCCATATAAACGTGGGTGGCCCCTTCCCTTCTCAGTTCCCCGGAGATCATGCTCTGAGGACCTCTCTCTAGGGAATCAGGAAAGGGCTTACAGTTCCAGCTACCAGGCAAGGCTGGTAACAGCAGGTAGACCATCCTGGAGAAAGAATAGTTACAGAGCCACAATTCATATGCCATTCTGGGAAAGTGTGGTTCCTCTAAGGAGGCACCCATAGTGGAGACCAAGGAGGATGCTGGGAACCTCCGAAAAGGAGACCCACAGAAAGGTGGCAGCATGGGACCCCACAGGGGAAGGAAACAACTTCTGGTGGGGGACTCCATTGTTAGGAGGGTAGAACTGGAGGAGGAAGGGGAGAGGGAGGTAAGGTGCCTGTCTGACGCCATGGCTTGAAGGGACGGAGAGTGAATCCTCAGGATTGCGGGAGCAGCTGGATGTCACTGTCCACCTAGGGACAAATGACCTGGCTGGGAAAGGGATCAGAGCAGTGCAGGAAGAGTTTGTGGAGTTGGGAAAGGGCCTTAGACAAGTAGCACGCATGGTAACCTTCTCGGAGGTGCTGCCTGTCTATGGCATAGGTGAGGCTAGGGTGCTCCACACCATGGGATTCAATCAGTGGTTGAAAAACTGGTGCAGAGCTCAGGGGCTTGGCTTCATTGGGGACTGGGGGTTCAGCTGGAGCGATGCAGGCCTATACTGGCACGATGGTCTGCATCTGTCCAGGAGGGAACCGAGGATCCTAGGTGATAGGTTTAAATGCTTCATTGGCAAGCATTTAAACTAGCCAAGAGGGGAGGCACTGGAAAGGAGCAGGGAAATCCTAAGCCCCAAAAAAATCAAGGTAGTTAGTGAGTTAAACACCAAGATAGAGACGTCGACAGGGAGAAGGGCAGGGGTAAAATGGAGAAAACAACAAAGGCAATAAGGACAGGGATGGGGCAAAAAGGGGTAAGGTCATCAAGAAATGGAGGGTAATAAGTACCAATGCACGTAGTCTGGGCAACAAGCTCTCTGAACTGGTGGCCTTGATGGAAGAGGGATGCCTGGATATCGTGGCAGTCACAGAAACATGGTACACAGACAACCATGACTGGAATGTTAACATACCAGGGTACACAACCTACAGAAGAGACAGGGAGGGTAGAAGAGGGGGAGGAGTAGCTTTCTATGTAAGGGAAGGGACAAAATCAATGGAACAAAACAGTAAACAGGGAGATGAGGCACTGTGGGTCACCTTAGAGACTGGAAATGGCACACAATCCGCATAGGGGTTGTATACAGACCCCCCATCTCAGGGGGAGGGAATGGACAAGGATATGATAGAAGGTATCCTTAGGACAGCAGAGAAAGGGGAGATACTGTTGATGGGGTACCTGAATATGCCAGATGTTAACTGGAGCACCTTTGCTGCAGCCATATCAAAGAGCAGGGCCATTCTCGATGTCCTACAGGGGGGCATGCCTCAGACAGATAGTGTTGGAACCCACTTGGGAGGGAGAGAGCAATCTTAGACCTCGTACTCTCAAATGGGGACAGTGAGAGGATCTAAGCTCTAGAAGTGGGTAGCCATCTGGGAACAAGTGACCACTAAACAGTGTGATTCACGATAAACTCAGCTGCAGAGGCAAGCCATATAAAGTGGGGACGGGACTTTAGTAGGGCTGACTTTGGAAAAATGGGAGAGTACCTTAGAAAAGCACTAGCAAACAGGCAAGAAGGAGGGGTGGAGCAACAACGGGTAAACATCAAAACTGTCATCACAGAGGCAACAAGACTTTTTATGAAGCAAATAAATCAAAACAAAAAAAAGCCACTATGGTTCTCAAAAGAGGTGGCAGGAAAGGTTAGGGAGAAAAAGATAGCATTTAGGAAATATAAGGAGAAACAGAAGGAGAAGGACAGAGAAATGTACCTGTTAAGGCAGAAGGAAGCAGGAAAGGCAGTCAGAATAGCAAAGGCCCAAACTGAGGAAAAGATAGCCAACTTGGTTAAGAAGGGAGATGAAACCTTTTATAGGCACATTAGGGAGCATAGAAAGACAAAAGGAGGGATAGTGAAGCTGAACAGAATGGACGGTCAGTGGGCAGAGAGAGACAGTGAAAAAGCAGGGATACTGAATGAATACTTCTGCTCAGTATTCACAAAAGAGAAGGGAGGGGAGGTACCTAATCCAATTAACAGAAGCACTCTGGATAGAGGTGTCGATCCCAGTCCTTTCATAGAAGAAAGGGTTCTGAAAGAACTCCTAAAACTGAAGGTGGACAAAGCAATGGGGCTTGACGGGAGTCACCCCAGAATTCTAAAAGAATTAAGGGGAGAACTAGCAACACCACTGACTACCCTTTTTAACAAATCATGGGAGGATGGTGTGGTACCTGATGACTGGAGGAGGGCGGACGTGATTCCCCTTCATAAAAGTGGGAGCAAGACAGAGGCAGGAAACTACAAACCCGTCAGTTTAACCTCTGTGGTAGGGAAAATGACAGAATCACTTCTGAAGGAAAGAACTGTTGAGTACCTAGAGGCCAGTGGGGCACAGGACCCAAGGCAGCATGGATTCACAGTGGGAAGGTCATGTCAGACGAATCTAATCGATTTCTTTGACTGGGTGATCAAAGTAGTAGACCAGGGAGGGACTGTGGACATGACCTACCTAAACTTTAGCAAGGCATTTAACACAGTCCCATACAAAAGATTAATAAACAAATTAGCCAGCCTGGGAGTGGGTTCCAGGGTGGTAGCCTGGGTAAAACATTGGCTGGGCAACAGGACACAGAAGGTAATAGTAAACGGAGTCCACTCTGAAGAAAGTGGTGTTACTAGTGGGGTACTGCAGGATTCAGTACTGG
Source organism: Neoceratodus forsteri (assembly GCA_016271365.2). Classification (NCBI taxonomy): domain Eukaryota; kingdom Metazoa; phylum Chordata; order Ceratodontiformes; family Ceratodontidae; genus Neoceratodus; species Neoceratodus forsteri. The sequence continues at coordinate 1,548,720,237 of CM028131.1, read as the reverse complement.
GTCCAGTCCTTTTTAATGTCTTTATAAGTGACATTGCAGTGGGACTGGAAGGAAAAGTATACCTCTTTGCATATGACACAAAGATCTGCAACAGGGTTGATACACAAGGGGGTGTGGAAAGGATGAGAAGGGATTTGGCAAGGTTGGAGGAATGGTCAGAAGTATGGCAGCTTGGATTCAATGCAAATAAGTGCAAAATAATGCACGTGGGAAATAAAAACCAAGGAAGAGTACACAATGGGGGGTAGTAACAACAACAAATATGGAAAGGGACCTGGAGGTAATCATATCAGATGACCTCAAGGTTGGCAAGCAATGTAAGAAGGCAGCAGGGAGGGCTTGGGGGATACTGGGATGTACAGGGAGAGGAATCACCAGCAGAAAACAGGAAATTGTTATCCCTCTGTATGGACAGTTGGCGAGAACCCATGTGGAGTACTGCGTCCAGTTCTGGATACCCTATCTCCACAAGGACATAGACAGGATGGAGGCAGTCCAGAGGAGGGCAACTAAAATGGTGCAGGGTCTGCAAGAGAAGCCATATGAGGAGAGACTAAAAGAGCTTAATATGTATACCCTTGAGGAAAGGAGGGACATGTTAGAAACTTTCAAGTAGCTCAGTGGAATCAACAAAGTCCAAGAGGGTAGCATCTTTCAGAAAAAGAAATGTGCAAGAACAAGGGGACACAATCTGAAGATGGGGGGGCACGGTGGCTCAGGGGCAATGTGAGGAAGTATTTTTTCACAGAGAGGGTGGTGAATGCATGGATCTGCCTTTCTGAGGAGGTTGTGGGGTCTAAAACTGTGGGAGAATTCAAGAATGCATGGGACAGACATAAGACAATTCTTGTGGGGGGTAGGAAGAAATAGGCTGTTGGTTAACTAGGATCTGCAGCTTATCCAGTAGGTAGGGAAATGGGCAGACTAGGTGGGCCAAGCGGTCCTTATCTGCCGTCAAAGTCTATGAAGAGCATTATGTCTTAGGGGAATGGAGGGTGGGACAGCATGGCATGATGAAAGATTCGCGCAAAGGTCTGCTGTTAAGTACGTAACTGTTCAATCTTCTTTGAGGATATCTCCATCAGGCCACACCAATGGAATGGGTACCAAGCAGTACTGGCAATAAAACAGTCTGGGTGGCTGGAGCCAACGGGCCTATAGAAAGGAGGCCCTGAAGTACTGCTAGGCCAAAACCTGCCCTTCTTCAAGAGGCAATATCCAGACTGTAGTGTTTAGTGAAGGTGTGGACAGTACTCCAGGTGGCAGCTGCACAAATCTCTGCAGTTGACACGTTTTTGAAACAAGCCACAGAAGTGGCCATGCCTCTGGTGGAATGACCACGAACACCACCAGGACGTTCCTTACCATACTTCCTGTAATAAAAAGTAATACAGTTGGCCAACCATCTAGACAGGCACTGCTTAGAAACAGGTGTGCCCTCCTTCCCAAGGGTGAAGAAAACAAAAAGCTGTGAGGACTTCCTGCAGTCCTTTGTGTAATGTATATAGTACCCGAGTATTCTATGTACATCTAATGTATGGAGCAATGTTTTCCCTGGATTGGTATGCTCAGGATAATAAACTGGCAGGTGGATAGTTTGATATAAAGTAAACTCATACGCCACCTTAGGAAGAAACTTAGGACTGGTATGTAAAGACACCCTGTCTTTGTGGAAAATCAAATAAGGAGGCTCACACATCAGACCCTGAAGCTCTGAAATCCTTCGAATAGAAGTAATAGCAACTAAAAATAACGCTTTACAAGAAAGGAAGCGTAGGACACAAGTCGCATCTGGCTCAAAGGAAGTCAAAGCAAGATTCTCCAACACAAAATTCAGGTTCCAAGCCAGGACTGGATTGCAGATAGGAGGCTTCAAGTGCAGAATGCCTCAAGAACGTACAGGCCACCTCCAGCTGAGCAACTGTATGACCATCAATAGGCACGTGGAAAGCTGAAATGGCAGCCAAGAGCACTTTGATAGAAGAGTATTGCAATCCTGGGTCAGACAAGGACAGCAAATACTCCAGAACATGATTTACCGGACATATAAAAGGATCCAGTTGATGAGAAGCGGCCCACAAAGCAAACCCCTTCTACTTCATGGAATAAGCGGCTCTGGTAAAAGGTTTTCTGGCAACCACCAGAACAGCCGCCACCTTTTGGGACACCCCAAACATAGCAATGGCTGTAGTCTTCAGGAGCCATGCATAGAGATGTAGTACCTTGAAGCCCGGATAGACCAGAGTTGCCTGTTCCTGTGATAGTAAGCCACTGCACAGGGGCAGAGACACTGGTGGTTCCACAGCCAACCGCTGCAGTAAGGGGAACTAGATCTGATGAGGCCTAAGGGGAGCAATGAGTAGCAGAGTCACACCTTCCATTTGGAGCTTGATTAACACTTTCTGGATCAGAGGAAAGGCATAAAGGAACTTCCCCTTCCAAGAGAGGGACAACACGGCTCACCAGAAAACTCCAGGCTCTGGAACAAGCAAGCAGAAAAGTGGCAGTTTTACATTGAGCGGGAAAACAAAAAGGTCCAACTTTGAATGACCCCACCTGTCAAACAGGTCTTCTACTACCGAGGTCAGCAGTTCCCACCCATGCACCCTGGACTGCAACCTGCTTAGCCTGTCTGCCAAGATGTTCTGGATGCCTGGAACATGAACTGCCCACAGTTCTAGAGCCCAATACCAAACCCTCATCGCTTCCCTGCATAGGGAGTAGGAATGAGTTCCCCTTTGTTTATGTAGTGCACCATACTGATGCTGTTTGCAACAGCAGATATCCCAGGCATAGAAGGGTCTGGAAGGCTTGTAGGCTATACAGAACAGCTCTCATTTCTAGGACATTTACTGTAAATGGGGGTTGCTCTCCACTTTCATCCATGTTCCATGTGTCTGATGAGGCCCCAGATGTGCCCCCCAGCCCAGAGGCATCTGTAGTAAGGATCTGATGAGGGGAGCACATCAGGAAAAGAACCCCCTTCAACAAATGGTTGGGTTCCATTCACCACTGAAGCATCTTTCAGACAGGAGAGCTTACTAAAACCTTCTGCTCTAGGTTGTCGGTCCAAGTGGACTCAATGTCCATTGAGGAATCCTCATATGCAGTCTGGCCAGTGGTACCATAACAATGGCTGCTGCCATCAGGCCCATTAGTTCCAGGAATGTTCTGGCTGTGACATACCTGCTGTATACCGTCTGGACCTACACAATCAAACGTTCAGCCTTGTCCTGGGGCAGGAAGGCTAAGCCTTGGGCTGTGACCAACACTGCCCCATGTACTGCAGGTGCTAACAGGTGGTCAGGATTGATTTTGGCACACTGACTGATCCCTAGGGCATTTAACAGCTGCCTGGTGCGTGCTAGGGTCTGGTAAAGCCACTCTTTGGAATGAGATTTAAGCAGCCAGTCGTCCAGATGGAGGAAGACATAGTCCTCCTCTCCGGAGGGCTGCTGCCTCTGCTGCTAAGCATTTGGTACAGACCCGTGGCACAGATACGCCAAAGGGCAATACCCTGAATTGGTAATGTTCCCTTTGGAAAAGGAACGCGAGGTACTTCCTGTGAGGGTTAAAGATCCTGATATGCAGGTAAGCATTCTGCATGTCTACAGAACTGATCCAGTCCCTACTTGCCATAGTGGTAACAGGCCTTGTACAGTGTCCATTCTGAACTTCATGTACTGAATAAAGAGGTTAAGATTTCTTATGTCCAGAATGGGTCTCATATCCCCTGTACACTTGGGGACTAGGAAGTAGTGAGACTAGAACCCCTTGTTCCTTTGTTCTCAAGGAACTGGTTCTACGGCCCTTTTTTTGCATCAGGGTATGTACTTCCTCAAGTTGCACCAGTGTGTGTTCTGGAGGATAGGCCTAAGGGGTTGGTGGATGGCCTGAAGAGAACTGCAGAAGCTCTCGAGTATGGCGTTGGTTCTGTTATCTGTAGGACCCAAGCATCTGACGTGACCTTCCTCCACTGGTCCAGGTGGAGGGAAAGGTGACCCCCAAAGGTACTGGTGGGTGGGGCTCTAAGAATGAGTCATGCAGATGCAGATCCTGTGGCTGCACTCCCACCTCTATGGGCTTTCAAGTGGGCACCTGGGATTGGTTCTGGGGCAGGCAAAGTTGATCCTCCTCTGCCTTTACTTTGTTGTCTGGCTCCTGAACGTGTCTGCTGCTAGCCATACAAAAGGGTACCCTATGCCTACTTCTTGGCTGTGTATGGTAGAGGGAGTGTACTGATTTTAAAATCCTGCCCGAAACCTGCAAATTTGAGAGGATATCCTGAATGTCTGCTCCGAACAGCCTGTATCTATAAAATTAGGCATTTAGGATGGATTGCTGCACATCATCGGCAAATCCTGCCACCCTCAACCAAGAATGTCTTCTCAAGCAGACACCAGAAACTGCTGCTTTTGTACAAGCATGAGAAATGTTGCAGGCAGAGCGTAACAGATGTTTATCCACATCTGCCCATGCCTGGAGGGCCTTTAGCAGCTCCTGCCTAGGAGTACCCTCTGGTAGTGCTTGGGCTGCTGCCTTGCCCTTCCTCCAGAAGGTATTCCGGTATTTTACCATATGGGCAAGATAATTTGCAATCCTCAAGCCCGAGGTAGCAGAGGCAAAGGTCCTCTTCCCCAGAAAATCTAGTCTCCTAGACTCCTTGTCAGGAGGAAGAGAACCGAGATGTTTAGGCACTTTAGACCGATCATGGACTGCATTTATCACAATCGAGTCAGCCTCAGGTTGGTCTTTTGGTCTGTGCCAGGCAGCTAGGGTGGCATCTTCTAGGGCATGCAATAGAGGAGCAATAATAATAATAGTTGGGGAGTCAGGCAGTTCTAAGAACTCCACCAAATTCCTTTTGGTGATGTCTTTCTCCTGAGATTCAAACCCCATGACAGACTGGAGTTACTGCATCATGGAGATGAATGAAGTGTCTTCAGGAGGGGACCTTAGGGTGTACACAATGAAGTCCTCACTCCCGGTGGAGATGGTGGAGCTAGACCACTCATAAGAGCTCTCCACATGTTCTCCCCCCCTCCTCTTTCTCTTGCATTATGAGGTCAAGGTTATATTCCTGATCCTCGTCGACAGTTTCTTTAGGCCTCAAGAAGGGAACAGAAGAGGAGGTTGATGCTTTGGAAGGTAACTGGCACGTCGCGCTGGAGCTTGCCGGGAGTGCCCCATCAATGTGTTCCTGTGGTAGGAGGAGGTAGCAGGTGCTGCAGCAAGTCCGTGAAGGACGAAAGCATGTCGGCACTTGTTTGGACTACAGGTGCACCCTGTGATGTTAACAGGGGAGGCGCCATCCTGACGTCGACTGCCCCATGCCAGCCGTAATAGGTCTGACAGTGCTCACAGCCTGTCCCAACCCAAAGGAGTTGGTCTAAGAGGCTGGTGGCATTGCCACTGAGCCAGTCGGTGCTGAGGCGGTCACACTGGTATGCAGGGGCGACAAAGACCATACCAGGGAGGATTACTCCTTACTCCTCTCCTTATGCTTATGTTGCCTGGTGGTTTTCTCCCGGGACTGCGAAGAGTGGGAGCCCAAGGAACGAGCTGGTGACACGGTAAAGCTCTTTTCCTGGAGCGCTTTCTCCATCCTGGCTACCTGCTGTTCCAAAAGGTGAGTTTCCCAGGGTGCTCTTTCTGCGTCACTGGGCAGTGGTGTCGAACTTGAGACAGATCTCATAGATCTTAACATTATGGGCCGTGCCGAGGCAGCACACGCAGATGTCAGCTGCCAGAGTAAATCTTTTCACTGCATTCACAGTATCTAAAGCGCTTAGCAGGTTCTTTAGACAACATGCACGATGATGATCACTCATGAAAAGTGATACTGAACTACGGAGAGAAATATTCAAAAACACTAAATAGTAGTCGACTGTAGAGGCGGCATCTTCGTGGAGGCTCCAGCAAGTATGGTTGACCACAGGAAAAGAACTGGGTAGGGAAGGGGTCACCCACGATTATATAGGAAGTGCCTACACTGGATGTCATAGTGGGCTGCTCCTAGTGTACTGCTTGCAAAAAGTTTCTATGTGGTCCTACTGCCTCGAACCTACAGTTCCATAGGTGTGGCCTGATAAAGAAGATATCCTCAAAGAAGTTCTATAGACCCGTCAGCCTTACCTCCATGATGGGAAAACTGATGGAGGCACTTATCACACAGGATCTGATGAAATACCTGGAGAACAATGGGCTTCAGTACAGTAAAAGCAGCATGGGTTTGTGCCAGGGAGGTCTTGTCAGACTGACCCGATAGTACTCTTTGACTGGGTAACCAAGGTAGCTGATCAGGACCATGCTGACCCCCCCGAAGAAGCCCTGAATGTAGGGAGATACGTAGGGAAGACAATTTTGCGTTGGTACAGCCCAACTGCAATAAACTTTTTAAAATGTTCTGCATTGGTAGAGCCTAACTACAATAAACTTTTTAAAATGTTCTGGTGAGTGTGCTGTTTTTTTTCTCCGTGTTTTGTTTTTCAGGTGTTACCGGCTGCACCAGTACTGCAAGGTGTGCCTGACCCCTCTTGCACTTTAAAACTTCTGATAGTATTCTTTGATTGGGTAACCATGGTAGCTGACAAGGGGCACACAGTAGACCTACTATACTTCAACTTCAGCAAGGCATTCAACTCAGTGCTGCACAGAAGGCTGTGAAAGAAGATTAGAGAGCTGAGTATGGCTAAGGAAACAGTAAAGTGGTTAGGGAGTTGGTTGGAGGAGGCAGCAGAGAGTTGTGGTGAATAGCGTGAGATCAGTGGAATGAGAGCTCACCAGAGGAGTACCACAAGGATCTGTCCTGGGGCCGAGTCCTCTTCAATATGTTCATCAGTGACATGGAGGAGGGAATCCAGGGCAGGTTTTGTCTATTTGCAGTTGACACTGAACTCTCTTGTAGAGCTGACAATGTGGAGGGAATAAGGGAATTACAGAGAGCCTGCAAAGGCTGGAAAATTGGTCTAAAGTATGGCAACTGAACTTCAATGCCAAGAAGTGCAAACTGATGCACCCCAGAACAGAGTGCTGGATGGGAGGGGTTCAGCAGAGGAAAGGGACTGAAAAGTAATGATCAATGACTCCTTTAAACAATTCAGCCAGTGTAACAAGGCCTTTAGCATGGCTAACTGGATGATAGGGTGCATTGGGAAAGGGTTCAACAGTATGAAGCAAGAGGTACTGTTACCTCTGTATAAGTCACTGGTAAGGCCACACCGACATTACTGTGCCCAGTTCTGGAGCACCCACTTTAAAAAAGGACAGGTACAGGCTACAGACGGTACAACTCAGGGTGACTAAGAGGATACATTGCCAGGAAGGCAGATTCTATCAGGTTCGGCTAAAGGCACTGAACATATATTCACACAAAAGCAGACCAAAAGGGGGAATATGACTGAGATCTTCAAGTTCCTGAAAGGAATAAACAAGGGGAACTGTGAAGAGGTATTCACCAGGAACACAGAAGCTAGGACATGGGGTTATGAGTGGAGGTTAATGGGAAGAAAATTTTAAAAGGATGTCAGGAAGTAGTATTTTACAGAAAGAGTGAATGAGACATGGAATCGTTTGCCAGAAGAGGTGGTGGATGCCTGAACCATAACTGGCTTCAAACACGACTGGGATAAAGTTAAGGGTACAGTAGTTACTTAGCAGGACAAGGGAGGCGAAAACATGGACAACAAAAAGGGGAACAGGTAAGCGTAGACCCTACAGAGACAATGAGAACTCTGGGCAGACTAGACGGACTGGCCTTTTTCTGCCATCATCATCATCTATGTTTCTATGTCACCTGGGACCTAATCTGCAAAACAAAATGTTATTAGACCATGTCTGCATGAAGGCTGATTATTAAAAGGGAGGGGAAGCACTGGAAATACAGGTTCCTGTAACAGGAGTTCTAGGAGTGGTATATGTTGTTCATCCACACTTCTTGGCAGGTACCTTGCCGCTTTAAGATGTGCCGGAAAGTCTTCAAGATGGCTCCTCCCTCCCACCCAGGTGGTAAAACCCTCGGCTCCGCCCCATGACATCAGATCTAGCCCACTGGAAGCCAGGTTGCACGAAGCCGCGGAGGTTGGGTGGGTCGTGTGGATGAAAAACATACCACTCCTAGAACTCCTGTTACAAGTGAGTAACCTGTATTTCCAGGGACGTGGACAGGTTGTTCAATCCACACTTCTTGGCAGACTTCTAGCAGTTCTCCGGGAGGAGGGAGGCAAGGCGCGCACCCCCTTATACTTACCTGGGGAATAAGGACTGGAGAACCAAGGTCCCAAAACCAGCAGCATCCCGGCGTGACTCTAGGTCAATGTGGTAATGGGAAATAAAGGTGTGTGCTGACTTGCAGGTAGCAGCCCTGCAGATTTCCTGGATAGGGACGTCCCTAGAAGCAGCCACCGAAGCAGCGGTATTGTGGGTTGAATGAGCTCTTATCACTCTGGGTGGCTCCATGTCTGCCCACCTATAGCAGAGATCTATGCAGGAGGTGACCCACCTGCTTATCGTCCGCTTGGCTGCAGGTCTGCCAGGTGCGGCTTCAGCACAGGTGACAAACAGCTGGCAAACCTCTCCCCAAACTTCAGCCATCTGCTCCTTATAATAAGTGAGCCCTGTTCTAGGGTCCAGAGTATGGAGCGTATATTCGGACTCCAAGGTGTGATTGTGGTAGAATATCGGCAGAGTCAACACCTGTTTCAGGTGAAACTCCAACACCACCTTTGGAAGGAATTTCGAGTGGGGTCGAAGAACAACCTTGTCCCTATGGAGGACCAGATACGGAGACTCTATGGAAAGCCTGGGGCTCTCCCATCCTTCTTGCTGACGTGACAGCCATCAAGGCGGTGGTCTTCCATGACAGGTGGGAGATATCGCACCTGTGCATCAGTTCGAATGGCTTGCCCATGAGTTTGGTCAATACCAGCAGAAGATTCCCACGGAGATGGAGGTTCTCACACTGGAGGGGATATGTGATCTAAGCCTTTGAAAAAAAAATGCCAGACCATCTTCTTCTGCCCCACCGACTGCTTGTCGGCCCGTGTCCAGTAAGCAGAGATGGCAGCCAGGTGCACCTTAAGGGTTGTCGACAGAAGCCTTAGCTGAGAAAGGGACCACAGGTAGTCCACAATGCTAGCCAAAGGGAAGGATGAAGGGTCCAACCCCTTGCCCTGACACCAAATGGAGAATCTCTTCCATTTAAAGGTATAACATTTTCTGGTCGACTCCTTACGGGACGCCTCAACGACAATGAGGATCTCATCAGAAAGACCCAAGGCCTGGAACTCTAGTCGCTCAGGAACCAGGCTTTCAGGTGCAGGGACTGAAGATCCAGATGGAACACCTTCCCCTTGCTGATGGAGATCAGGTCCGGACGGGCTGGAAGCCGCCTCTGGAGCCTGGAGCGGAGGCTGAGGAGATCTAGATACCAGAACTGGCGAGGCCAGTCTGGGGCTACCAGAATCACCTGTGCTGTGTCCCTCTTTGCCTTGAGAAGAACCTTGTGGATCAAGGGAAAAGGAGGAAAGGCGTAGAAGAGGCCTGGGGTCCACGGCCTCGAGAAGGCATCCTCCTGCAGCAAGCCCCGCTAAGAGGGGCGGGCATGAAACAGCCCCAGCTTCACATTCTCCCTTGAGGCGAACATGTCCACCTGAGGGGTGCCCAATGGGAGAACAGGTCTTGAACTACCTCTGGCAGGAGAGACCACTCATGAGATGCATCGCCTATCCGGCTGAGGGTATCGGCCAGACTGTTTGACATTCCTGCCACGTGGATAGCTAGGAGATCCGCCTCCAGGCTGATCACGAGAGACCAAACGCGGAGAGCTTCCTTGCACAGGGGCAAGGAGTGCATCCCGCCCTGATGGTTGAGACAGTACATGGTCGTGGTGTTGTCCGCCTGGACCTGAACCACTAGACCCCGTACAAATGGAGTGAAGGCGGTGAGGGCTAACCGTACCGCTCGAAGCTCCAGTAGGTTGATGTGGCATCAGGACTCCTGAGGGGACCAGAGGCCATGGGCCCTGAGCTCCCCTAGATGGGCACCCCATCCCATCAAGAAGGGTGTCAGTCGTAAGGATGACTGTCAGCTCGGGGCGGACAAATGGGATACCCTCCTGCAGATGAACTGGGACGAGCTACCACTGCAGACCGTCTCACATCTTCTGGGTCACGGATACTGGCTGGTCCAGAGGACCGTCGTGTTGAGACCACTGGCGGGCCAGCCACCATTGCAGAGGGCGCATATGCCAGCGGGCCCAACGGACCACGCTGGTACAGGCCGCCATGAGACCCAGAAGGCGCAGGAAGTTCCGGGCAGGGCACAACTGCCCAACCAGAAATGATTGGGCAAAGGAGGAAAGGACCTCGGCCCTGTCCGCTGGAAGCCGGGCTCTGACTTGAAGGGAGTCAAGCTCTGCCCCGATGAACTGAATCACCTGCGATGGCATGAGTTCCGATCTGGCCTCGTTGATCAGGAGGCCAAGCTGGGAGCAGACCTGGAGGGCCAGATCTCTGGAATGCTCCACCTCCAACCTGGAGGGGGCTGCTATCAGCCAGTCGTCCAGGTAAGGGTACACCAGGACCCCTCGGCGCCACAGGAATGTTGTCACCACTGCCATGCATTTGGTGAAGACCCTAGAAGCTGGAGAGGCGCCGAAGGGCATGGCCTGGAACTCGAAAAGGGGTCCCTCCACTCTGAAGCAGAGGAATCGCTGATGAGATGGACGGATTGGGTCATGAAAGAAAGAGTCCTGGAGATCCACAGAACAAAACCACACGCGTAGTTCCAGTGGTATGATCTGAGCCAGAGTGACCATACTGAAGGTGCGCGGCCTTAAGATCTTGTTCAGGTCGTGCAGATAGAGAATGGGGCGCCAGCCTCATGTCCGTTTTGGGACCAGGACGTACCTGAACACAAACCCTAGGCATGGAGGAGGATCTATCACCTTGCTGACCACCCCCCTTTTGGAGGAGCAGAGCTATGTCGGCTCGACGGGCCGACAGAGAGGCTGCGGAACCGGTAGCCCCCAAGGGGAGCTGGCTAGGAAGGGAGGGATCTGCTTGAATTCCAGAGGCAGACCCCTGCCGACCACTTCCAACACCCAACGGTCCGTGGTTATAGTGGACCAGGCGGAAAAGAAGTGGCTGAGCCTGCCCCTCGCAGGGGGACCCAGGGGAGGAATGACTAGGTTGGGGGCGGAACCCATCATTGGGCAGGCTTGGAGGAAGGACCGGCCGGGGAGCCGCCTGGACCCTTCCCTTCAGACTTCCTGTTGGAGGAAGCAGCAGGCTTGGCCTTGGGGCGCCAAGCGGGAGCCTGCTGGCCCTGCTGCTGGGCCGGTTGTGCTGCAGGAGTGGAAGGACGAAAGGGCTTACGTTGTTTCTGGCAGCCTTTGTCCTTCTGGGCAGATGTGACAGAGTCCAAGGTGGCATTGGACTTCTCGATCAGCTGGAGGTGGCCCTCCACCCCGGGCCTGAACAAGTCGATGCCCAAGAAGGGGACGTCTGCCAGCTTGTGCTGGGTATCTGCTTTGAAGGTCGAGATCCGCAGCCAAGCTCTGCGGTGCATGGCTACTGCGGCCACTACTGACCGGGTACAGAATCTCAGATGTCCAGAGCAGTTGGAGTTGTTGCTTGGCCACCACCCTTCCCTGATCCCACATCTGCTTGACCGTCGTTTGAAGGTCAGCCGGGAGATGAGGAAGCACCTCATCCAGAGAGCCCAAAAGTGCGTGTGAAAAGTGTGCCATCAGTAGAGCCGAGCTAGCCTGTCGAAGGCCTAAGGAGGCGGCAGCATAAACTTTGCACCCGGAGTAGTCCAGCTTTTTGGACTTCTTGTCCGGGGGCTTCTCTACGTCCCTGGCGTTTACGGAGCAGCAGAAAACTATAGGTCACCAGCCCTTCAGCTGAGGGGTGCTCCGAAAAAATGGAGAGGGAACCGGTCGGGACTGTGTACTTGCGGGCCATCCTGGCCGAAGGTGCAGGACAGGAGGCAGGCCTCTGCCACAGGAAAGGCCTCCGTAGGGGAATCCACTCCGTCTAAAATCTCCGTGAGGGGATATTTGGCCCATTTCTGCACGGGTTCGAGCTGCATCCCAGTAGATTCTGAGATGAGCCGAAGAATACCGAGGAACGAGGATGGGCTCTCGTCCACCGACAGACCCCCGGAGGATTCCAGGTCGAGGGGCCTGGAATACATCAAGAAGTCTTCGGACTCCGAGGAGTCTGCAAACAGCTGCCTATCACCTGAGCCACCCTCCACTTGCCGAGGCCGATCGGGGGTGAGGGTGACAGACAACCTGTGGGGCAAGCCCTGTCCCGACCGAGAATCCTTGGTCGGGGCCCCAGTCTTTGGCGGAGGAGGCGGCGGTTCCATCACAATGGGTGGAGCAGTTGGGTCGGCTCCTCGACCAAGGAACAGAGTGCAGGAGATCTCTCGGCCGCCTGCCACTTTGATGGCGAAGGTGACAGAGTCGGCTTGTTGCCAGCCAATAAGAGCTGCTGCCACGAGATCCTCACAGCGCTGATGCAACTTGCGCCGGAGTCTCTCCTCCTCAAAGGATGATGAGGATGAATAGCGATGCCGTTTTCCATGTCGGAACAGAGGCCGCCGATGTCGGTGGGACCTGCCCGACACGGAAGAGGACCGAGACAGTTGGGGTCGCCGACGGTGGGTCGAAGAAAGAGCGCGGGAGACCCGCACATCCTCCGGTTTGGGGTCCTTGACCGGGGACCTCAGCTCAGGAGGCCGAGGCAAGTCCTTGGTAGGCACCGGGGGAACCGGTGAAAGAGGGCTGTCGGCCTCTCCAGTTGACAGCCCGTCTAATGGGTCGAGGAAGATCTTGACCACATCGATGGGTGTCTCGGTCAGCTGGCCTGACGGTGACACCGAGAAGCCAGCGGCCTTGGCCACAACCTCGACTGAAGTCAATAGAGGATGGTCTGAGGAGCGACATCTCTCCCGCTCCCACGAACGTCGATGGTGGCACTTACCCTTCAGGTTCTTCTTCGACCGAGAGACGCGAGTCCCTAAAGGCTCCTCTCCCTTGGTGGAGAAGGACTGGCAAAGCTCCTGAAAGGAAGCAGTGCAAGAGGAGCCCAAGGAGAGTGGGATAAACACAGACACAGTGGATGATGAAGCCGTGGCCTGGGCCACCTCTTCCTCGAGGGCGATTAACTGATCCAGCTGCTCCGCGGATCCTGCCACCGTGGACACCGCCCAACGGGCCTCCTTCGACTTCACCGGCAGAAACCACTTCTCTGGTCACCCCAGATGGGGTAGCTTGGTCTTCGAGAACCGATGGCGAAAAGGACTTGCACAGACTGCAAGCCTGCGGATTGTGGCCAAGACCAAGGCAGTAGACGCATGTGGCGTGTGTGTCGGTTCGAGACATCTTCTGCCCGCATGGGCACCGACGGAAGCCAGGAGTGGATGAGTCCATCGCAACCACGAGGGAAAGTGAAGACTGAAGTCACGTAAACTTCAAGACAATTTTCGGTGAAACCGAAGGTTTAGGATCCAGGCCTACAGATGCAAGAGCGCTAAGGAGGGAACCTGAGCTTCCAAGCGGCAAGGAAGATCTGGCATTATGGGGCGGAGCCGAGGGTTTTACCATCCGGGTGGGTGGGAGGAGCCAGCTTGAAGACTTTCCGGCACATCTTAAAGCAGCAAGGTACCTGCCAAGAAGTGTGGATTGAACAACATATTCACGTCCCTAGAAAATACAGTTACGTAAGAACTTACTGTAACAGTAGATCTTCGAGAGAAGCTCTTGCAGCAGGTAACACGTGTAGGACTGACGCAACCTGGCGACAGATCTCGGCAATTCTTTTTTCCAGCAGTACCTAAGGGACCGCCCTCGGCTCCACCCCCCCACATCCCCAGTATAAAAGGGAGGCGACTGTATCCACATGCTCCAGTTCTTGCCCACCCAAAAGGCAGGCCCACATAAGGCAATACGCAGGAAACAGATCACAGGTAAGCTATACTCACCCTTACAGCATAAGGTCATGGCCATAGCAGGAAAGACCTGGTCCTGGGGGAAGGACAGAGGGAAAATACCACCTGCTGCAAGAGCTTCTCTCGAAGATCTACTGTTATGGTAAGTTCTTACGTAACTGTACTATCTTACTTCGAGAGGAAGCTCTTGCAGCAGGTAACACACGTAGGACTGATTCCCAAGCAGTATAAAACTAAAGACAACCCTTGGGAGGGGGAAGGAAAGGCAACACACTGGAACAGGAGGGAACCCTCAGGAGATCAGGCCTTGCAGCACCGCAAGGCCGAATCCTGCTCTTCGCCTGGAGATAATGTCCAGGCGGTAGTGCCTGACGAATGTATGAACAGAGTGCCAAGTGGCGGCAGCACAGATGTCTGTAGCCGACACTCTTTTCATGGCTGCAAAGGAAGTGGCGACAGCCCTGGAAGAATGCGCCTTAACCGAACCTGGAAGAAGTTTACCATGCTTCTGGTAACAGAAAGATATGCAGTTTACCAGCCAACGCGAGAGCTTTTGCTTGGTAACTGGGCGTCCCAAGGACCTGCCTGCAAAGGACACAAACAACTGATCGGATTTCCTGACCTTCGTTCTGGACAGATAACAACGTAGTGCCCTGTGCACATCCAAAGTGTGAAGGAGCACTTCCCCACTGTTAGAATATTGCGGGTAATAAACTGGAAGTTGAACTGACTGGTTTAGCGTGAGCTTTGAAACCATCTTCGGCAGAAATTTTGGATTGGTATGAAGGTCTACCCTATCTTTGTGAAAAATCAAATAGGGTTCCTTGCACATCAAGGCATGAAGCTCTGAGATGAGTCTTGCCAAGGTTATAGCTACTAAAAGCTGTGTTTTCCAAGAAAGAAAATGGAAATCACAACTCGTAGCCGGTTCGAAGCTTCTCCAGAACGAAAAGTAGATTCCCATGGAGATTCAGGGTCCCGAATGGGGCATCTGATGTGTAAGATGCCCCAAAGGAAGGCCCTGGACACCTCCAATTGAGCCACCGTTCTGTTTTGTATGGGCTGGTGATAAGCAGAAACAGTGGCCAGGTGTACTTTAATGGAGGCGTAGCTTAAACCCGACTCCAAAAGGGATAGCAGGTATTCTAACAGTGTTACCTGGACAGACCAGGGGATCCACTTTCCTCGATGTGGTCCAGAGGCAGAAGTGTTTCCATTTCATGGCGTAGGTGGCCCTATATACAGTATGTGCCTCAACCAGAACTTCAGCTACTTTATCCGATACTCCAAATCTGAATTTTGCTAGGTCCTGAGGAGCCAAGCATGTAGGTGAAGGGAGCGCAAGGTTGGGATGAACTAAGGCCCCGTTGTCTTGTGAAAGTAGCTGGGTCAAGACTAGAAGAGGGACGGGAGGCTCAACCGTCAAACGCCGCAGTAAGAGGAACCAAATCTGCTTGGGCCATAGAGGAGCTATCAGGATCAGGGTCACTTTCTCTGACTTGAGCTTTGAGGAGTACCTTCTGTATCAGGGGGAAGGGAGGATAGGCATGAAGGAACCTTCCCTTCCAGGACAGGGACAATGCGTCTTGGCAGAAAGCACCAGGCTCTGGATCTAGTGAGCAAAAACTGGGCAGTTTTGTGTTGCAGCAAGACACAAACAAATCTAGTTCTGGTATCCCCCACATGGTGAATTAGCTGTCCGTTACGCTTTGCAGTAAGGCCCACTCATGGATGAGGGGTCTCATTCTGCTGAGAGCGTCTGCATGCATGTTCAGGGAGCCTGGAACATGAATGGCTGAGATACTGAGGTGATTCGCCATTGCCTAATCCCACACCCTCATAGCCTCCCAACATAGACGATAAGAGCGAGTGACTCCCTATTGGTTGACGTAAAACACTACTGAGGTGTTGTCCATCTATAAGCAGAGGTGGCCCGGGACTAAAACTGGAGCCAGGGCTTGAAGTGCGTAAAGAACTGCTCTCAATTCTAGCACACTGATGTGAAGGTTCTGTTCTGATTGGGTCCACAGACCTTGAGTTCTGTGGTCCCCCAAATGCGCGCCCCATCCCGTCCCTGACATATCTGAGGAAAGGGTCTGGTTGGGAGGTTCTGGTCGAAATGGGAGACCGTTCAGAAGATTCTGCGGAGCCCTCCGCCAACAGAGTTCCTGATGGATTGGCTCTGTGACCCCTACAGGCATCTTTAATCGTCTCGGCTCTGGTCCCATTGAACACGGAGTGTCTACTGGATTGTGCGCATGCGCAGACTAAACGAACGGGACTGAGAACCTGAATCCCAGGAACTTCCAATGGTTTTTGGTGATCGGAATATACAGGTAGGCATCCTGCATGTCCAGAGACACCAGCCAGTCTCCTGCTGAAATCATAGGAAGGAGACTGGGCAATGAGACCATGTGGAATCTCTTGTAAGAGACCCACTGGTTCAGGTCGCTGAGATCCAGGATGGGTCTTAAGTCTCCGTTCTTCTTTGGAACCAAGAAGAAGTGGGAGTACCCCCCCCCCCCGTCTGTCTCCGTCAAGGGAATCCTTTCTATGGCTCGTTTGTCCAGAAGGGACTGAATTTCCTGCCGAATAGGAGTTCTGTGGTCTCCTAGATAATGGAATTGGGGCTCTGCTATGTCTGGTGGCATGGAATTGAACTCGATGGAGTGCCCGAACTCCATGAGGTTGAGGACCCACTGGTCGGAGGTCACTCTCTCAAGCTTGAGTGTAATGAGAAAGCGACCTCCCACCGGCTCTCCCAACAATATGTCTGGGAAAGGGGGGTTGCCTGGATAGTCAGGCAGTGAGTTTGGGGGGGGGGGGCACAGCAGGTCTAGCCTGTCAGGAGGCAGAAAAAGAGAAGCCTCTGGCTCCGCCTCTGCGACTAAAGCCTCCCCGCTGAGATGGTTGCTGAAAGCGGGGTTGTTGAGGCTGATGACCCCCTCGGCTATGAAAACTGGACTTGCGAAATCGTCCCCATTTCGGGCGGTACATGGACTGTAGGGTATTGACAGCCCTAACGGAGTCCTGCAGTCTTGAGATGCCTTTCTCTGTCTCTTCACCAAAGAGCACAGAGCCTTTAAAGGGGGTGTCCAGAAGGTTGGATTGCACATCTGGGTCATACCCAGAGCCAGGAATAGTGCCGAAGACAAATGCCAGAAGCAGCTGCTGAGTCGTACGCTGCCCTCAGGACATGGGTACCCACATCTGAGCCATTCTGTAGAAGCTTAGCGAGCTCTGCCTTTTGTGGGCAGTTAGGCATGCCTTGCAGTATGTCCAGTCCTTGGTCCCAAAGGACGTTTTGGAACTGAACCATATGCATCAAAAAATTGAGACTATGGATACTGCAGGTGGCAGAAGACTACACCTTATGACCCAAGGAATCCAGCTGCTTCGACTCTGTGTCAGGTGGCTGGGTGCTCAGGTGCTTGGGCCTCTGCGAACGGTCATATGCTGCTGAGATTACCACGGAGTCAGCAATGGGATGCTCGGCCACAAAGGTATGGTCCTTGGGGGCCCGGTATAACCGGTGTGCCTTCTTGGGCACAGCGAAGGACGCGTGTGGATGCCTCTAAGTGGCATAAGCGACATCTTGGAAGGTGTCCACCAGGGGAGGGATGACCACCGGCTTGGGATCCTTCTGGCGGAGGTATTCTGCCAGGCGCAAGCATTTGGGGTCCAGGGCCTCAGTGTCCCATCCCATGTCCTCCTGTATGTGTCTCATGATCTCCATAAAGCTGGGATCATCTGGTGGAGATTTAGGCTGGTCCTCCATGTCTCCAGGAAGCGGATCAAGGTCGGAATCCGGGGTGGAGGGATCCAACTCGATACAAGAGTCTGTAGAGGAAGGAGAACGGTGTCTCCTCCTCTTGTATTTGGGTCTTTCATGAGCAGGCGAGTGGGAGTAGCTGCACCTATCCTTGTGCTTCCTGGGACTGGTGGGAGAATCACCCATGTCCTCTCCAGACGGAACGGGAATCTCTTCAACGTCCGGAGTAGGCTGAGGGGTGGGAGCAGTAGTGGGTGTCAGGTCCTGCTTCACCATTTCCCACCAGTGTGAAAAAAGCTCCTTTACTTGGGCCATGTTTAGGAGAGTCCGTTCTGGGAGGAGGTGTTGGCTGGCCTACGGCCGTAGCGGTGTCGGGCTGGTCTGGTGTCATTCTGGCTGGGGACAACGGTGGAATTTCAGAGGCATCATCGAAAGGTTCCGTAGAATGGACCGGCGTCAGGTCTTGCGGAGGGGTGACGTCGGGACTAGCGCAGTTAGAGCCTGAGGAGCCGACAGCAGAGTAGGATTAGCTGAAGGCTTGGCAGGTGCCGGTGGGATGACGACGGGTTGTCGGTCCGGCACTGGTCTGGAGCCAGAGTCAGACGGGTGCCCCTTAGCAGTCGAAGGCTGAGGACCATCAGAATGCTTGTGAGACTTTGACTTCGGAGTCTTTTCCGATGGGCATCGGTCAGTAGCTGGAGGCTGACGCCGATCGGAAGACTTAAGATTTCGAGGGTAGGGACAAGGCCCTACCTGAAGACTGCCTGGAGGCCTTCTTGGCTTCCCAGAGGTCGGCCACGGAGAGGGAGGCTGAGCGGTAAGAAACCTTTTCATGGCCCGCCCGAGACCCGGCATCTGGGGGCGAGAGAAATTTTAGAGGCTGAAGACTGGTATCTGAAGTCTTTTAAGAAACTGAGTAAGAGACTGGAGGTTTTAAGGAGGTTAAACGGGCCTCCTGCCCTGAAGAGACGGATCTTCCTGCCGAATGCAAGCTGGAGGACCTGGGTCTGTATGGAGACCTCTCCCGGTCCTTCTCCCTGTGGTGTTTCTTCTTTGCGGGGGAAGAATCCCTGGATTCCCTGCCAGATGAGGGCTCTCTCTGCATGTCGGCTAATTGCTTCTGGGCGAGGAAAGCCTGAAGGGACTTCTGACACCTGATGCGGGCCCTACTATTGAAGGCCTGGCAGTGTGGACAGGTGCCGGAGTCGTCATCTGGGCCCAGGCAGTATAAACAGGCAGAGTGGCCGTCCTTTGAAGGAACCTACGTCCCGCAAGAGCACTTGTTAAGGTGCCCGGTAGATGAAGTTGACATACTAACATACTAAAATGCCAGCAGAATAGGCCTAACGGTCTTTCGTGTCTGCTCGTTTGGTCAGCCCCCACCCTGGGTGCTGACCTTGCTGTCCCCCTCGCCTTCTCTGGCTTCTCCCTTCCCAGTTCCGGATATTCTTGCTGCACTGGATTTTGCTTCCAGAACCCTTCCCCTGTACCTGTCTCACCCCCTCTTGAACCCCTCCACTGTTTCTGCCTCCACCAGCTCCCTAGGCAGCGCATTCCATGGCTCCACCACCCTCTCAGTGAAGTAGCACCTCCTCCTTTCTCCCCTGAATCTTCCCCCCTCCAGCTTCCACCCATGCTCTCTAGTGGCCCCCTCCTCCTTCCTTCGAAGCACCCTGACTGTTCCTCCCCTATTTACCCTCTTCATGTACCTGAAGACCTCTATCATGTCCCCCCGGTCCCTTCTCTCTTCCAATGTGTACATATTTAGCTCTTCGAGCCTCTCCTCATAGGTCCTGTCCCCCAAGCCCCAAATCATTTTGGTTGCCCTCCTCTGGACCCTCTCCAGGAGGTTAATGTCCCTCTTTAAGTGTGGCCTCCAAAACTGCACGCAGTACTCAAGGTGCGGCCTCACCAAGCAGTTATACAGAGGGAGTATCACTTCCCTCCTTCTGGAGGTGATCCCCCTAGCGATGCATCCCAGCATCCTGTTGGCCTTGGCTGCTGCCTCCTACAAGTCTCAGAGTTGTTCATCTTGACATCCACCACCACCCCAGGTCCCTCTCAGCCATCGAGACTTGCAGCATCCCCGGGTGTATACTTGGCCCGGGTTTCTGGCCCCAGGTGGAGTACTTGCATTTCCCTGCATTGAA
Source organism: Neoceratodus forsteri (assembly GCA_016271365.2). NCBI lineage: Eukaryota > Metazoa > Chordata > Ceratodontiformes > Ceratodontidae > Neoceratodus > Neoceratodus forsteri. The sequence continues at coordinate 1,548,700,356 of CM028131.1, read as the reverse complement.
CCTCAGCTTCCATTTTAGACCATCTTTCCAGAGCCTCCAGGTCCCCTGTAGGGCCACCTCCTCCCCCCATCCACCACCGCCCCCAGTTTCGAGTCATCCGCAAAGAGACTCATCTCACTCCTGATTCCTGTCCTTATGTCAGAGACGTAGGCGTTGAACAGAAGGGGCCCATGGACTGATCCCTGTGGGACCCCACTAATGACCCTCTTTGGGGATGAGACTATCCCGACAACTACGACCCTCTGGGTCCAGTCCTGGAGCCAATTGCCTATCCATCTGATCATCTGGTTTCACACCCCATTTCTCCCAGCTTATCCAACAGGCCCACGTGAGGAACAGAGTCAAATGCCTTGCTGAAGTCTAGAAAGAGGACGTCCACTGGTCTACCCAGGTCCAAGGCACTCGTCACCCAGTCATAGAACTCCACCAGGTTTGTCTGACATGATTTCCCCAGGATGAATCCATGCTGTCTATCATCCAGGCACCCTGACTTATCCAGGTCCCTCCTAGCCTCTCCTTGACAATGCCCTCCATCACCTTGCCCACCACCGATGTCAGGCTGACAGGCCTGTAGTTCCCTGCCACCTCCCTTGATCCCCCCTTGTGGATAGGCACTATATGCGCCACCTTCCAGTCCTGGGGCACCCACCCTATCCTCAGAGAGATGGTGAAAAGCTCCGCCAGGGGTTTCGTCAGGACATCCGCAAGTTCCTTCAGCACTCTGGGATGTAATTTATCCGGCTCCAGTGCTTCCTCCGTCTTAAGGGAGCTGAGGGCTTCCCTCACTCTCTCTGCTGTGATTTCCACTTCCGGTACCTCTTCTCCCTACGTAGCCCTCCCCCCTCCTGCCAGTGATGCCTCCCCCTCTCCCCAGACCCGCCGATCGTAAGGCCCCCCTCCTCAGTATCTCTGTCTCCTCCCATGTATGATGCAGCACCCCCATTTTCCTTGGTGAAAACTGAGGTGAAATACTCATTTAGTACCTCAGCCTGCTCCCCCGGGTCTTGTGCCCATCTCTCCCTGATTTAATCCTGCTAATCTGCCCCTTCACCCTTTTTCCCCAATGTATCTAAAGAACCCCTTGTTCCCTCTCCTAATTTCCCTGGCCAGGTTCTGCTCCTTCCTTGCCTTAGCCGCCCTCACCACCCTAGTGGCCCTTCTAGCCATCAGCTCGTACTCCCCTCGATCCCTTTCACTCCTTGAACACTTGAATTGCTTATAGGCTGCCTTCTTTCCCCGCACCACCTCCTGGACCTCCCTGGTCCACCAGCAGGGTTTTTGGCCCCACCGCATTTTAGTCCCACACTTGCACAGGTGCTGGTAGCATCCTGCACCCCTCTCCTGATGATTTCCCACCTACTATCAGCATCCATGTCTGACCCAATCCCATCCAAATGCTCCTTAAGGATCCTTCCCATTTCCTTAAAATCCGCCCCCCTGAAGTTGGTTACTTCCGTCTTTGTGCAGCCTTCTACCCCTCCTAGGTCCAGGCAGAACCAGACCGTGGCATGGTCACTCCCCGCCAATGGGTCCCTTACCTCAGGCCCCAATCTGGTCACTGTCTGCCAGGACCACAGCCAGTACCAGCGACTCCTGGTCGGTTCCCTCACCTGCTGAGTTAGGAACACGTCTTGAAAGACATCCAACAACCTCTGTTCCTGGTCACAGAGGATGTCATAATCTCCCAGTCTGTTCCTGGCATGTTTAAGTCCCCCAGCACCACCACTGCTCCTCTGCCCAGTCTGCAGTGCCTCCCAACATCTGCACCAGACTGTCCTCCAGCTCCTCCGCCAGGGCAGGGGTCTATACACCACTCCTATTTTTACTCTCTTGCCCCCCCTTGTTATCAAGGTGACCCAAATTGCCTCCACGGTTCCCTCCGCCTCCTCTACTCCCCCTATGCCAATGCAGTTTTTGACCATCATTGCTACCCCTCCTCCCCTTCCCTCCCCCCTGTCCTTCCTGAACATAGTGTAACCCTCCAGGTTCAGGTCCCAGTCGTGTCCTGCAATGGCCCAAGTCTCAGTGACCACTGCCACATCCACTGCTCCCTCAGTTAGCATCACCTGGAGCTCAGGCATTTTATTGCCCAAGATCCTGGCATTTACCTGGACTACCTTCCACCCTTTCCCTATAGTTCCATTTCCCCTGCTCGTGTTCCCATGGGGATTCTGTTTTCCCCTGGTCTGCACTTTGCCAGTCGGCCTTTTCCCGCAATCCTCCAGCTCCCCAGGGGGGTGGAGACAGAGTCCCTCCTTTATCGGCACCCCCTTGACAGCCTTTTCTCCCATCCCTCCCCCCTTCACAAGTTTAAACCCCACCTTTCACCAATGAACCCTCTATTTTCAACTTAAGGATTCCTCCCTCCAAATTGAGATGGAGTCTATCTCTAGCATACAGCTCCTTATCCTCCCAGGTCTCCCCCCAATCCCCCATCAACCCATACCCTCTGGCCTCACACCACTCCACGTACGGCAGATGAAGTTCTGTAAAACCGAGAAAAGGTGGAGAAGTTCTTAAGGAGTGGACGGACTGCGAGTAGAAGCACAGAGCTAACTAGCGCGTGCCGCAGCGGGAAAGAACTACAGCATGTGGGGACCATCGGGTGGAGCTGACATCGAAGGGTGGTCCCTTATGTACTGCTGGAAAAAAAGAACTGCCGAGATCTGCCACCAGGTGGCGCCAGTCCTACGTGTTACCTGCTGCAAGAGCTTCCTCTTGAAGTAAGATCATTCCCTTCTTTGATTTTTTTAATTTATTTTATTTAGTTCATAAATCAGATTTACAACCTTTGAGTCACAGACTCATATACAAAGGCACCTCATCACAGAGAGGGGAACAACAAATAGTGTGGCAAGACAGGGTGGAACAATACAGGTGCGATACATACATTATACATAGCATAAAACATAGGTAGTTTACCATTTTTGGAGCTACTTTGGTGGTGTGCAAAGATCATTGACTGTTTTCTTGAGATTCAGGACCAGGCGGTGGTCGAGGAACCATTTTTCAGCTTGGCTGAAGGAGGATTGCAGGCTGTTCTGGAGAGTGACCGGATCGGGGTACAAGGAGAGTAGGACTGCATCATCTGCATATAATAGCAGCTTTCCTGCACAAGAGCTGGGAAGGGTGTTCAGGAAGAGACTGAATAATATGGGGCCCAGAATGGAGCCTTGTGGGACTCCCGAAAGTACAGGCAGTGCCGAGGATAGGCCACCAGTTAGCTTGACGCGTTGGGATCTACCACAAAGGTAGCTGGAGAACCAGGCTAAAGGGCCAGATGATAGTCCCACTTTACAGAGGGTGTCTAGCAATAGTGGGTGGTTCACAGTGTCGAAGGCCTTGGACAGGTCAATGAATACTGCCCCAGCCAACTCCCTGGAATCTAATGCAGAGTGTATATGGTGGGAGAATTCCAGTAGAGCTGTGGTGGTGCTGTGACCTGGGCGGAAGCCATGCTGCTCAGGGCACAGAATGTTGTGGCTGGATAGGTAAGTTACAAGTTGTGTGGATACTATTTTTTCGAGAGCTTTGGGGGAGGATGGAGATAGGTCTGTAGTTATTTGGTACAGTAAGGCTCCATTTTATGTATAGGGATGATTTCGCCTGTTTCCATGCCCTCGGAATTGGCGAGACACAGGATCGATTGAAGAGGTCAGTGAGGGGACTAGCATGACATCCAATGTTAGGCAGAGTATCCAGGAGTCAAGGAGTCATCACGGGTTGCGGAGGAGAGAGCGTTTGGAGGATTGGCTTTCAGGTCCTGTGGTGAGATAGTCCTAAAGAGAAGTGGGGGCTAGCAATAGCTGGATTGTTGCAAACCGGTATGGGGTCAAAGAAGTGGGCTGGGAGAACTGAGCTTAGATCAGTGAAGGTTTCGTTAAGGCAGTTGGCAGTACGGGAAGGGTCCGCGTTAATAGCGCCATTTATGATCATCTGAGAGGGAGGAGGGAGCAGGTCATCTCGCTTAACTTTTCACGTTATTCCAGAAGGTGCGGGCATTGCCACAGGTGGATGTCAAGGTGGATTGGTAGTGGCTGGCTTTGGCTTTTTATGGCCCAGGTGCACTGGTTGCGAGTCATGTTATAGGCTTCCTGTCTGCTAGTTTGCCAGTATTGACAGCAATGTGCCATAGGTTATCACGTTGCTTCAGTTGTTGGATCGGGGGATATCCAGGCAGCTGAGTGTCTCTTGGTACGAGTGTGGGTGACAGGGGCGAAAACATCACAGGCCTTGCAGAAGGCATTGGTGAGGACAGCAAGGGCGACGTCTATATCTGTTGCGAGGGAGACTGGGGACCAAACAAGTTGTGCAAGCTGATGCTTAAGTTTGCGTAGACCTCCGGGGCGAAAACGGCGACAGGGGGTGGCGTGGCGTGCAGTTTTGAGCGTGGGGGTGGACCAGTGGCAAAGAATTGGCGAGTGGTCACTGAGGGAGTTGGGTAATACATTAATAGCCTTTATTTTGTGAGGGCAGTTGGAGAGTACAATGTCAAGAAGCGTGCTAGTCCCACTTGATTGGTTAAATCTGGTGGGTTGAGTCACTAGTTGGGACAGATCAAGGGCTGTGAAGTTATCTTTAATTTGTGCTGAGTTAGCACTGAGCCAGTTGATGTTGAGATCTCCCACTATGAGCTGTTCCGCCTTGTTTGGCAGGGTAGTGAGGTAATCAGTGAGGGAGCGGATAGCTTGGTTTTGTTCTCGTGAGGGTAGATATGTCGTAGTGAGGTAAAGAGGCCACGCCTGGGTCAGGGAGATTTTTAAGGTGATTGCTTGGGCCCCATGATCGAGCTTTGGGGTGCATGAGGCATGACCCAGGAGGGAATTCGTTAGGTAGATCTGCACCTCGCTGCGCTTACTCCACATGATCTTCTCTGAAGAGGGAGAAGCCAGGGAGGGAGACCGACGAGTCCGGGGTGAATGGTGAGAGCCAAGTTTCCACTATGGCAAGGACGTCGGGCTTATGTTGGGAGACCCAGCATTGGAGTGCAGCAGTCTTTTTAGGTAGACTGCAGACATTCATGTAGGCAATGTGGAGGCCATGCCCTATGGAGGGCGATGTACTGGGTCCTGGGCCTGGGTTAGGGTGGACATTACCAGAGAGCAGGAGGAGTAGGATGGTGAGCCAGAGTAAGGGACTGCGGCTGTAGTGATGTCTGGGCGGTCGGGAGGATTTGCGGGGGGCATTGCAGGGGATGGGCAGGGAGCTAAGGGTGGGCAGGGCTAGCACAGGGGGATACCACCTGCTATTGTGGGCTGCGGAGGGAATGGGTACTGGAGGGGGTGAGAAGGGGCAGTTAGGCGAACCAGTGTGTGTGGGGTGTTGGTGGAGAAAGGAGGGTAGAAGGAGGGGATAGAGAGTGGGGGTGGACGAGAGGCTAGCATAAAAACATATCGCAGTGTCAGGGAGATTTAGAACTGTGTTTTTTTGTAACAGGGTTGGGGTGAAGAGGAGCAGCATGAATAATCCAAGACCTAAAGGAGTCATTATGTTATATTGCTGTTAGAGAGATAGGAGGGCTTAGGCAAGCAGGGTCCCTCTAGTATTCAGCCAGTATGACCTGCAGATGGCAAAGTGGGCTGATTGGTTCTACAGCCTCACGTGATACTGGCTATAAAGTGGACAGCTGACCAAGGGTGGTGGTGGGGGGGGAGGCACACAGTGCCGGCAGGGTTAAAACAGAGCTTCAGCAGTCCTGTACTCCGCGGTGTGGTCCGGGGTGAGCGAGCGATCCGGTCCCTGCTGCTGGGGAGGGCGGTAGGGCGGTCTGCTTCCTGAGCCCTCGTGACCCACTCCAAGATCTGGGGAGAGAGAAAGGATTAAATACTGGACTTGAGGAGGCGGGTCAGGTAGGACAAAGAGCAGATGTAAATTATTCAGCAGTTTTTTTTTTTTAGCAATCGCGATTCCTAACTTTACCACCGCATGGCTACACAGTAAGAGCAGTCTGGAATACAGTGCTTGAGTTACTTAGTAGGACTGTTTTAAACTATCAGTAGTTGTGATTTAAGATTATTTAGAAATGCATGGCTACACAGTAAAAGTAGTTCTAAACACAGCACTCCAGTTAGTCAGTAGCCTAGGTGTGGAGAATAAGCAAGTCTTTGATATTAGTTGCAGGCGCTGTGCAAAAGTCCAAGTTTAGGCGCCAAATTTAAACTGAGAGCTTCAGCAGTCCTGTACTCCGTGGTCTGCCGTACCTGTGGTCCAGTCGGGGGTGGGGAGGGGGGAGCGAGCGATCCGGTCCCTGCTGCTGGGGAGGGTGGTCTGCTTCCTGAGCCCTCGTGGCCCACTCCAAGATCTGTGGTCCGGGAGGGGGGTGAGCGAGCGATCTGGTCCCTGCTGCTGGTGCTGGGGAGGGCGGTCTGCTTCCTGAGCCTCGCGACCCACTCCAAGATCTGTGGTCTGGGGGGTGAGTGAGCGATCCGTCCCTGCTGCTGGTGAGGGCGGTCTGCTTCCTGAGCCCTCACGACCCACTCCAAGATCTGTGGTCCGGGAAGGGGTGTGGCGATCGGGCCCCTGCTGCTGGTGCTGGGGAGGGTGGGTGGTCTGCTTCCTGAGCCCTCGCAACCCACTCCAAGATTTGGTTACCTTCTGTTCTCTTTCTTGTCTCCGTCCTCAGTTTTTTAAAAGCAAGTTCTGGCGTGAGTAGTGCCCATCTGCACTTTTGTTGATAAAAAAAAAAAAAAAAAAAAAAAAAGGCTGTCCACAGGGCTAAAGATTACAGACCAGTCAAATCAAAATGCAGGGAAGCTATGGTATTCGATAGGTGGACATAAAAAAAAGTGTCCCGGATGAAAGTAGGGACAGGCAGCCTGGACTACAGGAAAGCCCAGATATTAATCAACAGGTCCAGATACAGCACAGAATTATAATGTATGTTACAAAGAGAGATCTGTGTAACTCAGTTTTGTTTTTATGAGAATTTTTTTTGCTTGTTGCTAATCCAATTTTAATGTACTCATAGATAAGGTTTGAAACTGTCTATTTGTACTTAGTAATTTGAGAGGTTCTTTGTACATTAGAAAGCAATAAGCTGCGCAACAAACTACTGCGTTATTGGGGCCAAAGCCAATTATGTAACTGACTAAGTGGAGGGGTAAACTAGGCAGTAAGATCTAATTGTTGGGAATATTATGACTAATGTTCATAGCTGATGTTGCCACAGTACTGGGGGTCTTGAGGACTCGTTTTTAACCTCTCTCTAGCCCTCTCCCACAAGGACTGCCCCAATGGGAGCATGGACAGCACCAGAGACCCCAGACAAGCACCAGCCTTCCCAAACACTTTCAGCAGACAACAGGAGCCCAGAATTCGTGCTAGGAGACAGGAGCTCTAGTTCAGTGTGAAACCAGTGCCCTTTAAACTTTACAACTCTGCGCCTGTTTCAGATTCTACCAGACTCTAGCCACAGTATCGGGGTCATGAGGGCTTGCTTTTACCTCTCTCCAGCTCTCCCCTGCACCGACTGCTCCAACGGGAGCATGGACAGCATCAGACACCCCAGACAAGCACCGGCCTTCCCACAGACATTTGGCAGCCAACAGGAGTCAAGTTCTCTCTTTTTATAGGAAGTGACTATAAGTGGCTCTCCACGCAAAGGACATGATGAGGAAGTCTGCCAAGAGGGAGGCAGCAGTGGCTGGTCCTGCTGCTCCAAGAATCCTCTGCTGCGTGAGTGCTTTAACTAAAAGTGAAATAATGAGCACCAGGACTAATATGGTGGTGCTCTGCAAAAATGAAAGCACCCACCAAGAAAGCAAGTCCAAGTCGGCTCAGTGGCGCGGAGGGCTGAGGCATTGGAGGCCGCACCTTGCACCACGCTGGCGACCCGGGGTCGGAAACAAACTCGAGTTGCCAGGGGTCAGCCGGGTAGGAGAGGATAGAGTGTCTGGAGAACAGCTCTCCTCTCCTGGGGAGGGTGGGTACTGGACTCCCTGGCAGCAGCGACTCTCAATGGAGACTGGGAGTGCAACAGCCGGGGGGTCGTGCATGCAGGGGTGGAGGCGACTGCAGACGTCTGCAAGAGGGGTGCGGGAGCGTGCTCAGCTCATGCTGGATGTCACTGCATGTCTGTGCTTCTGGGGTCACGATCACACTTACAAACAAGGGAAACACCCAGTCGGCAGAGTAGACGCTGCTGCCGGCCCCACCATCGGATCCCACTCACCTAGTCCCTCTATATCCTCCGACCCTCGAACTGCTAGATTGAAGGAGCACCAGTGTAGTGGTGGTGGCCCCATCCGGGGAGAGAGCCAGGGGCTGAAGAATTGCAGGTAGGTCCCGGGGTTCGAGTACTGAGGGGTGTTTCAGGTTGGGCAGGACTAGCCAGTCAGCCTGAAGGAGTCTTGGACGACAGCGACGAGTGGGGGAAAGAGAGGAAGCAAGTCCACACAAAAAACTGTTCAAAACTTACCATTTATTATTAACCAAGTGCATATAAACACTCAAGCCATGCCTTAGTACAAAAAGTCTCACTGGCTGGTCGACATAGCATTTGCCAGCCAGTGAGGCTTTTTGTACTATGGCATACCAGATCACCATTGTCCCATGAGTACTTGTCATTCTGCAACTGGGTATGCACCCACCATGCTGATACTCCATGGTCTTAACAAAAATGGCAACTGCTGTAAGACTGTCTTTTTTAATGTATACCCAGGCATGACCTTGGCTGTCCGCCCCCGCTCTAATCAACAGTTTAATAAAGCTCATTCTCCTACTCTAAGGAGATACTGAAACTGACCCTGGGCCAGCAAACTGCAGTATCTCCTCTCCTTTAGATCCTACCTGAAAGCACACTAAGGGCCTCAAACTGGCGCACATGAATGTTTGCAGTCTCAGGCCCCAATTTCATGAACTTAATCCTGGGCAAATCTTTATTCCCCTGATGTTATTGGCTTCACTGAAATTTGGATGAAACCCCATATCCTAAACCATGAAACTGATCTCCCAGGGTCCCTGTGGTGTTGACGAGGGAGGCTGGGGTCCAGGGGTCGACGAAATACCCAAGGGCTTTGAGGTTTTGGGGTGGGGGGGTTCGCGAAAATTCCAATGTCGATGGCCTAGTGCCAGCCGAAGTGGGGTCCGGTGGATAGTCCCATCTGTTGCCCCTAACTGTGATGGGTCTAATGACAGCAGTTGCAGCGTTGGTATCAGCAGGCCAAAAAGCCATCACTGAAAGAACCAGTGGGAAGAACGCCAAGGCGGAAGCCTTGTGGAAGAGTTTGGAGCAAGCTTGACCCAGCTAGGTCCAGCGCTCAGTCACGATGACCGATGAGTACCTGAGGAGGATTTCTCCTTGCTCCACTCCTTCTCCTGATGCTTATGCTTGCAAGATGACCTGTCCTGGGCCTTCAAGGAGTTGGAGCCCATGGACAGAGCTGGCGAGGTGGAGGAGCTTCTTGCCTGGAGCTCCTTCTCCATTAGGGTGACGACCTGTTACAGGAGAAAGGTTTCTATAAGGCCTTCTGATGGCACTGCTGGGTGGCCTGGTTGAATCCGAAGATCTTGCAGGTCTGAACGTCATGGTCCGAGACAGCGGACGCAGGTTTCGTGGTCATCCTTATCAAGGATCTTCTTAATGCATCCGCAACAACAGAAGAGTTTCTCTGGGTTGGTCGGCATAAACAAAATTGAAAAGCACTTTACAAAGTAAGTGATAAACTAGGGTAAGAAAGAGAAAAAAACAAAGAAATTGAAGATTTGACAGTCAAATGAAGCTGCAGAGTCTCTGTGGAGTCTAATGTGAGATGGTCGACAGCGGGAAAAGAACTGAGGAGGGGGCGAGGCCACCCACGTTTATATATGGAGAATGTGGGCAGCCTCAACTAGACTGCTAGCGAAAATGTTTCCGTATGGTCTTAGTGCCTGGCAGTTATAGTTCCATAGGTGTGGCCTGATGAAACAGATACCCCTCAATGAAGATTATGAGTTGCTCCCTTTCCTCAAATCAACCCTCCCCTCAGTTTCACTTCCATCTTGTTACCAGGAAAGAAGTGCTTATCCTACACTGAGAAGGATTAAACCAGATGGCTCCCTAGGCTTTGATAAACTAGAACCTAAATTCTTAAAAATAGCAGCTCCAGTCATGGCCACACCTCTCAAACTCGTACTCAACAGATCCTACTACTTGGACACTTTCCCACCAAGTGGAAAACAGCCATAGCGGTCTCCATCCATAAAGGAGGTACTAAAGACCCAGCTGCAAATTACAGACCCATATCTATTCTTAGTACACTAGCAAAAATACTAGAGACATTGGTGTATAACCAGCTCCAGGACTATCTGGATCTACATCACTTACTCTCAGATGCCCAACATGGCTTTAGAAAACAAAAATGGCAATGATATGGCTCGTCTGGTTCACTACAGATGTATTTGGGGCAATGGATCACAGCCACACGACAGGTGCCACATTTATAGATCTAACCAAAGCATCTGACCTGGTAAACCATGAGTTCCTTCTCACCAAACTCGGACATCTTGGTCTGGATAGTCATGCCTGCAACTGGTTCCAACACTACCTAATGTACAGAAAGCAACTGGTCAAATGGAGGGGACGTGTGTCTGACCTAAAGCCTGTAACTATAGGTGTCCCCCAAGGCTCCATTCTTGGACCCCTGTCATTTTCATTATTTATTAATGATATGCCCCAAAATTGTGTGTGCACACAAGATGCAACCATATGCCGATGATGCTGTTTTGTATAGAAGCTTGAATGCTGCCAAGATAAACATGGATCCCAACGCTGATTTCAAGATATTAGAACAATGGCTGGGGTGGTGGGGATGGTGGTTAGCAATCAATGGTGTCAGATGTGCTTTTGTGAGCTCTGCTTCAGCGTAAATTCATTTCATTACTTTCTGCAGTTTTGACTGAGAACTATTGAACTCCAGATGGTAATGCTGTTTAGGGGACATTTAGCTTCATTTTGAGCACGAACTTTGGTTCCCAATGCAAAAACCAGAGATGGGAAAACAAACAAATGCAGCCTCCTGCAGCGGGGATAGGGTGGCCCCTGGGAGCAGAGGGAGAGGCATGGAATGCAGAGGTGCTGAGGGCAATCAAAGACTTGGGAGAAATTTATGAAGGCTCTCGACAGAAAAGTAGATGCCTTCAATGCTAGAGTTGTGACTGTTGAAACAACGCTTGATATTATCTTTATGGAATCCCAGTATTTGAAAAGTATGGCAGAACAAGCCATGATGCCTGCAGCAGGAGTTGTACAGGAAAACAAACTCCCTTCGAGAGCAAGAAGGGCATGATTTACTTGCTTGTGTGAGATCTCTTTTCCAGCCTTTGCTGGGTTTTTCTTCAGCTGGCAGTTTGTTGAAAGCATACCGAATCTCACCCAGACATAAGCCTGAGCAGGTGGATGCCCCTCGAACTGTTTTGGTGGTCATCGCAGGACCCCATATAAAAGATAACAGTTTACAGATGGCGAAAGACAAGGAATCTCTTCAGCCACCAGGCAGCACCTGAATCTTTTGTTCTCCCGATCTATTACACGCCACCAGACAACGGAGGAAATCTTTCAACCCCATCAGATCTGAACTTAAAAAACTGGGCATCACTCACACTTTCTTACGCTGGTAAGGTTTACCAATTTAACGACGACCCTGCTGAGGTGGGGAAGACACTCTTAAAAATTAAAGTGGACTTTGAAGCAAGAGATATTACTTTAGAAAATGAAGCAGAGGAAGACTGAAATATCATTTAAATGTAAGATAGCGTACGTTTCTTAAATGTTTCTCCCTGTTCTCCCCTATGGATTTTGTACTATGGATCTAATGTATAAGTATATATGGGGCTAATAAGTAGAACAGAGGTGTGTGCTGATTTTAGATCAATATAATTTAAGTTGCATGCAGGATAATAGCTGTTCTGATGCAGGATAGGGTTTGGGATTGGATTTAACATGTCCTGGCAACCCGGGGGGAGCAGGGGCTTTTGTAACAGCTACGACCGCATGGTTGCTTTGTTTAACCCAATTTCCTGCACAGAACCTTTAAATGGAGCCTGCATGACTTCCCCTGCTACTGAATTTATTTCTCCAATTTCTCGATGGAGCCCCATACTTACTGAATTTTCAGGGGAGGGGGGTTACATGGACTTTCAGTGTTCTCTATACAGTTCAATAACCACCTGAATTCTGTTTTCTAGCTTAACAGTTACTTGGTCATTAATCGTCTCACCGAGGACTCTCACGATAGCATGCTCATTAATTTAAGAGACATCTTGTATTTTGGCATGGATTACAATATGATCTTCAGTAGACCATACAAGAGTATTTTTTACTCAGTGACTTAACAGACTATAATCTTTTGGATTATAGTCCATGATCTTGTTGCATATTGCCAATTCTTTAATACTTTTATTCTGGAATGTACAGTGTGTTATGCTGTTGTCATAATGCCTTATTCTCCGGTTTACCCCCACATGTGTAACGCTAGGTGATAAGAATATTGTCCATGTTAAGATGCATTAATCTACTGCGTTTTCTATGCCTAGGAAAGTTTGTTGAATGTGTGCCATTACATAACTCAGTAAATAGAAAGTTAACAAAAAAAGAACAATGGTTAACAGATAAACTCATCCTAAATCTCAAGAAAACAAAGGCTATACTCTCTGGTGCTAGGCACCTGGGTAACGTGAGAAATAATCTTCTCCATTTATCGTCATTGGATGGCGCTCTGTTAGAAGTCCCTGACACCATTAAGTACCTTGGGATACATCTTGACCAGGAGCTTACTTTGAAATTACACGTTGAGTCTATAATGAAGTTCCTACACCAGAAAATTGGGTTCCTACATAGGCTTGGAGGGTACTTTGGTAGTGTAGCTTGGTTGGTCATTGCCACTGGCACACTACCCGTTTGACTCTATGGTGCTCCTCTCCTGCTTGGTACTGAATTCTGTAAACTGAAGGTGCCGTATCACAAGGTAGTACGCTTTGTGGTAGCCACACAGCCCTGAGACCACTACTGTCGTGTGCTCTCCTGTATAAATTGACTCTCCCTTGAAAAGAGACTAGCTTACCCGGCCCTCTGCTTAGCTTTTAAGTCAACCAAATTTGCTGTCCCTTATAATCTCAGTGGTATACTCCAGACAAAAACCCAGAAGAGGATGCTAAGGTCTTAAAAATATGCACTTCTGGAGGTTTCAAGGTACAAAACCTGTGCTGGTGACAGGTCCTTTGCTATTTCTGCCCCTACCCTTCGGAATAGCCAACCACTAAAGGTGTTAAACTATCTTTTTTCTTTAGCTACTTTCAAAAACACCCTAAAATCTCATCTGCTAGTCAGTAGTCATAGGCTAGCTGCAACTGAAGACTGGTGATCCTCCTTATCCTCCCTGGTAGGTGGATGCCTGGGGAACCATCCAAGCTGGCACCTACTGCTTCTTTCCTCTACATTTCCTTACCCAGTTTTGATTCTAATAAAATTTAACTCTAATTTTATACCATAACGCGTGCACCTGCTTTTGTGCTCATCACTTATGATTATGTTCTAGTTGGTTGTACCCAATGTATATTGTTATTCTATTTAACCCTGTACCTGTTTTTACATCTTGTTCATGTACTTCTGTTCCTGTTTCAGAATAGCATTTGTAATGTTGTGATCTTCTCCTATCTGTTGTATTTGACTCTGTACATATACTTACATTAAGTGTAATTAACAATGTAAGAATTAATTAAAGGTCGCCCCTGAAAAAGGGACATCTCGTCTCAGTGGGCCTACTTGGTCAATACAATTTCAATAAACAGAAGACCGGCCTCAAGCACAGAAAGGTTCAGTTGCCAGTTCCAGGCCACATGGTTTAAGGCTCTGGTAGTGGGAAATGAACCCAGGATTTACAATTTACACTTTTAAGTCACAGTTCTGTGCCCGAACCACTACACTGGACTGCCTCCTACCAACAGTGGTGTTCATTTCGGTCACATTAATGCAATAAATGTGCCCCTAGTTTGGAAGCTGGAAAGGCTGAAGGAACTAAAACATTTACACCCAATCGATACCCTTTTTTTGATCTCGATAGAAACACTGCCATAGCAACAAAACATTCGTCTGCCTTTTGCATTACATAACCTCGTGCCTGGATTCAGCTCTACATTCTTGGAACCGTTACCTGCATTTCTTCTTTTGTGAAGCTGGCTGCCTCGACCCCCAGCTCGTGTAGATACATACAGTCTGGTTTGGGACACTGCATGTTCTTTAGAAAATAACTGCAGTATTTTGTTGTACCTAAAGACGCCTGCAAGGGAAGATGGATCCTCATTAGAGAAAGCCTAATTCAGCCACAGGAGTAAACATTATCACGGCAGTAAGTTATATTTTTAAATTCTTTTTAGCACACCAAATGACCAGAGCTATACAGACAGTACATGGTGTAAGTTTTTTCTTTTCTCTATTATGTTTTTATGCCCCTGGTTTTCCCCTGCCCCTCCTAGGACACGTACGCCGTGTTCTGAGTCACCCCACCACTATTTGCTGCCCCTTACCACCTAAGCGGTCATAGGACCGCTATCCGGTGGCAGCGGAACTATTGGGGGTCATGACCTCCCTGGGAGAGGAGAGCTGCCGTTAGGCTGCTCAATCCTGTTCCCACCCTCCCCCGGTGCCGTCTCCCTGACAATCCGAGGTCGTTCCCAAATCCAAGTCGCCTGCGTGATGCCAGGTAGGGCATAGCGCCTCAGCCCTCTGCGCCACCGGGCCAACCCATGGTGTAAGGTTTTAAAACAGCAAACACATTTAACCCAACAAACAAATATGCTGATATTATTGCTCCCCAGATAGGGAAGAAAAACCATTAACCACAAGGTAGGCCCAACACGGACAGAGCATACACTCTCAACCCCAGTTACATTCATTTAAATAAAGTGGCATCATGAGACAAAATCCAGCAATCCAGGGGTAATGGCTAGTCTCAGTGTATTATTTTTTAAAGTATAAAGAATTCTTGTAACCTACAGAGCTTTACCTTTCTGTGGTCAAAATTATTACAGGATCGGATATAAGGCCAAAAAATACAGGTTACTCACCTGTAACAGGAGTTCTAGAAATGGTATATGTTGTTCATCCACACTGTCTGGCAGGTATCCTTGCCGCTTTAAATCTTGCCGGAGGGTCTCCAAGCTGGCTCCTCCCACCCACCCGGGTGGTAAAACTCTCGGCTCCGCCCCATGACGCCAGATCTGGCCCGCTGGAAGCTCAGGTAGTGCGTCGAAGCCGGGGAGGTCGGGTGGGTCGTGCGGATGAACAACATATACCATTCCTAGAACTCCGTTACAGGTGAGTAACCTGTATTCTAGGGACATGGATATGTTGTTCATCCACACTGGCAGACTCTAGCAGTTCTCCGGAAGGAGGGAGGCAAGACGCACACCCCGATACTTACTTGGGAAAGAGACTGGAGAACAGAGGCCCCAAAACCAGCATCCCGGCGTGACTCAAGGTCGATGTGGTAATGGGTGATGAAGGCGTGTGCTGACTTCCAGGTAGCAGCCCTGCAGATTTCCTGGATAGGGACGTCCCTGGAAGCAGCCACCGATGCAGCAGTATGGCGGGTAGAATGAGCTCTTATCCCTCTGGGAGGCTCCATGCCTGCCAACTTATAGCAGA
Organism: Neoceratodus forsteri; assembly: GCA_016271365.2. Lineage (NCBI taxonomy): Eukaryota > Metazoa > Chordata > Ceratodontiformes > Ceratodontidae > Neoceratodus > Neoceratodus forsteri. The sequence goes on along the minus strand of CM028131.1, from coordinate 1,548,684,737 downwards.
GATCTATGCAGGAGGTGACCCACCTGCCTATCGTCCGCTTGGCTGCAGGTCTGCCAGATGCGGCTTCAGTGTAGGTGACAAACAGCTGGCGAACCTCTCCCCGAATTTCAGCCGTGCGCTCCTTATAGTAAGCGAGCGCCCTTCTAGGGTCCAAAGTATGGAGCCTATATTCGGCCTTCGAGGTGTGATTGGGGTAGAACACCGGCAGAGTCAGCACCTGGTTAAGGTGAAACTCCGACACCACCTTCGGAAGGAATTTCGGGTGGGGGTGCAGGACAACCTTGTCCCTGTGGAAGCCCAGGTAAGGAGACTCTATGGAAAGCGCCTGGAGCTCTCCCATCCTTCTGACTGACGTGATAGCCACCAAGAAGGCGGTCTTCCACGACAGGTGAGAGAGTCACACCTGTGCATTGGTTCGAATGGCTTGCCCATGAGCTTTGCCAGTACCAGCAGTAGATCCCACGGAGGTGGAGGTTCTCGACCGGAGAAATGTGATCAAGGCCTTGAAAACGCCAGACCACTCCTCCTGCGCCACAGACTGCTTCCCGGCCCGCCCTGCAAGCAGAGATGGCTGCCAGGTGCACCTTAAGGGTCGCCGACCCAAGCCCTTGCTGAGAAAGGGACCACAGGTAGTCCAATATGCTCGCTGAGGAACAGGAGGAAGGGTCCAGGCCTTGTTCTGACACCAAATGGAAAACCTTTTCCATTTGAAGGCGTAGCATTTTCTGGTCGACTCCTTACGGGACGCCAACCACGTTGAGGACCTCGTCGGAAAGACCCAAGGCCTGGAACTCTAGCCACTCAGGAACCAGGCCGTCAGGTGCAGGGATTGAAGGTTCGGATGGAATATCTTCCCTGATTGACTGAGAGCAGGTCCGGGCGAGCTGGAAGCTGCCTCGGAAGCCTGGAGCCGAGGCTGAGGAGATCTGGGTACCAGTACTGGCGGGGCCAGTCTGGGGCTATCAGAATCACCTGCGCCTTGTCCCTCCTTGCTTTAAGCAGCACCTTGTGCATCAAGGGGAACCGGGGAAAGGCGTAGAAGAGGCCCGGGGTCCACGGCCTCGAGAAGGCATCCCCCTGCAGAGAGCCCTACTGAGGGGGGTGGGCATGGAACAGCCTCAACTTCGCATTCTCCCTGGAGGCAAACAGGTCCGCCTGAGGTGTGCCCCAATGGGAGAATAGATCTCGTACTACCTCCGGCAGGAGAGACCACTCGTGGGAGGCAGCCCCTATCCGGCTTAGGGCATCGGCCAGGGTGTTGGAGGCTCCTGCCACATGAATGGCGAGGAGATCCGCCTCCAGGCTGCGCACGAGTGACCAGATGCGGAGAGCTTCCTTGCATGAGCATGAAGGTCCCGCCCTGGCGGTTTAGATAGTACATGGTCGTGGTATTGTCCGTCTGGACCCGGACCACTTGACCCCGAAGAAATGGAGCAAAGGCGGTGAGAGCTAGGCGGACCGCTCGGAGCTCCAGCAGGTTGATGTGGCATCGGGACTCCCGCGGGGACCAGAGGCCGTGCGCTCAGTGTTCCCCCAGATGGGCACCCCAACCCATCAGAGCGGCATCGGTCGATAGAGAGACCGTCGGCTCGGGGCGGACGAACGGGATGCCCTCCTGCAGATGAACTGGAACGGTCCACCACTGGAGAGCATTCCACATCCCCTGGGTCACCGTCACTAGCTGGTCCAATGGATCGCAGCGTTGTGACCACTGGCTGGCCAGCCCCCACTGAAGGGGGCATGTTCCAGCGGGCCCAACGGACCACGCTGGTACAGGCCGCCATGAGACCCAGGAGGCGCAGGAAGTCCCGGGCAGGGCGCAATTGCCCAACCAGAAATGATTGGGCAAAGGAGGAAAGAATCTCGGCCCTGTCCGCCGGGAGCCGTGCTCTGGTTCGAAGAGAGTCGAGCTCTGCCCCGATGAAAAGAATCACCTGCTTCGGCTCGAGTTCCGACTTGGCCTCGTTGATGAGGAGGCCGACCTGAGAGCAAACCTGGAGGGCCAGGTCTCTGGACCGCTCCACCTCCTGTCTGGAGGAGGCTGCTATCAGCCAATCGTCCAGGTGAGGGTAAACCCGGACCCCTTGGTGCCGCAGGAATGCTGTCACCACTGCCATGCATTTGGTGAAGACCCTGGGAGCTGGAGATAAGCCGAAGGGCATGGCTTGGAACTCGAAAAGGGAACCTTCCGCTCGAAAGTGAAGGAACCTTTGATGGGACGGACAGATAGGGACGTGAAAGAACGCGTCCTGTAGGTCCAGAGAGCAGAACCACACGCCGTGTTCCAAGGATGGGATTATCTGAGTCAGAGTGACCATCCTGAAGGTTCGAGACCTTAGGAACTTGTTCAGGTCGGTAGGTGGAGAATGGGCGCCAGCCCCCGTCGTTCGGAACCAGGAAGTACCTGGACACGAACCCGGGTTTGAGGGAGGGTCCGCCACCTCTCTTATCACCTCCTTCTCGAGGAGGAGGCGATGTCGGCTCGGCCGAGCCCCAGGCAGCGAGCTCCAGTTGAGGTGCGAAAGACGGCTCTGAAGGGTGGGGCCTGCTCGAACTCCAGAGGCAGGCCCTTTCCTACCACCTCCAACACCCACCTGTCTGTGGTAATAGCAGACCAGGTGGAAAGGAAGTACCGGAGCCGTCCCCCCACGAGGGGAACCTGGGGTGAGGTGACGAGGTTGGGGGCGACACCCCTCAACCCGTCACTGTGCAGGCTTGGAGGAGGGACCGGCCGAGGGACCGCCTGGGCCTTTACCTCCCTGCTTCCTGGAGGAGGAAGCCGCAGGCTTGGGTTTGGGACGCCAAGCGCGAGCCTGCTGGCCCTGGTGTTGCTGGGCCGGGCGTGCCGGGGGCGCAGACGGACGAAAGGGCTTGGGTTGAGGTCTGCGGCCCTTGTCCCTCTGAGCGGATGATACCGAGTCCAAGGTGGCATTGGACTTTTCGATCCTCTGGAGGTGGCCTTCCACTCCAGGGCCGAAGAGGTCGGTCCCCAAGAAGGGGACATCCGCCAATTTGTGCTGGGTATCCGCTGTGAAGGTGGATATCCTCAGCCATGCCGGACGCATAGCCACTGCAGCCGCTACTGACCTGGCGCATGAATCACCGATGTCCAAAGCAGTCTGAAGTTGCTGCTTGGCCACTGCCCTGCCCTGGTCCCGCACCTGCTTGACCGTGGTCTGCAGGTCAGCCGGGAGATGAGGGACCACCTCGTCCAGGGAGCCCAACAGGGCATGAGAAAAATGCGCCATCAGTACGGCCGAGCTGGCCTGACGAAGGCCAAGGGAGGACGCAGCGTAGACTTTTCGCCCGGCATAGTCCAATTTCTTGGACTCCTTGTCGGGAGGTTTGTCCACGTCCCTAGCGTTTCCAGCACGCCGGAAAACGCTGTCGGTAACTAACCCCTTGGCCGAGGGATGTTTCGAGAAACTGGACAGGGAACCGGTAGGGACCGCATACTTCCTGGCCATCCTGGCCAAAGGCACAGGGCAGGAAGCAGGACGCTGCCAGAGCTCCAAGGCTGGGCCCACAATGGCCTCAGCCACAGGGAAGCCCTCCGTAGGGGAATCCCCTCGGTCCAATATCTCCGTGAGGGGATACTTGGCCCGCTTGGATACGGGCTCGAGCTGCATCCCGGTGGATTCCGAGATGAGTCTGAGCAACCCCAGGAAAGACGAAGGGCTGTCGTCCAGCGACTGACCTCCAGAGGACTCCAAGTCCACTCACTTGGAGAAGAAGGAGGAATCATCGTCTGACTCGGAAGAGTCCGCAAAGAGCTGCCTTGGGCCTGAGCCACCCTCCACCTGCCGAAGGTGATCGGGAGTGAGGGTGACCGACAGCCTATGGGGCAGACCCTGAGCCGACCGAGAATTCTTGGTCGGAGCCCCAAACCGCGGCTGTGGAGGTGGAGGTTCCACCGGAATCGGTGGAGCAGCTGGTTTCGGCCGAACAACCGGCCTGACAACAGGCTCCTCGGGTAAAACGGGGGGGGTTGTTTCGGCCGCTCTGGTGACAGCCACTTAATGGCCGGGGAAGGCAACGGCTTATTCCCGGTCAAAAGGGCTGTTGCCACATGAGGTCTCGTATCATCGGCGCAACTTGTGTCAGCCTCCTCATCCGAGGAGGAGGAAGAGGATGAGCGCGCGCTTGCTATCACAGCCGAGGACCGCCTGTGATGGCGGATCGGCTGACCGCTGAAGAAGTCCGAGACCGAGACAGAGAACTCGGCTTTTCCGAGGACGGTGCGGAGAGGACGGTGGAACCTGTCCTCCTCGCTCGGAGGGAACACCCAAGGCTCTGGAACCGGAGGCACTGGCAAGCCACGGGATCCTCAACTCCCACCGGGGAACCGGGAGAGGGGATTTTTCGGTCATTGGTCGACAACCCGTCCAACGGGTCGAAAGATCTCGACCGCGCCGACGGAGCTCGGTCAACTGACCTGGACGGGACACCGTGAGACCAGTGGCCAAAGCCGAACAATCGACTGAAGTCGATGGCCGACAACTCTGGGAGAGGGACCTTTCCGCTCCCAAGAGCGTCGACGAAGAGACTTACCCTTGTCTTTCTTCTTGGACCGAGAAGAAGGTCCAGCAGACGTTGGTCCCTCTCCCTAGTGAGAGGGACGACATAAAACTCCTTAAAGAAGCTGTGTAAGAGGAACCCAGGAAAGCGGAATAAAAGCCGCTGTCGAGAAATGCCCTGCCCGCGCCTCTTCGAGGCGATCATCTGCTCTAGCTGATCCGCCGAGCTCGCTGCCCGAAACCGCCGACCGGCCTTTGACTTAACCGTGGAAACGTTGGGCGCCCCAGTTGTAAACGGGCGCACGGTCTTCGAGGACGTAGGCTGAGAAGGAAGAGCACAGGTCGCAAGCCTGCGGGTCGTGCACGAGGCCTAAACAGTACACACACGTGGAGTGCGGATCCGTTCGAGACATCTTCTGCCCACAAGGGCAACGCCGAAAACCAGGAGTCGATTTGTCCATTGCAGCCGCGAGGGATAGAAGACCGAAGGTTTTTAAGCAAAAAACCTTTAAATTCGGAAAACCGAATGATTAGGAACCAGTCTTATACGCAGGGCGTTAAGGAGGGAACCTGAGCTTCCAAGCGGTAAGGAAGATCTGGCGTCATGGGGCGGAGCCGAGAGTTTTACCACCCGGGTGGGTGGGAGGAGCCAGCTTGAAGACCTTCCGGCAAGATTTAAAGCGGCAAGGATAGCTGCCAGACAGTGTGGATGAACAACATATCCATGTCCCTAGAAATGAGGATTACTCACCTGTAACCATAGTTCTAGGAGTGGTATGTGGTGCACATGCACATTCTGGCAGTCTTCCGTTCCCTTTAAATCTAGCCGGAACGTCTTCAAGCTAAGCTTCTCCCACTCACCTGGGTGGTATACTCCTCCGCTCCGCCTCGTGACGTCAGATGTAGCACGCTGGAAGCAGGAATCTGTGTGCCACTTGCCATTAGAGGTCGGGTGGGTGATGAGGATGTGCATCACATACCGCTTCTAGAAAGTACAGTTACGTAACAACTTACCGTAACAGTAGATCTTCAAGAGAGGCTCTTGCAGTAGGTAACATGCAGGATCGGCGCCCCTTGGCGTCAGGACCGCACGGAAACTTTTGCCAGCATAGTCTGATGGGGACTGCCCACCAGACGTCACGTGACTGACGTCAGCGTGACCCTATATAGTGGGCGGTCCCCGCATCTGCCCTCCAGTTCTCCCGCTGAAGACCAAAAAAAGGTAAGTGACAGGAGAAGGAAGAGAGGCTCCTGGATCCCCAGAAGAGATAACTTCGTGGAGAAACAGCATGAAAATAAACCCCAGGTAGAAAAAGGGGGAAGGTGGGTGGGAAAAGCATTACCTGCTGCAAGAGCCTCTCGAAGATCTACTGTTACGGTAAGTTCTTACGTAACTGTACTATCTTACTTCGAGAGGGCTCTTGCAGTAGGTAACATGTAGAACTGAGTCCCAAGCAGTGAACTGTCAAAGGACAGGAGAAAAAACTAGGGAGGCTGAAAACATAACCCAGTATCTCCAACTGAGGAGGTTAGGATCCTGTGCACATCCATTGTATGCAGGATGGCTTTACCCAGATTGGAATGTTCGGGATAATATACCGGCAATTCTACAGACTGATTAAGAGTCATTTCTGACACAACCTTAGGAAGAAACTTAGGATTTGTACGGAGAGCCACCCGGTCTCTGTGAAAATTCAAATAGGGCACCCTGCACTTCAGGGCCTGAAGCTCAGAAATTCTACAAGCCGAAGTAAAAGCAACCAAAAATAACGCTTTCCAGGTCAAAAAGCCTAACTCTCAAGAGCTTGCTGGCTCAAAGGGAGGTAAAGTAAATTTTCTAACAAAAAATTCTCAAGGTCCCATAGGGATTTCGCACCAGGGGTTACAGATGTAGAATACCTTTTAAAAAGGTTTTGGAGACCTCTAACTGAACCATTTGTCTTGCCTCCTACCATATCATGGTAGGCCGAGATGGCTGCTAAATGCACCTTCAATGAGGAATAACTCAGGCCCAGGTCAGAAAGATGAAGCAAGTACTCCATGACCTGAGGAGCGGGACAGGAAAAAGGGTTCAGATCTTTGGCAGTGGCCCAAACAGAGAACGGCTTCCATTTCATGGCATAGGTAGTTCTGGTGGATGGTTTTCTCGCTTACAACAGAATTTGAGCTACCCTGGGACAAACCCCAAACCATGAAGCAGCTATGTCCTGAGGTGCTGCACATGAAGATGAAGGGACTTCAATCCCGGATGAACCAGTGTGCCCTTTTTCTGTGTGAGAAGGTCGTAAGACAGAGGAAGCGGAATCGGAGGTTCCACCGCTAGACGTCGAAGCCATAACGGAGCTATCAAAGTCATTTGAGTCCCGTCCAACTGAAGCTTGGTCAACACACTCTGTATCAGTGGAAAGGGAGGAAACGCATACAGAAACCTCCCTGTCCAAGAGAGTGACAGCACGTCTAGCCAGAAAACACCAGGCCTGGGAATGAGTGAGAAAAACTTGGGAAGTTTTGCGTTTGATGGGGCTGCGAACAGATCCACCTCTGGACGACCCCACAGGTCGAAGATGTGATCTAATACCTCTTGTTTCAACTCCCACTCGTGGTGCCCTTACCCTGGTGCGGCTTAAGACTGTCTGTGAGAACATTTTGCACTCCTGGGATGTGAACCGCTCTCAGATGGATTTCATGCAAAACTGCCCAATTCCAGACCCGCACTGCTTCCCTGCAAAGGGGATATGAGCGAGTTCTCCCATTTATGTACCACACTACACATGTCTGTCTGAATCAAAAGGATGGGCTGAAGTATGTGCTGAAAAGCCTGAAGAGCATACAGCACTGCCCTCATTTCCAGCACAATGATGTGCAAGTGCATTTCCACAGGGGACCACAGACCCTGGGTTCTGTGACTCCCAGGTGGGCACCCCAACCCTGCTCTGACACATCTGTGGTTAGAACCTGGGAGTGGGAAGGAGCCTGGAAAGGAGCTCCCCGCAAAAGATTGCTGGGGTCCTGCCACCACAACAGGTCTTGTTGCATCGGTGTGGAGATTATAATTGGGCAATCTAGACTGTCTTCCTTCTGATTCCACCAAGAGTTCAGAGTCCAATGCGCAATTCGCAAGTGGAGTCTGGCCAAAGGGACCATGGGAACAGTTGCTGCCATGAGGCCTAGAAGACGGAGAACCACTCTGGCTGAAATATAACGATTGGAAGAAACAGTCTTGGCCTGACCCATCAGGGTATCTGCCCTGTCCAGGGGGAAGAAGGCCATGCCTTGCACAGTGTTCAAAACTACCCCAATGAACTGGAGGCGTTGGGATGGGACCAGCTGTGACTTGGGGTAACTGACTAAAATACCCAGTCTCTGGAAAAGGTGCAGGGTAGCAGAAAGGGAAACTTCCAACTCCGCCCTCGACAGAGCTGCCAGGAGCCAATCATCGAGATATGGAAAAACAGTGTGTCCTTGGCACCTCAAGGTCCCTGCCACGACCGCCAGGCATTTGGTAAAAACGCGCTGGGCGGATGACAGACCAAAAGGGAGCGCTTTGAAATGATAATGCTCCCCTTGGAAACAGAACCTGAGGAACTTCCTGTAAGGACTGAAAATGGGGATGTGAAGATATGCATCCTTCATGTCCAGAGCGCAGAGCCAATGGCCCTGGGACAGAAGAGGCAGCAGGCTTTGTAATGACAGCATTCTGAACCTCTTGTATTCCATGAAGAGGTTCAGAGCACTGAGATCCAGTATAGGGCAGGAATCCCCTGTCTTCTTGGGAACCAGAAAGAAGTGGGAATAGAATCCCCTCCCTATCTGGTTTACTGGCACAGGCTCTATTGCTTCTTTGAGAAGAAGAGCCCTGATTTGCTCCCTTAAGAATGGGATGTGCGCCCGTGGGTAATAAAAATCTCAGCAGCGTAACCTAAGGTTTTTCTTGAAATTCTGGAATGTGACCAAGTCTTATCAGTTGGTGCACCCAAGCGTCTGACGTGATGGACTCCCAGCCTCCCAGGTACCTTGTGAATCTTCCGCCCACCTGCTTATCCGAAGGAGGAGGAGGGGCAGTCACAGAGTCGGGATTGGGAGGGCGGGTTAGGGAGGGCCGCACCCACAGCTCTTTGGGACTTGGCTTGGGGGCCAGTAGTGGTAGTGGGAGCCCTATGCTTAAATTGGCATTTGGGCGCTTGCTGAGTTTTTGCCTGGCATTTGTTTTGCCGATGAAAAGAACGCTTGTGTTGTGGTTTCGGACGCTACATAGTGTGGACCGACCGAAGAGCTGTGCCTTTATCCTGCAGGCTAGTAACGATGTCCTGGGCATCCCCGCCAAACAGGACAGATCCCATAAAAGGGGCATCCTGGATAGCCGATTGAACATAAAAGGCTAAACCAGACACTCTCAGACAAGAGTATCTTCTAAGGCTAACAGCTGTGGCCACACCTTGAGCGGAGGAATCCACCACATCATAGGTGGCCTGTAATGAATGGCGTCCAGATACCTTGGCCATTTTTAAAGTAGTAGCCAAGGATGATTTGGAGTCGGAGTCCGGTAGGACCTCGACAGCTGGTTCCAGCTGGTGGAACAATGTCTTCTGAAATTCCAGCATGTGCAAGACAGTTCAAAGCACGTATTGCCAGAGTCGAAGACGAGTAACATTTCCTCCCGAACTGGTCCATTTGTTTTGACTCCTTATAGGGAGGGGAGGTGCTAAGGTGTTGTGACTTAGTGCATCTATCATGGGCCGCTGTAATGACCACTGAGTCCACCTTAGGATGGGCACACAGATGGTCTTTTCCCTCAGGTGTCCTGTAGACCCGGTCAGCTTTTTTGGCCGTCGCCAGGACAGAGGAGGGTCTCTGCCATATGACTGAGGCTAAATCCTCATGGGGTTCCAGCAAGGGTGGGATGAGTACCGGACATGTGTCAGAGAAGTTCAGGTGCTCTGCTAACTTATGCCTTTTAGGGTTCAGAGCCTCTGACTTCCACCCTTGGGCCTCTGCCATCTGTCTGAGGACGTCCACAAAGGAGAGATCTTCAGGAGGGGACTTGGGGGATTCCCGTGGGACCGGATCCTCATGGGGAGCGGTTACTAATCCCGAGCGGTCGTCTGAGGTATCAGAGTACGACTCAGAATCACCAGGACCCTCAGGTACTTCTGAAATAGGAGGATCTGGCTCCCTGGTGACATCTGTTGTCAGTTGAGTAGTCAACTCAGACAAACTATCTGATGTAGGAGGATGACTATACACCGGCGAAGGTGCCATAGGCAGAGGAGCTGGGCAGCTAACAATCGGTGGTGCAGGATGCCTGCTGTCTAGTTCAGAGACCAATTGATTCTTGGTCATCGACCACCATGAGTTAAGAATTTCCAGGAAGTCCACCTGCGGTTGCTGAGGAGGTGGATAATGAGAAAAAAACAGTACCCTGCCCTCCAAAATAGTGAGGGAATAATAAGGGTAACCTGGTGAAGAAAAGGAACCAGGGTAACCATGGTGAGAATAGTGTGGCATTGGGGCAGACAGAAGATACCCCGATGGCTGATAGGTTGAAGATGGGAAACCCGACGTGAGGCCGTATTGATGGAGAGATGCATGGCTTGACGATGGGTAACCTGACTGAGGAAAGGCTGAAATACCTGATGTAGGGTACCAGAAAAATGTCTCGCTGGGGGATAGACTGTCGGTGGCCCAGACAGTGGAAGGACTGACGATGGCGACGGTGGAAAACCAGATGGCGGACCCGGAGGAAGAACCGATGGGCCTGCCATAATCCCCGAAGGGACAGAGATCCCCGACGAAGGGGCTCCCGTGAGGTGGCTCATCTGGGGAGGAGCACCTGATGGTGGGAAGCCCGATGGTGGACCCGAAGGAGGAAAGGGTACCAGCAGGCGTAGAGGAGCTGGGTCGGGTGTCGTCAAAGGTGGCATAGGAGCCACAGTAAGGTCCGGTGGCCTACTATCATCGGGAGCCCCCAGCGATGAGTGGACCTTTGTCGGAGCTTGTGGGTCTGGCGAAAGTGCTGGAAGCTCCAACGGGTCAGACGACGGGGGTTCTGCACCCCTTGGAGAAGCCAAACCTCCGGACTGGACGGAACCATCATCCGGCAGCGTCACGTCAGGGCCTGACGGATGCAAAGCAGTCGGGCGATCGTCGGAGGGGCAGATGATCGACTTGGGCTGCATGGGAGTCAGAGGAACCGGCTCCCGACTTACAGGTTGCGCCGGCCATCTTACAGCCTGAGGTGGTAATGGGCCTAAGAGCAGCGGCAACCTTGGAAGAATCCGAGGAGCCCGCCATCACTGAGACCAGTGGTGGTGGGGGGACAAAGGCCTGCTAAGGTAGTGGGAGTGCAGGTATGGTTGCGGCGCTTACTTTCTGGCCAGAAGATGGCCGGTCCTCCGAAGGGGCCGCGGGCGTCTTCGTTGGAGGGTGGGAATGCTCCTGTTTCCTGTGTTTCTCTTTGACCCTCTTCTTTTTATGAGGGTCTGCAGGCGAGGAAGACGCGCTCTTCAACTTCTTTAACTCCTGCTCCATGGAAGCTATCTTTTCTTTTAGTATGTGGGCCTCAAGGGCTTGCTGGCATCGCTTCCACATGGCCTGATTAAAGTGAGCGCAGGCTTTGCAATCCTCAACCTTGTGGCTAGGCCCGAGACAGAAGAGACACAGAGTGTTGATCTTTGTGCAGCAGTTGAACCCCGCACGAACCGCACTTGTTTTTAGGCAGATCTGGAGAGGACGACATACAAACTATCGATAGAGATAATGATATACAAAATTAAGCAAATACTCATCAGGAGTGGCGTTCTATACGGTGATGACAAGCTTCAGTCGGTCAGACAGTGCGCAGGTTGACAGCGGGAAAAAACTGGAGGGTGGACGTGGGGACTGCCAACTATATAGGGTCACGCTGACATCAGTCACGTGATGTCTGGTGGGCGGTCCCCCATCAGACTATGCTAGCAAAAGTTTCCGTGCGGTCCTGATGCCAGGGGGTGCCAGTCCTACATGTTATTACCTACTGCAAGAGCCCTCTTGAAGTAAGATTTATGGTTACAAGTGAGTAACCCTCATTTCTAGAGGCGTGGATATGGTGCACTATTCACACTCTGGAAGACTCCTAGCAGCTCTCCGGGAGCAGGGGGCAAGGTGCACACCACTACACAGTAAACAGGGATTGGAGAACTGAGGTCCCAAAACCAGCATCCCCGCATGACTCAAGGTCGATATGGTAGTGGGAAATGAATGTGTACGCTGCCTTATAGGTAGCAGCCCTGCAGATTTCCTGTATAGGGACATCCTTGGAAGCAGCCACCGAGGCAGCAGTATGTCTGGTGGAATGAGCTCTAAGCCCTGCAGGTTGCTCCCTACCAGCCAACCTATAGCAGAGGTCGATGCAGGAGACAATCCACCTGCATTACTGCCGGTCTGCCAGGTGTGGCTTCGGAGTATATTTCAAATAGCTGGTGAACCTGTTCCCACACTCCAGCCATGCGCTCCTTGTAATAAGCCGCTGCTTGCATCAGGTCCAAAGCATGGATCCTATGCTCAGCCTCCAACATTGGATTGAAGTACACCGGGAGGCTGATCACCTGATTAAGGTGAAACTCAGACAAAACCTTCAGCAGGAACTTCAGGTGGGGGTGGAGGACAACCTTGTCCTTGTGGAACACCAATATGGAGACTCCACAGAGAGCACCTGCAGCTCACTAATCCTTCTGGCGGAGATGATAGCCACCATGAAGGCGGTCTTCCACCATAGATGTGACACGTCACACCTATGCATCGGTTCGAATGACTTGCCCATGAGCAATGCCAGTACCAGCAACAAGTCCCAAGGTGGTGGTGGCTCGCGCATCGATGGGGACAGGTGGCCCGGGTCTTGGACCACCTTCTCCTGCGCCATCTGCACACCAGCCTGTGCCCGGTATGCAGAGATAGCTATCGGGTGCACCCTGAGGGTTGTCCACTTCAGGCCCAACAGAGAGGGACCACAGGTAATCCAGAATGCTAGCCAAAGGACAGGCCAGGCGGTCTAGCTCTCTGTCTTAGCACTAAATGGAAAACCTCTTCCATCTGAAGGTGTACCACTGGTGGGTCAACCCTTTCTGGGAGGCTTCTATGACATGGAGAACCTCTTAGGAGAGATCCAAAGCCTGGAACTCTAGTTGCTCAGGAACCAGATCGTCAGGCACAAGGACTGAAGGTCTGGGTGCAGGACCTTCCCCTTGTGACAGAAGAGCAGGTCCTGGTGAAGGGGAAATCACCATGGAGGCCTGCTGCTGAGGAAATCTGGGTGCCAAGACTGCTGTGGCCATGCCAGGGCTACCAAGATTATCCACGCCTTCTCCCTCCACACCTTGACCAACACTCAGTGGATGAGAGGAAAGGCATAAAGGAGGCCGGGGGTCCAGGGCCTCATGAAGCTATACCTCACCAGTGTCCCACACTGTGAGGGAGTGGGCACAGAAAAGCCTCATCTTGGCATTCTCCCAGGAGGCAAACAGGTTGACCAGGGGAGTGCCCCACTGGGAGAACAGGTGGTCCACCACCCCCGATGCAAGGACCACTCGTGAGATACCTCGCCCACCCAGCTAAGGGCATCCGCCATCTGGCTGGAAACTCCCGCCACATGGATCACCAGGAGGTCGGCATCCAAGCTGCGTACGAGGGTCCAGGTACCGAGGGCCTCCTGCCACAACTGGAGGGACCGCGTTAGCCCTGCTTGCTCAGGCAGAACATAACTGCGGTATTGTCTGTCTGGTACTGCACGACCTGACCCTGAGCAAATTCCGTCGGAGCAAGGCGTACTACACAGAGCTCCAACATGTTGATGTGCTAACGGGACTCCCTGAGGGTCCAGAGCCCCTGGGCCCTGTGGTCCCCCAGGTGTGCTCTCATCCCAGAGGTGTGTCAGTTGGCAGGGTGACCGTTGGCTCAGGGCGGAAAAACAGGACTCCTCCTTGGAGATGTTCTGGCATAAGCCGCCACTGGACGGCATCCCACATTGGCTGAGTCAATATGACCGGCTGGTCCAGGTGACTTAGGCGTTGGGACCACTGATGGGCTAGCTCCCACTGTAGGTGGCACATCCGCCAGCAGGCCCATTTGATCATGCTACTGCAGGATGCCATGTACCCCAACAGCTGAAGAAAGTCCTAGCCAGGGCGCGAGCGCCCAACCTAAAATAATCAGGCAGAAGAAGTAAGATACTATGCCTGGTCCACAGGGAGTTGGGCCTTGGAGAGTCTAGCTGCTTTCAGACAAGTTTTAATGCAACAATAAGCTCTTACGTGCTGAAAGCCAGTACCACTGCATAAACTGTCTTGGTACTGGCCATGACTAAGGATTTTTTCTATTTGCGAGGGATTCAACAAGGCCACATGGAGACAGAAAACACTACAGATTTATTTCTCCAGAGGAATATAGAGGACCATGCACTCACGAGTAGAATGTTTGCACTTCTGTTGACTTCAGGTAAGAATTTAAGAAATTACTGATGTTGAAGTCTGCACAGACAAAACGGAGGCACCTTGCCAAGAGAAAGAGTGATGACGCGAATGGGCAAGTGGACTCTAGGATGCGGTCATTGTTGGTGGAATGGCACCACCATTTCCCAAGCCACTGGTCGGGTTCCATGCATCTAAGGTGGGAAGACATGGACTGATGCCAGACATCTGGTTCCAGCTCCTGGTTCAGCCACTGAATGGCCAGAACCAAGAGGGAAGGGAGCACAATACTGTCAATGGTGCTGCTGCAGCCCGAGTTCTAGGATGACTCAAAGCTTGCTGTTATTATTTTCTGATCCAGTGATGTCAACACTAATATCGAGTGCCAGGGCCTCATCCGTCAACCTCAAATGAGGCAATGTCTCCGTCTGGGTTCAGTTCTCCTAGCTGGTACACAGACTTTTGCCTCAGCTACACTCACTTCTGTCTACAACGCCAGTATCAGGCCTGTCCATGATGCCGCAACCCACAATGCTGGATGGACCTGTTAAGCCTCCTGCTCCTGGTCAGGAACCCTTTCTTCCTCCCCTGAAAAGCAGCAGGAGTATAACCATGACATGACAGGACCTTTGGAGGAGATATCCTCGAATATGATCATGCTACTACCCCCAAAAATGAATGCTGGCCTGCTACGTACGTGGCCTAACCAGCCCTCCCAAGTCTACTACATTTCACATTTAGCCTGCTGTAGTCTGTCCCCCACTTATCTTCATCAAAATGCTGTTTTGGGGCAGCACTACAGCTTAACACTCCAAAGCATACAGAAAACAAGCCAACTTTACAAGGGCTTTTATCTAATTATCACTTTATGAACATCTGTCTAAACTGCTTATTTAGACCACAAGGCAGTTAGCCCCCCTGGTGCGACTTCATCAGTTCCAGGCTTCAAAAGGCCCCCACAGCTTTATCAGGAAATCTGGGATACAGCCACCATACGATTAGGAGGTATGGTGTGCAACAAATCAGGTCATGATGTGCGCTGTGCATGCAACACAGTAATTTATGGTTGGAAGGGGCACTAATCCATCATAGCAGTTCTGTGCAAATGTACTATTTCATATATTCCCTGCCTCTCTTATTTAGAACCAGAGGCAGGTGTGTTGTGTGTGAGTGCCGTGTACTATAAGTGTGTGTTTTAGTGTCAGTATGGTTTGTGTGTCTGGTTGTACCTTGAGTGTTCTGCCGTCTACCACTACATTGTTGACACACTGTATTGCTCTGAGTGCATCTTCTGACCGGATATAGGTGACGTATGCACTTGCACTTGGACCCTGGAGAAAAAAACAAACACAAAAGTAAACTAATGAATATCTCAACGAGCAGAGTGTATGAGCAAAGCTTCTGCAATAGCACAAAGATCTGACTCACTAAACTGAGCTTGTCATTTAATGGGTCCTGCCCAAGGAATAAGTATCTGAAATAGCAATGTATAAACAGAGTGCTTCTGATAGGCTGGTGGGTGGTCTAAGCTGAGCAGATCTTCAGCTGCTATGCAAAATGGACCATTTGTATGTTTTTACAATGCTCTCCACCAGTCTAAACAGTTCCTGATATTCCTCTACAGCCAAAAAGGCCAGTGCTGTAGAACAGACACAGCACATCACAATATTTGCAAACCATTCTCTTCATTATGGTGGCAAGGTCCCACTGCAATCCTATTTTCTCCCAGTTCTGACCCTCATAGCCAAACTCTGGTGAGCACCAAAACCCATCCGCCACTAACCTCACCACTGCTGCCAGCCCCTATGGTTCTTCCCACTGGGCCATGGTCTTTGGGGAGGGGTGGGGTCCTCCCTTTGGGGACTCCTTCAGGATACAGGCAGGCGGTAGGCTTCCTGGGTGCGTGGCTTGAGTGTACCAGGCTGTGGCAGTATATAGATGGAGCAAGGCTATTTTCTCCTGTGTAATACTGCCATCCCACCACCCCATGGTGCACACTATAGCTTCCACTTGGCTTGCTGCATGCAGCTCTCCTCGCAGTTGGAAGGTGAACCTTTCAGGGCCCTACTGCGGGGGGGGGGGTCACTGCTGCCAGAGAAGCTGCGCCCACCCCACCTACCCACTCGAAGATGAGCTGCCACCAGCAGCTTTCCTTGGTCGCCTGGCTGCCAGCATTTCAGGCTCATTCCTGACCCAGGTCACTGGCAAGGAAGCACAATGTATTACCCACTGGGCAATCAGGTGGCCCTGGTGGCAGGCTTTTTAAAATGGGATGCTGTGAAAAAAATTAATATAGAAACACTTCAAGAAATCTTTTACAAATGGTCCCTAAAGCACAGAGTCTGTACAAAGTAACAAAGGAGACCGTGCGCGCTCTGCAGTTGATGGCCAGGTGGAAAGTCAGGGTGACCATCCCTTGCTGAGTCTGAACAGAAAACGGACTCTGCACTCAGATTACCAAAACAGGTGCAGACCACTTGGTTTCCTTGATTAAATGCTTTTATTGCAAAAATGCCAGGGTCTGAGAGAACAAAACTCCTACGCCTACTAGCGCCTGCGTCATTTTTGGCTCCGGAGGCGTGGCTGTGGGTGGTTCAGCCAGTTTAAACATCCTCCAACACCAACAGTAATCCATTAAGTGGATCTTTTGAAACAAATGAACTAAGTCCACTTGAATACTGAATTTATCAACTTACTTAATAAGCTTATGTGTGGTAAAGTCTTTTTGGTGGTAAACTTTGGGGCAACACAGTGTTGACAAAGTAACCAAGGATGACTGAATATAACATTACATTTCAATACAAAAAGGGTTGAGAGGAGTAGGGTAACCAAATAAGTTACTTAAATCCATTCTGGATATTGGAATAACACTGCCACTAATCTCAAATTTTAACGGTTAAACTACTAAAGCTTTATCCTCTGGAGACAAACACGTTATGTTGAGATTTTTTTTATAAAATGTTCTCAAGTTTCGATGATGATTTTCCCTTGTATGTTGGAATAGATAAAGGTGAAAAAGGCTGGCAGTTGGTTCATTTATATTTTACTGCTCTAAGTACTGATGTCACTAAGAGGTGAAATTGGCATGTCAAGCAAATCAATTGTGTCTAGATTACTATAAATGTTGGAGATATTTACACTGGCTGAACCACCCCACAACCACGCCTCCGGAGGAAGCTCGAAAGAGCGAAGCATCAAGGCATTAGTGGCGTGGAGGTTTGTTCTTACAGACCCTGCCATTTTTGCAATAATAGCATTTAATCAGGAAAGCAAAGTGGTCTGCATCTTTTTTGGTAATCTGAGTGCAAAGACAGTTTTCTGTTCTGAGTTTATGTTACAACCTGGATTGGGCGGGGTGGGGGACTGGCTTGACAGTAAAAAGGTGCAATAAAGAACACTTATGTAAGAACTTACCTTAACACTAGATCTTCGAGGGGATCTCAGTCGTCAGGTTACACTATAGGAACTTCACCGTTGGTGAAGGGGAATCCACACGGAAGATTTTCAGCAGTACAACTGGGACCACCAACGCCCACATCATGTGATGAAACACCTACTCTATAAAGGTGTGAACAGCCCTGCTCCCTCCTCAGCTGTTTTTCCCTGGAGACAAAGGGAGCAAGCCCAGCCATAGGGGACCAAGGAGGGAGGTGCCCACGCCTATAAAGAAGGCTGGATACACCAAGTAGCCAGTTCCATGAAGAAGCCTCAAAAAAGGATAGTGGGGGGAAACAGACCTGATGATTGGACTGAGATTCCCTCGAAGATCTACTGTTACGGTAAGGTCCTACGAAACTGTTCTATCTTCTTCGGGGTATCTCAGTCATCAGGTCACACCGCAGGAATGAGTCCCAATCAGTTACAGGTGCAAACAGTCTGGGAGGAAGGCCAACCTTCAGCTTACAGGAGAGCTACTTGGAAGGCAGCTCAAGCCACTGCTGCACAGATTGTGGCTCGAGCACCTCTCTCCTCCCCCCTTCAATATTTATCAACTAAATCAAGTACCTGAACATGTGTAAAATTACATCTCCGGGGGTGCAGTCGGCATTGTGACAACCAGAGAGCAGCTTCTTGGGAGACTGTGCTGGCAAAACCTGTGAGATGACTCGGTTTTGCCTCTTCATCTCCACTGCCCATATGTACAGAGATATTAAAATCTCTGTATTTACTATGCCGGGTGTTACTTTTACAAAAGGTGCCTATATGCCATGACATAGCATATAGACACCTTTTGTAAAAATAACACTGTGCGTAGTAAATACAGACATTTTATCTCCGTACATATGGGCAATGGAGAGGAAGAGGCAAAACTGCGTCATCATCTTGAGGGTTTTGACAGCGCGATCTCCCAGGGGGCTGCGCTCCGGTTATCAATGCGCCAGATGCACCTCCGGGAGATGTAATTTTATGAGCGTTCAGGTACTTGATTTAGTTGATAAACACTGGGACTCAGGGTGGAAAGGGGTGCTCGAGCCACAATCTATGCAACAGTGGCTTGAGCTCCCTTCCCAGTAGCTCTCCCTTTAAGACAGGAGGCCCTGTGGCACAGCCCTGCCAAATCCAGCACGGGCTCTAGATGCAACGTCCAGACTGTAGTGCTTGGTAATAGTATGAATGGTGCTCCAGGTGGCAGCCACACAAATGTCAGCGGCAGAAACCCCTCGGAAACAAGTCACAGAGGCAGGCATGCCTCTGGTGGAGTGAGCTTTAACAGCACCTGGCAATTCTTTGCTGTACTTGTAGCAGAACACTATGCAATTAGCCAACCATCTGGATAAACATTTCTTAGAAACTGAGGTGCCCTTTCCACCTGGGGCGAAGGAAACAAACAACTTCTTCAACTTCCTGCTGTCCTTAGTGCAGAGCAGGTAGTACTTCAAAGTTCTGCGCAAGTCTAAAGTATGGAGCGGTGCGTCCCCTGGATAGGCATGCACTGGAAAACAAACAGGAAGGTGGATGGATTAGTTCAGGGTAAACTCAGATACCACCTTAGGCAGAAACCCAAGATTAGTGCACTAAGACACCCTGTCTTTGTGAAAAACCAAATAAGGCTCCTCGAACTAGAGGGCGTGAGGCTCTGAAATTCTTCTAGCAGAAGTAATGGCAACTAAAAATAATGCTTTTCAGAAAAGAAAGCATAGATCATAAGTTGAGACTGGCTCAAAGGGAGACATGGTCAAATTCTTCAAAATAAAATTCAAATCCCAAGCCGGTACAGAACGGATTGGAGGTTTCAGATGCAGGATGCCGCTCATTATAAAATGGGTAGGCTAAACCAGCCAATCAGACAGCAAGCTCACCATGCGTGAAATATGTTCCATGCACGGTTAAAAAAAAAAAAAAAAGGACGACAGTAAAAAGGCTAAAATCACTAAGCCTTAGAATGCTGGCATTTAAAAATGCCATTGCTGTTTCCTCGCTAAAAGCAGTCTCCCCTGCATGAAAAGCAAATGAACATGGCAGCCTGTGTGTATGTATTGTAAAATGTGGTATGGTTCTCCAAACAAAACTTGCTAGCCACTCGGGGAGTTAAAGGATAAATAACCAACTCAAAAATGATATTTTATTTTATATAAAGATGACCTACAGCACCATGTAAACAGTCATATATTCATACAATAACTGAAAGACCTTCATGTGTCAGTTCATGATGTGTGTTCTGTAGTTCTCGGTTGTTGCTCAGTCTGAAAAGTTCCCCTGATAATGGCCAAGCCTGTCTAACTAGATTGCCTTTTGAAAATGTTATTTTGGTTGATGCCCAACAGGTCTCAGGATTTAAAATAATTCTATCTATATGCTGTTCGGCAAAACAACGGACAAAGGACTTGAACATTTACTTAGCAGACACATGGCAAGTAGATCTTTTTAAATCTCCAACAGGACTGCGAATCAGCCAGGGCCGTTGCAAAGCGCTTGTTGATGCAATCTGACAGCACTGTCGCC
Source organism: Neoceratodus forsteri (assembly GCA_016271365.2). Lineage (NCBI taxonomy): Eukaryota > Metazoa > Chordata > Ceratodontiformes > Ceratodontidae > Neoceratodus > Neoceratodus forsteri. The sequence continues at coordinate 1,548,664,837 of CM028131.1, read as the reverse complement.
ACAGCAAGAAGTCGTCCTAAACCAGCAATTTATGTCCGGTTTGCTGTTGTGCGATCCGAGGGGTTTTCAAAAACCGAAACACATGGAACACCAAAGCTGCACTAAACACAAGAAGTCATCCTAAACCGGTGATTTCAGTCCGGTTTGCTGTTGTGCAATCCGCGGGGTCTGACGCACTAAACTGCCCTCATCTTTTAGTAGAGCAATCCTTACCTCGACAAATTCAGTTTCTCAGGGCAAAAGGAGCTGACAGCGTTTCAAGTCCTCAGTTTTCATGATAACAGGGACAATCTAGCAGGATGACCTCATTTTGTGGTAGGCGGAAGGATTATTTTATCTTAAATCAGCATCAGTAAATGCTATTTACCACATATAAAATTAATTTTCTAACTGCAAAAAGTTGTTTTTAAAATAGACCATTTTATAAGTGCAAAAAGACACTCCTGGGTGTTCATGGAACGAATTTTACCACATGCCAGGGGCTAAAGGCACTTGGCCAGGGGTCTCGTGCTTATTACGCCCCTGGTCGTGTGGTAAAATCTGTTCCATGCACACCCTGTCGTGTCTTATTGCTTACAAAAGGTATGGGAGACATCCAGCTGAGCTACAGTGCAGTCACCCATGGGCTCGTGAAAAGCAGATACAGTCGAAAGGTGCACCTTAAGGGAGGAGTATTGGAGACCTGAGTTAGACAAGCAGATCAGGTAGTCCAGAATCTGGTTCACCAGACATGTGAAGGGGTCTAGATTATGTTTGGCAGCCCATATGGCAAACCACTTCCACTTTATGGCATAAGTGGCTTGAGTGGAAGGATTTCGGTGGCCATCATTCTACTGGAAACCCCAAATCTGGCGATGGCTACATCCTCAGGAGCCAAGTGTGCAGATGTAGGGACCTGAAGTTGAGATGGACCAGGATCCCCTGATCCTGGGTCAGCAGATTCCTGTAGAGGGGGGACATAGACTGGAGATTCCTCCACCAACTGCTGCAGAAGAGGAAACCATATCTGGCGAGGCCTTTGAAGTGACTGCTTTCTTCAGGTGGAGAAACAAATCTGACTAACAGTCAAGAGTAAAGTAGGACTGCAGAGTCTGAATCAAGATTCTAAATTCCATAATTAGAACAGGCTCCATCTCTGTGGCATGTCTCCATGAAGCTAGATGCTAAGTGTAAACATCAAGTGAGATATTCCTGGGATTAGAAGGAGTGATGTGGTGGGGGAAGCCAGGTAAAAGTACAACAAAATGCCTTTCTTAGACCATCCAATAGAAAGGGTCTCTGGAAAACAGTAGGGAAAATGAGCTCTAATTTTGGAGATCATTTGCAACACACTACTGGAAATTGCAGGAGTTCCATGCAAGATTCCCAGTGCTCCAATGACATTTTTTTGTTTTCTGCAGCATGCGCTGGACAACTAACTGTTTAGTCAATCCAATGCCACCTGAAAAGTATATGCATTTGAGATCAATATGTGTGCTCTTGAAATGACTCAGATCGTTAATATACAGCACATCTCCAAAACTCTGACAACCTCCACTTCATTTTCTGCTCCTTTCACTTGTTTTTCCTTACCTAGCCACTTACAACGCTCGAGCCTGACCAGAAGCCCTGGCAATCATGCCTAATGGAGCAGTTGCCAAGGGCCCTGCCACTGCCTGTTCCCTCATGTGCTGCCCCTTTTCCTGGTTCTTCATTACTCAGTTATTCAAGTCCACCCTGAGCCATACAACAAGTCCTGGCTACTATGCCTCATGAAGTGGATGCCATTGGTCCAGCAAAGGACTATCCCCTCTTGTACGATCCTGGAATTGCACATTCAACTGGGGTCAGCCAGAATTTCCAGTGTGCGTGTGGACAGCAGGTGACCAGAAGGTCTACATGCTGCAGCTGTGTGCTGAGAGTGTTGCAGTTCCTCCGAGGAGCTCCTTCAATGTTTTCGCCTGTTTCTGTGACCCTCTTTACCTGACCCCATCAGGGTACAGCCTGATAAAAGATAGATAAAAAAGGAAGATAAAGACCTTCCTGGATATTCATTAAGTGGGTACACTTAAGAAATCCCGATTGACAGGAGCCGACCTACGACACCACCGTGTAATATATGTCCACGTCCTGCGTCACACCTGAGGCAGAATTTCAACCTCTGATGAAGAGGCATCAGGCTTCAAGGTGCTGGTTGCACTCATTTGTAATGGCAATTAATGAAGTGTTTCAGTTTTAAGTGGCACCCAACATGACCAACTCCCTAGGGCCAGCAATGTACAGTTGTGTAATGGTAGATGCCCAAGGCAGGAGTCATCTGATGTCATAGAAACAGACAATGATGACAGAAAAAGATTGATGGTCCATCTAGACTGTTCATCACTCCCTATCTAACCCCAGGACCTATTGTTCAAACAGAGTTCTAGCACCTCCATCCACTCCCATTCCCCTCCCCATTACTGATGCCCTGAGTAACCACTATACCCTTCACTCTGTCCCAACCATGCTTCAAACCATTAATGTTTTTTGTACCCACCACTTTGGCTCGTAGACTGTTCCACAGTTCCACCAACCTTTCTGTAAAATAATACTTTCTCGTATCCCTCTTTAAGCTTCCTCGTGCCAGTTCCACTCGTGCCCTCGAACTGTTGCTCATGCTAAATAATTCCCTGCAGTTCACCTTGTTTATTCCTTTGAGGAACCTGAAGGTCTCTGTCATATCTCCCTTCTCCCATCTGGTCTCCAGTGAGTACATGTTCAGTGCCTTGAAGTGATCCTTAGAAGACCTGCCCTATTGGCCCCAAATCATCTTTGTCACCCTTTGCTGTACCGTCTCCAGCCTGTCCTCATCTGTCCTGATGTGAGGACTCCAGAACTGGGCAAAATACTCCAGGTGTGGCCTCAGCAAACATCTGAAAAGAGGTAGTATTACCTCTTTTCTTATGCTGTCAATACATCTCCCGATACATCCCAGTATCCTAGCTGCATCACTATAGACCTTATTGCACTGGCTTGATTGGTTAAATGAATCACTCATGATAACTCCTAGGTCCCATTTCTCAGCCTTAGTGTTAAGTCCTACCCCACCCACTAGTACTCTGGGCTGGGTTTTTTGCTCCCTAGGTTAATCACCTTGCATTTATGGCACTGAATTTCAAATGCCAACCTTAGACCACCTCTCTAGCATTTGCAGGCCACTCTGTATTTCCCGAATTCCCTCGTCGCTATCCACCCTCCTACAGAGCTTAGTGTCATCTGTGAAGAGACACAACCTGGACTTCCGGTGCGGATGCCAAGCTATACAGACATAGGGTTGATCAGCTCACGCCGATTCCCTCGATTTAATACCCTTAAATCTCGCCTCACCAGACAGAAGCCAAGATATTTCTTCTGGCGAAATACAGTCTCCATGGCATCTCGATCCAAGAACCGGGTGACGCCGGGGAGCGGCTTAAAACAGCATAAGTTAATACTGGCTCCCCAACCTGCCACGAGAGGAAAAGCGCTGAGTAGATCTCCAGAGAACCAGGACCCTAACTCCTCTAGTGAATGCGAAGAGGAGGGCGAGGACTTCACGATCACCTCCCGGCAGCTCTGCTGGGAACTACACCACTTAACCAAAACCCTGGACTCCAGCAGCACAGAAGTCAGAGAACAGGCAGAAAATTCAACAACATGAGCAGCAAATTCAGGGGATAGAGAAACACCTTACCATACAGGCTGACATGATTGATTTACATAATGGAGCCCTATTACAACTACACGATCGCTTCCAGTTACTGCTTGAAAAGACAGAGGACCTTGAAAATCGGTCCTGCCGTGTAAACCTGCGGCTGCACGGTCTGTCTGAACACACCGAAACGGGTGACATGCCTGAATATATTGAAGGCCTTCTTAAGGAATTATTAAATCTCAACAAAGACACTCCCTTGAACATCATCAGAGTGCTTTGTGCTCTTGCCGTCCCACGAAGAATCCCAAGGATAGGCCACGCTCCATGGTTATGGCCTTCCTGGATTATAGGGTAAAATAAATGGTGCTACGTAGAGCCTGGGCCCAAAAAGAAATTGTATTTGGGGACACAAAATAATTTCTAAAGCCGGACTATGCCCCCACCACCATGGTCCGAAGGAAACTATGGATCTTACTTCGAGAGGAAGCTCTTGCAGTAGGTAACACATATAGTCAAGTCATATTTATTTGAAAGGACGCCCAATCCCGAAGGCTCTGGGCGCCGTACAAAAACTTAACAGCATTTCATACCGTATAATCTTAAAATTTACAACAGATTAAAAACATAAATAGGCAACATACAACAAAATTACATCCCAAAAGCCTGCACAAATAGGAAGGTCTTTAGGCGAACCTTGAAGGCAGTTAAACTGGCGGCCTCCCTAACTACTGCTGGCAAAGAGTTCAAAAAAGCGGGAGCGGCGACACTAAAGGCTCGGTCACCGGCAGATTTTAACCTCGCTCTTGGAACATTTAGGAGGCCACCACTTGAAGAGCGGAGATTTCGGGAAGAGGAAGAAGGTACCAGGAGATCTGACAGATAGCCAGGGCCCTGTCCGTGTAGGGCCTTATAGGTGAGAAAACTCATCTTGAAGAGCACTCTCCACCTGACAGGCAGCCAGTGCAATTCGAGCAACACAGGGGTAATATGACAAAATTTCCCTTGCCCAGACAAAAGTCGGACAGCAGCGTTTAGCACTAGCTGCAGTCTGCGGAGAGAGCCCCCAGAGACCCCGAGGTAGAGAGCATTACAGTAGTTGAGCCTAGAAGTGACCAAGGCATGTATCAAGGTAGGGAGGTCCAGAGACGGGACAAGGGGTTTAATCCTGGCAATGTTTCTAAGATGGAAAAAACAGGAACGTACCACAGAGGAAATCTGAATCTCCATGGACAAATTCCTGTCAAGAATCACACCAAGATTTCACACCCAAGAGAGGCCATCAATGACGCAGCTCCTAGCACAAGTCCAGTTGCCGAGTCAGAGGCCATCCCATCACCGACTCTATTCGACTCCACTACCAGTACCTCAGTCTTGTAGGGGTTCAGTCGTAGCCAGCTGGCAGCCATCCAGTCGCTAATCTCAGCCAGACAGATATTTAACACATCCACTGCGTTTGATGTTCCTGGGGCAAAGGACAAGTATAGCTGAGTATCATCAGCATAGCAATGAAAACTCAAACCATGCTTCCTAATGATCCCCACCAGGGGCAGCATGTATACTGCGAACAACATTGGGGCCAGTATTGAACCCTGAGGAACTCCACACAAAAGGGGGCGGGATGTAGATGAGAAATTTCCCATCACAACCGCTGTCTCCTATTGGTGAGAAAGGACTCAAACCACTTGATAACATTACGGTGAGTCCACACAATCTCTCCAAGTAGAAGCAACACACAATGGTCCACAGTATCAAATGCTGATGAGAGATCGAGGAGAACAAGAATTGACTTGTCCCTCGGTCTCTAGCCCTGAGGAGGTCATTTGCACCAGACTAGCATGATTTCGAATGCTATGTCTGGCCGAAAAGCCGACTGGAAAGGATCATATAACTCGTGAGTCATGAGGTGTTCCTCCAACTGAAGCGATACCACCTTCTCAACAATCTTCCCCAAGAATGGGAGATTGGAGATAGGACGGTAATTTGCCCTGACCTCCGGGTCCAAAGATGATTTCTTTAAAAGGGGTCTCACCAGAGCCTCCTTCAAGGCATCCGGAAAGACACCCTGACTCAAGGAACACCGGACAATCAGGGCAAACACCGGGCCAACAGAGTCAATGCAGCTCATTAAGAAACGCGTTGGCACCGGGTCCAGCTCACAAAAGGTATGCTTCAAGATGACTGCCACCTCAATAACCTCACGGACCTCCACTGGCCTAAACTCTCCCCAACTAGGCAGAGCGCACTTAGCACACACCTGGCGACCACTGTCAGCAATGGTATTGCTGGCTGAAGAAACCTCCCGCCGGATCAAAGACACTGTCTGAGAAAAACCGAGCAAAATCCTCATTTGAGGAAATTCTTCGGGACTGGAGACAAACAGGATGGAGAAGTCTGTCAACAGTCCGGAAAAGTGAGGCTGGTCGGTTTCTCCCAGTAGCAATCTCCCGAGACAAAAATGCTGTCTTCTTTCAGTTGATTGCCTCCTGATATGCGCCATAATGCGCACGCAGGACCAGTTTGTCCGTCTCAGATGGGACTTCCTCCAGCAGCGCTCTAATCTCCGACCCATCTTCTTCATTTCCTAGGATCTCCGTCATACCACGGAGACCTCAGAGTCACGAGTCTTTAGGTTGTACGGATAGGTGCTTAGGGAGTTTATGGTGTCGGATAACACCTTATTATAGGTGTCCACTCCGACATCGACAGCCCGACGCATACATCACCCATCGTAGATAAGTCAACTGGCCGCCATAAAACCCTCAGTGGTAAAGATCACGGTAGCGGGTGGCAGCGAAACATCTCAGCAGGGAAGAACTTATGGTAGGAGCCCCAAGCATGAACTTCACCGTGCAATGATCAGACCAGAAAACCTGATCAATCATAAGATCAACAATCTCAATTCCAAGTGAGAAAACCAGATCCAGTGTGGCTGCCGTCTCTTGGTGGGTGCCAACAAACTGCATCAGCCCTAATAGGGACATACTTTGCAGAAATTCGCTGGTGCACCTTTGAGTCTTATCCTCGGCCCAGGCGTTGAAGTCCCCCAGAAAAACACATCTGGGGGAATCCAACGTCTCGCCGGCAACAAACTCTGCAAATTCCTGCAGGAAACCCCCCATCGGGCCAGGAGGGTGATAGATGAGGAGAATCCTGCAGCCAATGCAGAGTCCACCACGAACGGCCACACACTCAAAAGAACCCGGAGTTCCCACTGGATGCACGGTGAAGGTCAGGCCGATCAAGAGGAGGATAGGACTATAGGACTGATGCCACCTGGCAGCAGATCTCGGCAATTCTTTTCTCCAGCAGTACCGATGTGGGACCGCCCACCCGATGTCGGCTCCACTCCCGTCACCCAGTACAAAGGCAGGAGGCAGTCCCCAGGTGCTCCAGTTCTTTCCCGCCACGGCAACGCGTTAGCTCTCGGCTCTCTAACCATTTCCTCAGTTTTAAAACCATTATTTCTCTGTCTTGCTCCAGCGATTCTTCACCGCATGTCCTCTCCACTGACCAGGCACCGTAATAAGTGCTCTTGTGGGAAGCAGATCCCTTCCAAGGATGGACATTTGGCCTGCCTCTTTTGCCTGGGCCCAGACCACGACACCAGCACCTGTACCCATTGCCAGGCCTTTAACAGCCAGACCAGGATTCAGAGACAGAAGTCTCTCCAGGCTTACCTAGCCCAGCAACATTTGGCATAGATGCAGCAGGAGACGTCCTCTGGGAGGGAATCACGTTCCCCTTCTCCACCCAAGAAACACAGAAAGGAGAAGCGCCACCACCGAGACTGGTATTGCTCGCCCTCCAGACTCAGGTCTTCCAGCTCCCAATCCGTTGGTCGCTCTGGTTCCTCCAGTGATGAGGCCCGGCTTACTGCCATTAAGCCTCCCGTCTCAGCTTCTAGTGTCAAAGGGACTTCTCTTCAGCCCTATCGAAGATCAGGCCCCAGACTCCGGTTCCGCATGGCGGCTGGATGCCTCGGACACGGGTCCTGCCTTGACAAAAGGCCCTCGGACTCCGCTCCATGAGCTGCAAAGGTAAGTCCTCCCTCTTGATCGGCCTCGATCGATCCCTGGGATTCCAAGCAGACAGCGGGCACTCTTCTTCCAGGGCTTCGTCCCCTGCGCCGTAACAAAGTCCACGGCGTCTGTCTCTGGATTCCACCGATGCCCCTTGGACAAGCCCCACAAGTCTGCCGATAGGCCGCCAAGGCCTCTTTGTGCTCCGACCATCCCACCACTTTATCCTGTCAAGGGCGTCACATCGAGACGAGGCTACTGGTCACCGCGCGAGAGAAGCGTCCTTCCATTCCTCCTCCAGTGCCAGATAGACCGCCCCCAACATACCACAAATGTCACGCCGACGCTCTCCTGTCGGCAGCCCCGGCCGCCTCCTAGGGTCCATACTCCGTCCACTCCGACAATGGTACCATGGAGGCTTCACTGACGCCGCCATTAGACTGACGCCGATCCAACGGCCGCCGAAGCTCGGGAGAAGGCCGACCAACGTCCCCTCCAAAACCTGAGTCACCAAAGCTGGGCATGTCTTAGGTTAAAGAACTTTTTACCTATTGGTGGGAAACTTAAGCAGAATTTGATATCTCCTGCTCCCAAGCCTCCTCCTCCTGTTACCCCTGAGCCAGATGTTCAGGTCACCCCTGTTCCATCTGGGAATGAGAAGGATAAAACCCCCCACTAGCCCCAGGAAGCACAAAACTAAGTGCAGGAGGACCAGATCTCCTTCCTCCTCCCGCTCTCCTTCACCCAGAAGACCCAGACATAGGAAGAGGAGACTATGTTCCTTCTCCTCTTCTTCAGAGGCCTATGGAGAATCAGAGCCTTCCTACTCGGATTCTGACCCTGGTTCACTTCCTGGAGACACAGAGGACCAGCCAAAGTCTCCGCCCAATGACCCCAGCTTTATGGAGGTCATGAGGCACATACAAGAGAACATGGATTGTGATACAGAGGCCCTGGACTCCGAACACTTGCGTCTGGCAAAGTATTTGCACCCGAAGGACCCCAAGCCAGTGGTTATCCCCCCATTAGTGGATACCTTCCAAGACGTCACCCTTACCACTTGGAAGCATCCACACGCTCCCTCTGCGGTGTCCAAAAAGGCAAATCATTTGTACCGGGCCTCCAAGGACCACTCTTACTTAGCAGAACATCCCACAGCTGATTCTGTGGTTATATCAGCTGCACACGATCGTTCACAGAGGCTGAAGCACCTAAGTACCCAGCCGTCAGAGAGAGAGTCTAAGCAGCTGGATTCTTTCAAGGTGTAGGGTGTACTCGTCTGCCATCTGCAGTATATGGAGCCTCAATTTTTTGGTGCATATGGTCCAGTTCCAGAACGCCCTTTGGGACCAAGAACTGGACATCCTGCAAGGCATGCCCGACTGCCCTCAAAAGGCAGAGCCTGCAAAGCTTTTGCAGATTTGCTCGGATGTGGGTACTCATGTCCTCCGAGCAGCGTGAGACTCTGCGGACACCTCAGCGAGGGCGGCTGCAACGAATTGTCTTCAGCACCATTCCTGGCTCTGGGTCTCAGGGTTAGAGCCCAGAGGTTCAAAATTTCCCTTCTGGGCCTTTTCAGAGCTCTGTACTCTTGGTGAAGACACAGAAGGTCACTGTTAAACTGCAGGATCTGAAAGGCTGTCCGTTCTGTGTAGTCTATGTCCGCCCAAAGCAGGAGCGTTTTTCGTCTGGCCTCGTTTCATGGCAGAGGGACATCAGCCTCAGCAGCCCTGTGTTCAGTCTCACATGCAGCAGGGAGGCTTTGCTGAAAAGGTGGGTCCAGAGATGCTGCCTGACCTCCTTTAGACAGACTAGACCTTCTGCCGCCGCCCTCCTTCCCTCCTTCAACCTATCTGAGCGACCCCCTCTCCCAGACCTGTCATCAGGAGAGCCGGTGGGGTCGTTTTTCACTTCGCCAAGGCCTGGAAAGAAGTGACCTCCGACCAGTGGGTCCTCGACCTCGTGGGTTACAGACCTCCGCAGGAGTTTGAGTCTTTTGCCCCCAAACGGTCCACACCGCCCCATTTCACTACCGGAGACCACAGGGCTTCTATCAGACAGGAGATCCAGTCTCTCCTGGCTAGGGACGCCATAGAGCGATCCTGAGGCAGAGGCGAACTCTGTTTTTTGCACGCTTCTTCCTGGTTCCCAAGAAGTCGGGGGACCCAAGGCCCATCCTGGATCTCAGAGACCTCAACCAGTGGGTCTCCTATCAGAGATTCTGCATGGTGTCTCTTCCAAATCTCCTCCCCTTCCTTGTGGTCGGGGACTGGATGGCGTCCATGGACATGCAGGATGCATATCTGCACACTCCCATCTGCCAAAATCATTGGAGATTCCTGAGATTCATGTTCGAAGGTCGGTCCTACCAGTTCAAGGTCCTTCCTTTCCTCTGCCCCCAAGGTCTTCATAAAATGGCTTGCTGTCGTCGCAGCGTCACTGCGCAGAAACTGACATTTTCTGTTCCCCTAGACGATTGGCTTCTGCTGGCCTTGTCCAGGTCTCGTCTCTGGGAGACCATCCTGGACACTCTCTCCCTCTATCGGCGCCTGGGGATCACAGTGAACCCAGAAAAGTCACAGCTCCTTCCCTCTCAGCATCTACAATTTATAGGAGCCCTACTGGACACCTCCTTGGGGAAGGCCTTCCTACATTCCGACAGAGCAGAGTGCCTCAGGGCACTAGCAATCCAAACTTGTTCTGCATCTGTCATCCCAGCCAGATCCATCCTTCGGCTTCTGGGGCACATGGCGGCTGCCAAAGTCTCGGTCCCCTTCGCCAGGCTGAGCATGTGCACCATTCAGTGGACGCTTCGCGTCCAGTGGGACCAAACAAGGGACGACTTGGATTTGCCCATCTGGATCACAGAACAAATTTGTCGGGAACTCCACTGGTGGGGGTTCCCTCAGAATCTCTGCAGAGGCCTCCCCTTCCAAACAGATGCACCTACCCAGACTCTCACTACAGATGCGTCTGGGACAGGATGGGGGGGGGGGCTCATCTGGAGAGTCACAGGACTCTAGGACTGTGGTCCCCGCTAGAGGAGAACCTGCATATCATTGTGCTTGAGCTAAGAGCTGTCCTGTACTCTCTACAGGCATGGACTCTATTCCTACTGCCCAGTCACCTTCAGTTCAGACGGACAACACCTCTGTGGTGTTCTACGTCAACAAGCAGGGAGGCACGCACTCTTACCCGCTTTGTCTGGAAGCCATGAGAGTGTGGGACTGGGCGATGGGGCATCAGCTCAGTCTATCGGCAGTCCACGTTCCAGGTTCTCTGAATGTGGTTGCAGACGCTCTATCGGGCCAAACCATTAACTCACGAGTGGTCCCTGCTACAGCTGGTAGCAGACACCCTATTTGCCAGATGGGGGATGCCAGAGTCGGACCTTTTTGCACCTCAATGCAATGCAAAACTGCCCAATTTCTGCTCGTTCGGTCCCGAGCCTGGAGCTTTTTGGCAAGACGCACTGTCCCCATCCTGGAAAGGGAGGTTCCTTTATGCATTTCCTCCCTTCCCCCTCTTGCAGCGGGTTCTACTCAAAGCCCAATCAGAGAGGGTAGTCATGATCCTGATAGCCTCTGTCGCCCAGACAGATTTAGTTCCCACTGCTCAGGTGTCTGACAGTGGAGCCTCCGTGGCCCCTTCCACTTTCGGGTCAGCTACTCTCTCAGCAACAGGGAGCTTTGGTCCATCCCAACTTACGCTCACTCCACCTGCATGCTTGGCTCCTCAGGACCTAGCGACGCTCATATTTGGAGTATTGGACGAAGTAGCTCAAATCTTGGTTGAGGCGCGGAAGCCCACTACCAGGGCCACTTACGCCATGAAATGGAAACGCTTTTGTTTATGGGCCACAGCCAGGAAATTGGACCCTCTGGTCTGTCCGTTCAACTCTATCTTACAATACCCGTTATCCGTTTCCGAGTCAGGTCTCAGTTACTCCTCCATAAAAATACACCTGGCCGCTGTTTCTGCCATCACTACGTCCACGACAGGACAGTGGCTCAACTGGAGGTAGTTAAAATCTTCCTTAAGGGGATCCTGCATCTCTGTCCCCCTGTTCAGGATCCTGTTCCTCCTTGGGACTTGTTTGTTCTGGAAAGGCTTACGCTTCCCCCATTTAAACAGCCCATGAGTTGCGAGCTTCGTTACCTCTCCTGGAAGACGTTGCTTTTGGTAGCAGTCACCTCTGCTAGATGCATTTCTGAGCTTCATGCTTTGATGTATAGAGAACCTCATCTGATTTTTCACAAGGATAGGGTGGATCTCCGCACCAATCCAAAATTCCTTACTAAGGCAGTCTCGGAGCTTACTCTTAATCAGTCGGTTCAGCCTCCGGTTTATTACCCGGAACACTCCAACAGGGGTGAGGCTCTTCTGCACACCTTAGATGTGCAGAGAGCTTTGCGCTATTACCTATCCAGAACTAAGGAGACAAGGCAATCGGATCAGCTTTTTGTGTCCTTTGCGGACAGGTCCTTGGGGCGCCCGGTTACCAAACAAAAGCTTTTGCGTTGCTGGTCAACTGCATATCCTTCTGTTATGAGAAGAGTGAGAAAACCCTTCTGGGTGCAGTCAGGGCGCATTCCACCAGAGCAGTTGCTACTTCTTTTGCAGCACTCAAGAGTGTGTTGGCAGCTGACATTTGTGCTGCTGCCACTTGGCACCCTGTTCACACATTCATCGATCACTACAGCCTGGATATAGTTTCCAGGCGTCGAGCAGGTTTTGGCCTTGCGGTTCTCCAGGGCCTTATCTCATGAGAGGTCTCTCTCCCAATGTATGTCTGCCTCTCCTTTCCCCCTCCCAAGGGTTGTCTTTAATTTTATACTGCTTAGGAATCAATCCTATATGTGTTACCTGCTGCAAGAGCTTCCTCTCAAAGTAAGACAGTACAGTTACGTAAGAACTTACCGTAACAGTAGGTCTTCGAGAGAAGTTCATGCAGCAGGTATGATTCCCCCCTACTTCCCCCAGGAGTAAGTCTCTGCTCTGATCCATCTTTCATTCTTTCGGTTGCGGGCTGTATGTTTGCCCTCATTTGTTCTGTGGAGTTTATCTGATCCACAGCCGTTCGTTTTTGGCCTCTCACTGGCGTACAAGAACTGGAGCATGTGGAGACCGCTGCCTGCCTTTATACTGGGTGACGTTGGGTTGGCGGTCCCACATCGGTACTGCTGGAGAAAAGAATTGCTGAGATCTGCCGCCAGGTGGAGTCAGTCCTATATGTATTACCGGCTGCAAGAGCTTCTCTTGAAGATCTACTGCTACGGTAAGTTCTTACGTAACTGTACTTTTCCGGTGGTCAAAAGGCTCCGTAGTAAGGGCCTTAAGGCCGGAGTGGACTTCCCGGCAAGACTTCGAATTACCTCTGACAAGGGAACCAGAATTTTTGAATCAGCCCAGGAAGCTAAAAAGTACCTCACCTTGTTGGAGATGATAGATGACCTCATTGATCCTGGGGCAGTCTAAAATTTACAGAAGCGTCAATGGCAGTTGGTTTTGGGGTTCAGGCTCTCTGCTACCTGTGGGCAAACTGCCTGAAGATGGAGAGGCCAGTACCTGGGCCAGGATCAAAACATTCCAAAGCTCGCCCCACAAGAAGATGAAGGCAGCCTCGAGGTCGGATGAAAAGCAGGAGAGAGATGTGGTGAACCGGGGTCTCAAACCAAATTCTTCAGATCCAACAGCAACCCCAGTAACTCCCTGAGCACTCTTTATGGACAGCTTTCTTTTGAAGCCTCCCCTCTGCTGAGGCTGGTTTCGGGGCTGCTGACCAGAGGGCTTCCGAAATGGCTGCTTCTTAAAGGGTCTTTGGTCCCCTTATACATTTTTTTTGATGGACCAAATGGACTTCCTGGAGTCTTGGAGATGAGTGATCAGTTTCTCAGTCTTGTCTCCAAAGAGGACCGAGCCCTTGAAGGGAAGGTCTTAGATGCCAGACTGCAGATCCTGGGAGAATCCTGAGACTCTAAGCCAGGCATGGCGCCTGAGGCAGACCTCCAAAGCCGCTGTATCCGCAGTATCGTATGAGGCTTGCAGAACATGGGTGCCTACATCCGACCCCAATTTGAGGAGGTCCAAGAGCTCAGTTTTCTGTGCTGAGTCTGGAAGGGCCTGAGCTATCTCCATACCTTTCTCCCACAGGGCATTTTGATTTTGTACCATGTGTGTGAGAAAGTTAAGGGACCGGATAGAGCAAGTGGAGGATGAGTAAACCTTTTTGCCCATCTGGTCAATATAGCTGGACTCTTAGCTGGGAGGCTGAGTACTCGGGTGTTTAGGTTTCTTCGATCTATCGTGAGCAGCCGTAATCACCAGAGTGTCCGCTGAGGACTGGGTGGGTGCCCCAAGACTGGAGGGTGGCCCATGCTGTGCTGATCCACAAGGGGAGGATCAAGAGAGGAGGAGGGAAATTACAGGCCCGTTAGCCTGACATCGGTAGTCGGCAAGGTGATGGAGGGTATTGTCAAGGAAAGGCTAGGGGGGTTACTGGAGCAAACTGGGTACTTGGATGATAGGCAGCATGGGTTTGTCATGGGAAGATCATGCCAGACTAACCTTGTTGAATTCTATGACTGGGTGACGAGGGCCCTGGACCAGGGCCAGTGTCCTCTTTCTGGACTTTAGCAAGGTGTTTGATTCGGTACCCCACAGTGGCCTGCGGGCTAAGCTGAAGGAAATGGGGGTAGGGAGACAGTTAAGATGGATAGGAAATTGGATCTCTGAGCGTACTCAGAAGATGGTGGTTGGAGGGTTAGCCTCATCCCCAAGGTGGGTTACTAGTAGGGTTCCTCAGGGGTCTGTGCTGGGGCCACTCCTGTTCAACGCCTATGTCTCGGACATCAGAAGGGGGACGAGGAGCGAGATGAGTCTCTTTGCAGATGACTCAAAGCTGGGTGCAGTGGTGGATGAAGAGGAGGGGAGGGTGGCCTTGAAGGAGGACCTGGAGGCTCTGGAAAGGTGGTCAGGAAAATGGAAACTAAAATTCAATGTGGGGAAGTGCAAGGTTCTGCACCTGGGAGTCAGAAATCCACGCCAGGGGTATACCCTGGGAGGAGACATGATTCAAGTCACGGAGGGTGAGAGGGACCTAAGGGTAGTGGTAGATGTCAAGATGAACAACTCGGACTGTAGGAGGGCAAGGGTAAATAGGATGCTGGGATGCAACGCCAGGGGGATTACCTCCAGAAGGGTGGAAGTGATCCTTCCACTGCACAACTGCTTGGTTAGGCCACACCTTGAGTACTGTGTGCAGTTTTGGAGACCACATTTAAAAAAGGGACATTACACTCCTAGAGAGGGTCCAAAGGAGTACAACGAAAATGATCTGGGGCCTGGGGAAGAGGACCTATGAGGAGAGGCTCAAGGAGCCAGACATGTACACCCTGGAGGAGAGGAGAGACGGGATAGAGGTCTTTAAGTACATGAAATGGATCAATAAAGGAGGCCCAGTCAGGGTGCTCCAAAGGAAGGAGGGTGGGGCAACGAGAGGTCACGGGTGTAAGCTGGATGGGGCAGGCTCAGAGGGGAGAGGAGACGACGTTATTTCACTGAAAGGGTGGTGGAGCCATGGAATGCACTGCCAGGGAGTTGGTAGAGGTGGAGACTGGATGGGTTTAAATGGGAATGGGACAGGTACGGGGGACAGTAAATCTGACCAGGCCCAGTACAGGTGGAACATCTGGGACTGGGGACATTATAACCCAACGGTGGGGGGGGAGGACACCAAAATCGACCCTCTGTGTGGTTGCTGAAAATCGAGCAGATTCGAGAGACCGTTAGGCCTATTCTTCTGGCATTTTAGTATGTTACGGTGTTCCGCCAGGAAAGGTTCTTCCCTAGGGGCTCTATACAGCCAGTCTGACTTCTTGGAGATGGCAGAGGTGGTGGATGGGTGCTTCCAGGTTAACCTTGTGAGGTCCTGAAAGGTATCTACCAAAGGAGGCACCACTAGAGGCTTGGGGCTCCCTCTGCCTCAGGTATTTTGCCAACCTCCAACTCTCCGGAGCCAGGTCCTCGGTCTCCCATCCGTTTAAGGGCTGGATGTGCCTCATAATGTCCATGAATGTTGGGTTGTGAGGAGGCGACCTGAGGGTATCATTATCTGGGGAAGAAGGGTGACCCTAGGTTCAGAACGGTCCGAGCCCGAAGAACTGCTGCTGGTGTCCGCCGAGGAAGATGATGAAGAGCTAGAGCGATGTCGGCTATGGGACAGACATCCGCTATGGGACTAGCGTTGGTTGTGAGACCGGCGACGGCTGGATGAGTGGCAGTACTTGTGGTGACGCTGCCCTCTGTATGGGGGTCTATTGTGGCAGTCGTCTGGGCTCAGGATACAGTCCTTAGAAGCAGGAGATGGTTGTTTAGGCTCCTGGTCCTTGTCTTGGTCCGGTTCGGGCTCCACAGTCACGGGTTCCCTGTGGGGGAGCAAGTCTCCTTTGACCTGGTTCCACCAGAAGGAGAAGAGTTCCTGGATCTGGTCCTTGGAGAATTGCAGACCAGATGGGCCGGCTGGTGACTGAGGAGCTGGCGTCAGCTTTCCTAGCGTCAGAGCACCTGGCCTCCGGGGCTCTGGCATCAGAGGTGGCGGCAGAGCTGGAGGAGAGACAGGGTGGTTAGAAGCCTCTTCTGGCCTAAGGTTAATTGCCCGTGAGCCTCCACTGGAGGGTGAGGAATCTACCTCGACCGGCGACAGAATGGCCAGGAAGGCGTCCCCGTAATAAGCAGCTGCTTGGTGGAGTCCGGGGGGGGGGGCGATGTAGCTGTCAACTTGGCTGGGGCCTTAGGCGAAGGCACAGGAGTGCGGGGTGGAGGCGTCGAGTGCTCGTGTGAGCTTGACATCTGCCCCTGACAACGGGGTGTCTTGCCCAAGGCCTTGGACGAGACCATCGCCAGGACCGGGCAGGCAGGAGTCAAAGCATCTTCTGACCGGTCCCAGCCCCTAAGGTGGAAAGTGACCTGCTGGTGTGGCCTCCACCCTGAGGGGTGTCAGGGTAGGAAACCGAAGCCCCTGACCCTGACTTGCCCTCACCCGATGAGAGGACGATGGTGAGGGCTTAGCTGCCCGGAGTCTTAGGCAGGCTGGGAGGAGTAGTCCGATCCCCCGTGGGACGAGGAGCTGGATGCTGGAACAGGAGCGTCCCTGGGACTTTTCCCGGTCCTTGCCCTGGGACTTGTGCTTCTCAGAGTCCTTCCTTTTCTCCTTGTGCAGCTTCAAGGTGGAAGAGGCAGAAACCGAAGAAGATGAAGGACTCTTCCTTGCTGGCAGAGTCTGCATGGTGGCACCCTACTTCTCAAGGAGGTGAGCCTTAAGGGCCTCCTGGCGGCGGATCGGAGTCCGGAAATTAAACCGCTTGCAGTGCTCACAGGCCGTGGTGTCATGGTTCGGGCCTAGGCAAAAAATGCAGGACTCGTAGCTGTCCTTCGATGGCAGCTGCTTGCCGCAGGCGCACTTGGATTTTCTTCATTCCGCGAATGAAACGGATGATGCCGGAGATGAAGACATGCAGAAAGGAAGAAAAAAATTACTCACCTTAGTAATTGTGTTTCTTCTAATGGAGTCTTGCTGTATTCTGACAATCTGCAGTCAGCCCCCAGCCTTTAAACTGCCCCGGAGAGTATAGGGTTAATTTTCTATGCAGTGCATAGAACGTTGAGCTCGAGCTCGGTTGAGGTCTCTGTCTGCAGCACTTTGAAACCCAACCGCCAGATTCTTACGAGTAAACACTCACTGACTGACTATGTGGAAATTGTAAATTTTTTAAAACTAGCCAACTGGCAACAGAAAGTTTTGGATTCCCAAAGGAAGACTCAAGTCAGGAAACCTAAAACTAAAACCTATCCAAAAATAAGATTATAATACAAAGAACCCAGATAAAATGGAGGGTGTGCTGAAGCCACCCCTGGGGTGCAACATTGCACCTGCCCAACCACTTCCCAAAAACTGGTTCTGAGAGGGGAGGCAGGGAGGGAGGTCAGAATACAGCAAGACTCCATTAGAAGAAACAGTTCCTGAGGTGAGTTATTTTTTCTTCAAACATGAAGTCTTGCTGTATTCTGACAATCTGCAGACTACCAAGCAGTACCTCCATGGAGGAGAGACAGAATCTACTTTGGGAATAGGCTCTGAAGTACTGCTGTGCCAACCTGAGCCAACTCCTAGCCTGGATATCCAGAAAGTAATGCTTGGTAAAGGTATGGACTGTTTTCCAGGTGGCTGCTTGACAAATTTCTAACAGAGGGATATCCCTGGCAGCAGCCAGGGAAGCAGCTGTACCTCTTGTGGAATGAGCCCTCAGGCCTGAGGGTGGAATTTTTCCCAGTTTCTCATAGCAGAATTGTATACAAGAAACAATCCACCTGGCAATAGTTCTTTGGGTGGCAGGTTTGTCCTTTCCCACTTCCCCATAAGTGAGGAACAACTGGAGGGAATCAAACCTGTGACCCTTGGTACGTCTATGTAGTAGCTAAGGGCTCTTTTAACATCTAAACTGTGTAGCCTCCTCTCCCTGAGGAAGAATGATCAGTGAAGAAAACAGGGAGAGACATGGACTGATTCAAATGGAAGTCTGAAACCACTTTGAGCAAGAACCTCCTATTGGTTCTAAGGACCACTTTATCTCTATGGAAGGAGATAAAATCAGGTTCCACTGACAGGGCTTGCAATTCACTGATCGTCTGGTAGAGGTAATGGCTACCAAAACACAGTTTTCCAAGTCAAGTACTTAAGCTCTGCTGAGACAAAAGCTCAAAGGGGGTTGCATAAGTTGAGCAATGCAAACATTTAAGTCCCAGGCAGGGCAGGATCCCTAAAGGGAGGATTGGTATGAAGCAATCCCTTGAAAAATGTACAGAATACAGGGTGAGATGACAGTGAGGAAGGCTTTCCCACTGACAGAAAAGCAGAAACAGCTGACAAGTGTACCTTGAGAGTAGCTGGTCTGAGGCCTAGACCATTAAGATGGACCATATAATCCAGAACTGTAGGCAATTCAGCAGCGTCTGGAGATATGCCTCTTGGAACACCAAATGCTGAATCTTTTCCATTTGGAGTTGTAAGTCTTTCCGGTGGCAGGCTTTCGACAGGCTTTGAGAATATCCAGAACCCTTTGGGACAGATGCAAATCTGCATACTCTAACTCTTCAAGAGCCATGCCTTGAGACTGAGGGACCGAAGACTGGGCTACCAAATCCTCCCCTGAGAGGAGGTTAACAGGTTGTAATTCCTGGGAAGAGACAGGGGAAGATGGACTGCTAGGGACAGTAAGAGGGGGTACCAGGGCTGCCTGGCCCAATCTGGAGCAATCAGAATCACTTTGCAGGGTTGTGACCTCACTTTGAACAGAACCTTGAACAGTAGAGGGAAGGCATACAGAAATTTCCCTTCCCAGTTCAGAATCAGAGCATCCAGGGGGACTGAGCCCAAGACTGGGGGTCTGCAACAAAACAGAGAAAGTTGGTGATTGTCTGGGCTGCAAAGAGATCTATCTCTGGAGTGCCCCACCTTGAAAAAATCACTTTTAACACCAGAGGGTCCAGGGACCATTCGTGATGGCCCTGGGAGATCCTGCTCAGTGCATCTGTTAGCACACTGTCCTTCCTTGGAAGGTGGACTGCTATCAGCGAGGTCTGCAGAGAATAAGACAGGGACCACAATTCCATGGCTTCCGTGCACAAGGTCGTGGACCGAGTGCCTCCCTGCTTGTTGATGTACCACATGGTGGTGGTGGTGTCTGTTCTGACCTGAACCACCTTGTTCTGCACTGACTGAGAGAAAGCTTGCAGGGCCAGAAAAACTGCCCTGAGTTCCAGAAGATTGATATGAAGAAGAGATTCCTGAGGGGACCACAGTCCCTGGGCTGCGATAGCCCCCAGATGGGCTCCCCCAACCCAAAAGGGAAGCATCCGTGGTAAGGACCACCAAATAAGACTGGATAACAAATGGGACCCCTTGCCTTAAATTGTCCTGATCCTGCCACCACTGAGGAGCTTGGATCAGTGTCCGCGTCACTGGAATCAGTTTAAGAGGATCCTTCCTTTGGGACCAAAAGGCCCTCAGATGGAACTGAATGTCCCTCATCTGGAATCTTGCCCCTTGGACCACTGCTGTAGAAGCTGCCATGTGGCCCAAGAGCTGAAGGAAATGCCTTGCTGGTCGGGACACCTGAAGGCTGAAGGAAGAAGCCAGTTCTATAAGAACTCTTGCCCTTTCCAAGGGAAGAAAAGCTCTTGCTTTGACAGTATCTAGCTCTGCCCCTATAAAGGTAAGAAGCTGCACCGGTTCGAGAACTGACCTGGGGAGGTTGAGAAGAAATCCCAGGGAAGTGAGCACTTGATGGGTCACTTGCAGGTCTGACTTGACTCGGTCTGGAGACTGACCCACTATGAGCCAGTCATCCAGATATGGAAAAATGGAAATCTTTTGCCTTCTTAAAAAGGCAGTCACTACTGCCAGGCACTTTGTGAAAACCCTTGGAGCTGATGTTAGACCAAAGGGCATTGCTTTGTACTGATAATGGCCTCAGGGCAACTTGAACCCGAGGTACTTTCTGTGGGAGCACCTGATGGGCATGTGAAAGTAGGCATCTTTGAGGTCCAGGAGGCTAGCCAGTCTCCTGGCCTTAGAGAGGGAACAATTATTCCCAGAGTCACCATCTTGAACCTTGGTTTTAAAAGATGTTTGTTCAGGTATCTTAGATCTAGGATGGGTGGCCATTCCCCTGTCTTTTTTGGGGTAAGGAAGTACCTGGAGTACAGACCTTTGCCCCGGTGTAGGGTAGGAACTCTCTCTATGGCTCTTAAGGCCAGAAGAGATGAAACCTCTGCCTCTAGGGCAAGGGTTTCGGAGAGACCTGCAGCTGGAAAAGATCTGGCTCTCATCTTCAGAAATTTTTTGAAGCTGAGAACCAATCCCTGGCTTACTACTTCTAGGACCCACTTGTCTGAAGTAACAGACATCCAGTCCTGGACGCAGTAAGCCAGCCTGCCCCCTACAGGGATAGGAGAGTCGACCCGGGCAGACCCATCAGATGTCTGCTTGGCAGGGGCCTTAGGCTGAGGAGTGGATGTAGCCCTGCTCATCCCCCTTCTGCCTCTCCCTCTGAAGAACCCCCTCTGTGAAAAGGGAGAAGAGCCCTGTGCTTGGTAGAAAGGCCTATGAAAAGGCCTGCCCCTGCCCCTAGATTGCTGCCTTGAGGAGTTGCTGCCTCCTCCTTGGCCTGAGCACTCCTATAAGTGGTCCTGTACTCAACCATTTTCTTCATGTAATTCTCTGTCTGCTCCCCAAACAGAGAATTACCCACCACAGGGAAATCCATGGCCTTAGCCTGGGTGTCATGTGAGAGGCTAGTACATCTGAGCCAAGCCATCCTCCGAAGAGCCACAGATGTAGCCATGACTCTTGATGACACATCATTGGAGTTCACAGCAGCATGAAATTATACCTTTGATGCCTCAATCCCAACAGCAGCCACCTCCTCCAGCTCCTTGGCCAGCAGGGGGGAGGCCTGTTTAGCCAGTGCCAGTACAGTGTCCCACCTGGACTTCTGGTACCTGACTGTATAGGCCATATAGTTAGCCTGCCTGAGTCCCAAGGAGGATGCCATGTACTGTTTCTTTGCCATGGCATCTATCTTCCTAGAGTCTTTGTCTGGGGGGTGTGAAGCCAAGGGAATATTTGCCTTGTCACAGGCTGCAGCCTGCACTACCCTAACATGGTAGCAAAACTCCATATCTGAGCCTGATAAAGTATACCTCTTGTCCATCCTTCTGTCAACAGGAGGTACAGAATTAGGAGACTTTAGGATTTTATGTGTCTGCTTCCCAAAGGGCTTACGAAGGGGAATAGACAGTCTTCTGGACTCTGGGATGTCCATCATTTCAACAAAATCAGGCTCCTCTTGATCCTCCACAGCCTCCTCCATAGGAAGCTGGAGGGTTTCAGCCACTTTTCTGTAAAACAGATAGTGGGGAGGGGACTCAGAGAGCCTAGGAGGGGAAAACCAGAAGGTCTGTCTGGGGAGATGTCCAGTTCCTCAGGCACATCCAGACTTTCACCATCATCACCATCATCTTCAAAATCCCCCTCATTCAAACTCCGGTTCATAAAAGTCTTCATGGGTATAATCTTGAACCGGGGGAACTCACCGAACCGAACCCCTTCCAAAAGGCGCTGGATCGATCGGAACCGGACGAAGCGATTCAACAATCCGAATCGCTCTGGCTATTTCCTCGGCGGTCGGAACATGACCCTCTGGATCCGAACCGGTCGATTTCTCTTTGCGTTTTCTTTTTGTGGGAACCGATCCTTCAGGATCGGCTCTCCTCTTGCTCGAAGAGGTATCGCCCTGGTCAGAGGGCACTCCTTCTGGTTTGGTCGGAACCGAACCGGGCTGGCCATCTGGGTCAGCGGACTTCTCGGCCTCCTTTTCCCTAAGTCTATCTAATCCTTTCTCCAGGGCAGACTTATGACAGTTTTTACAAATTTGGCAGTCTGTATCAAGGTGGTCAAACCCCAGACAATAAACACAGGTGGTGTGGGGATCGGCCTTAGCAAAGACCTGCCCGCACTCATTGCAGTGTTGAAACCCAGTAGGCCAGTTTTTTTTCCCTTGGGTTTCTCAGACATGGCCAACCTAACCAAATGTACCCTTTTTTCGGCAACCGCCAGGCAAGACCCCTTATCGGTTTCTAACCGTGTTACGGGTATTGAAAAAACTAAAAACATGTTTTTTTTTTTAAACCGATAAGGACCGGTAACCACACTCTAAAGAAAAACACAAGAGTTCAATATATTGGATTGGTTCAGCCGAACCGATCGAAAATACAAGTTTTACAATTTCCACAAATAAACAGAGAAACTATCTAAAGTACTCATGGTACCGCAGACAGAGCCTGAACCGACAATGCGGAAATAATTTCGGAATGAAACCGACAACTTTAACCGACTTTGAACCGAGCAGAAGGAGAAATCTCCGGACCGACTATTCAGTGAGGCGGAGCAAAGAATCTGGCGGTTGGGTTTCAAAGTTCTGCAGACAGAGACCTCAACCGAGCTCAACTTTCTAAACACTGCACAGAAAATTAACCCTATACTCTCCGGGGCAGTTTAAAGGCTGGGGGCTAACTGCAGATTGTCAGAATACAGCAAGAATTCATGTTGTTTGAATGACATTTGAAAACTTTTTCGTCAAAAAGCAAGGAAAAACGATGAAGGTGCGAAAGTGGTCAAACTGTTGCGAGAAGGCGTCCGAGGAGCTGAGGTGAACGGGTCAATGGCGGAAAAAGAACTGGGGTGGGGCTGGGGACCATACCATTGGCTGACGGGGCGCAGCAGACGTCGGGGTGGTCCCCCGCTGAAGACAGCTAGCTAGAAGGTTTCCATGGGGTCCTGGCACCTGGCGGTTTAGTCCTTATGGTTACTGTCTGCTGCAAGAACTCTCACTCGAAGAAAGATTCAAAATATTGGTGTCTGTTCAAAGCAGCTGCAAAGTCACCAAATTCCTGAGAAACATTTTGCAATCCTTGGACTTGGGAGTCTAAGTCTACAAATTCCAGGAAATGGTTTCTGTGATTTAAGGAGTTACGGGAGTCACCCAATGGTGACCAAAAAGGTTTGCCATATATGTTTAAAGGGACCAGGTATCTGGTTTCCACTTTGCTATGTGCACAGTTGGATATTTTTCCCCACTGCACTGTTTATTCTGCTTCTTTTGACTTAATGTGTTTTTTTGGTTTTAAGGGTCCTTTCTTGATGCTGCCTTTTGACATTCAGTGTTTCAGACAGTTCCCGAACCTGGCAATGTCATGAGGGGAATCCTGTGCAGAGTGGAAGTTTCACTCCATTCTTCCACTCAACTGATGGCACCAGGTTTCAAAACCAATCAGTAATTGAAACATGAATATCAGGCAGGAAAAAAACACATTATCAAGGAGCCTTAGAACAAGGGCCCCCCAACCAAATCTAGATCAAAATGGACTCAACAGAGTGCATGGGAAGACTAAAACAATCTGCATGCCTATGATATTACACAAGTCATCGCAACCTTTTCCGCAAGACCGACCTCATGCCATCTGCCACTCTTCCCCCTATCCCTCTCAAACAACTCCTTAGAGGACACTACATCACAGTCTGCTGACTCTAGCCTCTGCGGGGGTAATCCCCACATAAATCCCACTTGTAGTACCCTCCCTGGATTGCCTCAAAACAAGAATTTCTCCTGTTTAACTGTGCTAAAGTTTCCTGTTAGTCTCAACACAGCTGCATTTTCTTTTGCTACTACCACTTTGTAAATCTGACTGTACTTCCTCAAATGTAATGTGGCCTTGCCGATGTTATTTATAGCCTGTTTACATGGCCACCTTTTGGTGCCGCAGCAACCCAAGTGCATGGCTTGCAGTTGTACAAAAACAGCCATGTGAACACTTACTGGAGTGTGTCGAGTTGTCCTCTGGTCCTCTCCATGAGCCGGTGCAGGGGTAGGGACACACTCAGGAGTGAGTGGCTGAAGCAGCCATGTGGACAGGCTATGCTGCTCACTCTGGCGCAGTGACTTGTGTAGCGACTGCCCTGAGACTGATGGCCTCTCTCTCCAGTGTGGCCTGCATCAGCACCGAGAGGGGCCATGTAAACAATGCCATGATTAGCAGACAGTCTGGATAACGAGAATGGCACCACTGTACACGCAGCACATCGTCCGTGTGAACAGGCCTTTAATCTCTGTAAGACAAATTAAAAAAAAAAAAAAAAAGACTGCACTCCAGTTACTGCAAAAAACAGACCACAATAACAGTGTCTGAAGGGAGACAATGTCTGGTTCTTTAAAATGTAACCTACAAAAACAGGCCCAAATAAATACCCCTGTATAAAAGTAAAGTGATCCCGGCAGATTTTGGTCTAGGAGATCCAGGGGTTTCAATAGTGTGGGTAGCCTGAAGTTTGTGGGTTCAGGAACGGCAAGGAACCGTTTCTGTGTAGATCATATCATCAAAATCATTGGTAATAGGTGTTAAAGTTCAGTTCTGGCATCAAAGAATTTGGGGTAATTTGTGGACGTTAAAATACCTAGCCTTTCACAGGCTGGTGTCAATGATATAGTGAATCGTACCAGGCTCCTTCAATAGGTATAAAGTAATCTTTATTGGCTACTGGGAATATGAAGGAAAACTGGTTTCATACGATTAAAAAATTAATTTTGAAATTGGTGTCACTATTGCCAGCACTGGGCAATTTCAAGATCTGCATTTAATGAAATGAACTGGAAGAATAATAAAATGGAAGAGCTGCACTGGAATCCCGGGTGCTCAGTGACAGGCAAATATTAGAAAATTAAATCATGGTGCTCTTTTCAAAACGCACCTTTCCGATAACGACCAGAGTCTCAGTTTGAATTAAAATGAACTTTACTTGATGGTGGAAGTAATAAAACCCTGTCAGGTGCAGCTTACAGAAACCGAAGATCTCCTCATGTTTCGGCCAATCGTGGGCTTAATCAAAGGTTTTATAAGATTAAAAATTAAATTTTGAAATTGGTGCCTCTATTGCCAATATTGGGCAATTTTAAGATCTGCATTTAGTAAAATGAATTGGAAGAATGTTGATCGTTTCTTGGACCCAAGTTCAAATTCCACCATTGGTTGTGCGTATTTTATATGTAAAAGTATAAACCACAACTTTATAACTCCTTGTTATGTGAAAAGAATTGCTTGCATAGTGTTTAACTGTAATAAGTGATTTACTGTGTACTGTCACTTTGAATAAAATCACGTACATCTTTAAAATGTATATGTTTTAAACACTATTATTGCATATGGGTATTTAAGCACAAGTTTCCACCGTACAACCATGCCTCCCGAGGAAGTTCAAACGAGAGAAGCGCCAAGGCGGTAGTGGCATGGAGGTTACGTATGCCATGGATCTTTGCCATTGTTGCAATAAATTGTAGCGACTTCATTTGAAGCTGTGGTCTGTTTTTTTTTCCAGTAACCCAAGTGCAGAGTTCTCTTTATTGATTTGTTTTAGCAAGGGTATGCACCCTGACTCCGCACCTGACCGCCGGTTTGCAGAGCACACACTTGTTTTTATTTTTCCTTTAATTTCTCTGTATTCTGTCCCTTCTCTCTCACTTTGTTACCTCCCTCCTCCTCCCATCACACCTGGAAACCAGCCTTGGCTCAGTGTTCCTTTCCGAGTCCAATTACTAAAATCAATAAATAAATACAAAGTGGGAAGCCAGGTTTCTTTTCTTTTTTGTGAGTTTTTTTTGTGTCTCAGTATATTGATTATAATTTACTGAAGAACTGGAGCAATTTTGCCTTACCTGTGAGCCTGCGTATGATGTGCTATTGTTTATTACTACTTTGTGTATTTTACCAAATTTCCCAAAATATTCTGGCCGTTTTAAAACCTGTAAGAAATGAAAAACACTGTTAACAGTACAATCTGGCAAGGAAAGAAACTTTTTTTTTTGGGGGGGGGGGGGTAAATGAAACAGATCTTTCCCGTGGCTAAGGGACAAGCATGTGATAATTATTCATTCTGCAAGAGCACCAGAGTTTTCTAACCTGTGGATTATTTTGTTTTGAAGTATTTTTTCTTACAGCTTCCATGGTATTTGTTTTCCACATTTACAAATCATCTCACTAGGAAAGCCAGGCTGAGTTGCCACATGCTTCTCCCTAGTTTTACAGCTGGGAGGAACTGACACACAGGGGATGTAAAGTGCCATGCTTAGGATCTTGCAGTGAGTTCGACAGTGGTGGGATCTGAACCTGGATCACTTTGTTCCCCAGCTTATGCTCGAAGCATTTAATACCCCACCTTCATATGTAAGAGCTAGTCTATGTCCTGACTGACACACAGTGCAGTTACTAGTCATCAGCTGGGAGGGCGGAGGGTCAGAAAACACCTTTAAAAACATTTCAATGGGCCACAAAAGTACCCATGACTTACGTTCGGGAGTGGACATGGGAGCTGGAACTGGCAACCATTGCTGGGCTATGCACTGTAGAGTGTAGCATAGCCTGGAAGGATGGATGTCAAGGTTAGCTGGTGCAGTGACCCCTTGTGGTGAGAGGGACCACAGTGCATGTACACTAAGAGGTGCAATGATGTGTGAAGCTGTCAGGGGCTCCACCAATGCTGGAGAGTTAGGAGGGACTAGGGCTAAGGGGGCTGGGAAAAGGGGTGTATGCTACCTAAATATATATCCATCCAGTAAGCACTAAGTATTTTGAATAAGTGTACAACTGTTTTTAACTATATACAAATACAGTTAGCAGTAATTGCTTGTAGAGTGACATCAGACCCCTGAGCTTGTCCACGTCTAGTCTGGTAGTACTTACAAAGGTAATCACCTACTGTAAAGCTTACAAGTTTCGTAAGGAAGCTGTCTGTGCTACGTCATAATCCTCTTACTTCCTCTAGCACTGATCCCAAATGCAACTGAAAACAGATCTGTTTTTTGTACCCACCTCTGGGTCTGCCAAGCGCTGGGACAGCCCGACTACAAAAACAAGGTTCTTTTGTACAACCCGCACACTGGCCAGGTGTTTGCGGTTTTCTGAAATTTTCTGTTTCCTCTCATTCTGCTTCTGTTTCTTCTCGTTTTTTATCCTCTGCAGCTCTTCCTGGGTGAGAGGTTTGTATACTGCTGGGTCTTCTGGGATATAACAGAACAGAAGAGAGTTTGGTTTTATGTAGTGCCTTTCACACACAGCGATATGTTAAACCATACTCACGCATGGACTGCACACAGTATATGTGCACACACGTTTAAGTGCACTACTATAAGTTAAAAGGGGCACTGAGATGTCTCATGGCATAAAAGTGTTGGCTTGTGCAAGTTTGGGCATGTCTCGGTGCTCCAATGAATTAGCTAAAAAATCTCAAATAAATATCAGAAGCAAACAAAGTGAATAGTTACTTACCGTAACAGTAGATCTTCAGGAGAATCTCCTCCACTGAGCCACACCATGAACTGTAAGCCGCTGGCGTCAGGACCACCTGGAACCACCTACATCACCGCAGCAGCAGTTATCTTAGCAGAGGACACGTTGAGGGAAAGAGCCAAGGAAGTAGCCACCCCACAAGTGGAGTGAGCCAGGACAGGGCTAGGAAGCTGTTTACTGCCCTTCTGTTAAGAGAAATAGATGCAGCAAGCCAAACACTATGAAAGGCCTTGCTTAGAGGAGAGCCCACCATCTTGTGGGCGAAAGACACAACCAGCCGAGAAGATTTTCTAGTCTTCGGTTTGATCTAGATACCAACACAATGTTCAATGTACCTCCAACACATGCAGACAACATTCCCCGGTGTCCGTGGGAGTAGGGAAATAAACTGGTAGGTCAATAGTCTGATTTAGTGTTTACACAGAAACGACATTTGGCAGAAAATGAGGACTGGCATGCAAAGTAACCCAATCCTTGAGGAAAATAAAAAAAAGGAAGATCTGCACCCAGAGCCTGCAATTCATAAAAACGGCGAGCAGACATGATGACCACTAGGAACAGCATCTTCCAGGACAGGAAGCGCAGCTCACATGTAGCAGCCGGCTTGAAGGAAGGTGCAGCAAGGGTTTCCAGACCCAAATTAAAAGTTCCACACCAGAACCGGATTGCAGGGGTGGGGGATGCAGAAGTAGAAAAATGCTGAGGATCCTACGAGAAGCCTTAGACTCAGCCACTGTCTTGCCATCGGTGGGGGCATGAAAAGCTGACCCCATGGCCAAGTGGACTTAATGGAGGACTACCTGTGGCCCACGTCCATTAAGGGACAGGAGGTAGTTCATCATCAGATTGACTTGACACAAAGGGGTCCAGCTGACACGCAGCATAATACACCATAAAATGCTTCCATTTTTGTGAGTAGGTGTACCAAGTAGATGGCTTCCGAGTCACCATAAGAACAGCTACAACCGCCGGGAAACCCCAAAACAGGAAACCCTACATCTTCAAGAGCCAGGTGTGGAGTTGCAGGGATCGAAGACAGGATGCACTAAAGCACCCTGCTCCTGCAACAGAAGTCCCATTCACAGAAGGTACGAGACAGGGGGTTCCACTGCCAACTGCTGAAACAGAAGGAATCAAATTTGTCTGGGCCAGTAGGAGGTGACCAGAATCAGGGTAACTGACTCGACTCTCAACATAACCAGAACCTTCTGTATGAGAGGGAACAGGAGAAAGGTGTACATGAACCTTTTCCAGGAAAGGGATAACACTTCTTGCCAAAAGCTCCAGGCCTGGGAGTCAGCAAGCAGAAACATGGTAGTTTTGCGTTATATGGAGACGCAAACAGATCTATGTATGAGTGACCCCACTTTAGAAATTGGTCGGCCGCAGAGTCCAATAACTCCTATTCGTGACAGAGCACCTGGGACCAACTGAGACAATCCGCAAGGGTGTTGAGGGTACTGGGCAAGAAGACAGCCACCAGGAACACATAGTGTGTTCTATGGCCCAGTGCCAGACCCTCACTGCCTCTCTACGGAGGGGATGAGAGTGGATATTTCCTTGTCCGTTTATGTAGTAAATCACTGAGATGTCCATATGGGCCTGGTAGAAGGGTGGCAAAGGCCCGTAGGTCAAGCAAAACAGCCCTCATCTCCAGAGTGTCACTGTGCAGAACCATATCCAAGGGGAAACTGACCTGGAGTCTGAAGGGGCCCAGGTGGGCACCCAAACCCACCCTGAAGCATTTGTCACCACCAGCAGAGGGAACAGAGAGAAAGGGGGATCCCGTTTCAAGGTTGGAGCAGTCCAACCACCAAAACAGGGAGTGATGGAGTGGAGGGGTCAGTTCTATGAGACACTGCAGACTGTCAGAATACTGAGCCTTCTAGGCATGGAGGAACAACTGTGGGATCCCTATATGCAAATGCACCAGTGGTACAGTCAGAATGGCAGGAGCAACGAGGCCCTTCAGTCATAAAATACATCTGTCCGAAACACAGTCACTGGAGGAGACCAGTTAAGCCTGGGCAACCAGCACGGTCCAGTGAAGGAAAGACCGACTCAAGGCCTGTGTCCAGAACAGCTCCTATGTACTGGAGACACTGACATGGAGTGACAACTGACTTTGGCTAATTCACCAGAATACCCAACTGTTCGAATAGTTGTCTGGTTTGGAACAGTGTGTAAATGATAACTTCCCTCGATGGAGCCTGCAAAAGCCAGTTGCTGATGCATGGGAAGACATAAAGGCCCTCCTGTCTGAGGGCGGCTGCAAAGCATTTGGTAAAGATTTTGCAGTGCAGATGATAAACCAAAGAGCAAGACCCGAAATTGACAGTGTGAGCCCTGAAGCATAAACCACAAGTACTGTCTGTGGGACTTGCGGATTCTGACATGGAGGCAAGTGTCCTTCATATCCACAGCAGCCATCCAATCCCCCCTTGCAGAAACAAAGGGAGGCGGGACAGCAAAGAGACCATTCGAAACCTCTTGTATTCGACAAACAGGTTGAAGCCACTTAGGTCTAAGATGGGCTATAAATCCCCAGTTCATTTTGGTACCAGGAAGTACCGGGAATAGTAGCCCAGGTTCACTTTTGCAACCGGGACGAGCTCTATGGCCCTTTTTTTTTTTGAGGTGTCCTAGAGAGTAACAATTGGGTAAGAGAGGGTGCACCAGAGGGACAGAGACGTTCTAGGGTATGTCCTCACTATACCACTTCCAACACCTAAGTGTCTGTAGTATATCTCCTTCCACTTTGGTAGGAAGAGGGAGATTCGGCCCCCCACCAAGATTTCCTGAATAACAGGGACCAGTGAAAGAGGGGTAGTCCGAAGGCGCCGGGAGATGGCAGAAACACCACAGATACCTGCACCTTGGTGAGCCTGGCATGGGCACTGGAAGGCAAATTGGCCCTGAGGGGAACCGGAGGCTACTGGAAGCCATGGCAGGGACCACTAGAGCAACCACTACCAGGGCAGGCAAGGGTTTCAAAACTAATCCTGACCCTACCTCACAGCTTAGGAGTGTATGCTGAGACAAGAGACAACATAGTCATTTTTGACATCTGAAGGTCCTACAGGGCAGATTCAACATCAGTGCCAAAAGACTGCTTCCCTATAAAAGGGAGCATGAAACAAAATACAGAATAATGCAAAAGGGGCAGCAGCTGCTGCAGAAACACCTGATTAGAGGTTTTAGCATTAAAAGAAATCGTTTCAGCCAGCCCGGTGGCGCTGAGGGTTGAGGCGCTGGACGCCACACCTCGCTCCATGCTGGCAACCCGGGTTCGGGAACGGACTCGGGCCGCTGGTGAGTCGGCTGGGGGAGAAGGATTAAGCGCCCAACAGCTTGCTCTCCTCTGGGGTGGGCTGGGAAGCTTTCCCCCGCCATACAGCTGTCTCCTGGGAACTCGGGGGGTGGCTCGGGTGTGGTTGGGGAGGCAGCAACACAGGGTTCACGCCGGGCAGGGGACTGGGGCGGACGACGCTCCCCAGCATGTGCCTGACCCTTGTTCCCACTGCACGCCAGCTGGAACAGAACAAGGAAAACAACCTTCACCTCTTCTAGGTGGGACGCACTGAGCAGCATATACGCCACCCACCGACTGACGGGGCAGACACCGCTCTGCAAGCCCTCTCCCTGGAAAACACTTGGAGGGAAGGTAAGGAGGGACCTTTCCACACCCCGGCCGGGAGGTAATCCGGGCCATCAAGGACCTCAGGGAGTTGAGCTGTGCACTCTAGGGCAGACCCTGGGGTCGGGAGGGCAAGACATGTATGTGTGGTGCATTGTAGGGGTCCGATTGAGTGGAGAGCTGGGGGCAGTAGAGGAGAGGAAAAAAAAGTAAAAAAGGAAAGAAATTGTTTCATTACCTTTCATGTATGTTATTTGAGTCTGAAAGAGACCTACATGAATTCTGTCAGCCGGCTGCCCCTGGCCATCTTGTGCACACCACGTGGCTTCCAGTGCACGGGGTATACTAATGAGGGCTACCTACTAGAGGCAGAACTGGTAGCCCCCATTAGCATACCCCACACGCTGGAAGCTGCCTGGTGTGTGCAAGATGACCGCAGGCAGCTCAGCTGACATGACAGTCGGCGTGGGTCTTTTGAACTAAAATAACATCTGAAATGTAATGAAAAAATGTATTTTAATGCTAAAAGCCCTAATCGGGCATTTCTGCAGCAGCTGCTGCCCTTTCTGGATTATGCCAGACTTTCCTTTAAGTACTTGATTGCTGGACATGAGAGACAAAGTCAACAATACACAACCAGGAGTGGCGGTGCAGGTAAATGCCGGAAGCAGCCACATCTGAGGCATCATATGCAGACCATAGCAGGTGTTTGCCAGCCTGCAGGACCATGCATTTGTCAGGGCCATTTGGCAGTTTGGTCACTGTAGCTATAGATTTTCATAGGCAATTCTGGTAACTGGTAATCTGGAGCCCAAGGAATGCAGGAGCATTATTCACTTTTCTCCATGACATCAAAACATCCTTGACTCCTTATCAGGAGGAAGACAGCTCATATGTTTCGGAGCCTTTGACCCGACATGGGCAGCCATAATAGCCACTGAATCGGTTTCCAGGTGATAGGAACAATACGATTTACCAGAAGGCACTGGTATCTGCCCTCCATGGAACCGCAGGCAGAGCACAAGGCCTGTGCCAAGCAGCTACAGTGGCATCCTCTAGAGCCGAATGGATCGGAGGGACAAGTACCACAGGGAAGGCAGACACCTCTAAAAACTACAAAGTAGCAGCAGCATTAGCGAAAGTTTGGATGGTGTTCTTCAGCAGTGGTGGACCGATGAGCGGTTGTTGGTGGGAGAAAGAACTGAGGCTTGATGGGGCCACCCACATTACCCAGGTGATGACAACGCATGTTAATGTAGGCAGCCCCAGTAAGCAACATTTTTTGTATGGTCCTAATGCCAATGGCTTAGTTTCATGAAGTGGCTCAAAGGAGGGAGATGTCTTTGAAGATCACATTTTTACCTCAAAAATAAAATATATTAAACAATTTTACAAGTTAAACAAATCCCACATTTTTGAATGCTCTACGATGGAAAAGCCAAAAATACACCGGGGGGGAAAGGGAGAAGAGACTTGAATCCTGTTATCAGATTGGCTGGTGGACCTTAACTGGTAATAGAAAACCATACTGCAACTGCATTTGAGCCTTGCGATATTAAGAGAGAATGTCAGCCAGGACGTCAGGGATAACTGTTTTACTCTTTCGATAAGCAGCATGGGATCTCGTCTGTCCATCTCCGGTGACCGTCCAGGTGCAAGTTAAATGTCTCATCCAAAAAAACAGCACTCCTGTGCCAGAGTTGAAAATTAGCCCAGGTGCCTGGTTCAGACAATCTTACAGGCCGAAAGATAAGTGTGCTAACCCCAGAGCCCTTAACACCGTACTCTGTCCCAAAGGAAAAGAATGACATGCATTTTGGAATACTCTAGGAAAACGAGTGTGGCTCTCTGACCCTGTAAAGTGTGTGTGTGTGTGTGTGGGGACCTACAGGGAGGCGTCTGCTCCAGGAAATGGCGGCTTTGCATGTGCTAGTTTGTCTTAGAAAATAACCACTCACCCAGAAAATATTTATATATTTTGTAATTTAATGTCATGGTTTGACATGTGTAAATAGATTTTTCTGAGGCATACTAGGATATGCATTATGGTATGGTCACTGAAAGCTTGCATATATAACTGCCTAAAAGGGCTTTCAAGCAAATTGGAAAAATCTCAAGACTAAGGTAAGAAGGTACAATATTCTGTTAAGGGACGTAAACATGATACTTCTGAGAATGACCACTGGGTGGCACTGCAGCCCCATGTTTCAATCATCTAAAGGTAGGCCTGTATGTCTGGAAGGCATTTCCCTTTATCCATCACTAATATTTTTATTAATGTCAGGTCTCATCTGGTGCAATATTTACCTCAGGATACGCGGCTTAACTTGTTCTCGGTTCCTATATTTCCTTTCAGAAAAATCTCTGGCCCTACTCAACACTTAAATTTATCCTTTTTTTTATTTTAATCTTTAGTGTTGCCTCCTAGGTCGGATGTCTTGCACACTCTTGCCTGACAAGTTGTCGACCACAGAATTTGTTGGCAGATAAGGTTTGCTTGGCCCATCCAGTCTGCCCATTCTTCTCCTTCCTACAAGTATCACCACAGACCATACTTGAACTTCAGTTCTTTTTCCCTACTCCCATTTCTTTTCACCGAGAGCCCCCTATGTATATGCCATACACTCCTGAACTCCCTGTTTTCACCCCTACCACCTCGGCTGGTAGGCTATTCCTCAAATTCACTACCCTTTCCGTGAAGTACTTACCCAGCACCCTAGTCAGACTACCCATTCCATTTTAATTTTTACCCTTGTAAGTCTGATGAGCAAACTGCCCGTTTTCACAGACAAGCAATACAAAAAATGAATACAATGACATACACAGTAATTAGGACACATTACAAACAACAAGTACATTCTTGATTACAATGCAAGTACTTTTTTAGCTTAAATTTAAAAGAGAATACAGAATTACAGATTGATAAATCACATGGGATTGAGTTAAAAAAAAAACTTGGACCCCTGAATAATAATGAGTGTTGGCCCAAAGTTCTCTTATAAAATGGAACACTAAATGTAAACTCAGTTCTAGTGCAATTAGAGTTAACATATCTTAAGAAAAATGAGCTCACTGAATTAGGTAACAAACCAGCTTTGATTTTATATAGAGACAGACACATTTTAAACTGAATCCTGTTTGTCAGAGAAAGGCAATTGGAAGACTTTAACAATAAGCAACGATGGATTCAGGCTGGGGCAGAGAGCATAAACCCCAGTATAGAATTGTATGTAACTGACAGTTTTCCTAATAATTTAGTGCTTATTGAAGCATAAACCACCAACCCATAATCTAAGACACAAAAAAGGAAACTGTGTGCCAATAGCCTCCTAGATTCAGGAGTTAGATAATGCTTAACTCTATAAAGACACCCATATATATCCATATAGACATATCCATATCTATAAAGTCTTTGGTCTTTTATACCCATCACTCAAATCTACCTCCATGGCAAGGTCTGGGAGGATGGAAGGCATCCCCATCTCAGTCCCTAAAGCACAATCCTGACTGGGAGCAGGGACGCCCAGTCCAAGGCCCGAGCACTACAGTCATCATTCAGATGGCCACCATGTTTTCCACTCCTGCTTTTTCTTCATCCTTGCAGTACCGAGCGTGACTCCAGCCAGACTTCCATGCATACAGCAACATCCTACGAGGAATGCAAGTTCCCCAGCCACCAAAGCCTTAGTGCAAGACCAACCTCAGGGGTGGGGATGAGTGTTGCTGCGAAGCAGTGCCACCCCAGCCCCTTAGCTACCCGACCCAGCTCCACAGTCCGTTCCCTAACCCTGGTTGTCTGCATGAGAATGAAACGTGGTAACCCACTGAGCGGCGGGTGGCGCCACAAGTGCTCATTTTAAGCTATTAGTATCAGTTTCCTCCAGCCCTGCTTTTCTCCACTGATGGGATTCCTTTTTATTGCTAGTTCCCAGCTAAGTCCTGTAATCACCTATGAAGAAGGGCCACAAGTCTGCCATTTTGGCCCTGATACTGAGCAACATGTTCCACCAGCTTAAAGATTATTCTCTGGCTCCACTGTAGTAGGACATGTTCTCACTTTGGGAACTGGATTAGATGTATTTACAAAAAAAAAAAAAAAAAGATATTTACCTTTGCATTCTGGGAGTTTTAAATGTTTAGACTGCAGCAGTATTTCTGTTAAGAGATGGCTGGCAGGAAAAAGCTCAGTTGTTGCCAGCACGGCTAGACTGGGACAATCCAATGGTCCCACAGACTCCTCCACTGGCATGGCTAGGCTGGGACAATCCAATGGTCCCACAGACTCCTCCACTGGCCTAGCTAGTGTACTTACTGAAATGCTACCTTTTTCCAATGAATACAGCGGGGCTAGTGAAATGAAAATGCTACTATCCAGATGCAAAATCTACCAGCACTTGTTAGTAGACGGTGCCAATTTGGATAATCTGTAAACTATTCTGCAATCAGACTGGCGACATTTCTGTTGTGTCCTTAAAGGTGCAACACTTGGAAAGCATCTCTTTTTTTTTTTTTTTAACTGTTGAAATGAATTTACAACAGAGGACTGCTGTGAAGAATCACAATGAACACTTAGAACAGTTAATTGTAAGAGAACCAGATTAGATTGTTTTGCAGATAGTAAGGAGATCAGAAAATTGAGCTCTCAGCCCTGTTCACACTTCAGAACAGTTTTAGAAAATGGTTTTCAAAACTGGTTTACTTAAACCAGTTCAGCAAGTGAAACTGTTCTAGAACACTGTTTGCCTACACTGCTTTTGCTAAACCTTTTATCACAGTGATCAGTTCCTACTGACTTCTGGGATGTTTTTTTTCTTTGTTTGTTTATATCCCTGAATTCACTGACTGTATCCCGTGTGTTATGCGGCTGTCACGGGCAGTGGGAACTGAGAATAACAAAGACGGATACCTCCACACTGCAGACGGTGTTGCCCTTTGTTATTATGGCCATCATGAACTAGTATCTGCCTGATGCAGGGTATACACTGGAAATGTAGAACTTGTACTTTTTTGGTAAACTGCTACTGAACTTTTGCAGTGAAATCCCAGATCTGTAGCCAAACACTTCATTTCAGTCAGATACACACATCTGCTATCAGCATCACAATTTGGTGATTTACAGCCCAGAAAAGAAAAAAAACACACACATCCAAATCCAGAAATGAATAGCAAAATGTGATTTGGGGAGGGGGAATTTAAACAATGCTGATGCACAGTTACCTGATCTCAATTACTTACTCTGCGTGCCTTTCAATAATGTTATTTTCTGCAGCAGTAGAGTCTCTGTGTAATTAACTGGGTTACAAATCTTTTCTTTACCAGTGCTGCCCTCTCTGTCTGGCTACATCCCAGCCCTGTCAGTTTCGCCTCTCCATCTCTTACCCAGTCTCCTGGGGTCAACGGGGAGCTTTGCTCGCCCTGGTGGCTTCCATGGGGGCTACCTCCCTGCCCTGTCCATTCCCTTCTCTTTCTCTTACCTAGTCTTGTAGGAATCCCTGGGTGCTTTGCTTCCTCTGGTGGATTCAATGGGGGTTGGGGGTGGGGGAGATAGAAGGGAGGTCCTCCACAGTGTGGGAGGATGGTTGTCGGTTGGGTCTGGTGAAGCCTCTGGGGTTTTCACCTTGGGTTTCTTCCCCTACTTCAGGATGCACGATGCGAGGACTCCATGGGGCACAAGAACCTGCTCTGCATGGCCATGTGTTACAGAATCCGCCTGTGTCCTCTCCCCCTCTCTCAACAGACTCCAGCTGGCATGGGGATCACATCAGACACAGGTCTGTTTTTAATTTTAAAAGGGTTTAATGGTCTAAGTCTGCTGTCCCTTGCTGAAAAGAGCTCTGGGACAGATGAGGGTTACAACGCCCCTTCTCCTTGACCCAGTTTGTTTTAAGCACTGGTGTCCAGTGGTATGCCCCCACCCTGCCCCATGTTAAATATTTTCTGATGTCCAGTGGCACCCCTCCCTCATCTTGCCTCATGTAAAGTATTTCTTGGTGTCCAGTGCCCCCCCCCATGTCAAGCACTCCCTGGTTTCAAGTAGTACCCCCTCCCTCACCCTGCCCCATGCTCAGTGTTCCCTGCTGTCCAGGGACACCAATTCCCTCACCCTGCCATGTGTGTATTCTCTGGTGTCCAGTGGCACTGCCTCCAATGTCAAGCATGCTCTGGTTTCAAGCTGTACTCCCTCGTTTAGGTGTCCCTGGTGTCCAGTGGCACACCTCTCCATCACCCTTCCCCATATTAAGTATACCATGCTATCCAGTGGCAACTCCTCCCATGTCAAGCACACCCTGGTTTCACATGGTAACCCCTTCCTCGCCCTGCCCCATGGTTAGTATTCCCTGGTGTCAGTGGCACCCCTCCCTCACTCTGTCTTATGTCAATAACTCCCTGGGGTCAACTGGTACCCCAATGCCTCATGCCCCTGGTGTCTAATGGCATCTCTGCTTTTACCCTCTACTCCTCCACCCCGCAGGGTGACCAGCACATCCCTCCTTTCACTTCAGTGGCCGGCCACCGTCTGATTAAAAATAATGCTAAACCACTGTGTTTTATTTATTTTTTAAAAAATCAGATGGCCCACTACGCAGAGTTTGAAAAATGTAATAAATTCTATAATTAGCATTTACTTCCATTCTCCAGAGAACCAGAGGATGCAGATTTGTATAGGTATTATTGTTGTATTCCAGTTGTCATAAGTATTGGTTGCCATCTGTGGGGAGGAGAGTGTCAGGAATGGAGTAGAGCCCCAGTGCTCGTTTTTCTTCCCATGTTTTGCTCTTGCTTGCCAGCAGAAAAAAAACTCAGCAAGGGAAAACATAAATATAGGTTACTCACTTGTAACCATAGTTCCAGGTGTGGTATACAGTTCATGTCCACACTTTGGCAGTTACTTGGAACAGGCTGATTCATCACAGGTCTTCAAGCTCTAGCCCCTCCCACCACAGAGGCAGCACATCCCAACTTCACCCCATGACGTCAGATCCTTGCATGCTGGAAGCAGGGATCCAGCTGCCACATTGCCAGGGGAGGTCGGGTGGGCTGTGTGGACGTGAACTGTATACTACTCCTAGAAAGTACAGTTATGTAAAATCTTACCGTAACAGTAAATCTTCAAGGAGTGTCTCTTGAAGTAGGCCATTAGTTTTGGGAGTTTCCAGCAGAGGCAGCTGTGACACGGCAGCTCTTCTAGCAGTTTTGTACCAGGGACCGCCCACACATGACATCTTCTTCCTGTTTCCTATACAAGTGTGGGCGGTCCCTGGTATCCTCAGTTTCCCCCGCCAGATTCAGCTCACAAAGTAAGGACCGAGGGGAAGCAGAGGTACCCGGGAGTCCCAACCCAAAGTCACTAGACCAGAATTTGCTCTCTGAGAAGGAGGGGACGGAAGTTGTGGATTAGAGTTTCATTGCAAGAGACACCTTGTAGATCTACTGTTACGGTAAGATTTTACGTAACTGTACTATCTTCCACGGAGTGGTCTCTTGCAGTAGGTCATTACTTCTGGGAGAATCCCAAGCAGTTATGTCCATGTAGGAGGACGATTATGATAGGAGACCTTGTAAGACTGCACGGCCGACGGCTGCCCTAAGTCATGAGGCAATATCCAGATTATAATGCTTTGTAAATGTACGGATTGTGGACCAGGTAGCTGCATTGCAGATATCCGAAATGGAGGCTTCTTTAAAGCAAGCCTCCATTTGGGAGGTGGCCATAGCTCTAGTGGAATGGGCTTGGACAGGTCCCAGTAAAGTCTTCTATTTTTTGTAACAAAACGTAATACAATTCACCAACCAGGAAGAAAAGGTTCGTTTAGCAACTGGAAGCCCTTCTCTGCCAGAGGCAAAGGTGACGAATAATTGAGATGTTACCCTAATCGACCGAGTTCGATTACTATAATAGTGTAGTATACGGCATACTCCAAAAGTATGTAAGAGATGTTCACCTTGAATGGAGTATGCAGGGTAGCAGACCGGTACTCCAAAGATTAGTTCAAAGTATGTTCGTGGGAACCATAGACGAGGAAGTTGACGGGTATGGGCCGTCAATTAAAGTATAGCTGTCTCGTCGACGGTGATAGCAGTCGATGAGGATGTTGATGGTTATGAGCAGTCAATGAAAGTACAGATGCATCAATGACGGTGGTAGCCGTCGATGAAAACACTGACGGGTATGGCCGTAAATAAGAACATATATGCATCGTCGATGGTATGGTGGCCGTCAATGAGACTATAGATGCATCATCAACAGTAGGGTGGCCATCTGTGAGTAAAGGAGACAGAGAGTGAGGAGGGATACTCCTGCTCTATATGTTAGTCCAGAATTGTAGATCAGTAGATGGGGGCGCTCTTGATGGGTGAGCCCCACTGTTTGTAGAATCTTCAGTGTTGTTTCTCGTCGATGACTGCTGTTTTCAGAAGATGTTCTAGCTGCTGTGCGAGCCTAAGACGGCGGAAAAATTAACTGAGGATACTAGGGCTCACCCACACATATAGGAAACAGGAAGATGATGTCATGTGTGGGCGGTCCCTGGTACAAAACTGCTAGAAGAGCTGCCGTGTCACAGCGACCTCTGTTGGAAACTCCCAAAAGTAATGACCTACTGCAAGAGACCACTCCGTGGAAGATCTATGGTTACAGACGAGTAACCTGTATTTCTAAGGGTGCGGATACAGTTCACTATTCACACTTTGGCAGACTCCTAGCAGTTCTCTGGGAGGAGGGGACAAGGCACGCACCCCTATTTGTCAGACAGAGACTGGAGAACAGAGGACCCACAAGTAGCATCCCAACAGGGGACTACATCAATGCCACAATGGGATATAAACGTGTGCACTTTACTCTAGGTAGCAGTCCTACAGATTTCCTGAATTGCGATGTAACTGAAAGCAGTCACCAAAACAGTTATGTGTCTGGTGGAATGTGCCCTAAGCCCTTTGGGAGGCTCCCTACCAGCCAACCTATAGCAGAGGTTGATGCAGGATGTTATCCATATGCCAATCATCAGCTTAGCTTCTGGTCTGCCACATGCAGCTTCAGCGTATCTTACTAACAGCAGGCGAGCCTCACCACGAACTCCAGCCATGAGCTCCTTATAGTAAGAGAGCTCCCTTCATAGGTTCAAAATATGAAGTGTATGGTCTACTTCCAAAGAGGGATCAGAAAGGTATACCAGAAGGTTTATCACCTGGTTAAGGTGCAACTCCGATACTACCTTCGAGAGCAACTTAGAGTGGGGGCAAAGGACAACCCTGTTCCTGTGAAAGATCAGATATGGAGACTCCACCTGGAGCTCACTGATCCTTCTGGCACAGCCAGCACCAGCAGCAAGTCCCAAGGCCACAGAGGCTTGCACACCGGAAGGGACAGGTGGTCAAGGTCTTTTAAAAAAAGTTCCCGACCACCTTCTCCTGGGCCACTGTCTGCTTACCAGGCCATGAGCGGTAAGCAGAGATGGCTATGAGGTGCACCTAAATGGTTGTCACTCGCAGGCCTGACAGAGAGGGACAAGAGGTAATAAAAGATGCTTGCCACAGGGCAGGCAAGGGGATCAAGCTCCTTGCCCAGGCATGATATTGAGAACCTCTTTGAATGCATAGCATTTGCGAGTCAATTCCCTTCGGGAGGCCTCCACAATACGGAGCACATCTTCAGAGACCCAAGGCCTGGAACTCTAGCCACTCAGGAACCAGGTCGAGAGGCGCAGGGATTTGGTGGTTCAAGTGCAGTTCCTCCCTTTGTTGTCTGTTCAGCAGGTCCAGGAAAGAGGCAAGCACCATGAGGCCTGCTGCTGAGGCTGAGGAGATCTGGGTACCAGAATGGTCTGGACCAGTCCGAATCTATCAGGATCATCCATGTCTTATCCTTCCTGGCCTTGCCCACCATGTGGCATCAAGGGGAAGGCGTAGATGAGGCTTGGGGTTCAGGGCCTCGCAAAGACATCCTCCAAAAGTGTCCCGGACTGTGGGGTACGGGCATAAAAAGTCTCAGCTTTCTGTTCTACCAGGAAGTACACAGGCCCACCAGAGGTGTGCCCCACTGGGAGAACAGGCAGTGTACCACCTCCTAATGCAAGGACCAATTATGGAACGCCTCTCCCATGCGGCTGAGAGCATCTGCCACCTGACAGTGAACTCCTGTGACACGAATCATCAGGAGATCTGCATCCGGGCTGTACACAAGCATCCAGGTGCAGAGGGCCTCCCAACACAGAGGAAAGGAGTGTGTTCTACCCTGCTTGTTCATGTAGAACACTGTTGTGGTATTGTCCATCTGAACCTGCACGACCGGACATCAGAGGAGCAAATTCCACGAGAGCCAGCCCCATTGCACAGAGCTCCAATAGGAGGATGGGGTGACCAGAACCCATGGGCCCTGTGGTCTCTTAGGTGTGCTCCCCACCACACCAAAGACGCATCCGTCGTGAACATGACAGTTCTGGGTGGACAAATGGGATTCCTTCCTCCGGATGTTGTAGGTCCAGCCACCAATGGACGGTACCCACATTGGCAGAGTCACAATGACTGGCTAGTCCAGGTGACCTAGGTGCCAAGGTCACTGGCGTCCCAGTTGCTACTGCAGGTTGTGCATCTGCCGATGAACCCAGCGGACTGCACTGGTGGAGGATACCATGTACCCCAGCAGCCTCGGGGAAACACCCAAAATGCAAGAGTTCAACTTGAAATGATTGAGTAAAGGAGCTAAGATCCTGAGCCTGGTCTACAGGGAGACAGGCCTTGGCCCGCAGGGAGTCTAGTTCTGCCCCAATGAACTTGATCACTAGTGAGGGGACCAGCTTGAACTTGTCCGGGTTGACCAAAAGACCCAAGTCTCTGCAGGTCTGGACAGCCAGATCTCTAGACTGCTCGATGGAGTACTCGGACAGCCCAACTATCAGCCAGTCATCCAGGAAAGGATACATCCTGATGTCCCTGCACCCCAGGAAAGCTGCCACCACTGCCTTGCGTTTAGTGAAGACCCTGGATGCGGACAAGAGACTGAAGGGCTTGGCCTGGAACTGGTACAGAAGTCCATCTGCACAGAACCAAAGGTATCCCCAGTGAGATGGACTGGGGCGTGGAAGAACAAGTCCTGGAGATCCGGGGAGCAGAACCACCTGCCCTGCTCCAGGGATGGTATAATCTGGTTCAGAGTGATCGTTTGGAACTTGCGCTTCTGCATGAGCCGATTGAGATCATGCAGATCCAGTATGGGGAGCCAGCCCCACCCCCATCTATTTTGGGACCAGGAAGGTCCTGCACCTGTACCCTGACTTGCCATGGCATCTGGGACATAGGGTATAGTTCCTTTGGCAAGGAGCTGAGCTATGTCCTTCCTGAGGGCGGACAGCGTGTCCTGTGACACCCTGGCCTCCCACAGAGCGTGGATTCAGTAAGGCGGGAAAGCCTAGAAATCCACAGGCATCCCTAATACCCACCTGTTCGTAGTAATGGTGGGACACTGTGGCCAGAAGTGGAGCTACCAACCCCCCTACTGGGAGCTGGGCCAGGGACTGGTCAGGCGGGGGAATGACATCACCCGATCTGTCACTGCGCAGTTTCGGAGGGGACACAGGCTGCTGGGGCCAGAGGGCCAACACTTCCCCTGCCCTGCCTCTTTCTGGACCCTGGCCATCGAACTTGGGGTTTGGGTGCCAGTTTTGGTACTGGCTCTGCAGATGCTGCCTCCAAGGCTGCTCTGGCTGAAAGGACCTGTAGTGAAGGTCTTTTTTCCTAGCCTTCTGTGCCTTCAGGTCACTGGGAGGACGCCACAGAATCTAAGGTGGCACTGGACTTCTCAATCCTTCCACCCCAGGGTCAAAGAGGTCGGTGCCCAAGAATGGGAGATTGGCCAATTTGTGCTTGGTTTCTGCCATGAAGGTGGAAAGCCGTAGCCAGGCCCCGTGATGCACTGTGACCTGTTGCTATAGCACAGGTAGAGGAAATGCCCACCCATGTAAAGAGCCATCTGCAGCTTGTGTTTAGCCAGCGAGTTACCCTGTTCTCTGACTGACTTCACTGGCAGCTAATGATTAGCAGGAAGGAGAGGGAGAACATCCTAGAGCAATCCCAACAGGGAGTGACCAAAGTTGGCCATCACCACAGCGTAGCTCACCTGACAAGAGACAACAGTACAGCCGTGTAGAGCTTTTAGCCATATGGTCAGTCTTTTCAGACTCCTTGTCCTGGGCTTGTTCATGCCCCATTGGCCACAGGATTTCCAGAGGGCTGAGTCTGAGACCAACCCTTCGGCTGAAGGGTGACTGGAGAACCCTGAAAGGGGCCACATACTTGCAGACCATATGGGTGGAGTGTGCCAGGCAGAATGCTGGACGCTGCCAAAGCTCCAGGGCCAGTCACAAAATGGCCCCAGCCATGGGAAAGATAACCCCCAAGGATTCGTCCTGGTACAGATGTCAGTGAAGGGTATTTAGCCCTCTTCTGAACTGGTTCCAACAGCATGCTCAAAGACTCAGACATGAAGTTGAGTAAAGCCCTAAATGACACCAGCCCATGGTCAGTGGACACTTCCTTGACCAAGCCACAGTTGAAAGTGTGCGTCCTCGGCCAGCTTGGTGGTGCCAAGGGTTGAGGCGCTGGACATCACACCTCGCGCCACGCCAGTGACCTGGGTTCAGGAGCGAACTCAGGCCACCAGGGGTCAGCAAGAGAGAGAGGATCAAGCGTCAAACGACAGCTCTCCTCTCCCAGGGATGGATGGTTACATCGTCTATCTCATTGGCTGCCTCCTGGAGGAGGTTGGGGGTAATGCCAGAGCCAGGGAGATGAGAAGCGTGGCACCGTAACATGCGTGTTCATGGCCGTGAGGGGGAGTGCCCAGGAAAAACGGCTGCAGGCTCCATGAAGTCCCCACCAGCACGCTGGCGCCGCTGCCTCAGGACCGCCTGGAACTGCCCGATCCAGATGTGTGTCACGGTGTGAGGGGGGGAAACGGCCCTCCCCCTCCTGACCCACCACAGGGGCGGAATTCGTGGGGGAACTAGAGCTTGGGGGTACTAGGGGAGCGGCGACCAGGAGCCTGGAGGAGGACCGATTCCCTGCCTGCAAGTCGAGGAAGATAAACACACAATGGAAAAAGAAAAAAAAGTGTACATCCTCGAAGAAAGCATGGATAATCCAAGCCATCCAAGGACTCTTCGAAAACTG
Source organism: Neoceratodus forsteri (assembly GCA_016271365.2). Taxonomy (NCBI): domain Eukaryota; kingdom Metazoa; phylum Chordata; order Ceratodontiformes; family Ceratodontidae; genus Neoceratodus; species Neoceratodus forsteri. The sequence goes on along the minus strand of CM028131.1, from coordinate 1,548,620,409 downwards.
CCCTCGACTGTTAACCACTGTGGACCACCCTGGTGTCTTCTGACAGGGTGCTCTCCACCTAATACCAGCCTGGCAAGCTGGCTGCAGCATGGGAGTCCTTTGTAGAGCACCCACCAAAGGCTCTGGTGGTGGCAGCGGCTCCACCTTCAGTGATGGAAAAGCATATTCTGGGGACATCTGCCTTGGGTGGACTGGCATAGACATCACTGGCAGTTGCCAGGTGACCGACAATCTAGAGGGTAAAGCCGTATCCTGCCCCGCAATGGCCACTGCTGCCAGAGGAGCTCCTCACAGCACTAACGCATCTTGTGACTGTGCCTCTCTTCACCTGAGAATGGGGAGGTTTCTTGGTTAATTTTAGTAACTCTGATGTACTTTCTCAATTCTATTATTAGACTTTCTATAAGGATTCCAAAGCGGACTTCAATAATCAAGATGGGGTCTCACATAGGATCTGTACAGTGGCATCAGGACATCTGCTCTTCTACTTTTTATGGCCCCTAGAGTTCTGTTTGTCTTAGATACCATGTTAACACACCATTCTTTGAAACTTAAATCTTTATCTATAAGAACTCCTAGGTCCCTTTCAATATTAGTTGATTTTAGTATAGTGCTACTGAGTATATACTGATGTAGGATGTTATTTTTACCAATATGCAGGATACAGCACAATCATATTTCGTGTCATGCCCCATCTGTATGCCTACTCTGTTATTAAATCAAGATCTGCCTGTATTTTTTTATTTCTACTAGTCTATTACTGGGGCCACCCAGTTTAGTATCATCAGCATATTTGGAAATATGATTTTGAATACTGTGACATGTCAGTTATAAATAACTGAAATATCACCGGACCAAGTACCGATCCCTGTGGTACACCACTTGTCACGTCCCCCTCCACAGATAGGTATCCGTTCACGGCCATTTTCAGAGTTCTGTAGCAGAACCAATTAGATATCCATCTGACCAATTTCTCATCTATACCAGTTGAGGATAGTGTCTTTATTACTGCCAAGTGTGGAACAGTGTCAAAAGCCCTGCAAAATCACAATGGCTGCTCCCCCTTTGTCAATAATTTTGCTAATTTTCTCATAGAAACTTATGAGATTAGTGATGCGTGGGAGACCTGTTGTAAAGCCATGTTGCTTTTTGTCCAATAGATTAAGTGATTTTAGATGTAGAAAAATTCTGTCCTTTATTAATGAATCCAGTATTTTTCCAGGCACAGACGTTAAACATACTGGGCGATAATTACGAATGTTCTGTTCATCCCCCTTTTTATGAACTGGAGTTATTTGAGCAGTTCTCCAATCTTTTTGGTACTTCTCTTGTATTTATGGTTTTTTCATACAGTATTTTCAGTGGTATACAAACTATATCTCTACTAAGTTTTAACATCTGATTAGTAATATTATCTAGACCTGGTGTACCAAATTGTTTTAATCCATCAATTTTCTGTATAATTTCCTGTTGTGTTATACTAAAGGAATTTTGATTCTGTGATATGTTCAAATTATAAGTCGTTCTTGTTTTCGAGTAAACAGAACAAAAATAATCATTAAATGTATTAGCTATCTTTGGGTTCTACAATAATTTTATTCTCTTGCAGATTCCAAAATTTCATACAATACCCCAGGTGTGGTCTAACCAGTGACCTGTACAGCAGCAGCATCACCTTTTTGCTGCGACTAGTGGAACCCTTCCTGGTGTATCCAAGTTAGTTTCCCACATCCATAAATCTTTCAGTTTAAACTGGAAACAAACAAAAGCCCCTACCTATCAGCAACCTACAACCCCCTCCCTAAATAATTAACTTTTGTATGAGGATGTCCCATGTAGGTTTGCATCATTTATAAACAAGATCCACTGGCAGACAAGTCTTCCTCAATTTCACTATTAATATAGCCATAAACAGGTACACGCAGATCCAATGTTTAGGAGCGTAAGCTTTATGCTGTGCTTTTATGAAGCCTCCCCAGTGAACCAGCATAAAGCCTAATCGCAGGTTATGTTATCTGCCAGTTATGTTTATGCACTTTTGGGTCCTACTGATGCTGACAAGCAAAATGTTTTAATACGTAACAATGATGTAAACACCATGTCAGAACAGCCTATAACAGTTTATGATACGCAGCTTTTGGGTGTTTCTAAAGTGTGACTACATAAAGAAATCCAATTAAAACAAACAAACAAGTGAAAAACAGTTCATGGGGAAAAAATAAAAGCAAGGCAATTCAAAGTTTGGTTTTAAACACTTATGACACACTGTTCACATCACTGCTTCTAAACCTAACTCCAAGCATTAATGTAAGGAATAAAGTACACACCCAAGTGTACATAAGGTTGTCTTGGTATCGACGTGTTCTGGGGACATTTATAAACCCCAAGTGTGAAGCACGAGTAAGTAAGCAATACGAGTCGAAGGGGTATGCATTAGACATTTCTAATGCATAGCCAGGGACATAGTGATGCACGAGGCCGCAGGCTGAGTGCCTTCAGCCACAGGTTGTGCATTAGAAATCTCTAATACACACTCCTGGCGTGTCTTATTGCACTTTAAAGAAAAAAAAAAAAATGGTTCTACACATTTTACATGCATAGAAAATTTAAAATCAAGAGATTTAATATTAAAAAATGTAAATCTTTTTCTTAGTTTTTTCCTAAAGTAGTTCCTCCTCCTCCTTTAACTTTGCCTTAGTTCTTTTGTCCAAATAAGGCTTCTATAGTTGTAGTTTTTCCCTTGTAGTTCTGAGTGCTTTCTCTCTGACGGGGAATTCAGAGATTAAAATGGATGATTAGTTCTGTTTTTTTTCTTCCACCTTCTCTTGCCCTTGCGGCCAGCCACTCTTTCGGGGCGCACAGTGTTGTAACCCATGCCTACTGGGCCATCCCCCACTGCCATCTGCTTCCTCTCCACTGATCCCATGTCCTGGTGCATCTCTGCGCCCCCCCCCCCGGAGGAACCCGAGGAGGGGAGATGGTTCTGTTACCTTGACCGGTGAATGCGCGGGGGCGAGGGGGCAGGAGAGGCTACGTGGCATGGGGGAGAATGACGAGCCATCATCCAGGCAGGCGACTTCCGCTCTTCTGAGGTCCCTCACACAATCGTGTGGCTGTCGTGACATCCCGGAGACAGGGACATTTGGCAACGTGTGATGGTCCACGCTGCCTAGAATACCTCCACGAGCCGCATGTAAAGTGGTCTAGCCACCCCCCCCCGAATGAAAGCGTCCATAGGACGTTCTTACTCCCTCAGTGCCAGTCTCAACTCCTGACGTCCAGGCTCAGGGGGTAAACCTGGGTCCCCAGCGTACCAGAGTGATGCCCCATCACTTGGAGCCAGCTCAACAGTTTTAATTGATAATTTGTTTGATTAGAAAGACGACGCCAAGGACGAAAAGTGGGTGGGTGGGGGGGATTCTAGACCGTAGCGCTGCACTTAAACACAAACCAGAGTGCCAAAAGCAGAAAATATGGAGTCTAAGCATTTGGGCTGTTTGTTTGTTGTTGAATCATGCTATGGAAGGAGTGGGTAGGCGAGTGCTCGCCTCGTGGGATCCAGCTCAGAGCCGGCTACATCCATGACAGACGAATAAGATGTGCAGGCAGGGTGAAATGGAGATCTGTCAACGGGCCATCAGTGGCGGTAAGCAGCAGCAACGTCAGCACCCACAGGTACATGGAAATTAAACTGACTGTCCGGGGAGGGGGGGATAGGTTTCTTCTAAAGTTATGCAGTACTGTTAATGAACCAACCCATGAATCAGCTCTCTAAGCTGTAAATTAACATGCTGCTGTATTTTTGTGAGTGAAGCTGCAAGGAAGCATGTGAGTGAGAGTGGGGGCATAGAAAAAAAAAATCACACCAATACCATACAAATTGAAAACACATTAGCAAATATGATTATGACTGAAAACAAATGCCAGTATTTGGAGAGATAAATGCAAGTTCTGTTATTATATGGTAGGTATGTTTTCATCATTTGAGTGGAGTCTCAAAATAATCTGTCCTGAAAAAACAAACAAACAAAAAAACCCACCATGGCAGCTAGTTGAACTACCAACATTCTAAACTGCACGTGAATTTCTATTTGGTACAGCATCCTTGTTTCCAGCACTTGTTTTCACCTATGCATTAGACAAATCTAATGCATGGGTATGGACCAATCAGGACACAGGATTTTCCCTATCCATTTTATAAGCAAGGAATAACTTACACCCAAGTGTACATGATAAGGCTGTAATGGTACTGAGGGGTTCTGGGGTTTATAATCCATGAGTGTGAAGCATGAGTGGTACATGTGTGTCACCAGACCTCTAATATGCCATTACAGCTTTACAGGTGCACTTTTGGTGTGTTTTAATTTTATTTTTTTTTTTTTTTTTTTTTAATTTTTATTACCAGCAGGATTGTTAGTGTTCTGGTGCGGACAGTCGGCTAATTTTTTTTTCCCACTTTTGTTGCGTAAGGCAGCTATACCGCAGGAACTTGCGGTTTACAACATTTTTAATAGTAAGTTGCTACGTCAGAACTGTGCGCGTATAGACCCCCTGCACTGGTGGAGGAGCTGGAGGAGAGTCTGGTGGCAGACGCTGGGAGACACTGCAGATTGGAAGGGGGAAGGGTGGTGGTGTTGGGGGACTTAAACATGCCAGGAACAGACTGGGAGACTATGACATCCTCGGTGGCCACGGAACAGAGGTTGTTGGATGTCTTTCAGGATGCGTTCCTAACTCAGCAGATGGGGGAACCGACCAGGGAGGCGTGGATACTGGATGTGGTCCTGGCAGACAGTGACCAGATTGGGGGCCTGGAGGTAAGGGACCCGTTGGTGGGGAGCGACCATGCCACGGTCTGGTTCTGCCTGAACCTAGGAGGGGTAGAAGGCTGCACAAAAACGGAGGTAACTGACTTCAGGGGGGACAGATTTCAAGGAAATGGGAAGGATCCTTAAGTAGCTCTTGGATGGGATTGGGCCAGACATGGACGCTGACAGCAGGTGGGAAATCATCAGGAGGGTGGTGCAGGATGCTACCAGCACCTGCGCAAGAGTAAGACGAAAATGCGGTAGGGCCCGAAAACCCTGCTGGTGGACCAGGGAGGTTCAGGAGGTAGTGCGGGGAAAGAAGGCAGCCTATAGTCAATTCAAGTGCTCAAGGAGTGAAAGGGACTGAAGGGAGTACAAGCGGATGACCAGAAGGGCCACTAGGGTGGTGAGGGCGGCTAAGGCAAGGAAGGAGCAGAACCTGGCCAGGGAAATTAGGAGAGGGAAGAAGAGGTTCTTTAGATACATTGGGAAAAACGAAGGTGAAGGGGCAGATTAGCAGATTAAAACAGGGAGGGATGGGCACAAGATCTGGGAGCAGGCTGAGGTACTAAATGAGTACCTGCCTCAGTTTTCCTAAGGAAAATGAGAGCTGCATCATACATGGGAGGAGATGGGAAACTGAGGGGACCCTACCGATCAGCGGTCTGGGGAAGGGGCATCACTGGCAGGTGGGGACGGAAGAAGCAGGGGCAAGAGGTACGGGAAGTGGAAATCATGGCAGAGAGAGTGAGGGAAGCCCTCAGGTCCCTTAAGACGGAGAATGCACCAGGGCTGGATAAATTACATCCCAGAGTGCTGAAGGAACTGGCGGATGTCCTGGTGAAACCCCTGGCGGAGCTCTTCAGCAGCTCTCTGAGAACAGGGTGGGTGCCCCAGGACTGGAAGGTGGCGCATATAGTGCCCATCCACAAGGGGGGGATGAAGGGAGGTGGCAGAGAACTACAGGCCTGTCAGCCTGACATCGGTGGTGGGCAAGGAGATGAAGGGCACCGTCAAGGAGAGGCTGGGGGGGACCTGGATAAGTCAGGGTACCTGGATGATAGACAGCATGGATTCATCCCGGTGAAATCGTATCAGACTAACCTTGTGGAGTTCTATGACTGGGTGACAAGTGCCTTGGACATGGGTAGACCAGTGGACGTCCTCTTTCTTGACTTCAGCAAGGCGTTTGACTCTGTTCCTCACGGGGGCCTGTTGGATAATCTGGGCAAACTGGGGGTGGGGAACCAGATGATCAGATGGATAGGAAATTGGCCCCAGAACTGGACCCAGAGGGTCGTGGTTGGCTGGATAGTCTCATCCCCAAGGATGGTCATTAGTGGAGTCCCTCAGGGATCGGTCCTTGGGCCCCTCCTGTTCAACGCCTATGTCTCTGACATAAGGAAGGGTATCAGGAGTGAGATGAGTCCCTTTGCGGATGACTCAAAACTGGGGGCGGTGGTGGATGGGGAGGGTGGCCCTACAGGGGGATCTGGATGCTCTGGAAAGGTGATCCAGAAAGCGAAGCTGAGGTTCAATGCAGAGAAATGCAAGGTACTGCACCTGGGAGCCAGAAACCCAGGCCAAGTGTACACCTGGGGGGGGATGCTACAAGTCTCGATGGCTGAGAGGGACCTGGGGGTGGTGGTGGATGTCAAGATGAACAACTCGGAGACTTGTAGAAGGGCAGTGGCAAAGGCCAATAGGATGCTTGGATGCATCGCTAGGGGGCTCACCTCCAGAAGGAGGGAAGTGATACTCCCACTATATAACTGCTTGGTGAGGCCACACCTCGAGTACTGCGTGCAGTTTTGGAGGCCACATTTGAAGAGGGACATTGAACTCCTGGAGAGGGTCCAGAGGAGGGCAACCAAAATGATTTGGGGCTTGGGGGATAAGACCTATGGGGAGAGGCTAGAAGAGCTAAATATGTACACATTGGAAGAGAGAAGGGACGGTGGGGGACATGATAGAGGTCTTCGGTACATGAAGGGGGTAAATAGGGGGAGGCAGTCAGGGTGCTCTGAAGGAAGGGGGGCAACTAGAGGGCATGGGCGGAAGCTGGGGAGATTCAGAGGAGAAAGGAGGAGGTGCTACTTCAGTGAGAGGGTGGTGGAGCCATGGAATACACTGCCCAGGGGGCTGGTGGAGGGGTTCAAGAGGGGGTGGGACAGGCACTGGGGAAGGGTTCTGGAAGCAAAATCCAGTACAGCGAGAATATCTGGGACTGGGAAGGGAAAAGCCAGAGAGGGGGGCAGCAAGGTCAGCTCCCAGGATGGGGGCTGACCAAACGAGCAGACACGAAAGACTGTTAGGCCTATTCTGCTGGCATTTAATATGTTAGTATATTAGAACTAGCCAATAACACAAGACGACGTAGTCACTGAGTATTAGGCTGCAAACTTCCATAATTTATAGGGAAATAAACTTTTTTTAAATGGTGTATAATGCCTTGACCTATACTTTAGTAATACTATTACAAAACTAATTCTAGACATATGTGTGGAATTAGGTTTGTAAGCAACGGTGTTCGGTAAATCCCTAACTCAGGCCAGGCCGATGGAGCGACCTGGGTTTGGGAGCGGACTTGGGTCACCCAGGGGAGAGTGTCTGGTTGCACTACTCATCCACTGCCACCACGCTGAGGATTGGTGGTAGAGCAGCAGTGCACATAGCTGCAAAGGCCACTGTGTAGATGCATGCATACTGACATCACAGCACACCGTGCAGCTCTGGAGAAAGAAAGTAGTAGGAAAAAACCTGAACAGGAGAACGGCTCAATCCACCGCAGGCCCTGCACCCCACCAACTGGGCACCACCTCCGCGGCAGCAGAAGCGTGCTCTGGGGGGCCTGGCCAGCCCAGACATGACTACTATGCGCTGCAGTTCGTGGGGGATCACCACAGAGGTAAGCCCTAGGGGTGACCGGGCTGTGTTGGCCGAAGCGTGATGGAGGCCTGTAAGCAAAGAAGAATGAACAGTTATCAAAAGAAAGCAACCTTAACTTTGAATTTCCTTTCTTTTTTTAAACTTTATATTTATTAGTTTCATAACTGATGCACAATCATTAACTTTCCATATGGCATACAGTCCAAATAAGTACAGTATCAATAGGGCTGAAAGCCCCTTAATCACAGAATATAAATGAGTCTACCATGTAATTGATACAACATCGGGGAGTATCCCAACAAGCTTTTCAGCATAAAAAAAAAATACCAGGGGGAATCTTTTTGCCATGCCAGTCTTCTAAATATTCACACTTCGATTGAGTTATAGGTGCGCATTGTAAGAGGAATTTATGCATCTTAACAACATTACTAAACTGTATAAAGGCAATAAACATATGAAACAAGGAACCCAATCAGTCAATATGGCAAAACACAAGCAGGGTCCATTCAAACTGTGGTCTCCAAATAGGAGGCCTGACTGTTGGACCAGGCAGCCCATTAACTTCAAAATTCTTTTGAACTTAAGTCACCATTTATAATAAAGTACCGTCTGGGTCATCAGGAACACAGGTTGAGCTCAAAGGACAAAAGAAAAAAGTTTCAGGTAATCGGGCCCAATCCATCAACCTCCTCAGTGCTCTCCTCAGCCTCCGCAGTTCACTGTTGAGTTTCGGCCTTCACTTTTTCAGCCCATCTACAGGGTTGGAGAAAGCCCACACCTTGCTCTGATATGCGCAGACGAGCTGGAAAAACGATGGAGTGGGGTATGTTAGTTTCCCTTCAGACACAGCGGACCCCATCAAACCTTTTCCTCCTTTGCCTGGTGGCGTAGCTGATATCTGGGAATATATGCACGGGGTGACCATCCTGGGTTATCGGGCCTTTCCTCCTTGCCAGGGTCAGAACACGGTCTTGCTCCCCCATTCTTGCCATAACCACTAACAGGGTGCGAGGAGTATTTGAGGCCTCCACTCATCCACCTGGTGTGATGCGATATGCCTTTTGTATCTGGAAACTTCTGGATCCCCTTCTGACAGGAGTTTTTCAGCTAACCATTCTTTTAAAAACATAATCAGATGGTCTCCTTCGAAACCCTCCGATAAACCAAGAAACCGGAGGTTGGCAGCTTGCACCTGGTTCTCCAGGGTTTCCAGCCTTGTCCGACAGTGTTGTTCTTCTTTCAGCATCATGGTTGTTGCACTAACGGCCGCAGCTGCCTGTTTAACTTCTATCATCTCCGGTTTAATGCAGTCCACTGTAGTTTCCACCATTGTGACTATTATTGAAGGCATCTATTTTTTTGGCTCAGATCTGTAACCAAAGTTTATCTTTGCATTTTTGTGCCCCGAGTTTGTAGTGTTTCAGTCTCCGGATTCTGGCCTGAATCCATCTCAGCTGCCAGCAGAGTGGACGGACCCACTTCAGTTTGTTTCCCCTTGCCGGAGTCATTTTGCCCCCGATCACGACAAAGGCTTCCCATTCTGCTCTCCTGTCTGTATTCTTCCCAACTATCGACCAGAGATTAGCTTTAAAAATACTAACTTTTATTGCCTTAGAAAAATTCAGTATACAGAGCCCACGAAGAGTGCAACCAGTGTGCTCGGGCTCCGCAGCGCCCCCTCCCCCCGAATTTCTTTTCTTAACCCCTAGCATTAGTTCCAGCATAGTTTCTGGGCGAATAAATAGCTACAGATAAATGCAGATGGGCATATAAATGTTCTGAAACTGTTCAACTCAAGTTCAACAACTTCTATGTGTCACAAGAATGTCACGCCTTTTTGAAATTCTGATTTTCAGTCTAAATCTTTAAGTGGAATCATAGAGATCTAATAAATGTAACTTAATCACATGAAAAAAATACATACATTTTGAAATACAACCCCAGCAAAAAAATAAATGAACTGGTGAGAACTGGGGAAAACAGAACTGCCACTTAGCTTTATAAATCCCTACAGTTTTAAAGGGACACTGTCAACCCCCTTAGGCCTCAAAGTGTCCCTAGTTTAAAAAAAAAAAAAAAAACATTGATTACCAACATTCTGTAAAGACTACTGATGTAGCTGGTAGGTTGATTCTGATTTTTTTTTCTTTAAAAAAGTGAAAAAGACTGCCCAGCATGCTGGTGTTACCACACAAAAACAGGTTTGCTTACATTCCTTGATCAGCTCCCACTGCATGTTTCCTGAACTTGGGAACACCCACAACACAGTCTAGTCACTCATAATGCAGTGGGAGTTTAGGAGGCTATTGCCTTATGAGTGACTGCACTGTTTGGGGGCGTTTCTAATGCTCAGGAAGTATGCAGTAAAAACAGATCCAGGATTGTAAACAAAACAAGGTTATGTATAAATATATATTACCATGCATTTCAGTTCTACTGAACAAGGAGACGGACAAAACAAACAGCAACATCAATGGATTTTAGAGAAGGTAAGCAATCATAAAATGTAGGTTTTTAACTAGAAATAATATGATGAAACAGGCTGACAGTGTCCCTTTAAGGTCAGTGTAGAAGGTGCTTAAACCAAAAAGGAAAGGCAAACTAAGCTGAACACAAGAGGAACAAGTAGGGAAGGGAAAAGTATCCGATGGCACTGCAGGGAGCCAGCCTACCATCTCTCCTCCCCCGCTACTGGATTTTCACTTGAGCAAAGTCCCGACTGCCTTTGTTCACTGGCAGCCTGATTCACCAATCGGGTGGATTTGAGGGCGGGACAACAGAGGATCGGTGCGAATTTCAACTGCCATCTGTCCTCCCAGCTTCACACATACCTTCACCTGTTATCCTCCAGGACACCAGGGCTTTTGGAGGGAGCCTGCCTACCATCTTTTGTTCTTTCTCCTCCCTGCCATCGGACTTTCACCTGAGTGTAACCCCCGACTGCCTTTGTTCACCAGCAGCCTGATCCACCAATCAGGTGGGTTTGAAGGCGGAACATTCCCTCCTTCTCTGGAACAGCGCAAGCGGCCCTTCCATGCGAAGGACCTTAGCGCTAACAACACAGAAGAGTCTGCCTGAGGTTGGCCGTTGGCCTCCCACTCTGCTCCTCTCACAGTATACCTGATTCCTACCTCACTGCAAACCTGGACACTACTTGACTACCCTGCACTACAAGGTGGCTGTACATTAAATTATGGTGTGCTACTCTTAGGCTCCCTCTGATTACTTCCTCCTGCCAGTTTCCAAGACTTGGCGTACTCCAGCTTACCATTTATTTCTCTCTGTGCATTACTGGCACTTTACAGCTGTGTCACTTTTACCAGTTTTACTGAACTGTCTGCTGAACCTTGTATTTGCTGCTCAACTGCTGTATGCAATGTGTTTTATCTTGTAGCCTACTGCTTCACTGATGTTGCTACCTATTTGCTTTGCAGTTTTGGTTCATTACCTTAGTTTTAGATTATTCACCTCGTGTATAATTCCTTTTAATATTGTTGCATTACTGTTTTCTAACCTGTTTTGGAATTTCTTACTACAGTGGTGTTCTGATTACCATTGTGCCTTGTTCAGTCACTCTCTGTATAGCTAGTTATCTTCCTCTTCCCTTCAGTCATAATGTTCCTGGCCCTATTCTGCTTGCTCCATTTCCCCCTCTCCTCCCTCCCCCATCCAGCTCCCTTTCGCTCATCCTCCTCTCCACTCACCCCATGCTCTGCCTTCCTTTTCTCTTCCTCCCTTCCTATTCACCCTGGTTTCCTGCTTTCCCCCATCCTTAACCTGGCTCCTCTACGGTACCCTCCTCTTCCCTTGCTGCCCCTCAACTTGCTCTCCTTTCCACTCCAAGGGTAAGAAGCCCCACCTCATCCTTCTCCTCATTCTCCTACTCCTCCTCCTGTCTGGTAATGTGGAGCCCAATTCAGGACCCCCCCTCTGCCACCTCCAAGGACCTCAGAGTCTTCCATCTAAAACTAGGAGCCTGCTACCAAAACGTGACTCCCCTGTTTGGCTGCAGTTACACTTCCCCGATGTCCTATGTATCACTTAGTCTTGGCTCTCCTCCAGAATTACCGACCATAACATGTCACTTCCTGATTACCATCTTTCAGACAGGATATGGGTAAATGTGGCTGGGGGTGGCCATTAACATTTGCCAGAATCTGACATGCACTGTGGCCAGCAAGGAGGCTATTCCCTCCTCCCTTAAATATATCTTAGTCAAACTCTCCTTCCCCTCCTCAGTATCCATTTTCACTGGAGTTCTTTACGCCTCTCCTAAGATTTCTCACTCTTCCCTGGTAGACTCCACCATTGCTTTGTTTTCCTCCACAGGCGAATCCTCCTCCTCAGGGACTTCAATATCAACTGGATTTGCCCATCCTCCAGAGCTACCATTAACAAGACTGAGTCACTTAATTTGACACATGTTATTTCACATTATACCATGGACCTCGGACAACAACGAATCAGAGCGGCTGACTGGCACCTTACCACCGTTGTAAATCCTCTGATAATCACTGCAAAAGGTGCCAGCCAGCCGCATCTCTTAAGAATCATCCAACCCGGGAAATTCAAACCGGAGATCCGCCATGTTGAAACGCTCGCTAACCGGCTGTCTCCGATTCCCATGACATCCTATTAAGCAAAGCACATCGCGTAACACAACCCCAAAAGTGGATCTGCACTAATAAAAAAACACGCTTGAATATATTTTTCGCCGTGAATTGCTGAAACTGCACCCATCTCACCTCAGTGTCTGCTCTGGCACTGTCTGCCTTCCATCCTGCCATAAGACTCCCACTGCATCTCTCGGTTCCCTTGTCACTGTCTCCAGTCCACTCTGTTTCTGCCCTCTTTAGTTTACCAGGCTACCTCACTCCTCCATAATAAAAAATATATATTTAAAAAAAAAAAAAACATGCAACTCGGTCACTTCCTGCTCGCACCACAAACCCAACCCGCACACACTGTGCTGTGTGACCGTGGTCACTTCCTGCTCGCACAGAAACCCAACTCGAAACACACGCTTGCTGTGCGACCACGGCGAGGCGGCAGTTGCATAGTCATTCTCGCAGGCACGCTCATCAGCTCCAGTCTCTGCAGCAAGCAGTTTGAATTCAGTGCTTCTCAACAGCTCATATGAATCAGCTAGGGACTGAATCAGCTTGGGACTATTTTCTTTTGTGCAACAATATTTCTTAATAAAATGCATTTGTTTACACAGGAAAAAATAAAATAAAATAATTTCAGCTTAAATCTGTATCAAGATGTCATGTCGGCTGCGCCTCGTGGGTAAACCACCCCAGCCGTGGTAAATCCCCTGATAACCCACACCCCCTCATGGCTTATTGCTTAATTATACCATGGACATAAGTGAACAGCCAATGAAATGGTCAGACTGGCAGTTTACCACCGGTGTAAATCCTATGATAATCACTGGCTGATGGGAAAATAAAGAAGCTCATCCATATCCAAATCATCTTCAGCCCAGGAATAACTACAATAAAAATAAAATCGCACAGCAACCTCTTTAATATTTGTATTTTATTATAGTAAAAAAATGAACCTTGGGTATAATCGCAATAAGCCACTCTGAGGATGTGGGTTATCAGGGGAGTTACCACTCCAGCTGTGGTAAATCCCCCCGATAACCCACACCTCCTCATGGCTTACTGCTTAAATCCCCACTAACCATTTCATACTGGACTGGGTTCTAACCTCCCACTCCCACCGTATCATGGCTACTGGTATTTTGCCAGATGCCTTTAGCAACCACTGTATGGCCTTCTGCGTCAGAAAAAATCCGCCCCACCCAATCTAAATATATATGGGCTAGGTCTCTTTGGCCACTAAATACTGATGTTCTACTGAGTGATCTTACGGCTACTGACTGGTCTGACATCCTCACTGCCTCAGACAGCGATGTTGCCTTGCTCTTTTTCATTTCAAATTTTCCACTGTCTTGGACAGGCATGCCCTCCTCAGGAAACGCAGAGTAAAAGCATCCCACCATCATTGGACTACCTCTGATATCACAGACTGGTGTAAGTCTGGGACTGCGCTTGGGCCCACTACAATTATCACTCCTCCTCTGCCACATCTTCTACAGGGCTCTGAGGAACAACTGCACTAATGCTGTCTGGTCAGCTAAATCACAGTGTTTCAAAGCCAACCTCCAGTCAAACCTGAATTCCCCATCAATATTTTGGAAGGTTATACACTCCATTTTTGACCCACCCCAGATCAATCAGCCCCTCAACCCCATTCTCGTGGAAAATGGTTCACCTGCGTCTGACCATGCCTCTGTTGCAGCTCTCTTACATAGACAGATACACAGAAGTTGATGGCAGAAAAGGACCGTCTGGCCTATCCAGTCTGCCCCTTTTCCCTACCCAACATAAACTAGTTCTTCACAACCTGTGCTCTTCCATCCTCCTCCACTACAACTCCCCCTCCCTCTTTTCCTCCACTACCCCATACCCCTGCAGGTTACCAATCCCCCCCCAATCACTGTCCTTGAAACACTACTTACCCTTTCCTCTCTCAACTCATCAAAGTCCAGACCTGATGGTTTCAACCCTAAGTTACTACCTACACCTCTCAGCTCCTGCAGCTCCTCTAACTCACCTGCTTAACCTTTCCTTCACTCTCTACACTGTTACTCAGTCCTGGAAGATGGTCAAAGTTATTCCTCTTCACAATGGGGGTGACCCATCTTCTCCAGGTAACTACTATCCCATCCAGCCGTGCTCCCCCCAACTGCAGTAGTAACTGGGTTCATGCCAGACTGCTCGATTTTTTCTCATCTACTAACTTCCTATCACCTTTCCAGTCTGGCTTCCAGAAGCACCATTCCATAATCTCCTCCCTGCTACGTGTCACTGATACCATCTTCTCCGGGATGGACCAGAGGCTCATTACTGCAGAAATTTTTGTTGATCTGGCTAAAGCCTTCAACTCTGTGTCCCACCCACTTCTCCTGGATAAGCCGAGAAATGCTGGCCCCTCTGCCCCCACTGTTGCTTGGTTCAACTCTTACCTAACTGGACGTCTACAAAACGGTACAGGATGGTGGTTCCCTGTCACCTCCCCTTCCTATCCAATCTGGGGTTCCAGAGGGCTCCATCCTTGGACCCCTCCTTTTTTCAATTTTCCTCAATGACCTCCCCTCCACCTGTGTCAGCACTCATATACACATGCAAGCGGATGACACAGTCTTCACCTCTGGTCCTTCATCTATTGTTGTACAAAACCTGCTCCAGCGGAACTTCAGCAATGTCCTCCACTGGTTCCATTTTTTTTTTTTTTTATACTTGCTGTTTTTCCTCCCTGGAGCCCAGCTGTGCCACCACCGATCCAACCCGCAATCCACCAGTCAGACCCCCCCATGTAGCCTTGGTTATGCCCCCCAGCAGGGGTTGGAGTGGAGGGTTCCCCCAGTCTTTCTTGTTCATGTCGGGTCCCCATAGTGGCCTCGCTGGTCGATCAGTGAGGGGTGCCTCCTCTGTCGGTGATGCTCTGCCAGGTTCTGATTTTCCCCATTTAGTCCCTGGGGACATAGCTGCACTATGACATCTAGGTGCAAGCCGACGTCTTGCCATGCTCTACACCCCAACTGTGCAGCACCAGGCTGCTGTACCTCTGCTTCCACCACAGGCCAGGCCAGCACCGGGCCTTCGTCACACCCCCATCCCTCTCAGGGGAAGCAAGCTTTCCGTCGGATGCTCAAGCTTCCCCTCCCCGGCAGGCCCTCCAGTTCCTCAGGTTCACTCCGAACCCAGTTGCTGGGAGTCTGCAGTTAGCGCCACTGGCTCAGTTGGTGGGCCGGCCCATTCTAACCAACGTAGAGTTGACACTAAAAAGACAGTCTCCATGACCTTTGGTACCAACCAGAATCTAGCCAGACTCCATGTCCCCCTGTCTTCACCACTCTGGATGGCACCTCACTTGAAGTGGTTCAGTCCTTTAAGTACCTGGGGGTGTGGCTTGACAGTAAGCTGGACTTCTCAGCCAACATAGATACCATCCATGCCAATCTCTGCCCCAAGCTTGGTGCCCTCTATCAATACAAAGACTGCCCATCTCCACATGTCCGCAGGGAGTCGATTACCAAAATGGTGCTCCCTGTCTTCAACTATGAGGATGCGGTCTATGGCTCTGCCCCTTCCACTCCCCTCGCCAGACTGGATACTCTCCACAACTCCTGCCGTTTTGTATCCAACTCTCCTCCCATGCACACATCACTGCTCGCTTTACTCTCCCCTTTCCATCCTCCTTCTGCTATCTCACAGACAGACCTATTGCGCTACATCAATCTCCAAATATTGGTTCAATACCCTTCCCTCCAACCTCTCCTCGCTCCTATGCCGAATCCTCCATGCCTCCTGCTCCCTCCGCTCTAGGGACTATCGCACTTTTGCTATTCCTCACCCACGTTCCTCTGCTGGATAATTTGCATTCTCCTACAAGCTTCCCTCTCTCTGGAACAAACTCACCTCCTCCCTCTGTCTCTCTCCCTATCCTTGAACTCCTTCAAACGCCTGCTGAAACTTCAACCCCCCCCCCCACTTGCTCCCGCTACCCTTCTTCTGCTTACCTTTGAAGGCTTGACTTTAACCTATACACGTTTTTGGTCATGATTCTAAGCACTGCTAAAGTCCACTGCACTTTGTTTAATTGTGGTACATACAAATTCTCTGTTCTATTACTGTAAGACATTGCTCATCTGTCTGTTCAGATGTCTTGCTATTGTCAACTGCTGTTTTGCTTCATCTCCCCAGGTCGCACCTGAAAATGAGCCTCTGCTTAGTGCGTCTTTCCTGGTAACCACATTTTAAATAAATTAATAAATATCAAGTTGCCAAATAAAGAGACTCAAAGAATACAGCAATGACTTAAGACCAAACGAAGATTTCGCTGACTTACACAAGATGTCAAGGAAAACAAAAGTAGAATTCTTCAAACTGCTCTTGGCTGTGCATGCAGTGGTAGGGCTATCATTTTCTGAGGCCTGTCATGAGGAACAGACATCTCCAAGTAATACGGCTGGCAGGACTGAAAACACAGGTAGTTTGATTGACTTGCTCAAGGTTCTGCTGTGTGTCAGTGGTGTGGTGGTATCAAAAGCTGGGACAGAAAAGGACAGGAAATCTGCTTCTTTTAGCAATCACCTGGGAAGCTAGAGCACACAGAAATAGAGACGTTGCTGGGAGATAAAGAGCATGCGGCTAACCAGTCCACCCATAAAGAGTGTTCTACATATTCCCCTAACCTAGCGTCTCAAAGGGAGTTTAGCCATGATCTCTACCCCTAAAACCTTCCGCTCCTCCTTAATCTACCCCTCATATAATCATAAAACAAACCAGTGGCATACTGGCAGAGAATACATTCAGATTCAGAAATAAGATGAGGTAATACTGAATGCCTCCAAACAATCTCCAAAAGGTAACAGAATAAAAAAAAAAATTACAAGATTTCATAGTACAGAGCCAAGGTAGGCAGAGTAATGGAGCCACCCCCAAACGTCCACCTCAAAGTGGCCCAAGCTTGGAGCAGTCTGGACAGAAGGCTGGGAAGAATTCTTTAGGACTCTGGGGCTGCAACCAAGAACACCCTTGTCCCTACAGATTTTGATCCAGAGTGGGGGACAACCAGCAACTCCAGGTCTCTGGACCAAAGGACTCTACCTGGGTGGTGGGGATCTTGAAAAGGTATATGGGATCCAGTATGTTAAGGGTCCTAAATGTTAGAATAACCACCTCCCTGTAGTCAATCCTGTAATATGCAATGGCATGCGCAGATTGCGCAGTGCTGAAGAAATACGATCAGGCTTCCTCACGAAGCACAGACGGTGAGCTCCAGCATTCTCCACAAGTTGAATGAATAATAATTTTTTTCAATCAGGAGTAGACAATTAGGTCAAGCCAGTTTACAGTGCCATCTGACTAAAATCTAATATTACAAATATATAAGTATTAAATAATTACTAAGGAGCATTTTTATATCTGAATAACAGGTTCTTAAAATAGTGTTACAACTGCCTAGTTGTAATCGGTGATTGTGGATCAAGCTCGTGCGGAGATCAGCCTAAGTAAACTCACATAGCTGCTGCCAGTAGACTAATCAACGTATTTCACAGATACCCCATTTAAGATTCTGTAAACGCATCTTTAAAACCCACACTGATTAAAAATGCTCCACTAATTATTAAAAAAAAAAAAAAAAAAATATGAATGTGTATGTAACTCAGAATTTTACACACACCCTCACAGTGTGGGATGCTTTTATAAACCCCTCAAGCTTCGCTCTCAGGGTTTATGTAATATTCAACACCTCAGGTGTGTGACACCCATCCATATATTCTCTATTAAAAATACAAAAAAATACAACACAAAGCCAGATAACAATCCATTGATTATGTATAACGATTACTTGTGTATGTAAATGCAAAAGATAACCTGCAGGTGAAGGATCTGGTCACAGGGACTCTTTTTTCCAATTGGACACCCTGCAGCTGCACAAATTAGGATTTACATTTTATTTACATGGACGGTGGTGTGCACATATCTGAAATACAGTTTAGAAGTGGGAAAGAAATACGTGCTCCTTCATATCCCTTCATGGGTCTGTCCTATCGACTGACCTGTCCAACGCTGATTGGTCCGTCACCCAGCATGGTTTCAGACAAAATCATGGCACAGACACTGCCTTAGTACAGCTGACCACCGATATTTTCAGAGCCATGGATGGTATGCTAGCCACTAGTGCTATTTTGAGCAACCTAAGGCATCTGACTTCCTGAACCACAATCTCCTGCTGGTTCAGTTACAGCAGCTGCACCTTGACAAACTCTCCAGCCACTGGTTTAAAACTTAACAGATCTGATCATAAACAGTGGTGAAGTGGAGGGGCAGCTTATCATCACTAAGGAGTTCTCGTAACTGACAAGTGTTCCCCAGGGTTCAATATCACGTCACTTGCTCGTCTCCCTATTGGTGAATGACGTGCCTGAAAACTGTGGGGGTTAACCTGCAATTATATAAAGATCTGATGAGGTAGGTACTTTACAGAAGTTCTGCTGATATAAAAACAGATGAATTCCAATCCTGGGGACGATTTCAGACAGCTTGAAACATGGTTCTTAACAAATAAACTGATTTGCATCAGACATCTGGGTGCCAAGAAGTAGAATCTGCTTAAGCTGCATACGTCTGGTTCTCAACTCGCAGTTGTGGGGGTCACTGAAGTATCTGGGTACATGTCTAGATCAGGAGTTATCCTTTATTCCTCATATTGATTATCTGTCAAAATGTCTCCCATCAGAAGCTTGGTCTTGTGTACAGACTTGGTGCCTACCTCACAAAGGAGGTGCTCCAAGCCATCTCCAAAAGTATGTTACATTATGTTTTGCTATGGAGTCCCAGTTATTTATTCCCTAAGAGGAACAGAACTAAGCCAGATAAATACAGGTTACTCACCTGTAACAGGAGTTCTAGGAATGGTATATTTTGTTCATCCACACTGTCTGGCAGGTATCCTTGCCGCTTTAAATCTTGCCGGAAGGTCTTCAAGCTGGCTCCTCCCACCCACCCGGGTGGTAAAACTCTCGGCTCCGCCCCATGACGCCAGATCTGGCCCGCTGGAAGCTCAGGTAGTGCGCCGGGCCGGGAGGTCAGGAGTCGAGTGGATGAACAACATATACCATTCCTAGAACTCCTGTTACAGGTGAGTAACCTGTATTTCTAGGGACATGGATATGTTGTTCATCCACACTGTCTGGCAGACTCCTAGCAGTTCTCCGGGAGGAGGGAGGCAAGACGCACACCCCGATAATTCTACTTGGGAAAGAGAGACTGAGAACCGAGTCCCCAAACCAGCATCCCGTGACTCAAGATCGATGTGGTAATGGGTGATGAAGGTGTGTGCTGACTTCCAGGTAGCAGCCCTGCAGATTTCCTGGATAGGGACGTCCCTGGAAGCAGCCACCGACAGCAGCAGTATGGCGGGTAGAATGAGCTCTATCCCTCTGGGAGGCTCCATGCCCGCCAACCTATAGCAGAGAGATCTATGCAGGAGGTGACCACTTGCTCATCGTCCGCTTGGCTGCAGGTCTGCCAGATGCGGCTTCAGCGAGGTGACAAACAGCTGGCAAAACCTCTCTGATTCAGCCGTAAGGCCTTATAGTAAGCGAGCGCCTTCTAGGGTCCAAGCATGGAGCCTATATTCGGCCTCCGAGGTGTGATTGGGGTAGAACACCGGCAGAGTCAGCACCTGGTTAAGGTGAAACTCTGACACCACCTTCGGAAGGAATTTCGGGTGGGGGCGCAGGACAACCTTGTCCCTGTGGAAGACCAGGTAAGTAGACTCGATGGAAAGCGCCTGGAGCTCTCCCATCCTTCTGGCTGACGTGATAGCCACCAAGAAGGCGGTCTTCCACGACAGGTGAGAGAGTTCACACCTGTGCATTGGTTCGAATGGCTTGCCCATGAGCTTTGCCAGTACCAGCAGTAGATCCCACGGAGGTGGAGGTTCTCGCACCGGAGGGGAAATGTGATCAAGGCTTTTGAAAAAGCGCCAGACCACCTTCTCCTGCGCCACCGACTGCTTCCCGGCCCGTGCCCAGTAAGCAGAGATGGCTGCCAGGTGCACCTTAAGGGTCGTCGACCTAAGCCCTTGTTGAGAAAGGGACCACAGGTAGTCCAATATGCTCGCCAGGGAACAGGAGGAAGGGTCCAGGCCCTTGCCCTGACACCAAATGGAAAACCTTTTCCATTTGAAGGCGTAGCATTTTCTGGTCGACTCCTTACGGGACGCCTCAACTATGTTGAGGACCTCGTCGGAAAGACCCAAGGCCTGGAACTCTAGCCGCTCAGGAACCAGGCCATCAGGTGCAGGGACTGAAGGTTCGGATGGAATACCTTCCCTGATTGACTGAGAGCAGGTCCAGCGAGCTGGAAGCTGCCTCGGAAGCCTGGAGCTGAGGCTGAGGAGATCTGGGTACCAGAACTGGCGGGCCAGTCTGGGGCTATCAGAATCACCTGCGCCTTGTCCCTCCTTTGCTTTGAAGCAGCACCTCGTGTAACAAGGAGCAGGGAAAGGCATAGAAGAGGCGGGGTCCACACGGCCTCGAAGGCATCCTGCAGAGAGCCCTGCTGAGGTGGCGGCATGGAACAGCCTCAACTTCATTCTCCCTGGAGGCAAACAGGTCCACCTGAGGTGTGCCCCAATGGGAGAATAGATCTTGTACTACCTCCGCAGGAGAGACCACTCGGGAGGCAGCCCTATCCGCTTAGGGCATCGGCCAGGGTGTTGGAGGCTCCTGCCACATGAATGGCTAGGAGATCCGCCTCCAGGCTGTGCACGAGTGACCAGATGTGAGAGCTTCCTTGCATAGGAGCATGGAGCACGCCCGCCCTGGCGGTTTAGATAGTACATGGTCGCTGGTATTGTCCTGCCTGGACCCGGACCACTGACCAAGAAACCGGAGCAAAGGCGGTGAGAGCTAGGCGGACCGCTCTGAGCTCCAGCAGGTTGATGTGGCATCGACTCCCCTGGGACCAGAGGCCGTGGCGCCGGTGTTCCCCCAGATGGGCACCCCAACCCATCAGAGAGGCATCAGTCGATAGAGAGACCGCTGGCTCGGGCGGACGAACGGGATGCCTCCTGCAGATGAACTGGAACGGTCCACCACTGGAGAGCTGCTTACATCTCCCTGGTCACAGTCACTAGCTGGTCCAATGGATCGCAGCTGCCAGGACCACTGGCTGTCCAGCCCTCACTGAAGGGGCGCATGTTCCAGCGGGCCCAACGGACTACGCTGTGCAGGCCGCCATGAGACCCAGGAGGCGAGGAAGTCCCGGCAGGGCGCATTGCTCAACCAGAAATGACTGGCAAAGGAGGAAAGAACCTCGGCCCTGTACGCCGGGAGCCGTGCTCTGGCTCGAAGAGAGTTGAGCTCTGCCCCGATGAAAAGAATCACCTGCTTCGGCTCGAGTTCCGACTTGGCCTCGTTGATGAGGAGGCCGACCTGACAGGAAACCCAGAGGGCCAAGTCTCTGGACCGCTCCACCTTCTGTCTGGAGGGGGCTGCTATCAGCCAATCGTCCAGGTAAGGGTAAACCCGGACCCCTCGGCACCGAAGGAATGCTGTCACCACTGCCATGCATTTGGTGAAGACCCTGGGAGCTGGAGATAAGCCGAAGGGCATGGCTTGGAACACGAAAGCGAAAGAACCTTTGATGGGACGGACGGATAGGGACGTGAAAGAACGCGTCCTGTAGATCCAGAGAGCAGAACCACACGCCGTGTTCCAAGGATGGGATTATCTGAGCCAGAGTGACCATCCTGAAGGTTCGAGACCTTAGTAACTTGTTCAGGTCGTGTAGGTCGAGAATGGGGCACCAGCCCCCCGTCCGTTTCGGAACCAGGAAGTACCTGGACACGAACCCCGGGTTTGAGGGAGGGTCCGCCACCTCTCTGATCACCCTCCTTCTCGAGGAGGAGAGCGATGTCGGCTCGGCGAGCTGACAGCGAGGCTTCGGACCCCGAGGCCCCCCGAGGTGCGACGGCTCTGAAGGGTGGGGCCTGCTCGAACTCCAGAGGCAGGCCTATTCATACCACCTCCAACACCCACCTGTCTGTGGTAATAGCAGACCAGGTGGAAAGGAAGTACCGGAGCCGTCCCCCCAGGGGGGGAACCTGGGGTGAGGTGATGAGGTTGGGGGCGACACCCCTCAACCCGACACTGTGCAGGTTTGGAGGAGGGACCGGCCGAGGGACCGCTTGGGCCTTACCTCCCTGCTTCCTGGAGGAGGAAGCGCGAGGCTTGGGTTTGGGGGCGTAGCGCGAGCCTGCCTGGCCCTGGTGTTGCTGGGCGGGAGTGCCGGGGCGCAGGCGGACTAAAGGGCTTGGGTTGAGGTCTGCGGCCCTTGTCCTCTGAGCGGATGATACCGAGTCCAAGGTGGCATTGGACTTTTCGATCCTCTGGAGGTGGCCTTCCACTCCAGGGCAGAGGTCGGGTCCCCAAGAGGGACATCCGCCAATTTGTGCTGGGTATCCGCTGTGAAGGTGGATATCCTCAGCCATACCCGACGGCGCATAGACACTGCAGCCACTACTGACCTGGCGCATGAATCACCGATGTCCAAAGCAGTCTGAAGTTGCTGCTTGGCCACTGCCCTGGTCCCGCACCTGCTTGACCGTGGTCTGCAGGTCAGCCGAGAGGTGAGGGACCACCTCGTCCAGGGAGCCCAAAAGGGCATGAGAAAAATTCGCCATCAGTACGGCTGAGCTGGCCTGATGAAAGCCAAGGGAGGATGAAACGTAGACTTTTCGCCCGGCATAGTCCAATTTCTTGGACTCCTTGTCGGGAGGTTTGTCCACGTCCCTAGTGTTTCCAGCATGCTGGAAAATGCTGTCGGTAACTAACCCCTTGGCCGAGGGATGTTCCAAGAAACCGGACAGGGAACCGGTAGGGACCGCATACTTCCTGGCCATCCTGGCCGAAGGCGCAGGGCAGGAAGCAGGGCGCTGCCAGAGCTCCAAGGCCGGGCCCACAATGGCCTCAGCCACAGGAAGGCCTCTGTAGGGGAATCCCCTCGGTCCAATACCTCCGTGAGGGGATACTTGGCCCGCTTGGACATGGGCTCGAGCTGCATCCCGGTGGATTCCGTGATAAGTCTGAGCAACCCCAGGAAGGACGAAGGGATGTCGTCCAGCGACTGACCTCCAGAGGACTCCAAGTCCACTCGCTTGGAGAAGAAGGAGGAATCGTCGGACTCTGAAGAGTCCGCAAAGAACTGCCTCGGGCCTGAGCCACCCTCCACCTGCCGAGGGCGATCGGGAGTAAGAGTGAACGACAGCCTATGGAGCAGACCCTGAGCCGACCGAGAATTCTTGGTCAGAGCCCCAAACCGCGGCTGTGGAGGCGGAGGTTCCACCGGAATCGGTGGAGCAGCTGGTTTCGGCCGAACAACCAGCCTGACAATAGGCTCCTCGTGGTAAAGCAGGGGTTGTTTTGACGCTCGGTGACAGCCACTTAATGGCCAGGGAAGGCGGCGTCGGCTTATTCCCGTCAAAAGGCTGTTGCCACATGAGGTCTCTTATCGTCAACGCAACTTGCGTCGAACCTCCCTCATCCGAGGGAGGAGGAAGAGAAGCTGGCGGCGCCCCGCTTACGCGATGCCGAGACCGCCTGTGATCGCGGATCGGCTGGACACGAGAAGTCGAACCGAGAACCTTGGCTTTTCCGAGGGCGCAGCGGAGAGGGCAGGTGGAACCGGCTCCTCCCTCGCTCGGAGGAACACCCAAGGGCTCCGGAACCAGAGGCACTGGCAAGCCCACAGGATCCTCATCTCCACCGAGGAACCGGGAGAGGGATTTTCAACCGCCCGGTCGACAACCCGTCCAGCAGGTCGAGAAAGATCTCGACTGTGTGACGGAGTCTTGGTCAACTGACCTGGCCAGGGGACACAGTGAGACCAGTGGCGAAGCGAGCGATCGACCAAAGTGATGGCCGACAACTTCGGGGAGAGGACCTTTCCCGCTCGAAGAGCGTCGATGAAAGACTTACCCTTGTCTTTCTTCTTGGACCGAGAAGAAGAAGGTCCAGCAGGCGTTGGTCCCTCTCCCCTAATGGAGGGGGACAGACAAAGCTCCTTAAAGGAAGCTGAGCAAGAGGAACCCAGGGAAAGCGGAATAAAAGCGCGGTCGAGGAAGATGCGGCCCGCGCCGCCTCCTCTTCGAGGGTGATCATCTGCTCTAGCTGATCCGCCCGAGCCCTTCGCTAAACCAGTAACCGGGCCTCTTTTGACTTAACCGGTGGAAAGCGTTTCTCAAGGGCACCCCAGTTGTAAGCAGGCGGCACAGTCTTGAGGCGAAGGCTGAGAAGGAAAAGCACAGGTCGCTGAAGCCTCATGGTCGTGCCGAGGCCTAAACAGTACACACACATGGAGTGCGGATCCGTCCGAGACATCTTCTGCCCGCAAGGGCACCGCCGAAAACCGGGAGTCGATTTGTCCATCGCAGCCGCGAGGGATAGAAGACCGAAGTCTTTTAAGCAAAAAACTTTTAAATTCGGAAAATCGAAGAATTAGGAACCAGTCTTATACGGAGAGCGTTAAGGAGGGAACCTGAGCTTCCAAGCGGTAAGGAAGATCTGGCGTCATGGGGCGGAGCCGAGAGTTTTACCACCCGGGTGGGTGGGAGGAGCCAGCTTGAAGACCTTCTGGCAAGATTTAAAGCGGCAAGGATACCTGCCAGACAGTGTGGATGAACAACATATCCATGTCCCTAGAAAAGTACTTTATAACTGGATCGGGTGGTTCTCTGTTAGTTTCATCCTCAGGGAGCATAAAAGTAATGTTGTGTCCTCGTTAAATTGTACCTGTTGTGTCCTTGTTAAATTGTACCTCTCTTTAAGGAAGACTGAATTATCCCTTTCTCTGTCTTGTCTATAGAATGAGAAAAGTTGCTTCCCCTCTTAGTCTGCAAGGCATTCTTGAGCTAAAGCTCCAGTGGAGACTCCTCCATTCCTCAGGAAGTATTCTGCTAGTTGACACACCAAAAAGGAGACCACACACTGGCTTCGATTGAATACGGCTAAAACTCCAAGTACAGCAACAAAAAAAGCCTCACACCCCCCCCCCCCAATCTTGTTTTAGTGGTGGACTGCAGGGGTGGTACCGGATCTGCTTTCTTTATGTTTATGTGGTGTATGAGTATAACATAAATACATTGTACTTTTCACACACTTTTAGCTTCTTTGTTTTTTGTGACCTGGGGATGAGTTGCTGTACTCTGCTAGCTGACCCTAGGGATAAGTCAGGCACGGGTCTGTGGTCGTTAGCCATCACAGCCCCAAACCTCTAGAACAAACTTTCTTTCAAAGTCCAAAACTGATTACTTCTGCTGCCTTTAAGAACAGTCTTAAGGTTTACCTCCTTTGGCTGCAGCCAGTGTACATACCTACAGTCTTTTTTTTTTTTTTTAATTTATTATATAGGTCATATCCCATCAATAGAAAGTACAGAGAGCATATCCATATGAATGCTTACATGAGCACTTTTACTACGAGTCAATGTACTTAGTTATTTTATCATGTTAGTCTAATATTAAGAAAATTAAAGCTTTTCTTGGAGATTGATAACCATGACCTGATTACTTAGTATATTTTATGGGAGCCAAGTAAATTACTTGGCCCAAAAAGCATTATCCTAGCATGAATATAATGCATTAACATCCTAATTTATGTGTTTATTCATCATATAACATGTAAAAAAGAAACAAAATAAAACCGATTATAACAAACAGGCATGTGGCTTATTCATAATTAAGTTCATGTGTTTTTAACAGAGTAATGAGTAGAACATTATTCGAGATCCCAGTAACATAATCCTTGGGATTCCAGTCCATTTCTTATATTTCAGACTCTTGTGACCCCGGGTGGCTTTCCTTTTGGCCTAAACTCAATATCCCTGTGCTTGTTGGGAAAGGACAGATATTCCCTCGTATTACATACTAACATACTAAAATGACAGC
This sequence comes from Neoceratodus forsteri, assembly GCA_016271365.2. Taxonomy (NCBI): domain Eukaryota; kingdom Metazoa; phylum Chordata; order Ceratodontiformes; family Ceratodontidae; genus Neoceratodus; species Neoceratodus forsteri. The sequence goes on along the minus strand of CM028131.1, from coordinate 1,548,594,178 downwards.
AGAATAGGCCTAACAGTCTTTCGTGTCTGCTCGTTTGGTCAGCCCCCAACCCTGGGAGCTGACCTTGCTGCCCCCCCCCCCACTCTGGCTTCTCCCTTCCCAGTCCCAGATATTCTCGCTGCACTGGTTTTTGCCTTCCAGAACCCTTCCCTGTACCTGTCCCACCCTCTTGAACCCCTCCACCGTTTCTGCCTCCACCAGCCCCTGGGCAATGCATTCCATGGCTCCACCACCTCTCAGTGAAGTAGCACCTCCTCCTTTCTCCCTTGAGATCTCCCCCTCAGCTTCCACCCATGTCCTCTAGTTGCCCCCCTCCTTCCTTGAGCACCCTGACTGCTCCTCCCCTATTACCCACTTCATGTACCTGAAGACCTCTATCTTGTCCCCCGGTCCCTTCTCTCTTCCAATGTGTACATATTTAGCTCTCGAGCCTCTCCCCATAGGTCCTATCCCCAAGCCCCAAATTATTTTGGTTGTTCCTCTGGACCCTCTCCAGGAGTTCAATGTCCCTCTTTAAATGTGGCCTCCTAAACTGCACGCAGTACTCGAGACGCGGCCACACCACGCAGTTATACAGTGGGAGTATCACTTCCTTCCTTCTGGAGGTGAGCCCCCTATCGATGCATCCAAGCATCCTGTTGGCCTTTGCCGCTGCCCTCTTACAAGTCTCCGAGTTGTTCATCTTGACATCCACCACCCCCAGGTCTCTGTCAGCCATCGAGACTTGTAGCATCCCCCCGTGTACACTTGGCCCTGGTTTCTGGCTCCCAGGTGCAGTACCTTGCATTTCCCTGCACTGAACCTCAGCTTCCGCTTTCTAGACTACCTTTCCAGAGCCTCCAGGTCCCCCTGTAGGGCCACCGCCCCCAGTTTGGAGTCATCCGCAAAGAGACTCATCTCACTCCTGATACCCTTCCTTATGTCAGAGATGTAGGCGTTGAACAGGAGGAGTCCAAGAACCGATCTCTGAGGGACTCCACTAATGACCCTCTTTGGGGATGAGACTATCCCGCCAACCACGACCCTCTGGGTCCGGTGCTGGAGGCAACTGCCTATCCATCTGATCATCTGGTTCCCCACCCCCATCTCTCCCAGATTATCCAACAGGCCCCTGTGAGGAACAGAGTCAAATGCCTTGCTGAAGTCAAGAAAGAGGACGTCCACTGGTCTACCCAGGTCCAAGGCACTCGTCACCCAGTCAGAGAACTCCACAAGCTTTGTCTGACACGATTTCCCCGGGACGAATCAATGCTGTCTATCGTTCAGGCACCCCAACTTTTCCAGGTCTCCCCACCCCAGTCTCTCCTTGACAATGCCCTCCATCACCTTGCCCACCACTGATGTCAGGCTGACGGGCCTGTAGTTCCCTGCCACCTCCCTTGATCCCCCCTTGTGGATAGGCACTATATGCGCCACCTTCCAGTCCTGGGGCACCCACCCTATCCTCAGAGAGATGCTGAAGAGCTCCACCAGGGGTTTTGCCAGGACATCCGCCAGTTCCTTCAGCACTCTGGGATGCAATTTATCCGGCCCTGGTGTTTTCTCTGTCTTAAGGGACCTGAGGGCTTCTCTCGCTCTCTCTGCCATGATTTCCACCTCCGCTACCTAGTCCCCCTGCTTTGCCTTCCCCCCACCTGCCAGTGATGCCCCTCCCCAGACCCACCGATCGGTAAGGGTCCCCCCCTCCTCAGTGTCACCGTCTCCTCCTATGTATGATGCAGCCCCCCCATTTTCCTTGGTGAAAACTGAGGCAAAGTACTCATTTAGTACCTCAGCCTGCTTCTGGGACTTGTGCCCATCCCTCCCCTGTTTTAATCCTGTTAATCTGCCCCTTCACCCTTCGTTTTTCCCCAATGTATCTAAAGAACCCCTTGTTCCCTCTCCTAATTTCCCTGGCCAGGTTCTGCTCCTTCCTTGCCTTAGCTGCCCTCACCACCCTAGTGGCCCTCTGGCCATCAGCTCATACTCCCCTCAGTCCCTTTCACTCCTTGAGCACTTGAATTGCCTGTAGGCCGCCTTCTTTCCCCTCACCACCTCCTGAACCTCCCTGATCCACCAGCAGGGTTTTCGGGCCCTCCCGCATTTTCGTCTTACTCTTGTGCAGGTGCTGGTAGCATCCTGCATCCCCCCTCCTGATGATTTCCCACCTAATGTCAGCGGCCATGTCTGGCACAATCCCATCCAAGTGCTCCTTAAGGATCCTTCCCATTTCCTTGAAATCTGCCCCCCTGAAGTCAGTTACCTCCGTCTCTGTGCAGCCTTCTACCCCTCCTAGGTTCAGGCAGAACCAGACGGTAATCTGTCGCTCCCCTGTGGGTCCCTTACCTCCAGGCCCCCCAATCTGGTCACTGTCTGCCAGGACCACATCCAGTATCCAGCCTCCTGGTCAGTTCCCCACCTGCAGAGTCAGAAGCATCCTGAAAGACATCCAACAACCTCTGTTCTCTGCCACCAAGGATGTCAGTCTCTCTAGTCTGTTCCTGGCATGTTTGTCCCCAACACCACCACTCCTTCCCAATCTGCAGCATCTCCCAACATCTGCCACCAGACTCTCCTCCCAGCACAGGGGTCTGTACACCCTCCCTATTTTTACTCTCTTGCCCCCCCGTTATCAAGGTGACCCACGCCTCCACAGTTCCCTCCGCCTCCTCCACTCCTCCTATGGCAATGCAGTTTTGACCATTATTGCTACCCTCCTCCTTCCCTCCCCTGTCCTTCCTGAACATGGTGTAACCCTCCAGATTCAGGTCCCAGTCATGCCCTGCGGTGGCCCAGGTCTCAGTGACCACTGCCACATCCACCTCTCCCTCAGTTAGCATCGCCTGGAGCTCAGGCATTTTATTGCCCAAGCTCCTGGCATTTAGCAGGACTACCTTCCACCCTTTCCCTATACTTCCATTTCCTCTGCTCGTGTTCCCGTGGGGATTTTGTCTTCCCCTGGTCCGCACCTTACCAGTCAGCCTTTTCCTGCATTCCTCCAGCTCCCCAGAGGGGTGGAGACAGAGTCCCTCCTTTATCGGACCTCCCTCGACAGCCTTTTCTTCCATCTCCCCCCCACAAGTTTAAACCCCACCATTCACAAATGAACCCCTCTATTTTCAACTTAAGGATTTCCTTCCTCCGAATTGAGATGGAGCCATCTCAGCATACACAGCCCCTTATCCCCAGGTCTCCCCTAATCCCCCATCAACCCATACCCTCTGGCCCCACACCACTCCCTGAGCCACTGGTTTATCACCCTAATCTTCCTCTTGTGTTCCCCACTAGCCCTTGGCACCAGCAGGATTTCTGAGAAGGAAACTGTGCATCCTGTATCATAACGGACCCTGGCAAGCTTCCTGAACCTTGCCTGTATCTCAAGCTCACTATTTCTCTCAATGTCATTGGTACCCAGGTGGATCAGTATGTCCGGGGAACCTCCACAATCCTTTGCCAGCTGATATACCTCATTATTTGGCCCTGTGCACTGCTAGTCCAGGGAAGCATTTTGTTCTAACCGGGCAGGCTTCTCCCTCCCTATCCCATTTGATCCCCCCGATCATGGCATCACCCAACAGAAGCACTCTGGCTGCCCTTTCCTCCATTTCCCCTTCCATGTCCCTCATCCTTTCTACCAGCCTCCCCCAGCTTTGCTCCTCCCTATCTGAGTGCCACCTGCCATCCCCTCCTTATTTACCCTGGCCACCCCCTCGCCTCCGATCCTATGCCTCTCGTCCTCCTGAGTATCCTTCTGTACCTCGCTCCCCCACCATTACTGCTCGTGACTGGCCCCCCTCCCATCTGCTAAACCAGCCTGGCTCGTCCTCCCTTCCTTCCCGTCTCTGTTCAGCCACTCCTTGCTTGTCGTGCTCCACAGGCCTAAACCCTCAGCTCCCTTTACTGTATCCTCCTTGTACTTCTGGTCCTTCTCCTTGGCCTTTCCTCCCAACTGGTCCTTCTCCTTGCACTTTTCTCCCTCTACCCTCTCTTCCTCCTGCTCTGATCCCCTGCTCCCCCCGTTTTCCCGCATTCCAAGTTCCTCCCTGTTCCTCCTGCTATCCAGCCTCCGCCTCCTGCCCCCTACTCCCTTTCCATCTCTAACTGCCCCTGTCATGGCTACATCACCCCCCTCATCCTCAAGCAGAAGGAGAATTGAAGCGGTTACTGAGGTTAAGGTCTGATCCACCTCCCCCCACTGCTTCCTTCTGTCCAGCCCCAGACATCTGCCTACTTCCCTGAGAATGGCCTCCCTTTGGCCCCCGTCTGTGAGGGTCCCCAATTACCTGCCTGCTTCCTTTGTAGTATCCGCCTTTTGGGCCCCATCTGCCCATTTCCCTATGCGACTCCAGAGTGCTCTCCTGCACTCCTTTCCCTATGCCCCTGCTGCTTGGTGCAAACCCATGGGAGAGCCCCTGCCCTATTCCCCAACCATACCCCCCCCTTCCCCCAGCTGTCTCCTAATCCCCTCAACCTCCTCCCTAAGCTGTGCCAGCTGGTAGCACACTGGGAAACCACCGAACTTCCAAGCCCAGTCCAGTATCATGGCTGCCCCACACCCTGTGCACCCCACCACCCTCCCAAAGATGCTGGCCCTAATGACATGTGGTCCCATCCCCTTCCAAGTAGGTTTCCTTGGGTGAGCCACCAGGTTCCCCACTAGTCCAAGACTTTTAAACTTGCAACACTTGAGTGGCTGAACTTTTCCCCACCTAACTATCAGCCTTAAGAGTTTGCTCACAGGGGAAGTTTGCAACTCCCTAAACTCATCCCTCCCAACCTTTAAGCTCAACCCCCAGTGGCTCTACTGTATTTAAGAAAGTTCTTAAGGAATTAGGCCAATTTTAAAACACAACTTGCAAACAATAACAGCTTACAGAAACTTATGACAAAGTTAGCTTTCCAGAACCTCACCACATTTGCAAACTTCGACTGCTACCTCTGCCACAGCAAGAAGACTTAAAATGCCTCAGTGAGAATTTTAAACAGAGATTAATTGAAATGTAAACAACCTTGATTGGCTGGCTGTGTTACTGGCCAAAGACCCTCCCCCACAAGAACAGTCTCCAGCTAGCACAGAAAGATTTAAGGATTTGTGTCCCTCTATTCCAGAAAGTTCTTAAGAATTTAGGACAATTTTAAAACCATGAACGGACGCTATATCCCTTTAAACTTCTCTGTCTGCAGACGGATATCCGCTGTGAGTTTTTCTATATGATATATACTTTTAACAATGGTAATCCACTCCTGCAATGTGGGTGGGGTCAGGGAACAACCACTTTCTAGTGACTGCCTTACTGGCTGCTGCTAGCAATTCTCCAGCAAAAGATGTTCGACCGTTAGTTCTTCTGCCTTTTGGTAGTTCCTCCAGTATCAAGTGTTCAAAGCCTAGGGCTTCTTGTGTTCCCATCATTTGACCATATCGTTTCCCTAACGCATCCCAAAAAGGTTGTAGGACTGGGGAACTCCAAAAAATATGGTATTGAGTGCCCTCTTCCTACAGTTACACCAGCACCTATCCATGCGATCTTACTTTCAGTGTTTTGTTCTTGTGGGAGTGAGGAAAAACCTGCTCAGGGTCTTCCAACAAAATTCCCTCCGATAGTCTGATGCTGAGGTGCGACTGCCCCCCTTCCCAAATGTACCTCCAGTCCTGCGAACTAAAAGTATGTCCAGATTCTCTTTTCCAAGCTATCTGATAATGAGGAGAGGGTTGGTCTTCAGTTGTGTGATATACTTTAACCATTGTGGAAATATATTCTTTGGTAATAAGACCCTCTGCTGCCTGTAAAATGACCATCACCAAAGGATAAGGTTGTTTCTGCACTTTTTCCAAGTGTGAACCTGACCTAAGAAAGGAAATTGCCTGTAAACAGCGACAGAAGTATGCTTGTTTCAGCAGAAATTCTTCTTTCAGTTTCCTAAATGATTTAATGTTACCCTGCATTGTAACCTGGGGGAAAAAAAAGGAGACACAGACCTTGCCTTTTCCAGGCAAAAAAAGTATGATCGGTTTTTGGAGGAAAAAACTGGGGACACTGAGTTATGAGGGAACGAGATGTTTGTGAGCTCCCTAAGTTCAAATATTTTTTAACTGTACCCCACATTTTATACAGCTGTGGAACCAAGGGCTTTGTGGCTTTAAGTTTACTTAATATCTCAGCCGGGGCATCGAAATCCTCTAGGGGTTGTGTTCCATAATTACTCCCAAGCTCTTGAGTCATCCACATATTATCAGGATCCTGTCTTTTATAAGCTATCCAGGGCGTCAACTGAGCCAGCTGGTAATCCCCCCTTAATTTTTTTGGGTTTTATAGATCCGACCACTTTATTCTTGCTCTTCTGTCACTCCAAACAAATCGATGGAGCGCTTTACTGATTTCCAACACTGCCTCTCATACTCTCATAGATTGGGTCCTAACCAACAGATTGGATAGAATATCCTGTGAAGGCACACACTCTGATCACCCCCCCCCCTCTACTGCCTATGGTGTGCGACCTCTCCCCCTCCGAAAAATCTTCTCATTCTGCAACTTCACTAATTTCAACCAATCAGCATTTCTGGCTGATCTGTCCAGGATTGACAGGTCCTGTATCATATACTGGATTTCTTAAAAGAATTCTGTGCTCTTCAAGACCTGCACATTCCCAAAATCTCCCACCAGATACATGGCGCGCCCACAAGATGGCTAAAAAGGGACCTTCTCACCAAACTAAAAGCCAGGGACAAAAGATGGGCTCATTATAAAGCCTCTGGCCTCCACCCTGATCTCCATGACTACAGAGCAAAGACAAAACACCTGTAAAAGACTTATTCGCTTGGCCAAAAGCTCTTACTGCAAAGACTGGTCACACATTAAAACTTTACTGGGCACGAAACAAACCCAGACAGTAAATAATATGGTTATAAATGGTGTGCATTGCAATAGCCCGGCTACCATAGCAGAAGCCTTTAATAAACATTTCTCGGCTCTATCCTCATATACTGCTTCTTTTTCTTCTCCGCAGACCCCCTCTGAGCACTCTTCCAATGGCAGGTCCCTCTCATATCCACGATTTCATTTTTTGACTTATTACTAGAAATTATGTTCTAAAACTGCTTAAGACTATCCGGATAGCACTAGTGTTGATGCAGACGGTCTCGAACCCAGCCTTCTAAGACTTGCTGCCCCCTCTCCTAGCTTCTACTCTTACAAGAATCTATAACTGGTCATTCTGTGGTGCAACTGTCCCAAGCATTTGGAAAACTGCTATCATCACCCAAGTATTTAAAAAAGGCGACCCAAAAGTCTATTAATAACTATTATCTAATCGTCATACTCTGGGTTCTGAGCAAGAGTCTCGAGAAATTGGTTTGACTACTAACATGACATACTTACGTGAGCATAATCTACTCTCCAACTCCCAACATGGCTTTAGAAAGGGACACAGTACTTAAACTGCCCTTCTACAATTGATTAACGATGTCAAAGTTGCTGTGAACAATGGTCTTTTAATTGGGGGCAGTTTTCACAGATTTGACAAATGCATTTGATTTAGCTAATCACTCACTTCTAGATAAAATGCTATCCTTAGGATTTTCCACTGACATGGTCTCTTACTAACATACTAAAATGCCAGCAGAATAGGCCTAACGGTCTTTCGCGTCTGCTCGTTTGGTCAGCCCCCACCCTGGGTGCTGACCTTGCTGTTCCCCTCGCCTTCTCTGGCTTCTCCCTTCCCAGTTCCGGATATTCTTGCTGCATTGGATTTTGCTTCCTGAACCCTTCCCCTGTACCTGTCCCACCCCCTCTTGAACCCCTCCACTGTCTCTGCCTCCACCAGCCCCCTAGGTAGTGCATTCCATGGCTCTTGGTTTACTAGTTACCTGTCAGACAGAAAACAAGGAGTCAAATTTAACTCTGCTGTCTCAAGCCTCTCTACAATAAACGCTGGTGTCCCCCAGGGCTCAATCCTTAGTCCCCTACTCTTCTCTCTATTCATAAATGACATCCCTAATATCCACTCTGCTTGCTTTCCCTGCTCTACGCGGATGATCTGGTCCTCTACTATTGCACAAAATCCATCCCCGACCTTGATACCACTCTTACAGCAGACTTCCTCAAGATCCAAAACTGGCTCACTCAAAATAAGTTGGTTCTTAATGCTAGTAAAACCCAGTCCATGTTATCCGGCTCTGACACCAGATTAAGGATAAGTGCTAGCAAACTCAATTATTTGCATTTTCTGGAAAATGTTAGCTCTTTCAAATATCTCGGGATCATGCTTGACCCATCACTAGATTCTGACCTCTACATCACCAACACATGCAAAGCCATAAACTCCAAACTTGGCATTGCCCATCGAACCAGCTATGCTCTTACCCCTTCCACAAGGACTGCCATTGCACAGGACGTCCCACTTCCTGCCCTTGCCTATGGTTCTGTAGACTATGCTGGTGCTGCTAAAACCAGCTTTCTCAAGTGGGATGTCACTTATAACAGCATTTGTCGTTCCGCCTTAGCATCACCTCGTCTTACTCACCACTGTAAGCTCTATCGTGATTTAAATTGGCTCTCCCCTTCATCCTACCCGACCTCAATTCTTTGGCTGCCTTATAGATATCATTCGCACTGGTATTCCTGCCTCTCTTGCTAACACCTATGAATCCTAGTTATAATCTTCATTCTGGGGATAAATCCTTACTAAATATACCCAGCTGTAAAACTCGAAAGGGGATCCAAGCTTTTTCCCATGCTTCACGAACTTCTGGAACTCTCTTTCTGTGTGCACTAGGCTCTCCCCTACTTATGATGCCTTCAAAAGGTCATTACACGCTTATCTCTTGGTAAATGATTTGTGCACATGTCTTTATCCTCCTTGAACTCCCTCCTTTTCTGCTATTGTTCACTGTCTTTCTCCCTTTCCTAGACAAATCAACCTCTGCACTTCATCTGTGCTTCTCTCTACTTAGTCCTTAATAAACTGTGCCCTAGTTTCCTTCTAATGCTATCCTGGCCCAGCTTCTCTCTCTCTCTCTCTCCATCTCATCTGTAGCCTACCACTCAGTCCTATCCTCTCCCATTACTGACAGGTTTGAACTGTGAATATAGGTTACTCACCTGTAACAGGAGTTCTAGGAATGGTATATGTTGTTCATCCACACTGTCTGGCAGGTTCCTTGCTGCTTTAAATCTTGCCGGAAGGTCTTCAAGCTGGCTCCTCCCACCCACCCGGGTGGTAAAACTCGGCTCAGCCCCATGGCGCCAGATCTAGGGCAGCTGGAAGCCAGGTTGTGCGTCCAGGCCGGGGAGGCGGGTGGGTCTTGTGGATGAACAACATATGCCATTCTAGAAACTCCTGACCCAAAATTAACTCTGTATTTCTAGGGACATGGATATGTTGTTCAGCCACACTGTCTGGCAGACTCCTAGCAGTTCTCCGGGAGGAGGGAGGGAGGCAAGGTGCACACCCTACTTAGGGAATAATGACTGGAGAACCGAGGCCCCAAAACCAGCATCCCAGCGTGACTCAAGGTCGATGTGGTAATGGGTAATGAAGGTTGTGCGGATTCCAGGTAGCAGCCCTGCAGATTTCCTGGATAGGGACGTCCCTGGAGGCAGTCACCGATGCAGCGGTATGGCAGGTAGAATGAGCTCTTATCCCTCTGGGAGGCTCCATTCCCGCCAACCTATAGCAGAGATTTATGCAGGAGGTGACCCATCTGCCTATCGTCCGCTTGGCTGCAGGTCTGCAAGGTGTGGCTTCAGCGTAGATGACAAACAGCTGGCGAACCTTTCCCCGAACTTCAGCCGTCCACTCGTTATAATAAGCGAGCGCTCTTCTAGGGTCCAGAGTATGGAGCCTATATTCGGCCTCCGAGGTGTGACTGGGGTAGAACACCGGCAGAGTCAACACCTGGTTAAGGCAAAACTCCGACACCACCTTCGGAAGGAATTTTGGGTGGGGACGCAGGACAACCTTGTCCCTGTGGAAGACCAGATAAGGAGACTCTATGGAAAGCGCCTGGAGCTCTCCCATCCTTCTGGCTGACAAGACAGCCACCAAAAAGGCGGTCTTCCATGACAGGTGAGAGATGTCACACCTGTACATCGGTTCGAATGGCTTGCCTATGAGCTTAGCCAATACCAGAAGTAGATCCCATGGAGGTGGAGGTTCGCACCGGAGAGGATATTATCAAGGCCTTTGGGCGCCCGACCACCTTCTCCTCATGCGCTTAATCGACTGCCTCTCGGCCGCGCCTGCAAGCAGAGATGGCTGCCAGGTGCACCTTAAGGGTCGACGACCGAAGCCCTTGCTGAGAAAGGGACCACAGGTAGTCCAGAATGCTTGCCAAGGAGCAGGAGGAAGGGTCCAGGCCCTTGCCCTGACACCAAATGGAGAATCTCTTCCATTTAAAGGCATAGCATTTTCTGGTCGACTCCTTACGGGAAGCCTCAACAATGCTGAGGACCTCGTTGGAAAGACACAAGGTCTGGAACTCTAGCCGCTGAGGAACCAGGCCGTCAGGTGCAGGGATTGAAGGTCCGGATGGAATACCTTCCCCTGACTGACTGAGATCAGGTCCGGGCGGGCTGGAAGCCACCTCGGGAGCCTGGAGCTGAGACTGAGGAGATCTGGATACAAGAACTGGCGGGGCCAGTGTGGGGCTACCAGAATCACCTGCGCCTTGTCCCTCCTCGCCTTGAGAAGCACCTTGTGGATCAAGAGAAATGGGGAAAGGCGTAGAAGAGGCCCGGGGTCCATGGCCTCGAGAAGGCATCCCCCTGCAGCGAGCCCTGCTGAGGGGGGCAGGCATGAAACAGTCTCAGCTTCGCATTCTCCCTGGAGGCAAACAGGTCCACCTGAGGCATGCCCCAGCGGGAGAACAGATCTTGTACTACCTCCGGCAGGAGAAACCACTCGTGGGATGCAGCTCCTATCCGGCTTAGGGCATAGGCCAGAATGTTGGAGGCTCCTGCCACATGGATGGCAAGGAGATCCGCCTCCAGGCTGCGCACAAGGGCCCAAATGCGGAGAGCTTCCCTGCACAGAGGCATAGAGCGCGTCCTGCCCTGGCGGTTTAGGTAGTACATGGTCGCGGTATTGTCCGTCTGGACCCGACCACTTGACCCCATAGAAACGGAGCGAAGGCGGTGAGGGCTAGACAAACTGCTCGAAGCTCCAGCAGGTTGATGTGGCATCAGGACTCCCGAGGGGACTAGAGGCCGTGCGCTGTGCTCCCCCAGATGGGCACCCCAACCCATCAGAGAGGCGTCGGTCGATAGACCGTCAGCTCGGGGCGGACGAACAGGATGCCCTCCGGCAGATGAGCTGGAACGATCCACCACTGGAGAGCGTTCCACATCTCCTGGGTTACTATCACTGGCTGATCCAAAGGACCGGAGCACTGTGACCATTGGCTGGCCAGTCCCCATTGTAGGGGATGCATGTGCCAATGGGCCCAACGGACCACGCTGGTGCAGGCTGCCATGAGGCCCAGGAAGTCCCAGGCAGGGCGCAAATGCCCAACCTGAAATGACTGGGCAAAGGAGGAAAGAACCTCGGCCCTGTCAGCCGGGAGCCGTGCTCTGGCTCGCAGAGAGTCGAGCTCTGTCCCGATGAATTGGATCACCTGCTTTGGCACGAGTTCCGACTCTGCCTCGTTGATAAGGAGGCCAACTTGAGAGCAAACCTGGAGGGCCAGATCCCTGGACCACTCCACCTCCATTCTGGAGGCGGTTGCAGTCAGTCAGTCGTCCAGGTAGGGGGTACACCCGGACCCTTCGGCGCCGCAGGAATGCTGTCACCACTGCCATGCATTTGGTGAAGACCCTGGGAGCTAGAGAAAGGCCGAAGGACATGGCCCGGAACTCATAGAGGGACCCCTCTGCCCTGAAGCGGAGGAATCGCTGGTGGGACGGACGGATTGAAACGTGAAAGAACACGTCCTGGAGGCCCAGAGAACAGAACCACACGCCTCATTCCAAGGATGGAATGATCTGAGCCAGAGTGACCATCCTGAAGGTTTGAGACCTTAGGAACCTGTTCAGGTCATGCAGGTCTAGAATGGGGTGCCAGCCACCCCCGTCCGTTTCGGGACCAGGAAGTACCTGGACACAAACCTTGGGTCTGGTGTAGGATCCGCCACCTTCCTGATCACCTCCTTTTTGAGGAGCAAGGCAATGTCGGCTCAACGAGCCGACAGAGAGGCTACAGACCATGAAAGCCCCCTTCTGCGGGGCTTATAGCTCAGAAGGGCAGGGCCCAATAACTCCAGAGGCAGACCCTTTCCTACCACCTCCAACACCCAGCGGTCCGTGGTGATAGCGAACCAGGTGGAAAGGAAGTGGCGGAGCCGTCCCCCCATGGGGAAGCGACAAGGCTGGGGACGACACCCCTCAGCCCGTCACTGGGCAGGCTTGGAGGAAGGACCGGCCGAGGGACCACCTGGGCCTTTTCCTCCCTGCTTCCTGTTAGAGGAAGCTGCAGGCTTGGCTTTGGGGTGCCAAGCGTGAGCCTGCTGGCCCTGATGCTGGTGTTGCTGGGCCGGACATGCCGCAGGGGCAGAAGGTCGAAAGGACTTATGTTGCTGATGACGGCCCTTGTCCTTCTGAGCGGGCGTGACCGATTCCACGGTGGTGTTGGACTTTTCGATCCTCTGGAGGTGGCCTTCCACTCCAGGGCCGAACAGGTTGGTCCCCAAGAAGGGGACGTCCGCCAACTTGTGCTGGGTATCTGCCGTAAAGGTGGATATCCTCAGCCAGGCTCTGTGGCGCATGGCAACTGCGGCCGCTACTGACCGGGCACAGGAGTCTCCGATATCTAGAGCCGTTTGGAGCTGCTGTTTCGCCACTGCCCTTCCCTGATCCCGCACCTGCTTGACTGTAGTCTGCAGGTCAGCCGGGAGATGAGGGATCACCTCATCCAGGGAGCCCATGAGGGCATGGGAGAAGTGCGCCATCAGTACGGCCGAACTGGCCTGACGGAGGCCAAGGGAGGACGCAGCGTATACCTCGTACCCAGCATTGTCCAGCTTTTTGGACTCCTTGTCAGGGGGCTTATCCACATCCCTAGCATTCCCGGAGTGCCGGAAAACGCTACTGGTGACCAACCCTTCCGCAGAGGGGTGTTCCAAAAAACCGGACAGAGAGCCGGTAGGGACCGCATACTTCCTGGCCATCCTGGCCGAAGGCACAGGACAGGAAGCCGGCCGCTGCCAAAGCTCCAAGGCCGGGCCAACAATGGCTTCAGCCACCGGAAAGGCCTCCGTGGGAGAATCCCCTCGGTCCAGTATCTCCGTGATGGGATACTTGGCCCGCTTGGATACGGGCTCGAGCTGCATCCCGGTGGACTCCGAGATGAGCCAAGTAGACCCATGAACGATGATGGGCTCGTCCACCGACTGCCCCGGAGGACTCCAGGTCAAGGGCCTGGAAAACAGGGGGAGTCGTCCAGACCGCAGAGTCTGCGGGAGCTGCCTGGGGCCTGAGCCACCCTCCACCTGGCCGAGGACGGTCAGGAGTGAGGGTGACTGACAACCGTGGGCAGACCCTGACCCGACTGAGAATCCTTGGTCGGAGCCCCCGATTTCGGTTGTGGAGGCGGAGGTTCCACCACAATCGGTGGGGCAGCTGGTTTCGGCCGAACAACCGGCCCAGGCTTGGGCACCTCGACCACCGCGAGGGGTTGTTTCGGCCTTTCGGGTGACAGTCACTTAATGGCCGGTGAAGGCAACGGCGTTGGCTTGTTCACGTACAAAAGGAGCTGCTGCCACATTAAGTCCTCATAGCGTCAACGCAATTTGCGCCGAAACCTCTCCTCTTCCGAGGAGGAAGACAAGGACGAGCGACGCCGACGCTTTCTTCGGTGCCGAGACTGAGACCACCGGTGTCGGCGGGATCGGCTGGATAGAGACGAGGTCCGAGACCGAGACCCGGGATGTTTCCGAGGGTGGGTCTGGGAGGGAGCGGGGGACACCCGCTCCTCCCTCGGCTTGGGAGCCTTGACCGGGACTCCGCACAGGAGGCGCAGCTAAGTCCTCGGTTTCCACCAGGGAACGCTGATGAAGGTTGTCGGCTTCACCAGTCGGCGTCTGGCCCAACGGTCGGTGAAAAATCTCGACCAAGGTCGATGGGTGTCTCAGCCGGCTGACCTGACGGGACACCGTGAAGCCAGCAGCCTTAGCCGCGAACTCCTGACAAGTCGAGTGTCGACTGTCCGGGGAAGGGGACCTCTCCCGCTCCCACGAACATAGACAGTGGGACTTACCCTTCGAGTCCTCCTTTCTTGACTGAGAAGAGTGTCCCGATGGCCCCTCACCCTACGTGGACAGGGATTGGCAAAGCTCTTTAAAAGAAGCTGTGTAGGAGGATCCCAAAGAGAGCGGGATAAATGCCGTGACCAAGGAAGATGAGGATGCGGCCTGGGCCGCCTCCTCTTTGAGGACGATCATCTGCTCGAGCTGCTCAGCCGAGCCAGCCGCCGGACACCGCCCAACGGGCCTCCTTGGACTACACCGGCGGATAACGGTTCTCAGGGCGTCAAGTTGTAGCGGGCAGCCGCGGTCTTCAAGGCGTTGGCGAAAAAAGACCTGCACAACTCCCGAGGCCAGGGTTGTGGTCAAGCCCGAGGCAGTAGACGACGTGAGTGGATCCGCCCTGGACATCTTTCTGCCGCATGGGCACTGCCGAAAACCAGGAGTCGATTTGTCCATCGCAGCTGCGAAGGAAGAATTAGACCGAAGTCTGGAAAACTTTAAAATTATTTTCGGGTGAACCGAAGAGTTAGGATCCAATCTATACGCAGAGCGTTAAGGAGGGAACCTGAGCTTCCATGCGGTAAGGAAGATCTGGCGTCATGGGGCAGAGCCGAGAGTTTTACCACCCGGGTGTGTGGGAGGAGCCAGCTTGAAGACCTTCCGGCAAGATTTAAAGCGGCAAGGAACCTGTCAGACAGTGTGGATGAACAACATATCCATGTCCCTAGAAATACCTCTTACACCTTGATTTCTTTTTTTTCCCCCCCATTTTATCCTTTTCTCCACCTGCCCTAGCTGCCGGCAGCCCGTTACTGTCAGCCCGGTCACGAACCACTGGCTTCCACCCCCCATATCGGCCTCGGGCCCTCCGATACCGTGGCTTACCCCCCGGTGGGGCTGCGGCACTCTGGCTGCATGCGTGGTCATCGGACTAGGTCGGAGGGCTGGCCTGGGGGCTAATTGAAGCCGTGACGAGCTTCATTTAGGGCTGCCGGCAGCTTTATCCATTTTCCTTTTTCGGGGGAGGCGGGGTCGTGCAATGACGCGGAGCATCCTGCCCCGCCTCCAGTACGTGCCTGTGCCGGCAGCTGCGTGATTCCTGGCCTCCACCAGGGTCAACCGAGCTCCGACACCTCCCTCCCCCGAGAAGGAGAGCAGTCCCTAGGCGCTCCATCCTTCTCCCCGGCCCGGCCTCAGCGACCCGAGTCTGTTCCCGAACCGGGTCGTCGGCGTCCTTGCATGGAAATCCAACCGCCGTGTAGCGGGTCGCTACACCTTAATTTCTTGATTCTCTATTCACTTACATACATTATCAACTTATAATTAGCTTTCTTTCTCACTTCTGCTCAGACAATTGTATTTAATATTGTTATCCTTCTCTTTTTATTTAGTCGGGATCTTTGGGCCATATGTGTTTGACCTTATATTGTATATTTCTTTTCCATTTTAGTTCATTGTCTGTCTTTCTCATGCTGTATGTTATCTATATTTCTGATTTATCTAAATTTTACTGATGAACTGACGGCATTGTTGATGTAACTTTTACCGATGTAACTGATGACACTGTTGATGTATTTGTCGCTGTACTCTACTTACCCATTTGTACTTGTAATTTGTATTTTTTTTTAAATAATTTTTATTGATTTACATAAAATACAATAAAGAGAGAAAGCAAGGGAGGCCATATGTTAACAACTCAAACAGCTAGGTCCGCTTACAATTTATATACAATGCGGAAATTACATACTTCATTTGCCACAGACAATGCCATATCCTCCTAGATATAACTAACAATCAGAGACCTTTAAATGTATTCTTAGTGAGCCAAAGATAAAGAAGAGAGAGGAAACAGAGCCCAGAACCAAAGACTAACCAAAAGAAAGATAGAAAAAGAAAAGGATGGGTAAGGAGGAGAAAAGACGAAGCAAAAGGGATACAGGCTCACTGCCAACATTCCAAATATACCAAGTTGGGAGAGTCATTTCAAATTCATGAGATTTACCGCACCAAAAAGTTGATAAGTGATATACAATATACTGTAATTGTGCTGATGTATTCACCATCAGTTCAGGGGGGGTACTGAGTTAAGCCCCGTAAGGGATTTCAAGACACTCTCACCAGGACCTCCAAGATGTCTATTCGCTCCTTCTGAGCCTGAAAATGAAAAAATGGCAACCATCGAGCCTTAAATATTTCCTTACTAAGCCTTACTCTGGCTGTAAGTTCCTTCATTTCCAGGATGGCCAAACAATTTGTATACCATGCATCTGTAGAGGGGGTAACTGTGGACCATCCAATGCTGCGTAATTACTTTAAGAGCTGCGACTACTAAGATATTGAACAAATAGCGTTGGGACTGGTGCTCAATGATCCAAGGGAATTCCCCCAACAACCAATGTACAGGGTCCTTGGGGAGATCCACCTCAAAGATTGATCCCACCAAGGTCAAGACCCGTGTCCAATAAAACTGAATCTTGGGGCATGTTCAAAACACATGTGTATGGGTACCCGCTACCCACACTCCCTCCGGCAGAGATCTGAGAAATGTCAGCCATAATGTTTTGTAATTACGGAGTGCAGAAGTATCGGGCAACTACCTTCCACCAAAACTCACACCAACTATAAGATGCTGTCATAGAGTGAATAGCTTCCCAGATCCTGGCCCAAGTGGAGTGGTCAAGTGCTTACCCAGGTTCCGAGCTCCAAGCCTGTTAAACATTTTCCAGAGGGTCTGATTCAAGGGCTGAAAACTGTCTGACCAGCCTGGAAATTCGGCCGTGGGACTGTAAGTTCCCCGTTTCAACCACCATAAAATGCACAAGGAGATTATTGTTATCCATAATAGTTCTTTGTCCCCGACGTTCCTTATCTTGTAAAAAGTGTCTAAACTGCAAGTATCTGAACAAATCACTATTGGGGAGGTTGTACTCCCTAGACAGTTGTTGGAAAGACTTACTGTGGGAGTCCAAATACATCTGACCCACCCTAACCAAGCCTCCCCTCTCCCATATCCTAAATCCCTGGTCTCAAATAAGAGGCATAACGTCTAAACACGCTTTAATAGGAGACTGGGGGACCCATTCCAGCCAAAGGGAGAACATTTTTATTGATTTCTAGTCAGGAAGAAATAATCACCCTGGACCACTGGTTATTCACTAGTAATTTCTGAATTCCCCTCTATCCATGAATATCAAATCCCTGATGTCCCCTCTAGAAGATTCTGGCACTCTAACTCCACCCATAAAGGGGGTTCTACCCCATTCATAACTGACCACAGGGGAAGAACCTCTGCAGCCCAGTAATATTTTTTAAAATCAAGTAAGCCCAGTCCCCTCTGGCCCTTATCCCTAAGTAACGAATTCCACTTCATTCTAGGGGGTCTACCCGTCCAAATAAATCTCTGCAAAGCTGATTTTAGTGATTTCCAAAAGCCCATAGGGGGCTTAAGGGGCAGGGACTGGAATAAAAATAAAAAATGTGGGAGCACATTCCTCTTTATACAATCTGTTCTCCCAAACAGGGAGAGAGGCAGTTCCCCCCACCTCTTTAAATCCTCTTGTACGACCTGCAGAAGTCTCCCATGGTTAATAGCATATAATTTTTGCAGGTCCCTGGGGATCCAGATCCTAAGATACTTAATACATTCTTTTGCCCATTTATAATTACCTATCGGCGGAAGTTCTCCAGCTGGGGTCCTTTCAATGACTAAAAGCTTAGTTTTAGTATCAATTTTAAAGCTAGACGTTCTGGAAAATTCATTTAACAAGGTATTAATGAACGGTATCTAGCCTATTGGGTCGGTAATGTACAGCAGAGTGTCATCTGCATACAACGACACCCTAACTTCTATCCCCTGTACTTGTATGCCCCTGTAGTCGATGGATTGCCTTATCAGGGCCGCAAGAGGTTCCATACATAAGGCAAATAACAGGGGTGACAATGGACACCACTGTCTAGTACCCTTATCCTCTGCGATGTGACCCCGTTTACCTGAACAGTTGCCTTAGGATCCCTGTATAAATTTGCTATCCATTTCCTGAATTTGACCCCAAATCCAAATTTTCCCAGAGTATGATCCAGGAAGACCCAGTCAAGGCGATCGAACGCCTTCTCGGCGTCTAAGGCCATCACTGCCCTAAGTGTACCAAATGGTAATGCCCCTGAAGCAGACAAGACATTCAACAGAAGTCGAATATTGTCCTGGATATGTCGGCCGGGTATAAAGCCCATCTGGTCCCTGTGAACCAACCCAGGAATATACTCTTGGAGTTGCAAGCTTAAAACCCTTGCAAAGATCTTCGCTTCCTGATTGATTAAGGATATGGGGCAGTAGCTCCCACACTCCGCAGGGTCTTTGCCAACCTTCGGTATGAGTGTAATCACCGCTTCCCCCCATGTAACCGGGGACTCCCCTTCCTCGTGGGCCACATTACACACCTTGGTTAATAACAGGGTCAACTCCGAGACAAAATGTTTGTAAAATTCGGCCACGAATCCATCCGGACCCGGGGCCTTCCCTCTGCTAAGGTTTTTGATGACCTGTGTAACCTCCATTTCAGTAAAGGGGGCCTCCAGTCTCTGACTCTGCGTGGCACCCAGCCCCAGCAAGATCACCTTCTGTAAAATATTCTGCACATCCTCAACATGGTCTATACCCTCTCCTGAGTATATAGCTCAGTGTAATATTTATAGAAACTGTCCGCTATTTGCAAAGGGTCGGAGGATATCACTCGGGACCCTGGCTTCTTAATTGAAGGGATATACCTATCTGCCTCTTGTTTTCTCCGTCTGAGTGCCAAAAGACGGCTAGCCCCCCCCCCCTTCCATAATATCTTTGTTTAGTATACCTCAGGGAGTTTTCAATTTTCTTCGTCATCTTCTTGTTATATAAATCTCTGGCCCCTCAATCGAACTAGAGTCGATGGATCCCGGGTTTGCTTAAGCTCAGCCTCCAGAGTTGCAATATCAGTTAATAATCTTTCCAACTTAGCTTGTTTACATTTGTTTGTAAGAAGCACAGCTGATGACCTGGCTCCGGAGGACTGCCTTCAATCCATCCCAGATAAATCTAATGTGGGTATCTCCTTCCCTATTTTCAAGTAAATGCTACTGAATGGTAGCCTTCACTTGATCAACAAATACCCTGTCGTTGAGCAACCCTGGATCAAATCTCCATGACCCTTTGGCTTTCTCTCCCTCCCAGCTCACTCTGGCACTAATCATGGCATGATCAGAGAAAGTGACCAGGTGTATAGTTATGTCTGTCAGATTTGAGGCATCGACCAACTGAGTGTAGAATCTATCCAACCTGGAGTAAGATCCCGCAGAGTCAGAGAAGAAAGTAAAGTCTGTAGTATCTGGATGTCTTGGTTTCCAAGGGTCCACCCAGCCACCCTTGGATATTAAGGTCCTAAGGAGTCTAGAGCATGCAGCACCCCCCTTTAGCTCTTATCTAAAAGACCAGTTTTTCTTTTTTTTTTTTTTTTTTTTTTTTTAAAAAGAGATGCTTTATCCTCCTGGGCCACTTCTCTGCCCCTGTTGTACCTCGCATCCTTGTCAGGGATCCAGTCGCCGTCCATCTTGCCCGGGATGGCTGGCACCCTGAAACCCCTGCGGCTTACCCCCCCTGCAGCGGGGCAGCAAGGAGCCCCCTAACTCCCCAACCACACTAATCCAGCTGGCGTAGCGTGAGGTAAAGCATCCAGCGCCTCAGTCCTCAGTGCCACCGGCTGGCGTGTAAAAGAGCATTTTCAACACAGTTCCAGTCACCAACCATGACTATCCTGCCTAAAGGAAGGGAGTTTAATATGGAGAAAAAGTGTCTAAAAAAATATCCCAGATTGGGGGTTGGGTAGGGGCATAAACAGCCGCTAGGTGGAGGGTGTGTCCCATAAATTCCCCTGAAACTATCACAAAATTACCAGTCCCTGCTACTTGCACTTTATGAACCCTGAACGCTAAATCCTTACGTATCAATACCACCACACCTGCTCTGGAGGCATCCGGGTGCGAATCTGAGTGGACACCTCCCCGCCCACGATCTCCGCAACTTTAAATGCTCGACCTGAGACAGTTTAGTCTCTTGGAGACAGGCCACATCACACTTAAGGCAGCTTAGCTCTTGGAGGAGCCTGGCTCACTCAACCACCCCACTGATCCCCTTAACACTGATAGATATCTCAAGTGAAGCCATGAGGAAGGGTAAACTGGTAACCAACACTTGTGTTTCCCATAATCCCCACTATTACAGTCAACACCCATTGCTATAGATACACCCAAACATTTACCTGTAGAAAAAAAAAAAGTTGATTAATATAAATAAAAAAGATAAAAGTTAAGAGTACCCAACAAACATACAAAACATTATAACATGACATTACACTATATGCTGGATTAACTGCACCCAGCCAGACTCAAACAAGGGTCTCCACGGTAAAATAACATAAAACAGAAGGAAACAAGGTACCAGTTAATTCCCTTAGTACCTGTACGCTCAATCAGAGCTTAGAGTTAGAGGCAAAGAGTGGAAAGGCCTCAGCAGGCTAGGAGCCTACACCCTAGGCTAGTAGGAGAAAAGCGGCTGTATGCGCTAAGGATTGAGCCCCATGGAACCCAGAAGATCAAACCCCCTCTTAACTGTTGGAATCCAGTGCAGAGGGCAGACGAAGTGAAGCACCCCGGGCAAGAATGAAAAATAGATACTGCACACCCTGTGCAGTAAAGGCCTGATTCAACTTATTTTTGTATTTATTTATTTATATATTTATTTATGTATTTATTCATGCCCCTGTGGTTCAGGAGCACTTGATGACCTCACAATAACCACAGCCATCATAGGAAAGAGAAACTACAACCCCATTCACTGGGCTCTGGGCCCTCTAGGAGTCGTAATGGGCAGAGTCAATCTCCCAAAGGGGTGACCATGGGGTGCTGGGGTTTCCAGGCCCTCCGAACTATGAGAGGCTCAGGTGCCCCCAGAAACTCTTTTATTCCCCCCTCACCCCGATTCATTTATCCAATAACAAGCCAGGCAATCATGATAAAAGTGAGGAGAAATCCCCCATCTCAACCTGTATTAACCTTGTCTAAGATTCCAAGGAGTCCACATTAACTGTAGGTAAAAATAACTGCTCTAGCAACTATACCATAACATTTTTAACAAGGCATGACAAACTAATTCAACCAATATTTAAAGTCATCTAAATGCTCCCATAAATGGGAGAAAAAACACTTAATCTTTAGTCCAGCTGCATGCGCCATTTGGAAGAGGCAGCGTGTCCATAAGGGGGAAGATCAACGGCGTTGCTCCACCTGAATAGCTCCCCTTAAAACCTTCCCATGGAGAACATAAACTGGGACAAGAAAGGCTGGCTCTCCGACTTGCTGACAGTCGGAATCCAGATTGTTCAGTTCAGTCCACCCTGTAGTTTACACCACAGATTCCTGAGGGAAGCAAATAAAACAAAATTCCAGGAAATTCCTACTGGGAGAAGGAAGCCTATCGACCCCAGCACTGCTCAGGTAGGGGAAGCAAATCATAACTTCAAACTGATCAGAATCTCAGGTTTTCTTTACTTGAATCCATCTGGCCATGTCTGCATGCAACAGGAGGAGGAGGGCATCATTTCTCCTTCTTCCTGCTTGCCGTCTGGAGTCAGGAGCGAGCGACCAAAGGAGATCCTTGATTTCCTTCTCGGCTTGCTCTTCTTTAGCGTCTGGTGTGTGGGATCCCCTGTGCTTCCAGATAGGGGGTAGCCATTAGGAGGCAGTCGAAGAGTCTTGTTCCCTCCTTGTCCTGAACCCACAGTTTAGCTGGATATCAGAGGTAAGCCTTGTATCCCCTCTCTCACAATGCCTTCACCATCACCAGAACTTTCTTGGGGTTGGCCAACATTAAGGGATGTAAGTCCTGATCAATATATATATATCCTCTGGCCATCAACACCGAGATCTCGTTTGGCCCACGCAAGCCTGAGGATTTTTTCTTTTGGGGCGAAGCAGAGAAATTTAACAGTTACAGACTTGGGGGGGGCGCACGCACTTTGCTTAGGCTTAGGGGCAATAGCTCTATGTGCCCTCTCGATCTCTATATTAAAGTCCTCTCCCAGATCCAGCTCTGTTTTTAGCCAGGTATCCAAAAATTCTTCCATCGAGGGGAGTTGCACCCCCTCTACGATGCCAAAAATGCTGTAGTGATGCGGCGTGCTCTCTCCTCAGCATCTTCTGCCCGCATGGTCAGTTCTCTTTCTCTCCTATGGAGATGTGCCAGAGATCTCCCAAAGGCCATGTGCTCTGACTGAAGGCTCTCCATCTGATTTTCCATGGAGTCTGTACGCGCTGCCAACTTTTTAAAGTTCTTTTGGATGCCTGAAATCCGGGCATCAATAGGGTGTAGATTTTGAGCATTCTATGCCCATCAGCATTTGTGAAAGTTCAAGCATTCTCCGACCCCGAGCCTTCTGATTCTTCGCCCGATGCTGTAAAAATGAAGGAGAAGGATAGGGCAGGGCTGGCAGGCCACGGGGCACTTCGTTTGAGAGTCTGAGTGCCTGAATCCATAGGGGGTTTCTTCTTTGTGCATCCCATGGTGACCATACAAATACGAGCCTTGTCTAAAACAAAATCAACCTATCAAACCACGCGATGGCAATAGATTGTAACAAAATTAATGCCCGAGGTGCAGGAGCTCCATTTTAAGCCGCCATCTATTGCGTGACGTCACTGGAAGTTATTGTAATTTGTATTTGTTGACTTTTTTTTTTTTTTTTTATATATATATATATAAACACTTGTACCCAGGGCTCCAGATAAGATTTTCTGGGATGAGTACTCTGCTCCTCATTTTGAAAGTGAGGTGAGTAAAACCAAATTCACATGCGTACAAATGTCTGGACAGAGTGGAGTAAATACATTTTTTTCCCCACTGTCATTTTTAAGAAGGCACAAAAGCACACAGGTTCAATTTAGTGCATTCAACCACATAGTAACAAGAGTAGCTATGATACTACAGAGAGCAATGAAAAAGTGTGTCCCTTATGGGTTTTTTTCTGTTTTTGCAGGCATAAGATGAATGAGAATCCTTTCCATGAACCTAAGCTAGATAGTTCCATCCATCAGCTAAATTCAGTCCATACGAGGGCAGTTAAAGATGTAATAGTTCTGTGATTGGTTTCATTACCGTTTATCAAAGCCATATATTATCAACCGTAAGAAAACTGAGCAAAGAAAGAATAAAACATCCTTAATATCAACAAACAACTGGGAAAATAAAGCGAATAAAAATAAGATGACTTTGTGATTGTGTGTGCGTTGTGCTTCCTTGGTCCCTAGAGTAGGATATTTCAAAACCTGAGTAAATACATGAATTCACCGTAATTAAGCATTCCTGATAAGGAGTACATTTTTAAAAACAACGTAGTTTTTTTCTAGATAAGAACTGATCAAGTGCCAACAATGCTCCAGATAATGTTGGCAGGTAGAAGTAATTTACTCACCAATTTCAAAATATAGCGAGTAAAACAAAATTGGGATGCATACGAGTGCTGTAAATTTGGAAAAAAAAAACTGCTCCTTTTGAATCACCAGTTATGTTATGAAACACTATTCTTTGGAGCGTGGAGTATTTACAAATGTTGGGAGAGTACTGGTACGCAATAAAAAAGTTTTCTTAAGAGTATTTCCTAAAATGAGGTGAGTAAAACAGGTTGGTACTCCCTTATCTGGAGCCCTGCTTGTACCATTCCGGGTCATGCCTGAAAATAACCATTTTTATGTCTAGTGCACCCACCCAGTTATCAAAAACGAAATAAATAAAAATAAATAATTTTAGTCCATTCAGTACATGAAATAAACAGGGGAAGAGTTTGAAATAAACAGGAATCTAGGTAAAATATTAATTCTGATAGATTCAACCCTTCCTAGCAGTGACAGTGCGAGCATTTCCCACCTCTTTAAATTAGTTATTACCTCCGTGATGAGTTTTCCATTCACTCATTTATTCTTACGATTGGAATACACCTTTGAACTCAGGAGCTCATTTACAAAGGTTCCTTGTCACAGAAGCAGTTACACAGTATAGGCAGTAAGGATACTGGAGGCGGCTCAAAGGGGCCCTGTCACAGAGATTATGGAGGTGTATCACTAGGTAAATCAAAGTAGGACAGAGAATCACCAAACAGGAAATGCTGCCATGATGGATATACTACAGAGTACCCAGCAATTGTGCAGAGTATGTAGTAATCAGTTGTGTCAGAGGTAGCAGCCACACTCGACCCCAAGTGTGAGAGCATTGTTTAGTTACTTCTTGAATGGGGCCAGTTTAGGGGGGTTATTTATTTATTGAATTTTGATGACCGGGTAGGCCCGCTGGGCCCCGGAGGTCCCTTTTTCAGGGGCGACCCGGGTGAAACAACAACTTACAGATCAGTAGTCAGGTGATTGTAAAGTTTTTAACAGTAAGAATACATAGGTTTACGGGCGGCAGGTAGTGGAAGACATGCAGGCTGTAAGGACATAGAGGTTACACATAATGAGACCATTATACATCTCAAGTTAGTGATTAGATTAAGAGTGCTCTGGTAAGGCGAGCAGTAGCTAAAGACCTAGGGTTAGCTTCTTTGTGGGCATATTGGAAGGGGGATAAGTTGGGACATAAGTGCACCTCATCTTTAGGGGGAGGTCAGTTATGCTACCAGGATGGCGAAGTATGGCAGGGTCTACTGAGCTACCAGGGTGGCTGTACGTGGTCAGGTCCTGTGGCAAAGACATGTGCTCCTGTTGAGCAGGTGTCCCTTAAGCTTTGTCCGGAAGCTGGTGACGGACTCGGCCTCCCGTACCTCCAAGGGGAGGTTGTTCCAGATGGAAGGGGCAGCGTACGCAAAGGACCTAGACCCGGCTTTAGTCCTAGTCTTGGGAACCACGAGGAGAGTTTGGCCTGATGAGTGCAGGCACCGTGGGTTGGGTTTCACCCTGACGAGACCATTCAGGCTGGGGGGAAGTGTGGGACCCAGTAGCTTGAATGTAAGGCAGAGGGTTGGGTAGGAGAGGCGAGCTTCCAGAGACGGCCACCTGAGCCTAGATTGGGCCTCGCAGTGGTGAGTCCTCAGGTGTGACATGGTGGCAAAGCGGACTATCTTATTGTACAAGGTCTGCAGCCTTCCTAACTCCGTCACGGCCACGCCCTGGAGAATCGAGGCTGCGTATGTGAGCTTTGGGAGGAGTACGCTAGTGGCAATGGCTACCCTAGCTTCTGGGATAATCTGGTCCTTTAGTCTATAGAGGATTCCAAGTTTCCCATGGATGGCTTTGGTGATTTGGTCTACGTGATTTTTTAGTGTGAAGTCTTGGTCCAGGGTAAGGCCAAGGTATTTGGTGGAGGTGACCACCTCAAGTTTTACACCCCCCCTGGACTGGAGTTGTAGGAGATGTGACCTCTCAGTTCCCAGGGATCTAGGGCCAAAGAGCATTACCTTCGTTTTGTTGGTGTTTAAAACCATTTTGTTCAGAGTGAGCCAGTCCTCCATCTGATGGATGTCTTCTTGGAGGGCTGTCCCCAACTCTGGTAAATTAGGGGAAGCTCTGTAAATGACCGCATCATCGCGTGCCTGGATGGCGCTGCTACTCCCGCAGTGTTTATGCAGGATCACTTATGAACAATGCAAAGAGAAGGGGGCCGAGATTGACCCTTGAGGTACCCTTCTTGAGTGGAGCTAGCTTGGAGACTTTATCCTCCCACTTGACCCTCTGGGTGCGCCAGAGATAACTCTTGAACCATCCCAGTGAGTGGGTGTCAAGGCCAAGTGAGCGATTTTTGTAGTAGGAGGTTGTGGTTTACCAAGTCGAATGCTTTAGATAGGTCAATGAAGACCGCCTGTGCTGACCCTCCGTCATTATTGCTCAGTACTTCTGCTGAGAATTTAGTTAGCGCAGTGTCCGTCCCATGCTTGGCCCTGAAGCCGTGCTGTGACGGTGAGATTGCCTGGTGGATTTCTAGGTAATCTCGGAGTTGGGAGTAGACTAGCTTCTCCTGTACTTTTGCTATGACACACAGCAAAGAGATAGGCCTGTAGTTCTCAATGGGCTCTGTTGACCCTCCCTTGTGTATGGGAATCACTACAGCCCGTTTCCAAAGCTTGGGTACAGACCCCTCCATAATGGACCGGTTTATCAGCCAGGTTAGGGGCTTAGCTAAAGCTGGAGCTCCTCCTTGAGGATTCTGGTTTGGATCCCGCCGGGGCCCCAGATCCTCCTCTAGTGTAGGGATTTGGCGGTGATCAAAGCCTCCTTTTCCCTGACCAACCTCAGGTGAAACAAAGGCTGTCAAGGTCCAGGGGCTGTTGTGCATTCGCTCACTCCTCCTGTCAGGGTCCTTCTTGTATGCATCCAGGTTAGTGAAGTAACTGTTAGGGACTCAGCAATGAGAGATCCTCATCGATTAATTGCCCATTAGCCAAGATTGGGCTGGGTGTAGTTTTTGCTCCTTTGAGGAGTTCATTAATGTCGCGACCAGAAGAGCCTAGGATTGCCTAGGTTAGTTTTTTGAAGGTTGGTGATATAGACTTTTTTGGCTAGCTTTATGGCCTTTTTTCATTGGTTTCTAAGGGCCCTGTAGCCGGCTAAGTCCCCCGGTAGCTTTGATTTCCTGTACTTTTTCCAGGCCTTGTCCCGGGTGGACATCAGAGCTTTTAGAGGAGGCAAGATCCACTTGTAGCAGCTTCCCTTTACTCTGTGGGTTTTCATAGGAGCTAAGAGGTCCGTAATTCTGGCGAGGGATGTCTGGAAAATTTAACGGCATCCTCCAGGTTAGGAAGGTGTCTTATATTGCTCCAGTCGATGCCATTTAAGTACCCAATGAATTGGTCAGGGAGGAAGTTAGAGTAGTCCCTGGTGGCAATAATCCTGGGCGGGACTTTGTTCGCACGGTTCTTCCAGATGGCAAATACCGGCGAGTGGTCGCTCAAGGCATCGGCCAAGGTCCCTGCCATTTTTACATTGCTGGGGGTAGAAGCCAGGACCCAGTCGATTATGGTATGCCTTCCTGTTGCATGGTTCATTCTGGTCGGTAGGGAGATGACTTGGGTGAGGTGGGAGTCATTTAATATACCATTGATGGCAGACTTCACCTCAAGGGCCCAGTTTAGGTTGAAGTCACCCAGTAAGATAACCTCAGAAGCAGATTCTACTGCTGGGTTCTTCAGGAGCGCATCCAGAGAACCGAGCGATTGGTGGGGGCTAAGCGCAGCCTATTGTGAGGTGCTTAGCCCCGCCTAGAGTGAGCCGTATGAGGATTGCTTCTATGTCCGGGGTCATGCCTTGTGGCATGCTAACGAAGGAGGATGTAATTGTGTCCCTTACATATACCAGAACCCCACCCCCTCTTCTCGAGGGTCCGTCCTTTCTGTAGAAGGCGTATCCAGAGGCAGCTACCTCAATGTCCAGAATGTGGGGCTTTAGCCAGGTCTCTGAGACTGCTAGTATGTCTGGTTTGTAGACAGCTAGCCATGCTTGGACTTCGTGGATCTTAGGTCTCAGGCTGCAGATGTTCATGTGCACCAACCTCAGGCCCTTGGCACCATCCCAGGCCTTATCTGATGGGGAAGAAATAGATACATTAGGTGTCCCTGGGCCTGTGTTAGGCTGGATGTCTCCCGCCAGTAGCAGCAGCGCTGCTAGCAAGCGCCGAAGAGTGAGGGTTAGAGGAGGTATAACCAGTGTAGATGGACATAGGGTTAAACTCCTGGTGAGAGAAGGGATCGATAGAGGATCCCTTTCTAGAGAATCTATACGCCACTAGGAGAAGGATGTTGCACCTGGAAGAGGGGCATCTGTAGGCTGTCATGATTCCCGACTTCACGGGCATGGGGGGCAGTTGGCACCAGCACGAGCCAATCCGCCTTAGTTGGGCCAGAATATAGATCGAGCCAAGAGGATGCCCTTGTTCCAATTCCCAGGGTTCATCTTGAAGCTTTTCAGGGCCACCCGCATGGATCTCAGGTGCCTAACCTAGTGGGTCAAGGAACCTGGAACTGGCCTCTATCCCCTGCGGTTGCAGGCGTGTGCAGACAGCGTCAGCTGAGGGTATCAGAGCAGGTTCAGCCCAGTCTAGATGTGTTAGGCAAGCTGCCTGCTACCTTGGGATTAAGGTTCCCTGTCTAACCTGCTGTTATTTAGAACAATTAACTTAGAGAGGAGACAACAAAATCAGGTTAACAGCAGAGGTACAGTTGGAGTAACCTAGTGAGACAAATAATAATGCAAGGATCCCTGTCAATCTCTGGGTGAGAGGCTGATTATTAGCTAATTAATAATTAACTATAGTGCTGATACCCCTGTAACCAGACTTAACTACCAGCAGGGGTGGGTGGGATTTAAACTATGCAATCCCATTACCTATTATTAATTATGAGTAAGCAGCAAACCAGTTGGCTATATGATTAAAGCTTCACAATCACTTTTTTTTCTCTCTCAGCGTTACAGTAGGCTAACAGTGCTTAGAACCAGTTGCTATGAGGCTGTAGTTGGCAGAGGTGACAGAGATTAGCTAGGTAGAAGCAAGAGTCATTAGTGTCAGAGTCAAAGGCAATTGCCCAGAGTGGCAGTCTACCTCAAGTTTGGGCTAGCAATTAGGTTTAAAGAATCTGCCCCTGGGAAGGGAGGGGCGCTCTGTGGTGAGAACGGCAGCTTCAGTTGAAGAGAGAGGCTGGCACCCCTACGGCAAGAGCTTAGTCCTGCAGGTCGTAGCTTTAGGGGCGAACTGGACTGCAGACGCTCACCAGGGAGCTCCTCCTAGGATGGTAAGCCTCGGACGATAATTGGAGGATATCATAAGATGGGCAGGGCTCCAGCCCAAATCAGCCTATTTAAGTCACCACTGACTCAGGGCGGTGGGGCGGAAATTTAAAAGAAAACAGCTCACTTAACCAGAGGGGTGCTCTATAGGCGGAGTGTTGGGCATGGCTTGTTTTACGGAAAGGCATGGCTACTGCATTCCTGGTTATACTCTTGGTAGCATATTGGTTAAGAGTGGGGAACAGGAGGTTTTGGATGGCAGGGGAAAAGAGGCCCATGAGTGCTTTTCTTCCCCACTAGACATGTCTGATATTTAATTCTATCATGCAGCTGGAGCCAGTCAGGATTGGCAATATAAGGTACAACTGTGTGTGAGCCTATCAGCTCCAAGGGTGTAGTGGCAGGCCCCGTTTAATACCAGCTTGACCCTGTTAAGAACCATGTTAGCAGCTGCTCCGTAGACTGATAGGCCATACACAGTCCAGCACTGGGAGTATGGAGCTGGTTACTGCTGTTTGCCTTGCTGCTGGGGTGAGATAGTGCCTATGCCTATATAATTCCCCTAATTTTATGCTGACTAGTTTTAGTATGTTATCCACATTGTGGGGGAGAAAGTAAGCGTGTCATCTAGTGTGACACCAAGGTACTTAAAGGCAGTGACCTGCTCCAAGGGATCCCCTTTAGTGTTTATTACGATAGGCGGGGGGACCTTGTTCCTCATTAGTGGGCCTGCGAAACATGGTCTTCGTTTGTTGTTGAGAATCAGTTTATTTTGACAAAACCACTTTTCCAATGCCCCAAAATTGTACTTAAGGTCATGAGTTAGGATCTCTGGCTGTGAGCCATTAGTGTAGATGACATCACCTGCATAGAGGAGTATCTTCGAGGGGCAGGCTTTGGGGAGGTTATCTGCTGAGGATACACCTCCTATTTGTGGTTGAATCCTTATCCTGTATAATCATTCATGTCATGATTATCTAATCTCTCGCTGTAATATTTTAATATCAGAATATCCAACCAATGGCTTTGTTAAACTGTATTCTGCAATTAGTACACTAAATTACTGTCTCTGTATGTATAGCAAAACATCAAATGTTTGCCTTTTTTCATTTAATAAACTCTGTCACCCCTGAAAAGGGGACATTTTACCTCAGTGTACCCACCCGGTTATCAAAATTCAATAAATAATATAAATTCATGTTATCCTCTTTCATAGATGTTGCCTTCAGTAAATTTTTTGTTTGTTAAATGTTTTTTTTGTCACGGGGCTCTGACAGAGGGACTTCCTTTTGTTACTACCAGAAGCACCTCCTTATTGCAGTCCAGAGCCCTGATTCCTACCGACATCCCCAAGACATGAACCTTGAGGCCTCTGATGATCCCACCCAGCTGGTAAGGCACTACTTTTTTTTTTTTTATACTCAAGTTTATTGACAACAAACGGGTACATATACATTTATATTCATCAGACCCAGTAAGCCGCCAGTCCAGGTTGCAGCCAGTATACAGTACATTAATTAATTATTCCTCATAAGTATACTGCTTAGGTTTACACAGTACAATTTTCTCAAACTGTCCACTTTATACAGGATTCAATACAGTTAATGATCTTGTCACCTCAAGTTTTAATAAGTCAACCTCAAATAGTTGTTCTCCCGCCCACTGCCCTCCGACCCTCCCCTTCGCCTCCCGACTCAGAGAGAGAGGTTTCTAGATGTGTGTCTCCAAAGACACCACCTTGTCAATCTTCTTGTGTATACATGCATTTTGTGATTAAGTTTGAAGGTTAACTCCTCCATCTCTGAAATCTCAAGTATTGTCTTGTGCCAAGTCTGTAGTGCGGGCGGGTCTGGTCTGCGCCAAGAGCGAGTTATGGTTTTATGTGCTGCTACTGTAAGTATTGCCCATAGATAGAGGGCGTCAGATCCGCCAAGACCTGGGGGGGGTAATACCCCAAATCAAGTTTGTACACCCCAAAGGTTGATCTATTGAGAAAATATCTGTTAGGGCAGTCCGTATCCCCTCCCAGAAGATTCCCAACTTCGGGCAGTTCCAGAAAATGTGTAAGTAGGTCGCCCCCTGTTCATTACTCTGTCTCCAACATTCTGAAGTCTGCATGGGTCTCTTGTGCAGAACTGCCGGTGTGAGGAAGAAGCGTGTCTTTATCCTCCATTCAAACTCCTGCCAGTAAGGGGAGCTTGTGGTTTTAGTGGCGACACGAAAAGCCCTATTCCAGTCCCTCTCCTCCAGGCCAAATCCGTTCTTCTCCACCCACCTAGCCTTAATTCTATGTAGGGGGTCCTTTTTAAGTCGCTAAATTTCTTTATAGATTATTGAAATGAGCCCTTTTTGGGTCTGACCTGACAGAATTGCTCAAATGCAGTCCAGAAGCGGGGCAGCTCTAGGCGAGGTGTGGTCCAGGCTCTGACACTGGTTTATATATGCTCTTACTTGCAAAAATCTGAAGTGGTCCACCTCCCTGAACGTATAAGTGTCTCTGAGGGTGGCGAAGGCGAAAACCTGTTCTCCCTGGATAAATTGTTCTAAGTGAGTTAAGCCCAGTCTTTCCCAGGTCCTAAAGTTGTGATTTAACTTTGCTGGAAGTCAGGGGCCCATGCTATTCTAAACGGGGGCCAGAGAGAGCCTGTCAATTTGTATTTTTGCCAGATCCTATGTGTGGCGGTTATAGTGTTTCTAACAGCCATAAGTGGGTGTAGAGGTATTCCTAGACGACTTCTAGGTGTCAGGACTCTTACGTCCAAAGGAACCACCCCCTCCGTCTCCCCTAGTTCAATTGTCTTCCAGTTTGAGAAGTATGAAGGAATGGACCAGCACAGGGCCATCTTTAATTGGGTTGCAAGATAGCAATCCTCTAAATCCGGCAGTGATCTACCCCCCCCTTCCCCCATGCGCCTGAAGCACTTTAAGGTTGATCCTAGGCCTCTTGCCATTCCAAACAAATTTAGATATTAGTTTATGCCATTTAAAGAATTGGGATTTACTTATATGTACTGGCAGACACTGAAACAAGTAGAGGAACCTAGGAAGAACATTCATTGTTATCTGGATTCTAGAATACATTGGTAGGTTGATTAGAGACCATTTCTCAAAGTCTTTTTTAATCTGGTCTATTAGGGGAGTATAGTTGGCCTCGAAGAGCTGGGAGGGGTGTTTAGTTATTAACATACCTAGATATTTCATCCTCCCTGCCTCCCACTTCAAAGGTAAGGCTTGTAAGATTGTTTGGGATGGGGTATATTAAAAGGAGAGCACCTCCTTCTTGGATTTGTAAAGTGAATACCCCGCATGTCTCCCAAACTCCTCCAAGACCGACCACACCTCAGGGATAGACAGTTCTGGATGTGCAAGAGAAAGGAGCACGTCATCTGCGTATAGGGAGATTCTGGTCTCCACTCCCCCAACTTCAATTCCCCGAATAGTTTCTGACTGACGAATAGCCTCTGCCAATGGCTCAATATAAAGTGCAAATAGCAGTGGGGAAAGGGGACAGCCTTGCCTGGTTCCCCTACTCAGTCTAAACCTCTCCAACAGACTTCCATTTATCCGAATATATGCCTGCAGGCCAGTGTATGATTTTATACCATCTATGAATGGGCGGGGGGAAAGCCATAGTCTCTAGCACTAAGAATAGAAAACTCCCGGAGACTTTATCAAAGGCCTTCTCCGCGTCCAAGCTCATAAGGCATGCTGGGGTTCGGGCCTGATGAATAGAATCAATAGTGTCCAGAGTGGTCTGGACACTATTCGAAGCCTGACGTCCAGAAACAAATCCGTCTGGTCCATGTTAAGCAGGTTCAGTAAAAGTAAGTTTAGTCGGGAGGCTATAATCGAGGTGAGAATTTTGTAGTCTGAATTAAGTAGTGAGATGAGTCTGTAAGATTCACATCGGGTTGGGTCTTTATTATCCTTATGAATCAAACAGATAGTGGCATATTGCCAGGAGGGTGGGACAGAGGATCCATCTCCCCAGACGGCCGAGTAAACCTCTGAGAGGAGGGGGGGACACCTCCTTTTTAAAAGTTTTGTAAAACTCAGCACTGAAACCATCTGGCCCAGAACATTTGCCCATTTTTTAAGTGTTTAATTGTGTTTAAAATTTGCAATTGCGAAATTGGTCTGATTAAGGATTGGCTCACCTCTTGTGAGAGAGCAGGGAGCGAAAGGGATGTCAAAAACTTCACCCTCTCAGCAGGGGATGTCTCTTCAGGGGCTTGGTACAGATTTGAGAAATATGAGACGAAGGCCTTAGAAATATCAGTCAGCCTAGTGCCCATTTTACCTGTAGTTGGGGAGATTATTTTAGTGATAGTAGTGCTCACCTGTTGCCTTAGTCTGAAGGCCAATAATTTGGTTGCCCTAGGCCCTCCTTCGTAGAACTTCTGTTTCAGAAAGTATAAGGCCTTCTCTACCCCCGCTCTTTGGAGTTCCCCCAATTCCCTCCTCTTTGTACTGAGTTCCTGGTTTCTGTTCTTATCCCATTTGAGCTTTTGTGCATCCTCTAATTGTTTAATATGCAACAAAAGTTCTTGCTGTCTTTGTTTACCCTCCCTTTTTTTTGCAGAGGTAATGGCTAGGAGTTTCCCCCTAACCATGACCTTAACTCACTGTACCCAATAGTTCTGTATGAAGTTCGAACAATCCATTGATTCTCCTGATACAAAATGGCCACCCAGGGTATAATGAGCTAATAGTATCCCAGACCATCTGCGGAGAGGTCCCCCCCTTTATCATTTTCCTCTAAGGTTTTAGCAATATGTTGTTTAATTTCTTGGACTACAATCTTGTCTTGGAGGAGTGAGCAATTCAGTCTCTTCTGTGTCTTTTTCATTGGGAGATTAAGGTCTATTTCTAAAAATATCGGGCTATGATCCAAAATTGTACAGGTCCCCACCCACATGGCAGAGAACTCAGTCAGGCTCTGTGAAAAAGTGAAGAAAGTATCCAACCTGGAAAAGATCTTAAACCTAGGGGAATAGCAGGTATATTCCCTAGTCCTGGGATACTTTTCTCTCCATACATCCTTCAGTCCCCCTTATTCCAGTATTTTTTTAACAGTGCGGGCTTTTCTAATATCCGCTGTTGGTATCTGAGAAGTGGTGTCGAGGGCCCTGTTGAAAATTAAGTTCCAGTCCCCTCCCATAACCAAAATACCTTATGCCTTTTCTGCTATCAATTGTATTAGGGAGGAGTAGAAAGAGACTGGTGAGCCTGGGGGAACGTAGACATTGGCAAGTGTGATCATGGTATCCCGAATCCTACCAATAGCTATGATGTATCTAGCGCCCTGGTCCTCCACCACCTCCTGCACTTCAAATGGAAATGAAGCCACAAGTAGAACTGCAACTCCTCTCTTCCTGCCTTTCTGAAGGGAGGAGTGGAACACCTGGGGAAATCTTTTAGACTTCAGCTTCAGTGTTTCTGAAGGACATAGGTGTGTTTCCTGAAGAAAACTGACCCCGCAATCTTGAAGTGACAAGTATATCAGCAGCTTAACACAGAAACATAGATTTTGACGGCAGATAAGGACCGCTTGGCCCACCCAGTCTGCCCTTTTCCCTACCTATTGGATAAGTTGCAGATTCTAGTTAACCAGCAGCCTACTTCTTCCTACCCCTACCCCCTAGAATTGCCTTATGACTGTCCCATGCATGCTTGAATTCCACCACTGTTTTTGACTCCACAACCTCCTCCGGAAGGCTGTTCTATGCATCCACAACCCTCTCTGTGAAAAAATACTTCCTTAAATTACCTCTGAGCCGCCCCCCTTCTATCTTCAAATTGTGCCCCCTTGTTCTTGCACACCTCTTTTTTTGAAAGATGCTACCCTCTTGGACTTTGTTGATTCCCTTGAGATACTTGAAAGTTTCTATCATGTCCCCCTCTCCTCCTTTCCTTGAGGCTATACATATTCAGCTCCTTAAGTCTCTTCACATGTCTTCTGGTGCAGACCCTGCACCATTTTAGTTGCCCTCCTCTGACAGCCTCCATCCTGTCTATGTCCTTGGAGATTGGGTCTCCAGAACTGCATGCAGTACTCCAGATGGGGTCTCACCAACTGTCTGTACAGAGGGATAATAACTTCCTGTTTTCTACTGGTGATGCCTCTCCCTATGCATCCCAGTATCCCCCAGCCCTCCTTGCTGCCCTCTCACATTGCTTGCCCACCTTTAGGTCATCTGATATGACTACCCCCAGGTCCCTTTCCATTTTTGTTGTTGTTAGTATCTCACCCCCCATTGTGTACTCTTCCCCTGGGTTTCTGTTTCCCAGGTGCATTACCTTGCACTTCTTAGCACTGAATCTAAGCTGCCATACATTTGACCATTCCTCTAACCTTGCCAAGTCCCTTCTCATCCTTTCCACCCCACCTTGTGCATCAACTCTGTTGCAGATCTTTGTCTCATCTGCAAAGAGACATACTTTTCCTTCCAGTCCCTCTGCAATGTCGCTTAAAGACATTGAAGAGGACCGTCCTAATACTGAACTCCTCGTGTACTCCACTAGTAACCCCTTTCTTCAGAGTGACTCCATTTACTATTACTCTCTGTGTCCTATTCTCCAGCCAATTCTTTACCCAGGCTGTCATCTTGGGACCCACTCCCAGGCTGGCTAACTTGTATATATTGTAAAAGCTTCTTTCTCTTTATCGGACTAGTACAACCATTTATATTAAATGAGAGAATTTTTGAAGGCTGCCTAGTCATGTGATATATTTATATTTTGCTTTGCTGTGCTTACCATATTTTCCTAACTGAGGTCCGATATTGTTTTGACAATTACTACAACTATTACCCAAATAACTAACAACTATAAATTGCAAACGAACTTTTAAACCTTGTAGCCATATAATTCTAACCTGTTTCACTAACATAACTCCCACATAAAGAGTGGAACTGCAACGTTTTGTGAGTAGTCGGGTAATATGGCCCCGGTCTATCCTCATAGAATACAAGTTTTGCCGACTTCCTAGGTTAAGCTGGAAGGAGTCCAGCTTGTGGGCGTTAGCCTCTAGTGCTGAAAGTAGGGGACTCAAATAAATTAAGAGGCACCCTATTAGTCCCAGGGAAAGACCCCTTTCAGGACACAGCCCCATGATGCCAGTAACCAAACCGGCCAGCAGAGCCCACTTCCTCTCCCCCACGACGTTTTGAGTACAGAGTTAAATGCTACATAAAGATGCAAAGCCTCCCCCCCCCCCTTTTTATTAGGGGCGGAGAGTATACCTCTCTCCTTCCCCGGAGGCCCAAACACAACGTAAGAGCAAATATTAGTGAGATCCTGAGACGCAAAATGCTGTCTCAACTGAGCTTTGTGTTTCCACTGAGGACGATGGGGCACAGCCCCCCCATCCAGCCCGTTCAAGGCCTTTGGCATAGCATTGGGCCTGTTAGTCAGGAATACATCAGTCAGGGAAGCCTCAAGATCTCAAAGTCAGAATGGAGGGAAAATCCCTCCCTGTCCCAACAGCAGGCCTCCAACCCTCCCCATAACACCCAGCACACCCAGATTCTACCTCCCTCCAGATTGTATACACCTCCTCACCCTCTTCAGGCAAGAGGGCTCCTTTTCGGCTTCTTCCTCCCTGAGGTCCCCCGCATCACAGTGCACAGGGCCCATCTTACATAATTATGTTGCAAACCGCCCTTCGCACCAAATCACTCAGTCCAGATCCAAGAACAGCTACCTCCCTCCCAGACTACAGGTGGAGGGACACACCGCAAGGATACAAGGTGAAAATCGGCACACTGTTGTCTGGGGGTACCAGAAGAGAATCTGATTGGCCCAGAAACATGAAAAGTCCAAAGCAGGCAAGTGTCTGCCTGATCGATCATTTAAATCAGGTATGCACTGTTCTCTGGTTGACTGAGACTCGGGTCTTCTCTCAGGTGCTGCGCTTGTTTATTCACTCTGGAGGGGTCACCATATCTTCAGAGCAACGATGAAATGTCCGAGCGTAGATCTGATGAAGGGACTTTCTTTGCGGATCCTGGAAGAGTTGCGCCTTTTTTGTGCCACCAACCACACAGATGCAAGTAAATCTTTTTCCAGCTTTTCTTTATACATCGTGGGAATGGGTATTGAGAGCGACAATAGGTATTGGGACGCAGCGAGCAAATCAGGAAAGATTTTCACCCCCTTATCCATCGTCACTTTCAATTGCGCAGGGAAGAGAACCTGAGCTTTGATAGATTTGGCCCTTAGAAGCTTCACTATAGGCCAGAGGGCTCTTCATGCTTCTTGAACTGAAGTGGTATGGTCGTTATCCAAGGCGATTCTTTGGCCTCGGAAGGTCAAGGGGCTTTGTTGCCAGGCACATGTCAGCACCACCTCCTTCGACTTGTAATGGGTAGAGCATGCAATCAGCGGCCATGGCTTAGCATTAGGATCGAGGGGTCTGGGTGCCAAGGATCGGTGGGCGCGATCCATTGAGAGGTCAAGTTCCTCCGGGAAGGGCAAGAGTTCCCTTAGTAATTCCTTCAGGAAAGCCTCAGTGTCTTTGTGCTTATCCTCTGCACCCTCCAGGATCCCACAGAATCTCACATTCTGCCGCCTGGACCTACCCTCTAGATCATCAATTCTCTGGGTCATCACTCTGTCCCTGGCTAAAAGGTACAGCAGTAGACGGTCATGCCTGTCTGACTGTTCCGATGTTTGAGTTAGCCTGAGTTCAAGTTGCTCCATCTTGTGATCAATATTATTTAGCTCTGCGAGGAGGTCCGAAAGCTTTTGATCTATATTTTGAACCGTTTGCATAATTGTTTTAATGAGTTCCGTCGGTAGGCCGGCTTCATGCTAAGCTGATGTGAGAGGGCCATCCGCTCCTGTTTCAGCCTCTACCGTATCTTCCTGCTCCGCTTGCAGCAATTCCCTCAGTTTTTGCATCGGGGTGTGCGAGGGTCTATTAGCCTTCATTCTGGTGGTTTTGGCTGAGGAAGGCATCAGTTATCTTAATGATGGCTTTAGATTGTGTCGCGTCGGGGTAGGAGTCGCAGAGCTAAGCTGCCATTAGCCCAATGTCGTCACCGGAAGTCCCCAAGGCACTACCTTTCTTGACCTCGATATCCAGATCCTCTCTGAAGATTGGACTCCAAAGATAACCTAATGGGGTGGGGCTTCAACTCAAGGGTCAACCTTAACCTTTTTTTGCACTAGCCAGCAGGGCAAGTTAATTCAAAATTGCACTAGCCCGCAAATGGTTGCAATAGCCCTTAATTATAATGGTACATTTTTATCACTTATACAGGAAACAATCCAAGCAAACCAAGAAATACTCCGATTATTGCACATTTATCCTGCTCCCACATTGCTTCTAGCCCCCAGCAGAAAAAAAAGAGACTGCAATGCCATCCATCATAGACAGTGAGCGCCCCCCCCATTGTTTTGTACCATAGCCTCCTCTCTTCCTCTTTCTACCCCCCCAAACAAAGAGAGGATATCACAACAGCAACTGTTCAATTAAGCAGTCCTAGCTCTGCGCACACAATAGCTGACATCATTATGCACCTCACCACACTATAACCACCATCCAAAGGGCAATGAACAGAGTCAGGCAGAGAAAGACACTCTCGGTCCCCACCCTATAGTCAATTGGAGACCTGCACTTTTGAAAGTTTTTGTACAGTCTCAAGTTAGTCAGGAGCACATCTAATATTTCTTTGGGGTGTGGGCTAGACAAACCTAAGGGGCTTGGGAAATAGAAAACTATGACATTTTTATTTGTAAAAGCATTGATTTTAATATGCTCTGCCCCAACAATAACAGATATTTCTTTAACATTGTCCTTTCATCAGCCCATGGGAAACAGTATACAGGCATAACACTATACTATTTCGATTTCTGTACAGGATGATCTATGCACCCCAGGAATGCCTATTTCAAGGTTTATTTTTGTACCATGCATGATCCAAAGCTTTGTTTTTAGGCTGAAAGGACATGCTGAGTGGGATAAGGGTGGAACTGTATGGATGGTGATGGCTGGTATGGTCCATTTAGAGGAGCTGGGGATCCCCTACAGTTGCCAGTAATGGCGGCTATGGACCTATAGATGGTCACTTCAGAGTCTGGTCTGCAGTGGTGTCCAAGTAAAGAACAGGGTTAAGAGATTTGGAGGGGAGAGGGAAGTTATGGTGAGGCTGGGATAAAACCCACCACCTGCAGGGCCGATTCTGTATACCTCTTTGCATTTAGTCACTGAGATGTTGGATACAAACACTCAAAATGTAGAGAAATGAGGGGCACTGGTCTTAATAATACTGGACAAACTGTTAGACATTCAGAAAACTGGAACCTAGTGACTTAACAGCACTCTACCCTCGATCACACCCTCGACACTAGCTGAAAGTCTTAACAGTGGAGTGATAATGACTCACATTGCGTCTTCTGTGGGATCTCTCTCGAACTGCCAGATAATGAGCTGTTAATCATACCTGGCCATCTGGAACATTGAGAGAGATTAGCATGAGGACTAGAGAATGCTAAAGTAGAGACTTTTTAAGAAATATACCATTGACAGGGAGTGGATATATTGGTGGATCTACCACGCCTGGTGTGGTTTGGTCACGAGGCACAGCCGAGTGACTTAACCACACCAGAAATGGTAAATCCACCCATATACCCACTCCCTGTCATGGTATATTGCTATTATACAATGTTCAACTTGTTTTTTTTTTGGTTTTAATAGTGATATAAAACTTTTACAGTGGGTATACTGGAGGATTTATCATGGTCATGTGATGTGTTTTGACCAATGAGGTTACAGAATTTTCATACCCCACTGTATAATTTAACTTGATTAACAGCCATGAAAATCTGCACTAGTCAAGACGGGCAAGTAGAGAGTTAGCTGCACTAGCCCTGGTCAATCTGCACTAGTGTTTGGGCTAGTAAAACAATGTTAAGATCGACCCCTGCTTCAACTCCCCCTGCATTATCTGGTCCTGCAAGGTGATGTTCTAAGGGTCATATCAGGAAGCGGTCAGCCGATGTCTTCACAGGATGCTGCAGCAGGGCAGGAAGAGCTTCATTCTTCCTAGCTGGTCACCATTTCCTCCTTTTTCACATCCTCCCCAAGAGCGCGCAACTGATGTAATTGGGTATGGGAACTAACACATTGCACTGACATCCACACGCTCTTCCCTCCCCAAGCTATGTATGATCATCCAGCTGCGCTCCCACCAGTGGTCACTAGGTGGCAGTATTACAGCAGAGGATAAACCCTTCCTCCCTCCCCAGAGTGTGTCCAGTGGGGTGCTTGATCCACCTCTCCCTGCCAGCCCTTCGATGGGCCAGGTCTGTTTCCAAACTGAAGCTGCTGGCTTTGCCAGTGTGTTGTGCAAAAGGCCTTGCCTGCCTAACCATTCAATTAACTGCAGTTTGAGACAACCACGCCTCTCATACGATACAAGTTAAAGTCTTCCATCTCCCCCAGCGCCTTTGGTGAGGCTAAAGCCTGCCTTAAAACTCAAGACTCTGGTTCCTTCATAAGTCCTCTAGCTCCCTGGAGGATTTAGTAAGGTACAAACCGCTTCGGAATGTCTGCAAAAAACAACCAGACTGGTCAAGTCTGAAGACTTCACTTCTAACAGTTAATCAAAAAGGAAGGCCACTCATGGGCTCTGGTAGTGATATGACTCAAATATTCAAATCTTGTGTACATCCAATAAGAGTACAGCACTCACCTCACGACTGGCAAAGAATACACTTAAAAAGATTACATATAGTGAACATCTCTACTGGAATTCCATCCATGTGCAAAGAATCACTGTATACTCACACCCCCCGAACATCTTAACTCATTCACACCAGAAGAGCTCGTTGAGACTTCCACCACTTGTGCCCTGTATACTCGTAGCACTGCATCCTGGGCCTTTCAAAGCAAAATCAATCCATAATCAGCTTGCCACAAACAAGTGCGAATACCTCTTGAACCGCAAGTGCTACACACAAAGTACAAGTGGCAAAGTTGTTCAGCACATTACCTTTCCAGTCAATTATAATCAATTTGGTTTTTATTTTATACTAGCTGAAGTACCAAACAACTGTGGTTTTTATTTTTATTATTTTAAAGGTGCTTAGGTGAGGCTTGAGATACAAATATCAGCCATGCACACCATACCTTAAACAAATGTGAATAACTCCTAAAGTATACATGGTAGACACAAAGTATCAGCATCAAAATTGTACAGCACAAAATTACCTTTCTAACGGTGCTATGCAATCTATTGTAATCCATTTAGTTTATTTTGTACTAGCTGAAGTACCAAACAACTGTATTTTTTTTCAGATTTATTCAAGCTGCTTAGGTGAGGTTTGAGAGACAGATGTCAGCCATGCACACCATACCTTAAACAAATGCGAATAACTCCTAAAGTATACATGATAGATGCAAAATTACCTTTCTAGCAGTGCTATGCAACCAATACTAAGCAATCTGGTTTGTGTAATATTTAGGTAAAAACTGCTGACTTCCTCAGATGTTTCCAGGCCTGAGTGTAAGTCAGCTGAGTACGTCTACAGGTGTTATTGGCCTGAGTGGCTATGTTTTCAGACGCCACCTACAGATGTACCTAGGCCTGAATGAGTTACATGTTTTCTGGCATATGTACTTCCTCAGAGGGCTGCATATGCGTGAAAACGTTTAGACTGTGAGGGGTGAGTTCAAGAAGCAGTCCAAGATCAGGCTCCTCTGTCAACTCCCTGCCCCCACCCACACTAAAACTTAGAAAGATACAGGCACACACTGTCTGCATCCCCCAACCCCACAGTTCTGTGCCAGAGCCAGCTCTCTGTGTCTTTCTGCATCACCCCCACCATCCATGAACCAGATAATCCTATGGCAATAGCTGTTAATAAATCAACCCCAACCATGTAAGTGCAACAGCTAATGGAGCTCCACTGGCATTATCATGCACCTCACCCACCCTCCACAGGACAACAAGCAAAGAGTCGAC
Source organism: Neoceratodus forsteri (assembly GCA_016271365.2). NCBI lineage: Eukaryota > Metazoa > Chordata > Ceratodontiformes > Ceratodontidae > Neoceratodus > Neoceratodus forsteri. The sequence goes on along the minus strand of CM028131.1, from coordinate 1,548,552,205 downwards.
AGAGAAACACTCGCACATACCTTCCAGCAGAGAGCTGCATTTCTCAGTACTCAGTAATTGACCTCAGAGGTCACATCAATGACTGATGGCAGCCATGGAGAACCTGCTCTAGGTCAAGATGGAAAGGTAGAGGGATCAATGCACCATTCCGGGGTGATTTGCACTATGCCCTGTACAAAGCAAACAATATCAAAAACTGACCCCTGTTGACCGCTACTGTGTTATCTTGCCCTCTCTCTTACTTGAGCTTTCATTCTGTACTGGTACTGTTCTTTGAGCTTATAAGAGGGCTAATGTTTCCCCTTAACCAGAGCAGGGATTCATGTGTGCCCCTTACCACTCTCTGGCAAAAATTCAGAAAAAAAAAAAAAAAAAAAAAAAAAATCAACAAACTTCCAATTCTCCATTTTCCTTGACTTTTCTTCCTTTCTCTGCTCCTCACAGTCAGGCTTCAGGATCCGCTCCACAGCTACCAACCTCTCACAGGCCCTTTCAGTCTGGTGTTAGAAAAATGCACTCCACAGCTACCTCCTGCTCTCAGGCCCTTCCAGCCTGGCTTTAGAAAGACCCATTGCACAGCTACCTCCTTCTCAGTCTTACTGAGTTCATGCTGAATGGTATGTATCGGGAACCGATTAGTGCCACCATCTTTGCTGTCCTTGACGAGGTTTGACATTTCTGCCAACCCACTCTACTTGAAAAAGCTTGCTAAAGCTGACCACTGTGTCAAGTGGTGCGGATCACTGGTTCACTCCCCTTCACAGATCAGGTGTCCCTCAGGGTTCTATCTTGGGTGCTATCCTGTTCTCGATTTTTCATAATGACCTCCCTAAAGCCTATGTCTCCTCCAACATTCGTGTACGGATGACAATATGCTTTATACCTATGGGTATTCAGCCCTTGAGTGGGCACGGCAACACCAGAGTGATTCTGACAGTGTCCAGTGCTGGTTCCGTGATAACCAACTCACCTTAGATGACAAAAGACACACCTGGCTATATCATCTTTGGCACCAGACAATGAGAGGCTATACATACAGCAGTCCTCACCTCAGGTCTACGAAAGGCTCCTCTTTGGAGGATGGTCCCAGCTTTTAAATACCTGGGAATCTAGCTGGATAGTCGCCTCTACTTCTCCTGCCATATCATCACCATCCATGAAAAGCTGCTCCTAAAACCCGGAGCAAAACCTCAAGAAATCATGCGCCCATCTCTCCCCCATTGTGAAAATGATCCAGTACAGTACTGCCTCCAAATCCACCTTCGATAGAATGGACCCCTCTTGGTCACTGTTGGTTTGCTTTAAAACTGCCCCGGACCCATCACTGTTTCCCCTACTCCTCCCCTCCCTCCCTTTCATTCCCAAAGCCAAGTAGAGAATGCTGACATTTTTTTAAAGTTCCAGCTCTCCTGTCAGGCCCAACACTGGATGATGGAATATCAGGGTGGGGCACACAGAAGGGCAGAGTTGGCTAAATTCGGTCTGTGAATTTAGTGCAATTCACGAAGTGTGGATTGATCCGTGACGGGCAGAATTTCACCATGAACAGTATAATTCCATTCATGGCGGAATTTCACCCACAAACAGTGGAATTTCTACCATCTGTACGAAATTCATTCTTCATGGTGGAATTTTCACAAAGCATGAAAAATTCTCGTAATTCCAGGTGAAGTCGAGTTGCTGAGGGTAAGGAAAACTTTGCAAAACTCCACAAATGTGAATTTCGGCCACTCGGGCAACTTGCCGGTTTCCTGACACATATCTGGTGGGGCACAGCTGCTGGTCAGCAGGAAGCATGGCTGCAGCCCCCATGTAGCCAAATCCATGAATACTGCATGCACAACTGCAGAGGGACTTCAGAGAAGAAGAATGTAAAACTGCTGGGGATGCCATCTTTAATTTAGAGCTACACTAATTACAAAAAGTATAATGCACCTTTTTGTAAAAATGGGTTAACTGTATTTAGAATACCTCTCAATAATAATAAAAAAAAACAAAAAAACTCAAGACTGTCAGGAACACATTACTGCTAAAACAGAACACGATGAAACGTTCTGTTGGCTAACTTGTACAGCTGCTTTAATGCTGAACTGTCCCTGGAGATGACCTCAACCTACATGATCCAACTCTTGTTACTCTCAAAAATCTTATCTGGGTGATACCGCAATTCAAAGAGTAAAAAAAAAAAAGTTATTTGGTTTACCAAGGTTACTGACAAAGCCTGGAAGGCTGCTGTTCCTATAAAACTAAGCAATTCAAAAATCAAACTGCACTACCTTTCTGCAGGCTGGGCAGAGCCCATTTTCATCTGTGCGGATACGGTGCCAGCAGAAGCGGCAAATCTGATAGCCACAGGTACAGGGGAAGAAGTTAATGTCATCGATTTCCAGAGGCTCCATGCACAAAGGGCACTCCACGGGATCTTCCTTAGCATCTGGGCTGCGAGACATCTTCTGCCGACAGCACAACACGCAATAATTTAATAGCTGAGAAAAGCCAGTGCACAAATCTAATGTGAGCAGCCTTTCAACCTGAAAAACAAAAACAAAAGAAAAAAATATTAAGTCAGTTCAAAGAGCCAACTACAAATGGTGGGGGGCCAAATGACCCCATAGCTGTTTTTTCTTAATAGACTGTCTCCCCCACCCGCACAGTCTGAAATATCCGTTTTTTGCCCATGCCAGGATAGTCCCTGACTGACTGCCCATTTGGTTACCCAGTATTAGTTTAACAAAGGACCCCTAGTCATACCATTGCTCCCACGCACTATGCAGAGAGCCAGTCTGCTACCACAGCTTGTTCTGGTTTTTGTTTTAATTTTTTTTAACCAGGAGGTGAATGAGGCACAGCCCTTTATCAGTCACACCTGACATATAACAATACACGATAAAATACAGCATGTTAGAAACAAGAACGTTGACATTTAACATGCATACTGTATAATTTCATTAACAGTTATTTAAAATGGCTTTCACTGTGTGCTGACCGAACAGTACTAGCCAATTCATTTAGAATAGTTGAACCAAACCAGGAAAAATCTTTTTTGCACATTGTTAGCTTTGTGGGATTGATGGAAAAAAGCTTGAGTACACTGCTCCTAGTACTATATGGATTTGACAATAGATTAAAAGAAGAAAGTAGGACATCCGGTCCTAAATTTTTAAGTATTCGATAAGCAAATACTGCTGCTCAATCCTAATAGAGGGAGGAAGAATTCTCATTTGTAGATAAAGTTTGCAATGGTGTGTTCTATAAGGTGCCTTAACAGCAAAGCGATAGTAGTTATTTATTATTAATTGGTATCCACCCCCCAAAAAATATTGTTTTGATTCACAAATAAAATACTACAGTAGTCAAGAGTTAGAATCAGAACCTGTTTTGCAATTAGCTTTCGCGCTTCGCCAGTCAAGGAATTAATATTACGATACAAGTAACCCAGTTTTTGATTTATCTTATTTCCTACTTTTTCAATGTGTGGTATCATGCTAAGATTGGGGTCCAAGAGCACCCCAGATATCTCTGAAACTAGGAACTACAGAAAGTATATTTCCATTTTTCCCCAACAAGCTGCAATTGTTCCCTAACCCTGGCCAGTCTTTGAGTAGAGCCGAATATCAATATGTTGGTTTTACTTTCGTTAAATTTTAGCTTGTTCGTTTCCAACCATGAAGCCAAAATGTCATAATTAGCCTGTAAAGATACCTGTAACTCTGTTACAGATGGGAAGAGTCCAGAAAGACTGTATCATCAGCATAAAGCAGACTATTACCCCATTAAAAACAAACCAAAAAAAAACCAAAAACGACAAATTCTTAACAAAACCTGAAAATAATAGGGGACCCAATAACGAACCTTGAGGATCCCCTACCTTCACTTCCATGAGCCCTGACAATTCGTTACCTATTTTAACCCTTTGAGTACAATGTTTCATGTAGCTTTCAAACCATAACAGACTCCAATCCCTTCCAGTTTGTCCAGGAGCAACCTATGGTCCACTGTATCGAAAACCCCAGCCAAATCAACAAACACTGCACCTGTTACCAGGTCAGTCTCACAAGCCCCAAGCACAGTGCTGTTCAGCCTGGCCAGGGCCATCGCAGTGGACCACCTGCTCCTAAACAATGCTGTTGGTTATTTAATATTCCATGTGGCTCCAGGTAAGACATCAGCTAGCAAAATACACATTTTTCTAGCACCTTCCCTAATACAAGCAACAAAGACACAGGCCTGTAGTTAGAAACACTTGGTCTATCCCCTGCCTTATGTATCAGGTTTATGATAGATTCTTTCCATTCAAAGGGCACAATTCCCATGCTCACTGATTCAGTAATGCTATCACAGGTTCCACAATTCTACGGGCAGCTAACTTTAGTACCCTTGGATATAAATTTATCAGATCCACAGCTCTTCCCTTCAGCTACGTAATTTAAAAGCTCCATCACCTCCTTATTACACTGGCTTGATTGTTTCAGTGAGTCACTTATGATGACCCCCAAGTCTCTCTCTTCTCAGAGGTTGTGCCCAGCTTTATCACTCAAACCCCCATCCAATACTCTGTCCTGGGGTTCTTGTTCCCTATATGCATCACCTTGCACTTTCTGGCATGTAATGGCAGGGGGACAGATAAGGGGATTAAAGGAGTATTTTACTACCATTTTTGCATGATTTACTACCACTTTCTGATTTTAGGAATCTGTTTCCCACCCTGCACATTTGCAGCATGTTGGTCGATATCTACAACACTGGCAGTACCATGCAATGCTACCAGCTATGGAGCCATACGTTAAAGTGTAACCAGCAGCCGTCCCGTCGGCTCAGCGGTTGGATTTCCATCTGCGACCGAGTTGAGGAACGGTCTCAGGTCGCCAGAGGGCCGGCTGGGGCAGGGGATGCACACCAGTGAAGGCTGACTCCTGGCAGAGGCTGGGAGTGCAGCAGCACAGCCGGCTCGGAGTTCAAAGGGGGTGGCAGGCGTCGGCATATGCCTTGATGTCAGGGCGTCACTCCCACAGAACAACGGAGGAGAAGCTGCCTGGTCTGCCGGATGATGGCTGCGACTCCCCGCCGCCCTCAGATGCCCCGACGCCCGGAACCACCTCAGCAGCGCGGGACTGATCATCACAGCTGCTGGTATCCCCTCCTGGCACCTTCCCCCTCAGAAGAGAGATACCCATCCGGCAAAGAGTTATGTCAGGCCACCCCTGGGTCGGCTGCGATCTGAAGTGAGTAGGAAGGGGGTCGGGGGGTCATGTGCAGCCGGAAGGAGAGGCAGGCCCAGGGCAAGGAAGGTGGGGGGGGGGGTGTAAGCAGTAGAAGTGGGGACAGAAAACAGCATCAGTTGTGTACAGTGCAGGAGACTATTTTGTTTGCTCACTTGCTGGCCAGAAGTGCAGTTGCAACACGAGAAAATTTTAAAAGTAGGATCACAGCACTACACAGCAGTAGGTAAGTATCTCAAGGCTTCACAGCAGTACCAGAAAATCTGTGGATGCAGGTGCCCAGTGGGTTTGAGACTAGTTTATATATGGGGTGGGGGGCCAAGACAGGTCAATAGATAGTACTACTACTATTTAGATGAAAATACTACCAGGTGGAAGAAGTTAGCAGTAAATAATTCCCAGTCCTAAAAATTATCTGGACCTCCGATTTCAACTGCCAAACCTGTGACCACCCCTCTAGCCTTTGCAAGTCTCTCTGCATCTCCCTAACCAACTCCTCGCTGTCTAGCCTGCCACGGAGTTGTGTGTTCTCTGCAAGAGACATCTTGCCCTGGATTCCTTTCCCCATGTTGCTGATGAACATACTGAAAATGACTGGACCAAGGACCAACCCTTGTGGCACCCTACTGGTGACGTCTTATTTGACTCCATCAACTACAATCTTCTGCTGTCTCCCTTCCATCCAGTTTCTCACCCATCTCTGTGTCCTTCGCTGAACCCAGATCCTCTTAGGCCCTGTCCACACTATGCCTCTGTAATGTTAGAGGGCTCAAACCGTTACCGCAACAGTTTGTGTTTACCACTGTAACGTTACAGAAGGCATTTTTCGTAACCATTGTTGAAACACATATGAGGTGGTTTCAACAACGGTTATGAAACTGGTTTACGCCTCGGTACCGTTATCGGCTATAGTGTGGACGCGTGGTAACGGGCCCCTGCAGGGCCTGTAGCAGAGTGTGAGCTACATTGTGGGATTGAGTGCTGCCGTAACGGTCGCCCGGCTCCCGCAGTGTGGACTGCGGTACCGGTCCTGGACCGGACACCACTGCAATGTGGACATACTGTACCGCTCCCCGGCCGTAACGGTTTGCATTCATTACCGGGTCTGAGCGGTGTGGTGCGGATGGGGCCTTAGCTTCTTCAGTAACATTCTGTGAGGCACTGAGCCAAAATCCTTACCAAAATTGAAGTAGAGTAAATCCACAGCATGGTCCTTATCCACTACCCTTGTTACCCAGTCAAAGAGTACCATCAGGCTGGTCTGACAAGATCTCCCTGCCACGGACCTCTGCTGTTTACTATCCTAGAGTCCACTGCTCTCCAGACAGTCCACAAGGTCCTCTCTGACTTGTGTTTCCATCAGTTTACTCACAACAGAGGTAAAACTGACAGGTCTGTAGTTGCCTGGTTGCTCTTTGTCCCCCCACCCACACATACACTAATGGAGAGGGAGTACATCCGCTACCTCTCCAGTCTTTTGGAGCCATTTCTGTCTCAAATGCGACACTGAATAGCCCTATCAGAATTTGGTTAGTTCCACTGCAAATTCCCTGAGCACCCTTAGATGCATGCCATCTAGGCTCAGGGCCTTATCTATCTTTAGGGCAAACAAATGTCTAGAAATGGATGCGTTTGGGGAAGGATTTTAACATTTTTAATATATTATTGCTTGCCCTTAACAATATATTAGTACGTCTTGGAGACCACTATTATGGCTGTAAGAGTGGTCTCACCATTATTAGGGCATCACAGTTCCTCACCTTCCATCTGGGGTTCTCACACTGCAAGAATGCATGTGAGCCCACTCTTACAACCATAAGACTGGTCTCAGAGGACAAATTAAGACAAACTAGTGGCAAATACCATTTTAGAACTGCACAATGCCCTCTGACCCTTTCAATCACTGGGCTGCACAGCAGAACACAGATGCATTCTGATATCAATGGAAGAGCTTAACCAGAGCAAACCACATCCTACCGTTCTGAGGTGGCCCGTACGGACAGTGTGTAAAACCTATTGAATTTACTTAAAGGCCAGTAAGAAAAAATTACTCACCTTAGTAATTGCTTTTCTTCTCATGGAGTCTTGCTATATTATAACATTAGCAGTCAGCCACTGCAGCTGAACTGCCCCGGAGAGGAAGGAGTTAACTCCAGAGGATCTGGAGTTCTACAGTGCGAGGGCGCTGTGCCCAAAGCTCTATCTGGCAGTTTCAAATGAAACTGTCAGATCTTTACGAGCTAACATCAAAGAACAGAAAGTCTGTGTGAAAAAACTACACTAGCCCATGGCTACCTACTAGTAGTAGTAACAACAATATAAACAACAACCCAGAACCATAATAACAAAATGATGGTATTATGGTTCGCTTTACCACCTTGACAAGCACATTATGAACCCCCCCCTTCCCCCAAGACTCAAGTCCAGGAAGGGGCAATATAAATAACCTAAATGAAAGCAACCAGATCCCTAACCCAAAGGAAAGAGGGTAAAGGGATAACTACAATGGCATGACACAGTGCTTGCACTAATTCGCCACCCCTACCCAAGTAGAGGTTCTGAGAGGGTAGGAGGGAGGGTGTAAAGAAAATATAGCAAGACTCCATGAGAAGAACAGCAATTACTAAGGTGAGTAATTTTTTCTTCAAACACCATGAAGTCTTGCTATATTATAACATTAGCAGATTACACAGCAGTACCTCCATGGAGGAAGGTCAGAACCTACTTAGGAAATAGGCTCTGAAGCACAGCTGTGCCAAACCGAGCATCTCTCCTGGACTGGACATCCAGGGAATAATGCTTGGTAAGGTGTGAACTGTCTTCCAGGTAGCAGCTTGACAAATCTCCAGAATGGGAATGTCCCAGCAGCCGCTAGAGACGCAGCTGTACCCCTGGTGGAGGGGCCTCAATCCTGAGGGGGTACTCTACCCAGTTTCTGATAACAGAATTGATACAAGAAACAATCCACTTTGCAATTGTTCTCTTAGTGGCAGGTTTTCTTGCCAACCTCGCCATAGGTAAGAAACAGTTGGAGGGATTCAACCTATGACCTCTGTGCGCCTAAATAGTAGTTTAAGGCTCTTTTGACATCCAAGCTGTGCAGTCTCCTCTCACCTGAGGGAAGAATGCTCAGTGAAAAATACTGGGAGAGAGATAGATTGATTCAGGTGGAAATCAGAAACCACCTTAGGCAAAAACTTTCTATTAGTCCTAAGGACTACTTTATCTCTGTGGAAAGAGATAAAATCTTCTTCCACTGACAGGGCCTGTAACTCACTTAATGCCTGGCAGAGGTGATAGCTACTAGGAAAACGGTTTTCCAGTTAAATACTTGAGCTCTGCTGAAGACAGAGGCTCAAAGGGGGTTGCATTAACTGAGCAATGCAAATATTCAGGTCCCAGGCGGAGCTGGTTCCTGAAAAGGAGGGTTAGTATGAAGTAACCCTTTAAAAACTTGAGAACACAGGGTGAGAAGAAAGGAGGCAGGCCTCCCTGCTGACACAAAAGCAGAGACAGCTGCCAGATGAACCTTTAGGGTAGCTGGTCTAAGGCCTAGGGAATTCAGATGGACCAAATATTCCAGAAGAATGGGAAGATCAGCAGATTCTGGGATAATCTGCCTCTCAGAGCACCAGATGGAAAACCTCTTCCACTTAGAATTATAAGTGGCTTCTAGTGGAAGGCTTCCTAGAAGCTTTAAAATATCCATGACACCTTGAGAAAGGTGTAAGTCAGCAATTCTAGCTCCCTCAAGAGCCAAGCCTTGAGGTGGAGGGATTTGAGGTCCGGATACCACACCTCCCTGTGCACAGGCCAGTAAGTCGTGGACTCTGGGTAGGCTCAGGACAGGGTGGACTGCCAAGGACAGAAGCAGAGGTACCAGGGCTGTCTGGCCCAATCTGGGGCAATCAGAATCACTCTGCAAGGTTGAGATCTGATTTTACTAGTACCCTGAAAAGAAGAGGAAAGGGGAGGAAGGCATACAGGAACTTCCTTCCAGTCCAACAGAAAGGCGTCCAGAGGGACTGAGCCCAGTACTGGAGGCCTGCAACAGAAAAGAGGAAGTTGATGGTTGTCTGGGGTTGGAAAGATCTATCTGAGGAGTGCCCCATCTGGCAAAGACGGACCCCAGCACTTGTGGATTCAGAGCCCATTCGTGATGGCCCTGAGAAATTCTGCTGAGGGCGTCCGCCAGGACATTGTCCTTCCCTGGGAGGTGAACCGCTATCAGGGAGGTGTTCAGGGAGTAGGCCAGAGACCACAACTTCATTGCTTCGGTGCACAAGGCTGAAGACCGAGTGCCCCCTTGCTTGTTGATGTACCACATTGTGGTGGTATTGTCTGTCCTGACTTGAACCACTTTGTTCTGGACAGAATCTGAAAACACCCGAAGAGCTAAAAAGACAGCTCTGAGTTCCAACAGATTGATGTGGAGCAGAGATTCCTGAGGAGACCACACCCCCTGGGTGGCAAGATCGCCTAGGTGAGCCCCCACCCTAACAGGGAGGCATCCGTGGTGAGGTGAGGAGTGAGAAATGGGAATGCAGGGAACCCCCTGTCTTAAATTGCTCTGGACCTGCCACCAGTGGAGGGCTAGGATCAGAATTTGAGTAACTGGAACCAACTTGGTAAGGGGGTCCTTCCTTTGAGACCAATAGGCCCTCAAATGGAACTGAATGTCCCTCATCTGGAATCTTTCTCCTGCACGACAGCTGTGGAAGCAGCCATGTGCCCAAGGAGTTGCAGAAAATGCCTTGCTGGTCGAGAGACCCGAGGGTAAAGGAGGATGCCAGGGCGATGAGTCTGTCCACCCTTTTCCGAGGGAAGAAAAGCCCTGGCTAACCTTGTGTTCAATTCTGCGCCTATGAAAGTTAGGACCTGAACCGTTCCAGAACTGACTTTGGTAAGTTTAGCAGGAATCCCAGGAAGTGAGAAGCTGCTGGGTGACTTGCAAATGGGTTTCACCTGACCTGGAGACTGACCCACAATGAGCCAGTCGTCCAGGTAGGAAACACAGCAACCCCTGCCTTCTTAAGTGAGCCACTACTACGCGAGACATTTTGTGAATACCCTTGGCGAGAGGTCAGGCCAAGGGCATTGCCCTGAACTGGTAGTGGCCTGAGGGCAGTTCGAACCTGAGGTACTTTCGCTGAGAAGGCCTGATCAGAACATGAAAATAGGCATCCTTGAGGTCCAGGGAAGCTAGCCAGTCCCCTGGCCTTAGGGAAGGCAATATCATTGCCAGAGTCAACATTTTGAACTTTGGTTTCAAAAGATGCTTGTTCAGGTACCTTAAATCTAGAATGGGCCTCCATTCTCCTGTCTTTTTTGGGGTAAGAAAGTATCTTGAATAAAGCCCCTTGCCCTGATGGCAAGGAGGAACCCTTTCCACTGCTTTGCAGTCCAGAAGAGAAGAAACCTCTGCTTCCAAAGCAAGGGCTTCTGAAGGATTTGCAGGTGGAAATGTATGGCTCTCATCTTTGGAAAGTGTTTGAAGCTGAGAACCAGACCCTGGCCTATTACCTCCAGAACCCATCTGTCCGTAGTTAGGGACAGCCAGTTCGCTGAAATAGGCCAACCTGCCCCACTGGTACAGGAGAATTGGCCCTGGGCACCCCATCAGGGTGCCTGCTTAGCAGCAGCCTTAGGCTGAGAGGAGAGGGCAGTCTACTGTGCCTCGCTACCCTGCCTCTGAAGAAACCCTCTAGTGAGACAGCAGAGGAGGCTCGATATTGGTAAAAGGCCTGGAAAAGGCCTGCCCCTACCTCTGGGAGCATGCCTTTGTGGCATGGCATGCTTCTCCTAGCCTGGGCACTTTTGTAGGTAGTTCTGTATTCATCCATCTTTTTCATATAGTTTTCTGTTTGCTCCCCAAACAGAGAATTTCCCACTACAGGAAAATCCATAGCCTTTGACTGAGTATCTTGGGACAGATTAGTGCATCTGAGCCATGCCAACTCACGGAAAGCTACAGAAGTGGCCATGACCCTAGAGGAAACATCATTAACATCAACAGCAGTATGAAATTGAACTTTGGAGGCTTCAATGCCATCAGCAGCCACCTGTTCCAACTCACTAGCCAGCTGGCCATGGGCCTGCTTGGCTAACTGCAATACTGTGTCCCACCTAGATTTCTGATATCTAGCCACATAAGCCATATAATTTGCCTGCCTGAGTCCCAAAGAAGCTGCCATATACTGTTTCTTCGCCATAGCATCAATCTTCCTGGAATCCTTATCAGGAGGATGTGAGGCCAGAGGAATATTAGCCTTGTCACAGGCTGCAGCTTGTACCACACCTACATGACTACACTGTTCAGTAAGGAAGTCTGTATCCGAGCCTGACAAGTATACCTTCTGTCCATTTTTTTATCTACAGGAGGGACAGAATGAGGATTTTTTAAAATCTTTGTTGTTTGCTTCCTAAATGACTTATGCAAAGGAATAGACAACCTCCTAGACTCTGGAATATCCATCATTTCCACATAATCAGGCTCCTCTTGCTCATCCACAGCCTCCTCTAAAGGAAGCTGGAGGGTTTCTGCAACCTTTTTGTAAAAAATAAAGAAAGAAGGGGACTCAGACAGAATAGGAGGAGATTCTAAAGGTCTGTCTGGAGAAATGTCCGGTTCAATGGGCACGCGTCCAGACCCCCAGCCACACATATATTGATCAAATTCCTCCTCCCCTCCGTGGTTCATAAAAATCCTCAACTTCAAAATCCTGAACCACTGGGACTGAAACGAACCAACCTTTTACCAACTGTTGGTGGTTCTACAGATCCCGAGACAGTGACTGGACAATCTGAATGGCTTTAGCTATCTCTGCAGCAGTTGGAGACACAATTTTGAGACCCCAAACCTACTGATTTCCTTGTCTTTTACTCGGGACTGGTTCCTCTGAACCAGCCCTTCCTTTGCCGAGGAAGTCTCGCCCTGGTCAGAGGGCACTCCTCTGGTCCAGTGGGTACTGGACCGGGCTGGCCATCCGGGTCACGGACTTTTGGTTTCTCGCCCCTGAGCCGCCCAATCTCTTTTCCAGGGTGGCTGCAGGGAAATTTTACACACCTGGCAGTCTGACAGGAGGTGGTCAGCCCCAGACAATAAACACTGGTGTGTGGGTCAGCCTGGCAAAGGCCTCCCACAGACATCACAGTGTTGAAACCCAGTGGGCCGGTTTTTCTTTTGGGTTTCTCAGACATAATGCCAGCCTAACCAAAACTTGCCCTTTTGATGGCAGTGCCAGGCAAGACACCCTTATCGGTTCCTAACCGTGTCACAGGTATTTGAAAAACGTTATAATTCTGTTTTTTAGAACCGATAAGAACCGGGAACCGTGACTTAAAACCCACTGTACACTTTTAAAATGTAGAAATAATAAACCGATCGGTTCAAAACCGAACCGATAATTAATTTTCCACACAGACTTAAAATTTAGTACTTACGGTTACCAGATAGAGCTTTAAACCGAAATGCGGTAAAAATAATGACTTTTGCCGTTCAAATGAACTAAAAATACTCGCTTGAACCGAGAATGAACCGAGCTGAAGGAGCTGATCTCCGGAGCGACTGTTCAGTGAAGCGGAGTAAAGAATCTGACAGTTTCATTTGAAACTGCCAGATAGAGCTTTGGGCACAGCGCCCTCGCGCTGTAGAACTCCAGATCCTCTGGAGTTAACTCCTTCCTCTCCGGGGCAGTTCAGCTGCAGTGGCTGACTGCTAATGTTATAATATAGCAAGACTTCATGGTGTTTGAAAGGTGCAAAATAACAGAAAGCAGGCTAGTGTTTGAAAAAGAGCTTTTAAAAAAAAAAAATCCAGTCTTGCAAGTTTCATGCAATCATTTTGCTATTAACAAACAAAACATTTACAAGATAAGCAAACAGAGCCCAGGAGACTTGCCTCCAGTTGTGATCCGGGAGGTGGGGTACGGAACATGGGACGGCAAATGGAATACTTGCATTCAAACTACAAGAATACATAATACAATGTAGATACATACACACAAAGTTCAAGTAGCTACCCTTACACTGTAGTCCCGACTGACTGCTACGAAAAGTATATACAGGTACAGAATGCAGGTAAGCTTACATTACATTTACAACATTTAGGAAAAATAACGAACGTAAAAGCACAGAAATTACTTTTATATACCAAACATTCCTGCCTCATGAGCCAACTTACTTCAAGGTACCAATCATACTTATCTCACAGGGGATGTCCCAGGGAGCGTCTTCTAGAGCAGTTGTGGCAGTACTGAGGCGAGTTGTAGTGCGCCTTGATCAAGATCTCAGCTGACTAGAAGTCGGGTGAGGTAGCGATCTTGACAGGAAGGCTGTTCTATATGCTTGGGGGCCTATAGCTGATGAAGGTCTGCCCTAAATTACACCTACAGTGTACGATGTGGAGTCACAAGCCTTCCCGGGCCTGAGTGAAGATGAGTAACAGCAGGTGGAGGGGAGATCTGCAAGGTAGCTGGACAGTTTGCCTGACCAGTATTTGGCAGTGTACAGCAAATGTCTCACAGGGGGAGGGAGCCATCCTAAGTCATCGTACATGGAGCCGTGGTGAGTACGGGGAAGACAGGGCAGGACCAATCTCCACAGGACGTTAAAACGGTGTGGTAAATGTGGCTGGGGGGAGGCGGGCAGCGCTTCATGGTAAATAACATCCCCATAGTCCAACAGGGGTAGAAGCGGGTGTTGAACCACCTGTTTTGCAAACCATTTTGCTATGATGTATGTCACATGCCCAGGGTAGTCGAGGTGCTGGTCCAGGTGGAGGCCCAGGCATTTGTATGTGGTGGGAGAGTCCAGGCAGTCACCTGTTCAGTGTGGGGGGAACATAGCCACTGTCTGAAGCCGAACAACATGGAGACACTTCCGTTGGCTGATGGCTAGCTGACTGTCCTGAAACCATTTTTGCACCTCTGGAAATCTTGCTGTAGGGCTGGCTCAGTGGAATGCCAGATGCACAGATAATGGTGTCATCTGTGTGCACATGGATGTTCTAAGCAGAGAGTAGTAGGGAGATCGTTGACAATAACCATGAAAAGCAGAGGTCCCAGCACAGAGCCTTGGGGACCCCCCTTCCCCGAGGGTGACTGGGAGGAAAGGGGATACAACTGTGCCCAATTTGACAGAGTGGGTTGGGTTTGGTCAGAGAGATAGGATCGGAACCGGTTCAGCACTGGAGGGGAGACTCCAGAGGCTGCAAATTTGTTCAGGAACAATGGTCCACAATGCCGAAGACCTTGGTGAGGTCTATGAATATGGCCCCGGTGCCCATGCCCCTTGTTCACATTAGAGTGGATATGACTGGTGACTAAGGAGGGAGGTGCAAGCTGAGTACACAGATTGGAAGCAAGACTGATAAGAGGTCAGGAAACTGGTGCTAGAATAAAAATTGGAAAGTTGCCTGCTGGCTAACCTCTGAAGTACCTTGGTGAGGATAGGTAGCAAAGATATTGGGCAGTCTTTTTCTTGGGATAAACAAGGTGCACGCCAGGTAACTGTTCACAATGAGCGGACACATGGGCACAAGGAGTAAACTCGAAGTAGCTGGTAGGATGAAGATTCAGGGAGGATGTCAGAAAGTATTTCTTTAACCAGAGAGTGGTGAATAAATGGGACAAGCTGTCAGAGGAGGGGGTCTGCTCCAAATCAGTGGGGTCTGGCAAGGATACCATAGGAAGGGGCAATGACCACTAGGGCATTCATTCGTATCATACCACAGGTAGGGCTGACTGAGTGGGTGGGCAAGTGGGCAGTTTTCTGCCGTTAATTTCTTCGTTTTTATGGTTTACTGTACATGAATACGCCAGTGGAGTACACTATCTGTTGAGCGATGGTTAGTTTACGTTACAGTACACCATACAAATCTTAATGTCTCACGACATTCACTCAAACAAAAAGGAAAAATGAAAAACAACAAAATAAGCTACAGACGACGACATACAAAGCAAGGTTAACTCAAGGAGTTAGAGAACGTCTCTGAATCTCATGCTGCTCGAGATAGCATCCTACTGTATACTGCCATGCTGTTTTGTTTTAATGCGACTAGGATTCACACTGAGAAACTCTGACTACAGCAGCAGCAGGCCCTTATACTGCCACCCAAGGCTAAAAACAAGGTAACCAGACCAACAGGTCTAGCAGAATATGGACTTTCATACTGTATGTCTGATGTGACGCAGAGGGGAAGAGGAAATTAGAGGACATTTTAGACAGGTGTCTACCCCTGCGTACCTAAACTGCCTCCAGGGGAAAGGAAAACTGAAATGGAAAGAAAACTAGTGCATGCCTCATTGCAGAACACTACTAGAGAACAGCCTGACATTCACAATACAGCCAGTGAGAGACAGGAGGAGAGGGATATTCTGCCATAATTAGTCCAGCATATGGGTGCCTGTTCTTAAACTTTTCAATGCAGGGGAGTAGGAAAAATGTAAATATGGAAAGGAATTTGGTTTTGTATACTGCCTCTGAAACAAACTGCATCATTAACTGCTTTATAAACCTGAAAGGGGTAGGGACAGCTGACCCTTTCCGGCACACCAGAAGACTCAAAAAGCAGAGATGAATGAGAGAGGGAGGGAGGGAGTAAACACATGGAGGTTGAGTAACGCACACACAGTACTGCAAATGAGGTGAGTACTGGCCTATTTTATTCCCCAATTTTTAAGAAATACTCTTTATAAATGTTTTCATGGTGCTTGGGACAGGCATAGAGGGTTGTTGGGGGGGGGGAGGGGGGTCACAGCAAGCCTAGTGGTTGCTGGACAAATGGGCAGACTAAATGGGCCTGGCGGTCCCCTTCTGCCATCACTTTCCTGTGTTCCTATGTACTGATATTCATCCCACCTTCTGGAAGTCCTTCATAGATACTTCAAAAAATTGAAATTTAAATACCTGTGAATTTTCACCTGACTGCTCGTCGCGAGGCTCAGATTCAAGCCAGTGGTTACTGAGCCCTGCTAACAGAACTATGATAAAGAAGGAGCTGTTTTCACCCAAGTTTAAAGCATTTTTACTCATCAAATTTATATTTTCCATCAACTAATATTGAAAATGGTGAGTACATTACCCTTGAATACCATTGCTATCTGGAGCACTACCTACACAGGGCAACAAAGCTGCAAGGGTGGGATTCAAATCTAAATCTCCAGATTAACAGCACTATGCTGTAGTCTGACCGCTAGTACAAACAGCCTCCACCATAATACGTACCATTGCGTGCCAATGATTACCAGTAGCATGAAGGTAGGGATCAATTCTAGTACAGTACCACACCCTCCCCAGATAGATATACAAATGGCCTAAACTCATGAGGCAGAATTCTGGATCAGGAGTTTTTTTTTTTTCATTCCCCAGTTCATGAAGCACTTCCACTGTTTGCATTACACTCCTGGGTCTATACTGCCCCTTAGCAGCATAGTAGAACAACATGAAGTGTAAAATAAAGCCAGATCAGGTACGCTGTGCAAACATGCACTAATTAATATGGATCCCCTCCCCACCCCATTATCCAGGGATCCCCCACGCACCCTACTACCCAGGGATTCCCCCACCCACCCCACCACCCAGGGGATTCCTACCCACCCTACTACCCAGGGTACCCTGTGATTCCGCACCCACCCTATTACCCAGGGATTCCCACCCACCCCACTAGCTAGGGTACCCAGGTATTCCCTTGGTAAGCAGATATTTGTCCAGGCTTACCTTGAAGGCTTGTACTGCCTTTATATCCACCATCTTTGCTGGTAGGTTGTTCTATAAATTCAGTGCCCTGTGCGTGAAGTGCCTCCAACCATTATCTCTAAATTTACCACCTGTGAGTTTTACGGCTGGACATGTTGATCATACAGGTAACAGCTCCATATGTTCAGCCTTGTCGATATCCTTCAGGATACGCAAGACAACAATCATGTCTTCCCCAGGGTGGGCCTCAAGTCTCTCTCCTCATAGTGTTTGTCTTGCATACAGTGTCTCTGATAAACTCAGTGACCTGTACTGCACCCTCATCATTGCCTCACTGTCCTTTCTGGACTGGGGAGCCCTGAACTGCATGCTTCAAGTAGGGCCCTGCAAAGTGGCAGGATTACTTAACCCTGTCCTGACAAGGGCCACTAGTGGCAGGATTACTCTCCCTGCCCTGGTTATTGTGGTGACCTATACTGCACCCTCACCACTGCCTCACTGTCCTTTCTGGATTAGGGAACCTGGAACTGCACGCTGTGCTCCAAGTGGGCCCCGACCAGGGCCTTGTAAAGTGGCATGATTACTTAACCGTGCTCTGACCACGGCCATCAGTGGCAGGATTACTCTCCCTGCCCTAACCAGGGACTTGTAAAGTGGCGGGATTACTCTCCCTGCCCAGGGCCTTGTGAAGTGGTGGGATTACTCTCCCTTACCTGACCAGGGCACTGTAAAGTGGTAGGATTGCTTTCAATGCTCTGCTGGTCACTGCCTTCTGATGCATTCTTCCAGCCTTCTCAACAGCAGTTGCACACTGCTTGTCATGTTTTAGTCCAATCTCTGTAATGATGCCAAAGTCCTTTTTCTTCTCCATTGCAGCAAGAGGACACCCTAACCGAGGTAGCAGCCTATTAACTGGAGGCAGGGACTGAGGGGCTGGATGCCACACCTCGCACGTCGGCAACTTAGGTTCAAGAGAGGATTGAGCATCCAGAAGACTGCTCTCCTCTCCCAGGGAGGGAGGGAGGGTTTCAGCACCCGGTACTTTCCTGGCCCTTGGCATCAGCTAGGAGTGAGGCAGGCTGGGTTGCTGATGGCTTACAGGAGAGAAAAGCATCTGCTGATGCACGATGCATGCGTGGAGCCGTCTAGGCGGCACTGTATATTGCCTCTCAGGGAAGGAAACCAGGAAAAATGGAGACCTGAGCTGCAGCTGACCCCGGCTGCTAAGTAGCCCTGCGCCCTGTCAAATACCCGGGTCATGCTGCATACCTGTGCAAAGGCAAGTCCTGGTGGAAAAACTGAGGAGCGGGGCTGGTACATCTGGAGGGCAGCTTGGGCTCCACAGAAAGAGCACTACTCCCCCCCCCATTCTTTTTCCCTCTGGTCACCACCAAATGGGGCTTCTTCAGTCGACCTACCTTATCCCCACCAGCCGGAGATCCTCCCATCTGCGCCTGTGTAACTCGACTTGCCTGCGACACACCGATGGAGCCATTCCCCCTAGAATACATCCCCTGGGGTAGGGCCACCTTCTGCTCCTCAGTGCTTTCTTCCGGCACTCCATGGATGTAGGTGACGTCGGTACCAGATCACAGTGGGCAGGATCCGGCAGTGGAGGTGGGGGCAGGCGACGTCTACCCCACAGCCGATGGGTGGTTTCCATTGTTCTGGAGCTCCCCCTAGGCACCCGGACGTACAATGCCACTCAGTGCTGCTGGGCGTGCTCCCGCACCCAGCCCACAAATGGCTACCGAGGCACCTCCCCTTTGTGTCTTGCGTGATCCCTGTACTGTGGCGCTCCCAGCCTCTGCTAGGAACCGCTCACGCCGGGGAGTCATCCACCCACCCACCCCAGGAGAGGAGAGCTGTTCTCCAGACGCTCAATCCTCTCCTTCCCCACCGACTCCCGACAACCCAAGCTCACTCCTGAACCAGAGTAGCCAGCGTGGCGCAAGGTGTGGCATCCAGCACCTCAACCCTCAGCGCCTCCAGGCCAGAAACAGCACTAAATTAACAAAAAATGAACATGACAGTAATTATAGATAAAAGTACAATTACACCGAGTCAAGAACAGTTCCACATAATCCACTTCTAATGACATGTAACGTCACGTCTGTCCATAAAAGGCATGGCGTCAGAGCTGAACAACCTGACAGCTGAGACCATAAGCCAAATGCTTGTAGATATTTATCAGGCCTGCAGAGTTTTCTTTAACTACAGCCCTGCTGCTGGCTTGTACTGAATTAAATAACACTGTAATAATTATACAGGTTGGGTCAGTGGAATATCTGGGAGGTCAGTGGATTTTTTGGGCATCGTTGGCTTTTAGCATCAAAACTTGACATTTCCTCCCCATGGACATCACTGCAGTGTGGACTATGCCTACATGTCTGGTAGGGTTACACACACACACTTCCAAACAGTTCTACAGTTCACCCAGTTGGCTAGGTTAGCCACCACGAAAATGGCATCGACAGCCCACTCATCCTTCATACTGGAAACGTTGTAAGCTTCAGCATATATTCTAGCAGTCAGAATGGATCATATGACCAGAAAGACAGTGAAGCATCTCCTTATCTCAGAAGACAGAGCAATGTGTGCCTGCACATTATCAAGGGGACACACCTGTGCTCACCTGAATTTTAGATGGCCAATGGATTTATTGACTCCAGACTGAGCGCTGCCTGTTTCTCATATTTTATGTTCAGTAGCTTCATCCAAATAATTACTGAGAAGTGCTGTCGTCATTTAAAAAAGATGAGCATGTATTCCAAGGTCTCTTCATACTCGAGAAAAATGAATGTAGCTCTTAAAAACGAGCTGCATTACACCAACACATTTGTAACTAAATCACCTGGGCTATTGTTCACTTAAAAGTTATAGAGAATAGGAGGCCAGACTGTATTTTAATAAACCCTCACAATTAGGCAGTTAAAAATCTCAGTAATGCATGTTTCAGTGATAGGGATACAAAGAATTAATAAACAAATGCTCTGGAGTCAGAACAATGCATGGTGCAATGTAGGACAACAGCTGTACTAAATACAGTAAGCACTGATAAAATAAGCACTTTTGAGATGCAGCCCTAACATGTTGCTAGATTACTGCCAAATCCCTGAACCTGAAAGTTCCACACAAAGACTTGCAGTCCCATCCGGACCATTTTTTCTGCTGCACAGCAGTAACTAGAACCAATCTGAATACTGACGCATAGTCATAATGAACTGCTGGAATGTTACCCCTACTCATGCCCCCTAACCCTCAATTCTCTTCACTTTCAGGAATCAGACCTGCTCTGAATGTCTCAACAGTGCAAATTAAACTTCCTAACGGGGTAGGCTATTTCACATGCTAACGACCCTTTGTGTAAACTAATGCTTTCTGATATTTCCACTAATCCCTCACCCGTCTGAGGTCATACCCTCAAGCTCTGTCTGCATCCAGCACCAACTTTTAACAGCTATGTATACTCCACACTGTCTATCCCCTTTAGTATTCAAAACACCCTGATCACGTCCACTCTTTGCCTTCTGTATCTGTGTACACATCACCCTGTCTATCCCCTTTAGTATTCAGAAAACTGTGATAATGACTTCTTTCAGCCTTAAGTATCTGTGTATACCATTCCTGTTTCTCCCCCTTTAGTATTCACAACTCTGTGCTCATGTAACCAGCTAACCTCTTACACAGACCAGTACAAACTCCTCTGTGAGAAGCATTATGGTTTCAGAAAGGGCAGTGGAACCTGCAACGCTGTTGTCAGCTTCATGGACTCTGTGCAGTGTTTATGGACCTGACCAAAGCTTTAAGCATGGTAGACCACAGTCTGCGTCTACAAAACTTGGCATCTTTGGGATGAGACCAGCAGTGACAGTGGTATTTGAGCTATGTGCAATATAGGTCCCAAACAGTTAAGCTGGGCAAAGTAATTTCGAATGCCAACACCATCATCCATGGTGTTCCACAGGGCTCTATTCTAGGACCCATTCTTTTCACGCTATTCATAAACAACCAGCCCAGGACCTGCTCAACTGCTAAATGCTTGCTTTATGCAAATGATACCATTATCTATGTCTACGGGACAAATGCATCTTAAAGCAACAAAATCCTCAAGCTAAACTTCCATACTCTAATGATGGTTCCAAAACTGGTCCTGAATCCACCTGTGCTAAAGACTAAAGCAATGTTCCTTGGCTCTGCCCACAAAATTACCCACCACTCACAAGACCTCAACATCTGTACCCTGCTCAAATCGACAGCTGATTTCAAGTACCTGGGTGTCATCCTCGATCCTTGCCTCTTGTTTTACAACCATCTGAGCAACACTGTTAAGGTTGTTCATTAAAGAAATGGGGCGAGTTTATCGCATCTAAAGGTTCCTCACAGCAGACACCAACAAAAGCACTGCACAAAGCAACTATCTACCATTTTTATTAGACTATGGGGGCCATAACAGACACCACACCAAAACCAGTATGGGCAAAGAAAAAGCCCTTTATTGCAAGGTGACCAGATATGCCACCTCCCATGGCCCCAGGTCCCACCACTGTGCCAACATTGCACAGCTTGAATGGCTACAGCCAAAGCACAGGGCCCAACTTACATTGCCCAGCTCTGTACACAAGACTCTATATGGCAACATGCCTCAGTGCCTAAAAAAGCTGCTCACACCCGTCAGTCTACCTCACTCATTCCACAGCCAGTAATTCACTTCTGACCCCGTTTATGCGAACAGGGGTGGGCCAGGAATCCTTCAGCAACCAGGCTGCCTCCATCTGGAACACCATAACTGCTCCCATCAGGCAGCCCCCCCAAAGTTTTCATTCATAAGATGAAGGATCATCTGCTGAACCTCAGTACCTACTTGCTTCTGTTTCATGTTTACCATGCTTCAATCTTACGCTCTCTGAAAATGTATCATCTGTTTCACTTTATTGTACCATACATTGTATCCTATTTCCCATTAACTCCAAACCACTGTACTATGAATTGTGGTATTTTTGTTACTTTATTAAATGAACCTATACAGTTCCCAGCTAGTGTCTGAAAAAGTGCCTGGCACCAGTGCACCCACCAGGTTATCAAAGTATAAATAAAATAAGACACAATAAATGAATAGTCCTTCCCAGTCTTCTGTTTCTATATATTCTACCCTACCTATACCCAACACCATAATCATGTCCCCCTCAGCCTTCTGTATCTATGTACACCCCACCCTGTCTATCCCCTTTAGTATTCGGAATCCCGGGATCATATCCCCTCTCAGCCTTCTGTAACTGTGTACACCCCACCCTGTCTATCCCCTTCAGTATTCGGAATCCCGGGATCATATCCCCTCTCCGCCTTCTGTAACTGTGTACACCCCACCCTGTCTATCCCCTTCAGTATTCAGAACTCGGATCATATCCCCTCCGCCTCTGTAACTGTGTACACCCCACCCTGTCTATCCCCTTCAGTACTCGAACCCGGATCATATCCCCTCTCCGCCTTCTGTAACTGTGTACACCCCACCCTGTCTATCCCCTTCAGTACTCAGAATCCCGGGATCATATCCCCTCTCCGCCTTCTGTAACTGTGTACACCCCACCCTGTCTATCCCCTTCAGTACTCAGAATCCCGGGATCATATCCCCTCTCCGCCTTCTGTAACTGTGTACACCCCACCCTGTCTATCCCTTCAGTATTCAGAACCGGGATCATATCCCCTCTCCGCCTTCTGTAACTGTGTACACCCCACCCTGTCTATCCCCTTCAGTATTCAGAATCCCGGGATCATATCCCCTCTCCGCCTTCTGTAACTGTGTACACCCCACCCTGTCTATCCCCTTCAGTATTCAGAATCCCGGGATCATATCCCCTCTCCGTCTTCTGTAACTGTGTACACCCCACCCTGTCTATCCCCTTCAGTATTCAGAATCCCGGGATCATATCCCCTCTCCGCCTTCTGTAACTGTGTACACCCCACCCTGTCTATCCCCTTCAGTATTCAGAATCCCGGGATCATATCCCCTCTCCGCCTTCTGTAACTGTGTACACCCCACCCTGTCTATCCCCTTCAGTATTCAGAATCCCGGGATCATATCCCCTCTCCGCCTTCTGTAACTGTGTACACCCCACCCTGTCTATCCCCTTCAATATTCAGAATCCCGGGATCATATCCCCTCTCAGCCTTCTGTAACTGTGTATACCCCACCCTGTCTATCCCCTTTAGTATTCGGAACACCATGATCACTACACATATACAGTATAACCAATCTTTTATACAGTGCTTGCTCCTTAGAGCTCTCTGCAAATTCTTCAGTTGTGAGCCAGTGCCTTTCTTCAGGCAAAACCAGCTTAGAGCCCTTTTTAACATTTGTTGGGGTGGGAACAGATGATCCCCAACACCACAGAACAAAAAAAAAAAAATTCCAAATCAAAGCACATTAGTTATAGAAACAAAAAAAATGTGTGGTGCCGTTAGAATGCATGTTCTTGTGTTGCCGTGCAGGTACCAATTGTGGTGCAGCAGTAACGCCGACGTCTGTGGTGCCACAGTAAATAAAACACTGCAAATCCATTATATGAAAAAGGAGCACCCGCTACAGGATAAAGTGTTTGCTAACTATCACAACCATTAATTACTAGAACTCCAAAGGACCCTGACTTAGGCTAAAACATGCCCCCCTCCACCATCTTTAAAGTACAGAAAATGCACAAAACTTTACCAAAACCTAATCTTGAGGCCTGAGAAACAGCACCCATTACAGAAAGAATTCCTGGCCTCACGGCCCTACATGGTCCTCTTGCACGTCGAGGAAGATAACTAAGCAATTTCTAGCCCAGCCAGAACTTCTTTACAATGGTTATTTTTAGCATGGGAGTTGGATAACTGCCTTTCCCCTCACTGCAAGCATCTTTCGTTACACACTTCAGAGTCAGCACGCTGTTAGCTTCTCAGACCCAGACTCATTTTAGGAGATATGAACATACTAAAATGCCAGAATAGGCTTAACTGTCTTTAGTGTCTGCTCATTTGGTCAGCCCCCACTCTGGGAGTTGACCTTGCTGCCCCCCTCTCCCTCTCTGGCTTCTCCCTTCCCAGTTCTGGATATTCTTGCTGCATTAGATTTTGCTTCCAGAACCCTTCCCCTGTACCTATCCCACCCCCTCTTGAACCCTCCACCAGCCCCTGGGCAGTGCATTCCATGGCTCCACCACCCTCTCAGTGAAGTAGCACCTCCTTTCTCCCTTGAACTTCCAGCTTCCACCCATGCCCTCTAGTTGCCCCCCTTCCTTCGGAGCACCCCGACTGCTCCTCCCCTATTTACCCCCTTCATGTACCTGAAGACCTCTATCATGTCCCCCCGGTCCCTTCTCTCTTTCAAGGTGTACATATTTAGCTCTTCAAGCCTCTCCCCATAGGTCCTGTCCCCCAAGCCCCAAATCATTTGGTTGCCCTCCTCTGGACCCTCTCCAGGAGTTCAATGTCCCTCTTTAAATGTGGCCTCCAAAACTGCGCACAGTACTCGAGGTGCGGCCTCATTAAGCAGTTATACAGTGGGAGTATCACTTCCCTCCTTCTGGAGGTGATCCCCCTAGCGATGCATCCCAGCATCCTGGTGGCCTTTGCTGCTGCCCTCCTACAAGTCTCCGAGTTGTTTATCTTGACATCCATCACCACCCCCAGGTCCCTCTCAGCCATCGAGACTTGTAACATCCCCCTCCCCCCAAGGGTGTACACTTGGCCCGGGTTTCTGGCTCCCAAGTGCAGTACCTTGTATTTCCCTGCATTGAACCTCAACTTCCACTTTCTAGACCACCTTTCCAGAGCCTCCAGGTCCCCCTGTAGATAGGTGTAAATGCTTCATAGGAAAGCTTTTAAACTAGTTAAGGGAAGAGGCACTTAAAAAGGAGCATGGAATTCCCAGCCTCCCCCCACAAAACAGGGTATTTAGCGAAATAAACACCAAGGTAGAGAAGTCGATAGGAAGCAGGATAGGGGTCAATGGAGAAAAAGGCAGTAAGGGCAGGGATGGGGCTAAAAGGGGTAAGGCCATCAAAAAATGGAGGGCGATGAGTACCAACACCCGCAGTCTGGGTAACAAGCTTTCTGAACTAGTGGCCTTGATGGAAGAGGGACGGCTGGATATTGCGGCAGTCACAGAAACATGGTACACAGAGAACCATAACTGGGATGTCAACATACCAGGGTACACAATCTACAGGAGACACAGGGAGGGTACAAGTGAAGGAGGAAGAGCAGCTCTCTACGTAAGGAAAGGGATCAAAATAACAGAACTAAAGGGTAAACAGGGAGGAGAGGAGGCACTGTGGGTCGCCTCAGAAACAGGAAATGACACCACAATCCGCATGGGTGTTTACAAACCCCCGTCTCATGGGGAGGAGAGGGACAAGGAAATTATAGAAGGCATCCTTAGAATGGCAGAAAAGGGGGAGATACTATTGATGGGGGATCTGAATATGCCAGATGTTACAGTACCTTCAGAAAGTATTCACTCCCCTTGGATTTTGTCACATTTTGTTGTGTTACTACCAGAATTTTTAATGCATTGAAATGATTTTTTTCCCCTTGATTCACACAGCATACTCAACAATTTAAAGGGGCAAAAATAGTTTTATTGTGTAACAAAAATTTTTGAAACATTAAAAACTGAAATATCTTGTTTACTTAAGTATTCCCCCCCCCCGAGTCAATACTTTGTAGAAGCGCCTTTGGCAGCAAGTACAGCTTTGAGTCTTCTTGGGTATGTCTATCAGCTTTGCACCTCTGGATTTGGGGATTTTTGCCCATTCTTCCTTGCAGATTTGCTCAAGCTCTGTCAAGTTGGATGGGGAGCGTCGGTGAACCGCAATCTAAGGGAGGCAGTATAGTGCAGTGGTCTAAGGCTCTGAGCTGCAAATCTGGTGGCATCCAGCAGACCAGACCTGGGTTTGAATCCCACAGCTTCCACTTGCATACTGAGTGACCCTGAGCAAGTCACTTAACCTCCTTGTGCTCCCAGGTCGCTCCTGTAAAAAAGCTTTCAGCTTAGTGTGCTATACCTGGTTAAACAACTAAAAAAAAAAAAAAGTCTTTCCACAGATTCTCAATGGGACTCAAGTCTGGGCTTTGGCTGGGCCACTCAAGGACCTTCACCTTCTTGTTCTGAAGCCACTCCAGTGTTGCTTTGGCTGTATGTTTGGGGTCGTTGTCCTGTTGGAACGTAAATCTTCGCCCCAGTCCAAGGTCTATTGCAGACTGATGCAGGTTCTCCTCAAGGATGTGCCTCTATTTGGCTCCATTCATTGTTCCCTCTATCCTGACAAATGCCCCAGTCCCTGCCGCTGAAAAGCATACCCATAACATGACGCTGCCACCACCATGCTTCATGGTAGGGATGGTGTTACATGGGTGATGAGCTGTGTTCGGTTTGCGCCAGGCATAGCGCTTTGCATTCAGGCCAAAGACTTAAATTTTTGTTTCATCAGACCAGAGAATCTTTTGCCACATGGTCTCAGAGTCTGCCACGTGCCTTCTTGCAAACTCCAGGCATGCTATTATTTGGCCTTTTCTCAGGAGTGGCTTCCATCTAGCCACTCTCCCATAGAGGCTACATCTATGAAGTGCTACAGAGATTGTTGTCCTCTGGACAGGTTCTCCCATCTCAGCCATGGAACTCTGTAGTTCTGTCAAGGTGGTCATCGGGTTCTTGGTCACTTCCCTGACCAAGTTCCTTCTTGCCCAGTTGCTCAGTTTGGGAGGACGGCCTGCTCTAGGAAGAGTCTGGGTGGTTCCGTAATCTTTCCATTTCCTAGTGATGGACTTGACTGTGCTCCTGGGAACTTTCAACACCCTAGAAATGTTTTTATACCCCTTCCCAGATCTATGCCTCCTCACAATTCTATCACGGAGTTCTACAGACAGCTCCTTGGTCTTCATGGTAGAGTTTCTGCTCTGACATGCACTGTCAACATTGGGACCTTATATAGACAGGTGTATTTCCTCTGAAATCATATCAACCATTTGAACTGACCACAGGTGGACTCCACTCAAGTTTTAGAGTGATCTCACAAGTAAATTGGATGCACCTGAGCTCAATTTGGAGTGTCATAGCAAAGGGGGTGAATACTTATCAAATCAAGACATTTCAGGTTTTTATTTTAAATTACATGTACAAAAAATTTCAGAAGTTTCATTCCACTTTGACAGAGTAATTTGTGTAGATACATGACAAAAAAAATCCCATATAAATGTATTTTAATTTGAGTTTGCAACATCACAAAATGTGACAAAATCCAAGTGGGGGGGATACTTTCTAAAGGCACTGTAACTGGAGCACATTTGCTGCAGCCAAATCCAAGAGCAGGGTCCTTCTCGATGCCCTACATGAGGCATGCCTCAGACAGCTAGTGTTGGAACCCACTTGGTAGGGAGCAATCTTAGACCTGTTACTCTCAAACGGGACGAAGAGAGGATCTCAGATTTAGAAATGGGTAGCTATCTGGGAACAGGCAACCACCAAACAGTGTGGTTCATGATAAACACAGCCATAGAGTCAAGCCATACAAAAGCGAGAGTACTGGACTTTAGGAGGGCTGACTTTGGCAAATGGGAGCGTGCATAAGGAATGCACTAGCAAATTGGCAGGAAGGAGGGTGGAGGAACAATGGGAAAAAATCAAAACTGCCATCACAGAGGCAACAAGCCTTTGTGTGAAACAAACAAAACAAAGGTAAAAATCACTATGGTTCTCAAAAGCGGTGGTGGGGAAGGTTAGGGAGAAAAAGATATCATTCAGGAAGTATAAGGAATCACAGAAAGAGCAGGACAGGGAACTGTTATCAGTTAAAGCAGAAAGAAGCAGGGAAGGCAGTCAGAATATCAAAGGCCCAAACAGAGGAAAAGATAGCCAACTCAGTTAAGAAGGGGGATAAAATATTTTATAGGTACATTAGGGAGTGCAAAAAAAAAAGGGAGGAATAGTGAGGATTAATAAAGGGGAAGGGAGGTGGGAAGAGGATGACAGTGAAAACGCAGAGATCCTGAATGAATACTTTTGCTCAGTATTCTCAAAAGAAGGGGAAGGGTACCTAAATCAAACAACAGATAGAGGGGTCGACATCAGTCCATTCATAGAAGAAAGGGTCCTGAAAGAACTCCTAAAACTCAAGGCGGACAAAGCAATGGGGCCTTACGGGATTCACCCCAGAATTCTAAAAGAACTAATGGGAGAACTAGTGACACCATAGACTACCCTTTTTAACAAATCATGGGAGGATGGTGTGGTACCTGAGGACTGGAGGAAGGCAGATGTTATTTCCCTCCACAAAAGTGTGAGCAAGGCAGAGGCAGGAAACTACAGACCTGTTAGTCTGACCTCAGTGGTAGGGAAAATTATGGAATCACT
The DNA here is from genome assembly GCA_016271365.2 of Neoceratodus forsteri. Lineage (NCBI taxonomy): Eukaryota > Metazoa > Chordata > Ceratodontiformes > Ceratodontidae > Neoceratodus > Neoceratodus forsteri. The sequence continues at coordinate 1,548,523,900 of CM028131.1, read as the reverse complement.
TCTGAAAGAAAGAACTGTTGAGTACCTAGAGGCCAGCAGAGCACAGGACCCAAGGCAGCATGGATTCACAGCGGAAGGTCATGTCAGATGAATCAATAGCTTTCTTTGACTGGGTGACCAAAGAAATAGACCAGGAGGGCTGTGGATGTGGCTAGCTAGACTTTAGCAAGGCATCTGACACAGTCCCACACAAAAGATTAATAAACAAGTTAGCCAGCCTGGGAGTGGGTACCAGGGTGATAGCCTGGGTAAAAAATTGGCTGGACAACAGGACACAGAGGGTAATAGTAAACGGAGTCCACTCTGAAGAAAGGGGGGTTACTAGCGGGGTACCACAGGGTTCAGTACTGGGACCGGTCCTTTTTAATATCTTTATAAGTGACATTGTGGAGGGTCTGGAAGGAAAAGTATGCCTCTCTGCAGATGAAACAAAGATCTGCAACAGGGTAGGGACATGGCAAGGATGGAGGAATGGTCAAAAGTATGGCAGCTTAAATTCAATGCAAAGAAGTGCAAAGTTATGCGCCAGGGAAACAAAAGCCCATGGGAAGAGTACACAATTTTGGAGGGGGGGTTTATAAACAACAACAAAAATGGAACGGGACCTGGGGGTAGTCATATCAGATGACCTAAAGGTAGGCAAGCAATGTGAGAAGGCAGTAAGGAGGGCTGGGGTGATACTGGGATGCACAGGGACAGGCATCACCAGTAGAAAACAAGAAGCTGTTATCCCTCTGTACAGACAGTTGGTGAGACCCCATCTGGAGTACTGCGTGCAGTTCTGGAGACCCCACCTCTGCAAGGACATAGACAGGATGGAGGCAGTCCAGAGGAGAAAAACTAAAATGGTGCAGGGTCTGCACCAGAAGCCATATGAAAAGAGATTAAAGGAACGTAATATGTATACCATAGAGGAAAAGAGGGAACATGATAGAAACATTCAAGTTCCTCAAGGGAATCAACAAAGTCCCAAGAGGGTAGAATATTTCAGAAAAAGATGTGCAAGAACAAGGGGGCACAATCTGAAGATGGAGGGGGGACGGCTAATGGGCAACGCAAGGAAAGAAATTTTTTTTTTTTTTTTTTTTACAGAGACGGTGGTGGATGCATGGAACAGCCTTCCAGAGGAGGCAGTGGGGTCAAAAACAGTGGGGAATTCAAGAATGCATGGGGCAGACATAAGGCAATTCTAGTGGGGGGTTAGGAGGAAGTAGGCTGTTGGTTAACTAGGATCTGCAGCTTATCTAAAAGGTAGGAAAATGGGCAGACTGGGCGGGCCAAGAGGTCCTTATCTGCTGTCAAATTCTATGTTTCTATGTAGAAACATTTGTGTCTGAGGGGCTCACATTCAGAAAGATGTCAAAATTAATTTCCTACTATTTTTATGTTGTCATCTTCATCTAATTTTGATATGCATGACAGATTGACAGCACGACTCTAAAGGCTTAAGGAAATGAATGGCAGATAAATTGACTAAAAGAGATAGAAACTGGCATAGCATCACAAAATACAAACTGTACAGGCCCTCACCGCGATCCATGTTCCCGACCACGCAGCAGAAACTTGCACTGCATTGTTTTCGAGCTGGTGTTAGTCTTTTTAGGACTTAGAAAGGCCAATCTGGAGAGAGGGGTACTTCAGTTATTTTCTTCTGACGCGGTGGTAAGTGCAGCATAATTTCAAAGCAGCAATATGAGTTATTAAAAATGTTCTTTTTATCAAGTAGTGCATCAGGCAAGCCCTGTAACAACCCATTAAGTCTTTCTTCACATTTTTTTTTTCTTAATATTCTTCACTTTTTCTGTACAGATCCTTGCAAGGGACGCTGTACTGGACTGAGTGGAAAAAGGGGCAGTAATATTTCACCACTGTTCACTGTGTCTGATGTTACTGGCATGCACCACCCTGTCCTTTGCCAGTTGAGCAGTTAGAGGTGCAAGCAATGTATACCATGGCTGAAAAAACATGGAACGAGTACTGCCATATTTCCTTGGTACAAATGAAATGTTCCTTCCTATTCGTTTGGTTCTGTACTGCTCTTTAGACCCACATGGACAGGTTACAAATGAGTTCACTACACCACAAAGCAGGCAGAGATTGGGGATACTGAAGCGTTGAACTTGGACCGAGTTAATCATCATGCTCCAGTCACAAGGCTCTCCCAGGAAAAGCAGATTTTGAGACCACACTGCATTACTAAATCTGATATGGGCACTGTACTAAACCAGTATCGATAAACGAGTGTTAACCAACAGACAACCCCCACTGACTAACCTGAAATATAACTAATGGCGGTTGGGGAACTAAGAAATACAAACTCACACAGAAGCCCATAATGCAAAGCATCTTGGGATAGATATATATATATATATATATATATATATATATATACATACATACATACACACACACAAACACATGTGTGTATGTACATGCATACATATGTATATGCAAACCACCATGAAAATTTAGGCTAGTTTTACTTTAAGCAGGAATGCATGGTGACCAAGAGCCGCTCATACAATCCGCAAAGGATGAGAACAAAAAACACAGACACATGTTTCATCCTACACAGTACACATCAGTGTGCCGCCTTTCTATTCAACCCCAGTGAAAAACGAGTCAGCAGCCCTGATGTGGTCTTACTGGTTTGGGTCAATGTAAGAAAGGAAGCTAACCAGACGAAGAACACGCTAAGGTTCTTTGTCTAGTTTTATATGCAACTGTCGAGTCCTGTGACTCTGTACCGAGTGCCTGATATTCCACTGCATGAAGCAGAAAAGGTATTCCAGAAAGGGGTCCAGATGAGTCTACGAGCAGTAAAGAAGGTAATTAAACGGTAAGGAATAAAATCCCATGTCTGTAGCTGCTCTTCACTCATCTATACAGGATAAGAATGGGGTGTGAACAGCAGACTGCTAAGCAGAGGATGGGACTCAACAGCTTAGCATGTTTAGCCTATAATGTCTGGGCAACTCCAGATGGCCCAGCAGCAGGCGGCTCACTGCACTGCTGTGCTGATGACCCAGGTTTGGAAGAGAGCCCAGGGAGACGCATCAGGAGGCAGGCTAAGGCGGAAGCCACCTGGCAATGTGTCTCGGTTGGGGAGGGTTAACGGCAGGTTCTGCCACCAACCACAGTGACCCTTACGGCTGGGCAAAGAAGCCTGCTGCTGCAGAGCAGGCTATGGCTGCGTGATACTGACAGAGACTTCACCTCCGCTGGGGAGATAGGAGAAAACCCAGCTCCGCATGAATAGTGCATATCTCAGGGACATGCAACCAATCGAAAAGAAAAACCTTTAAAGATTGCTGCCTTGTACACATCTACCATGGATGCCTTGGCTCTCCCAACCCAGGAAGTGGTAACAGTTCTGGTATTATGAGCTTTGATGCCCTCCAGAATATGGAGGGAAAGGCAATATGCGCCTTCCTGATACAGGCCTCTACCCAGTGAGTAGGATTTGTTTAGGAACTGCTGCATGCATTTTCACCCACTTAAAAATGACAAAAGTGATTGATTACTGGTACAGGAATCTCATCATATCCTTGCTGATTCCAGGGCAAAAATAATGTACTGCATCATATATTGTAAAACGTGAAATTTTCACTGTCAAACAATTTTCACTATTTTCACTGAAGCACCAATTAGTGTGAAAATAAATCTGTGCTAATTAGTGCTATTTGCACTTTTCCCATTATAGTGAATGGAGTACTAATTGTGACAGGGAGCTCCTGCCACTCTTGAGGACCGACCTTTTCTTAAATCTGTTGCAACAGTTCTTCTATTTCTTAGCCTAATCTATCCTTTACAATCTCTAGTCCATAAGGTTGGCCACCTATGGGCACCCCCCTTCCCTTTTTTGACTATGCTATAGTGTCCTCTTTAATTTTCGTTTTCCCTCGCAGGTCCTCATACAGGGAGGTTATTGTGGTGATCTCCAAGCGTATGTAAAACAGGTTGTGTTTATCGCTGTTGGATTTAGTATGTAATAGCACTGTCATAAAATACCTTGATGTATATTTCTTATGTTTATGAAACCTGTAAATGTTGAATATCATGGCACTAGGTGTTTTTGATAATGGTAAAAAGTACTAGGTGACTTATTAGAAATTTAGTTAGTTGTACTATTTAAAATGCATGTAAATTGCTGAAGGTTGAACAAGCTTGAAATTTCATGGTGATTTGCATATATCCCTTGATGCTTTGCATTATGGAAGTATGTATGAGGATGTATTTCTCTGAAACTTGACTTGTTGCCAATGCCCTTTGGGGTAACCCCTTTTTTCAGTGCTGCTGCATTAAGGTTCTCTGTCTATATCTTGTTTTGTTTTTTTTTCTTTTTGAGCCCCCATGACCCAAGCAAACAAGGCCCACATAAGGATGAAGGGTCTTCACTAAAAATGTTTAGATCAGAGATCAGTGTCAGTAGGTGCTGGCTAAGTGCAAACAAAAACATACATAGTCTGTTGCTGCAAACTGATGTACTGAGGAAAAGAGATGCCATTACTTAAGGCTATCTCCTCCTTGTATTTTGAATAAACATCACACAGAGATGTGTGTTGAACTTGGAAGTTCGGTGTCTGGTCCATCTGTTATCCCACAACACCTTCACACTAATGACTTCGCTTTAAATTAAATTTTCGCAATTTTGATTGAGTTTATGGTTGCGCTAAAATTACTTTGCGTGAAAATAACTCGTTTTACAGTATACAAGATTAATCTAGAAATGTTTTAGTATTTCAAATTAAATACCGATGATCTAAGTATTCAGAATACTGCACTCTCCTAAATATATATATACATACATATATATATATATATATATATATATACATACATATATATATATATATACATACATACATACATATATATATATATATATATATATATATATATATACATATATATATATATATATATATATATATATATATATATATATATATATTGCAAGAAACTCCATTATTGCATCACTTAGGGTTTCTATTACAGCGACAGAAATCTGGAAATTCGGTGTTATGGTTACCAACCCTACTACCCCACCCCTCCACACACCAACAGGCGTCGGGTTATGCCTTGGGGTTGTCGGCCCTAACTCTCACCCCATTCCATGTGTAAACAAGCGGAGATGATACAGTATAGGAGAATGTGTTGAAAAATGGTGACGATGGCCCGGTGGAGCCGAGGGCTGAGGTGCTGGACTCCACACCTCGTGCCACGCCAGCGACCCAGGTTCAGGAATGGACTTGGGCCGCTAGGGGTTGACCGAGGGGAGAAGGACTGAGCACCTGAAGGCGTGCTCTCCTTCTCCAGGGTGGGGTGGGAAACTTGCCCCACCGCTATACCGCCACCACCTGGGTAACCTAGGATGGTGCTGGTGTGGACGAGGAAGCAGCAGGGAGGGTTGACGCTGGCAGAGGACAGGAGCGGATACACGTCTCTGCGTGCATCTGCCTCACTGGTCCTAACTGCACGCTGATGCAGAGGGACAGACAACAGAACAAGGAAAGTCTTCTGCGCCCACTCCAGGTGACGAACCCACTGCACCACAACCACAAGAGGAACCAGTGGCAGATTCCTCTGTGCGTGCACCAGGATCGAGATTCGGGGGAGATTGCAGTCCTCCCCCGCCCTGCCCGAAGGCTACCGGGGGCTCTAGAGGTAAAAATGAAGCGACACACCCTAGGAACAGACCACCTGGTCCTCGATGTGGCATGTAGTGCTTGGGGGCTCCAAGAGGGGGAACGGGCGCAGAACAGAGAGAGGGGGGATAAAAAGAAAGTTAATAAAAATAAACAGTGACCAAATTTTCAGCATAGCCATCTTATGTACGAGTCACCTCATGTACAAGTGCAAGGAAATTGTGAAATGCAAGGCAAAACGTACTTATGTGCAACTGCAATGCCATGCTGCACCACAGGTACAAACACACATTTTGGACAGGATGTGAAAAATGTCAGCTCTACTGGTTCATGAGGTGGTGTGCACTTTTGCAAAAATGGTGCCGGAAACTGCGGCACTGCCAACGGACGAAAACATATTTCTGGCCCGTATTTAAAAAAATATAATGCCAAGATCATGTTCCTCTGGCCCCAATTAGGTATACACAACTGTTGGTGTTTGCCAAGGGGTTTTTTTTTTTTTTTTTTAATTGCAGCATTTTTGTTTAGCTGTCGCTAACAGAAAACAAGACGGCGGCAGCATGAAAGTGCAAAACCCATTTGCGGCAGTCAAAAGTACTTTCACGAACGTAAAATGTGCTTTCGAGGCAGACATATATTTTTTTCCCCATAGGTTATAAAGGGAAATTTAAAACTTTAATAACTTTTGAATGGAATAATATCTCTTTATCAAACCTTCAAAAGGCACATCAGTGACCCAGACCCCATATAGCCTGACAATTTCAGACCAGACCCGCGAACCATTTGGGCCACAGCCCCGAGCAAAGAATCTGCCAAAAAGTGAGGATTTTTCACATTTATTGGCACTCCGCAAACGCACATCCAACCAGAACGAAACTTGCCAGATCCGGAGATCTATGGTACCAGATGGCGCATGCAGAATTTTAGGCAAATTGGACAAATGGTTGCAAAGTTATTGAAGTGCCAAATTTTGGGTTTAACACAGAAGTGGCCGTGCATCCCTAACTATAGTGGCACTACCGAAATATTGTTCAATAGGATTTTTCTTTTTTGGATTCGTACGATTCTTTTTGTATAATTTCAGACAATAAAAATGTTATTGACTGTACAAGCTTCAGTGAAGAGACTTCTATTGTTATTTACAAGTTCGTCATTAAGTCTCTACACTTCCCACAGCAGCACACACGCCACTCCCATCTTAGTCAACCTTTTTGACTTTTTTAGACAACCAGTCACACAACACTTTATATATCCCAGTCCCTTACGGACCTCCCAAATGCTCGATATAGCAGGGAAAGTGGACGACGGAATTAGATATTAAAATTATACCCGAAGCCTGGTGTAGGACCTGCTAGATGTTTTTCTCATGTTACAGTGATCCACACCTGGCACAAGTATGCTTGGAAACATTTAACTCCGCACCCCAATTATTACAGCGCATTTTAATCCAATGCATGCAGCCACTTGGTGGAAATTGTGTAGTGAACAAAGGGCATTACACACACATATATTCTGGGAATGTCTTTTTCTTACATCATTATTTCTAGGAGCTTGAGAGAGAATTAACTATTCCACTGCCCAGTGACATTAACTCCAGTTCTATCTACTGCTACAGCACTCCCCTAAACTACGCAACTCCCAGATCTGATATCTAATGGGAATACTAATACTAGCCAGTAAGAAAACATTAACGAGGTTATGGTTAACTAACACCATACCCAGAATTGTTTCTTGGAAAGCAACCATGCAACAGATCTACAGGATAGAACAAGTTACTTACTCCTTAAAAATTACCCCTTTGAAGTTGTACCTCAGTGGCAAAAATGTTCTTGATCCAAGTGCTTGCTGACTCTCTGGACCACCTGTAGCCCCCCTGCCCCCCCATCACTGCTTATTCTAACTGTAAGGGCTCTGGGAAACAAGCTATTACAGGTTTCTGGGTTTATCTCTCACATTATCAATGAAGCTCCATGGAAGCTAACAGTAGCTCTGCCCCTTCCCCGAGCTGTACCGGGTGGGGTCTGAATGAGATAGTATAAACTAGAGTAACAGTAATTAACATGCAGACACAAATTGCATACTATTGCTGAGACTTGGAATGTATTTCCCCTGACACAATATTTGATGTACTGGATTTTATTTGTCTGTACCATGCACTTTCAGTACAAATATAATCAAAAAAAGAGCTCGGCAGACATCTATGGAGTGAAACACATGATCCCACTCATTGACCAGGAACAGGCAGAAGGATGAAAAGATGTTCTGACCGACAAAGAACACAGATACTATCTTAGCCTAAAAAGAGGGGAACGTGTAGAGCACCACCTTATCCTACTGAAAGACCCCACAGGAATCCTCTGGCCTAGACGTCATTGCTGCGTCTTTCTGAGCAAATGGTTACAAAGAATGCCACTTTAAGGGTGAGGCAGCGTTAGGGTAGATGAACCGACAGAGCAAAGAGCCTGTCATGAGAAATCTAGCAACCTGTGACTGCTGGCCCATAGAGCAAATACTACCCAGCTGAGAGAGAACAAAGCCCCAAACTCAATCTTCAGTGAGCTGGCACTGAGGTGTTTGTATAACCCCTCTTGTAGGAAATGGAATATCTCGGGGATCGGGCAAGGCATAGGATTGAGCTGTTTGCCATGGCATCAAAATCTGAGCACCTCCCACACTCTGAAACTTCCCCTCAGATATGGGGTTTCTGCAAGATTTTAGCAAAGACTCAATAACTCATCTTGAGAAACTCAGTTTCAGGAATCCTAACTGCTCAAAAGACAAACCACTAGGTTGAGTCGCCTGGGACTGGGAGTTAGTACTGGGCCTTGACTGAAGATGCCAGTGCTGCGTGGAAGGAACCACGGTCCTTGCTGTAGAACTTTAACAGCCTCAAACAGTACATTCTTGGCCAATGAGCAGTGATGACTATGACTGCTGAAGACTCGCAGCAGATTTCTGCCAGCAGATTTGGAATCACTGGCCGCGCAAGGGAAGGTATACGCCATGTCAAAAGTCCACGGCAGAGAGAGGGAATCCACTCCAGCGGACCGAAGCTCCTTAAACTGGCTGAAGAGTGGGTGCATCTTGGTGTTGCTCCTAGTCCAGATGAGTGCATCCTCACTTGTGACAAACTGTTTTGTTCACTCTGTTGTCACACTGAGGAAGCCTGCTAAGTGAACAGCTAATAAAGTGGTTCAGTTAATGCCTGTTCAAACAAATCTGAAAGATTTGAAGATTAAGGTTGCTGTGTTT